>JABUIW010000028.1:6122471-6174652 GCA_013363375.1 Menidia beryllina | reverse complement strand
TTAGTTAAACATTACCTCTATTCTGTGGCACTATGGCTCTGTGTCAGGTCACGTAACAGATTTAAAGTTTAACTTTAGTGAAACATTACCTCTATTCTGTGGCACTACGGCTCTCTGTCACATCACTTCTGTGGCTGCGGACTGACCCAGTGAAGGAAAAGGAGCTTTTTTATCTCACTGAATCTAGTTTTAGTAGAACAGTAAATAGGCTCCAACTGCACAAATCCTGTCTTCATTGCCAAATAACCACTGAGTTGACACTATTTTATGAAGTCCTAATTTGCAGTTTGCTTTTTTCCCCTCAATGAGTAAAGCTGTTTTTTTTTTTATCAGAGGTACGGAATAAAAATCTTGTAGTTTATTATCTACTGCAGAGGTTTGTGAAGACATGCATTCACGCTACCTACAAAAATTGAAATGTCTAACATTAGACTGCAAAATTATTTAAATATAAGGGTTCCGGCCAGCAAGTGTCAGAAACAGTATGTCAGAGACCATTGCTGTTTTGTGCATTCACCCCATAAGCAGCTGCATTTCATCACCACGTAATAACAGCGTGATACGGTTTGTTTTTGTAGTTAGAGAAGCTTGCATGATGCTGTGAGACGGGTCAAGGATTTCTCCAACAGCTCTCTGTACTACAGGCTGATTATCCTATTTTTTGCTAAACAAAACAAGTAAAAGGTACATACTAACAGGAGTTTTAAAAAATAAAGCTCTAAAAATACAGATTCTCTCAGTGCATGTGGTATGTTCGCACCCATGAAGAGCACTTGAGCTGTTCACAGTACTAAAGTGAGGCACGACCCCAGTGAGTCCAGCCCGCTGGCTTCCTGTCGACTCTCACAAGCCCTGCTCCAGCCCCAGAGCGGAGCCCAGCATCGCTCTGACTTTGCACACCCCCAGAGAGGCCCGCTGACTCAACCAGGAGCAGGGGGGCGACGAGTGGACGTCAGCCCAGTAGTGCAGCATCTCCCGGGGGGAGACGTGGTGGACGGACACCATGGCCTGATAGCAGCAGCGTCCGTAGGGCACCGCCGGCCCGCCTGAGAAGAGGGGGCAGTGTGAGGGCAGCACCCCTGCCGTGCGGGCACAGAGGCCCACGAAAACATCCTCGGGGGGCAGAGGTGTGGACAGCGGTGACGCGGACGCCGCCAGGGAGATTTTGAGCAATGCGGAGCGAGACAGAACGTAGGCCGTACCACTGCAATAGTCCGGGAAGACGGACGGGGGGTAGGCCCCTGCGGGGAGGTAGTGCTTGCTGCCCGGGTCGCGGTCGGGAGCCACGTGGAGATGCACCCTGCCGAGGTACAGGTCCCCTTGTTCGTAGGGGTTGCGGCTTTTGTTCAGGAAGTGTAAAAGGGCGTTGGGGTTGAAGAGGACGTCATCGTCCACTTTGGCCATGAAGTGAGCCTGAGGGCAGAACCTGCGCGCCCAGCTGAGCATGGACAGGGTCTTCAGAGTGAGGTTGGAGTAGGAGTCCAAAAACCGCCCCTGAATCAGGTCTCCTCTCTCCCGAGCCTCCTCTATCAGGAGCTTACCCAGTCCAGGGTCAGATGCGACGCCCACCACAAACAGGGTCATGACCCTCAGGCCTCTCACCTGCACTTCCCCTCCCCACGTGTCCCTGATGGCTTGGCGCGCTGCCTGATTGGCAGGTGCTGAGGTAACCATGGCTATGAGGTAAGGCTTGGCCCGCTGGCAGACCAGCGGACTGGGCATGAGCAGGAACTCCTCGGGACGGGTGGGGGAAACGCTCTGCGGGGGGATGATGCCGGCGTGCGGCTCCATCGCCGCGCTCAAGCCCATGGAGGTGATCCATGACTCGATGAGGTCCACAAAGAGCAGAGCGAGCAGGGCTGCGCACAGCAGGACGGCGCACAGATAGGGCAGAAACCCGAGCCTGTTTGCGCGTTTTCCAAATCTCGGCTTGCACAATCCTCGTCCGATCATGACCACTCTCTCCTCCACTCCTGTCCAGCTCTGAATCTCTGTGGCTGCAGTCGGCTAAATATCCCAGTTTCTCCCTCGACTCTCTTCCAGTGTCTTCACGCTGATAATGGCCCCCTCTTCATCGCGCTTTTTTAGGCGTTTCCTCGCGTCCGGATCCGCTCTTTGCAGTAGCGGAGAGCGTCGGAGAGGACGCAGTAGAGCAGAGCTGGCTGTTGTGTTGATGCTGCAGCCCACGCGCTGCTGGGAAACTGGGATCTGCCCCTGCGCAATTGGAGCGATCGATTGGGCAGCCGCCCGGAGCGAGGTTTGCCCCCACTCTTCTGTGGAACTGCGAGCTGCAGGGAGGTGGAGATGTACACCGAAAAACAATCTGTGCTAATTTGGTGACAAGGGGGTGTCTTATTACCTCTTAAAGCTAATCCAAATCGGCCGCTGTTATATGCTGAACGAATTCACTATTTCTACAACAAGGTTATATCCTACTTGATTAAAGAAATACAAACACAACCCAACATTTTTTTATACTGAAGTGGAAGTATAGAACCAATCTAGTTATTTGGATTGAAACGAGCATATTTCAACTGCAGGAAGATCCAGAAAAAGGAAGGTACTGGTTTAAAGATAATAAATCAACCGGACAGACGATTAAAGAGAAAATCACAACCTAAACAAACATTTTTTTTTGGCTACGCGTCTATGTGTTGCGCCTGTCCTCCTGTCTGTCGTTGCATACGTGGTTGCGCCAGGGGTGCCAGTTTTTCTGTCAGGAAAGTAGCCATTGGTTGTCCTATAATTTATGTAAAAAACCCTAAAAAACATCCAAATGTAGTTCTATGTGTAGAACTACAAATTACATGTTTTTTATTATATAACACAATGAAATTACACACCTTGAGCTAACCTTTGAATTCAGGGTTTGGTTCCCATTCTTTTCTGAATTTTTGACTGTACAGTTTAGTCTGAGACATGATGAATTAGCCCATTCGATGTTTGGTGTCACAAAGGAGCGCACACATCGGGCGTCCATATGCAAAAATGAGCAGCAGCTTTGCGCATGCGTTGTGGACCTGGAGGAGTCAATATATGATGTGCTCATATTGAGAGGGGCTGCAAAGCGAGTGTTTTCAGACAGGGAAAGGGTCAATATGCCGGGGGAGCCCCGGCATATTGACAAAAACATTGTGAACTTTCACGGTCGTTTCCAAAAGATTTCAATAACACCAGAAGATTGACAGCACACAAAAAAAAATCACCCGAAGGGTCTGAAAAGTAGAGCTCCAAAACTCCAAACAGATATTCACAAAAGTATGCTCTTCCAATGTAATGGTCCAAACCAGGTGCCCCACACAAAAAACATAATTAGGCTGAAAAACCATCGAATACTATGGCATACACTGAATACATTCTATTCAGCTAGATAAGTGGAGAGCTCGATATAAACGCTTCCATGGGACTGATTCCCAGCTTGCTTAATGAGAAGGGAACATAAGCCCATCACCTCCCATGGCTTTGGTAGTTTCTTTCTTTACCAAGATTAGTTTATTCAATCAATTATCAATTAAACAGCAGATGTATTTTATGTTTCACTTCAAGTTGGAAAATTTACATGTACATTAATCTAAAGTCCATTTCCTCTAGCTATATGTCTGCCAGTAAATTATAGCGTGGAAGCCAGAAGCTAAAACTTCACATTCTCCCTCTTAAACTTCAATGGGCGTCTGTTCAATGTTATTCTTCTTTTGTAGGTTTGCCAGAAAATACAGAGGTTTTACTTGTACTTTTAAAAACAGTCAAATGTCTTGGAAGTGATGGCAAAGGTTGCAGGACATTTAGAAGAGGAACAATATCCTATTTTTATATCTTCTCCCACGTTTCATGGCCGTTTTCCTTGTGTGTCACAGTACTCTATATGTTCTAAATTAAAACATCTCCTATCCGCCTGAATTCTTCAAAAGTATTTGTTTAATTATTTAATGCCTTCATGCTCATAAGAGGAAGCAGATAAAGCCTTTGTGTTGGGTTGTTATTGTTAACATGAACCCTAACACTACATACAAAGGAATGTACTTCAGAACTGATGATGTGTCCTGCAGTCATAGTGACCCTTGTATGGTAAATAGGATGGTACCACATACTTAAATCTTTCATTTTCCTTGTGAGCAGTTAGCTCCATCTGCTGGATACATTCTGTTTTATCAATGGACCCATCCATCATTATTTTAACATGAGTCCCTTACAGATTATTCTCTCTGACAACCTGGATGGGCTCCAGCACCCCTGTGATGCTTAACAGGATGAAGTAGGGTTTAGAAAATAAATTTATGTTTCCGAACTGTGAAGCAATTGAAAAGAGAACCTCTGGTATGCAAAATCCTGTTTCTGTCAGGTGTTGCCTCAAAAATAATCATCCGAATACCCTTACTAATTTTTTCACCATGATACATCATTTTGATAGTATGTTTTTACCATAACACTGCAGATTTCCATTTGCACTCATGTCTCTATGAGCATTTTATTATGTACATTTTTTGTGCTCAAGTTTTTTCTATAATTTAACATTTGTGCTGCCTTGATTGCTTAAAAATTATATATATATACTGTATGTATATATATATATATATAAGCACAAGTGTACATAGTAAAATCAGTCAAAAGGAATAGTACTTTATAGTAAGACAAGTTTTGTGTTTGATTTACCTGTCAACTTAATACCTGGTGTTGGTGAAAGTGATAATGTATCAGAACAGTATGATGCATATCAGATGTAATCATTTCAAACAGTCAGACTAAATTATTTTTGGCTATTTTTTCTTTCATTTTCATTCCCTTGAACAACATTCTTAATGTCAAACTGCTTTATATGTGTTTTGCCTTATTCTCAGTTTTGTACAATTCTCAGACAGTCTGTTTCATAGTTTTAAAGCAAAGACTGTGTTTAAGACTGGTGAAGTTTAGAGGAACCATTAATTAGGTACAAGTTATGTGTTTCTCTCATTGAATGGAAGTCTAACATTTAACAGTTAGGAGTATGATTATTACAGGGGTGCAGTTAGAATTACATCAAAAACCTTATATAGTAATAATGAATTTGTCTGTGAATATTCCTTGATGAAGATTAAATATTTTGTATTGTTCCAAATAAGTGCAACTAATTAATGTGTTTCTATAAGAAAAGAATCCACAGAAATCAATCATCAACAATTCCAATATTTGTTCCAGCGCTGATATATCTGAATATAGCCAAGCAACGCACTTTAATTAATCTAAAAAAAAAAACATTTAGCTGAAGTGAAAGTTTAATCAAACTTTTTTTCCCCACATAAATTGCCTGACACACAATTTGACAATGAAGTCCCTGGACAGACAGACATAATGACGTCACTCCTGTCTGGCTTTCGCCAAGGGTGGGGGGTGTTAGAGGCACGCGGGGACTCGAGAGGTAGGAAGGAGGGGGAAAAAAACAGAATCGCCGTCAGTGTGTTGGCGGTGCGGGGTCACGAACTATGACCTTTAACAGAAGAAAACCACAAGATTTTTTTTTTTTTAATAGCAGAGAGCCTTAAATGAGTGGCCGCGGTCTCCCCGAGGTAAGTGTCAACGCTGGGTGGAAAAGAGTGAAGGCTCTCTGAGATAGTGCATCATTAAAGAGCAAGGCTAATCTCCCGGCTAGCTGGCTAGCTAGCCGATGCGGAGCTCCCTTCCTGTCCGTCTCCGGTTGCTCGGCTTCCGGACGTGAACGACGGAAGGCTGCATGCAGTCTAGCTACTCCGATATTATCCGCAGGCACTTTTAACAGATGACTAAAACTTGCCATCTGTGTCATCTTAATCTCTTGTCATCCCCGCTCACTGAAATGACTCCTGCTTTCGAAGACAGTCGCCTCTTTCTCAGCAGCCCCTGTTCCCTTGCGTTTGGTTAGCTGTAAAGGCTAATATTGTGCAGCTGTAGCCTTTTCGGATGAACTCGACCCTTTTACCTTTGCCATCCTGGGGATATGAGTGATAGTTACAAATATGTCACTGTTTTATTTACCACAGCTGTATTTTTTTTATAACTACTCCTAAAATCAACAGTCACTCGCTTTGCTGTCTGCAAAGACATTTGCTTTAATATACAAGTTATAACGTTTGCTGTGTTGTTGGCCGACTGCCATAGTCTCCATTTTGTTCTGGGATGTGATGCGTTATACTCAGTGATGGGCATGTTGTTAAGCCAATCAGTGAACAAGAATAACACTTTTCTCAGCCTGAAGAGAATTTGGAGTTAATTAATACAGTAACAGTACAGTAATCAATGAAGTCCAAACCGAGCAAATTAAATTCCAACAGGAACATGCCATTATGCTTTTGGCGTGCGCTTCAAACATGACTATATTTATTACACGCATATTTCAGATGATTTCAAATTTCTATTCTCTATCGACATACACCACAAAATTTTCCAAAATCTAGGTAGTACGTTTTGCATATATTTTTACAATGTTTAAATGGCAGCCAAATAAATTAGATACAATTAGGATTATCATTTAATATAATTTAATATAGGGTCATTAAATTATAAACAAAAGTCCATTTTTGAGCACAGTTTATTGGGGAGTTAATGCTCCATTAATCTCTCAATTATGTGGTTATAGTTATAAAAAAAATGCTGACTCAATTGACTTGGCTTATAAATGCACCAATGATGATGATGAAAAGTCCCAAATTCCAAAACCTACTGAAGATGAGAGCCTGAGTCAGGCGAACAGTAGCAGGTGTTGGCCACAAAAGTCAAGGCCCATAAAACTAATTTACAAAAACTGAAACTGATACAAATCTGCCAATTCAACAATGGTAATGATTAATGATCAAGTACTAGCTGAGGGGTAAGAGTCATTAAAGTTAGCTTTCTGAACCTAACCCATCCTGAAATACTTATTGATGATGTAAAGTCCAGATGGAGCATTCAGCTGTTGTTTTTACATGTGGATACAACAATTTCTGTTAAAATCAAGGATAATTTATCGAAACAATTTCGGCCCCATGAGAAATGACTCATGAGTCCGTTTGAACCAGCAGCCCAGTTATTAATCGGGAATGTGTGTGGGCCTCATTTTTTGTGATGCTCTGCGTTGTCCTTCCAGATCCTTCCAGACCTCAATAATGACCTCAAATCATCATGACAACCACCCAGAATCTGCTGTCTCAGCAGAAAGTGGACTCTGAGCAGGAAGCAGAGGTGGGTGTGCAAAGGAAGAGTTCCACAGTGTGTATTCACCGCCACAGATGTGCATGTAACCTCTGCCAAAGTTCTGTTTACATTTGAGGATACTTGTGCTCCTTCTTGCTATAAGAAAATAATAGAACATTTTTTATATTTCACAGATATCCATTTGAAGTGTATTTTAATGGCACATGTACTGACAAAGGTCACTATATTGAATCGTATTAGGGGTCGTCCTCTCCGTCAGACTCTGCAATGAGTGAGTCTCCACAGCGCTTTCAGGTCATCTCCACTGAGCCTGCTGCACCACCACAGCGAATACAGGTAACCCTCAGATATCCTCTTATGACTCAGCTTTTTATCCTTTACACTGTTTTTCTCCCCGCATTACCCTCTTTTCTGCCTCTTCCCCTCAACTCTCACACCTTCAGATTGTGACCGACCAGCAGACCGGTCAGAAGATCCAGATAGTCACTACGATGAACCCGTCCAACCCTCCTAAGCAGCAATTCATTCTGGCCACCGCTGACGGCTCAGGGGCAAACAAGGTCATCCTGGCCTCACCAGAGAGTCACAACACGAAGCAGCTCATCTTCACTGCTGCAGACAACCTGATGCCGGGAAGGATACAGGTACAGTTGCCCCACAAAGTCACCCTGTTATGCTTATTTATAGTTGTTCAGATGTGCTATCGCCGCATTCCTACAACATGTTGAAGTGAATTACGCGTCTTATGGCCTGTGTTTGACTTTGCATTTCAGATTGTTACAGATCCAGTGTCAATGGAACGGCTGCTTGGACAGGCAGGAGATTTAAGTCGACCTCAGCCGGTGGAGTACTGCGTGGTGTGCGGGGACAAAGCTTCAGGTACTGCACTTACTCTAAGGAATGCATCCTGGTGCATCGTCCAACCGAATGTAAACCTTCATTGTGCTGCATGACTCAGACCCTCTGTGTCTGTTTGTGCTCAGGGCGCCACTACGGAGCCGTCAGCTGTGAGGGATGCAAGGGCTTCTTCAAGAGGAGTGTGAGGAAGAATCTTACCTACAGCTGCCGCAGCAAACAAGACTGCGTCATCAACAAGCACCACCGCAACCGCTGCCAGTTCTGTCGACTGAGGAAATGCCTTAAGATGGGGATGAAGACTGAGTGTGAGTCTGCACCCAACCTGGGAACAGATACAAAAATACAGCCCGATAGAATTAAGTCAAGTGTTTGAATAGTATCAATAAGAGTCTATTAATTTCTCGTGTAGAGTATTAGAAGGTCCAGAATCAAGAAACAATGATACAACATTTGACTATCCAACAGCTCATCACCTTCAAAGTTCAACTGAGCATCACTAAGATCTGCTTGCTTATAATCTTCAGCTGTCCAGAGTGAAAGGAAGCCCATTGATGTTATGCCCAGAGAGAGGCATGCCAACTGTGCTGCCTCCACCCAGAAAATTTACATCCGTAAGGACCTAAACAGCCCACTTATTGCCACGCCAACCTTTATCTCTGATACTGATACAGACGGCTCCAGGTCAGCGGAAATTAGTGCTAAAGTCTGGTCTCATTTAGTTGTCACTGGTATGCTTTATGAGCTTGTTTGTGATGATGCTCTGTGTGCAGATCAAGCCTACTGGACCAAGGGATGCTGGTTAATATCCAGCAGCCGGTCATCCAGACTGATGGAACTTTGCTCCTGGCAACTGACTCCAAGGTACGTCTGATCGTCAGCCGGGACAATAGTAAACCCCGTCCCCTTCCAACACCTTGTAATCATGCTTCTTATAGAATTTCTCAACCAATGAATAGCAGTTAGTTGTTCGGCTGACTCATATGATGGAAAACATACAACGTAGACTCATTTGTTTTCAGATTGATACCGGACAGGGAGACTTGGGGACGCTAGCCAATGTAGTGACATCACTGGCCAATCTGAGTGACTCACTCAAAGAAAACCTGAGCAACGGGGACGCCTCAGACGGCCAGCATGAGGAACAGTCGGCCAGCGAGATAACACGGTCAGCCAAAAGGCTTTAAGAAATACAACAAGGAAATATAATCCCACATATGTTACTGAGAAATTCATTGCAAATTAATCCTACGCAGTGCCTTTGATGCTCTGGCCAAAGTCTTCAACCCGCCAGAAGTATCAGTTGAACAAAGTGTGGCCGGGAAGTGTGCCACTGGAACAACTATCCAGTTGATTGGTCGGGACCAGGAGACGCCCATCATTGAGGTGGAGGGGCCGCTGCTCACAGACAGCCACGTCGGTTTCAAGGTTGGTGAGATCCTTTTTTCAAAGCAGTTCAGATGGACTTTTAATTTCAGGACTTAAGTGCCCTCACTGATTAGACTACTCTGAATTATATGCACATGCACCATTTTAAAACAGATACAAACTGAAAATGCATGACAACAAATGGATACGCTATTACTCAGGTTAAACAGTGGATATTATTTAATCAGGAATTCTCATTTTGCATCTTTTTTTAATATAATTTGACTATGTTTCCCCATCCAATGAATTTTCTCTGTCTCCTATGTCAATGCTAAAGCTGACCATGCCCAGCCCTATGCCCGAATTTCTGAATGTACACTACATATGTGAGTCGGCATCCAGACTTCTCTTCCTCTCCATGCACTGGGCGCGATCCATCCCTGCCTTCTCAGCTCTTGGGTGAGTAAGCATTATACACAATAAAAAACACGGCAGCCCAACCTCCTGCTGCTTTCCATCATGCCATGCATGCATGTGTCTCTCAGTCAGGAGGCAAACACCAGTTTGGTGCGAGCCTGCTGGAACGAGTTGTTCACTTTGGGCCTTGCTCAGTGTGCTCACGTGATGAACCTGTCAACCATCCTCACCGCCATCATCAACCACCTGCAGAGCAGCATCCAGGATGGTATGGACCAAAGACCTCGTCATCACCTCACAGTAGGACACACACATAAAAACAGTAGTGCAGAAATGTACATTTCAGCAGACTGCAGGCTTTGTTGGTTGGAGCTGTTAGGGAGGCTGTTGTTAGCTGTTCTCCCGTGGTTTAACCCAATGCTCAGAAATATTTCTAAAACATGATAGTGTTGGCCATACGAAATACAGAAAGCCATCCATATTGACTAATAAATTTGGACTCTCTCTTTTCAGACAAGTCTGGGGAGAGGGTGAAGCAGGTGATGGAGCATATCTGGAAGTTTCAGGAGTTCTGTAACAGCATGACAAGGCTAGAGACCGACAGCTACGAATATGCCTACCTGAAGGCCATCGTGCTCTTCAGCCCTGGTGAGATACTGACCCTCCATCATATGGACACCAGAACTGTTAGTAGTCAAAAGAAATGGGCAAATGAGCAGTATTTGCCTCTTGACGTCCAACTGTTGTGTGTTTGACTCATCAGATCATCCGGGTGTGGACAGCAGCGGGCAGATTGAGAAATTCCAGGAAAAAGCTCTGATGGAGCTGCAGGACTATGTTCAGAAAACATATCCCGATGACACATACAGGTGAATGAGCAACAACCACAGAGGTCTTGTCTTTTTTTCTTGCCAGCACCTTGCTTGGTGTTTTTTGTCTGGAGGTGGTGATTCATTTGAGATGTGCGGCTGTCTCCTCAGGTTGACGCGTATCCTGACGCGCCTCCCCGCCCTGCGCCTTATGAGCCCCAGCATCACAGAGGAGCTCTTCTTCACTGGCTTAATAGGGAACGTCTCCATCGACAGTATCATTCCCTACATCCTGAAGATGGAGACGGCTGAGTATAACAGCCAGGACTCCGACTCAGCAGAGTGACAACAGTCCCAGCTCCCAGGGTTCTCTTTTTAAAGTCAGTGAGTCTCCCTTTCAGGGATACTCTGTCTCTGGTGAGCTGTGGCCTGAAATGCTGCAGCAGCCACTTGTTTTCTAACGGTGTATGGTCAGTGGGGAATGCTCAGTAGATTATGATAATGCAGCTTTTGACGACTTGGAAAGTTTTCTGCAGCTGACTGTGGACTACATAAAAAAATTCATTCTCAGCAGCTGTCAGTTTGTTTTATGTCTTCATAGCACTTCAACCTCATTAGCTTTTTGAATAGTTTTGTATTTATTTCAGCCCTACCATGCTCCAACATGATCCCATACATGTCTAAATGTTACCTTTTGATACAAAATTATCACCTGTTCAGTAACCCGCTGACATCCAAGTAAATCAGATTTACTTTAAAGCTGCAAGGGACTTGTACCTGCAGGCTTTTGCGAACAACAGCAGTATATAAAAGCATGTTAAATGGAAGTGGTGAAAACAATTAGGTCCAGAATAATTTTCCTGACTATAAAGAACTACAAGTGAAAGATTTAGTCAAGTCAGAGGTTGTGTTCTCTCTGATTCTTCGAAATGCATTCATCATTAATTAGTCTAATCGAAATGGTGGTTGGAAAAGTGGTAAAGTGTATTCAAATATACTGCCTATCAAAACTTGCTTCCATAATGTGCATTCATACCTTCTTACAAGGCAACCTGTGTCTGATTTCCATCTATTTTCTGCTCTGGCGGATTCAGTTGGAGGTGCCACTGAGTGAGTTGGGGTACACCTTGGGTGTTGATTTTAAAGGTCAAATTAACTTTTTTTACTGTTCTTGTTTTAACGTGGTACCCCTCGACCCAGGATAGAGTGAAAATATGACTTGTATAATCTGTGCAATCACCTCATGTCCTTTCCCTCAGTGACAATCTGTTACGTTGCTCTGCTCTGCATCTGTATGCCCGCCTGCCTTTTCTGTGTTTACCCACAACGACTGTTTCTTTCAGAGAAGAGGACTATTTTGAAGGTTTGGGTTCAGAATTCTTGCCTACATGTAGCTATGCTACTGTTTTTTGTTTGCATATGCGTATGGGTGCACATTAGTCAGCTTTGGTAGTGTTCCACAGTATTCAAGCTGACTAAAACTTTGTGTTGTGTTTTTTTTAATTCTTTGTATTTTTATTTGTTGTGAATGCATTTCATTGTTACATACTAAGTGTACTTAAAGTACGTTTTGGCAGGTTTCCCTGAAAAAAGAAAAGACAAGGTCATACTGAGTGCATTGATGTCTTGAAGACAGTATGGAGATATGCATCGGCTTATCCTCTCGAATTACTGCTCAGAATAAACATCCACAGCAACATGAATGATTTAAAAAAATGTAAATAAATTAACATGGAATATGTCTTGTGAAATATTTGTCAGTTGTAATTTGGTTTAAAACCTGAACAGACTGTTTGTAAAGGCACTGATATGAAATTACATTTGTACATGCGATATCATTAAAATGAGTGCACGTTGTTTTTAAGCAGGGTTTTATAATCTTGTCTGTGTCTGTCCTAAAAAGGAGCCTTGTTATCATTTTTCTAGTGCATTGCAATGCATGACGATTTTGCTTAAGCACATTTTATTAAATGCAATATGAAAAGTGTTGATTTAAATGTGGCTTTGAATATTTACCATGAGTAGTTCAGGATATTATTTTTTTCTTATGTGGATTGAGTATGCCACTGTTAAAATTTTATACTGTGTTAATGCCCTCATTTTTCTGAGATGTTTGTCTTTAAACATTTGGATTGACAAATCCTGACCATATTCATCTGTTGCTTACGTTGGTCACTTAGTCAAAAGCCTACATTTCTACCTCACAGATATAAATCAGATGTATTGATGACTGAGCTCATGTATCAGCATTCCACTCTCTGAGGCCTGCTTCTCTGAAGCCACATGTTTTAAACAAAATAAAGAAATATTCATGAAATATTACAAGTTTTTTGTCCATTAGAGTGTTGAATGTTTTATTTAAGTACTTTATTTTAGTATGCCTGAATTTCTTAACATTTCTGTAGCTCAACTAAGAATACACTACTTTTTTAGTTGATTGAAATACCTGTGTTAAAAAAATCCCACTACCCCTATATTAGAAATATTACTCAATTAAAAAACATTCATGTTCAGAATGGATAATCATTATTCACTTATTGATGACCAAATCTCAACTATAAAGTTCTACTTTCATCACTAGAAGAATGGTTTTGCATGAGAAGGAGGTCTTCAATGGTTAAAAAAAAAAATTGTTGACCACAAGCTTTTAGATTATTGTTCAAATTTTCTCCTTGTTTAAAAGACAGTAAAAGTTATAACAATTTGAAAACTGACAATCCTAAACAGGTAATAATAATTTATGGCATTTATGCTGGATCATATTTGGGTTAAAAATTACTAAAAGAAACTCCACAATCTCGTGTGTGCCTCGGGGGTTCACCCGAATAATAACCAGCGCCCCCTGTCCGCATGTTGTTGCATTACTCTACAACGTCATCAAATCGCGCCCGCTGGCATGTACTAGTGTGTCTTGGGGAAAATTGCCGAAAATTAGATGATATATGGTGAATGAAGTAAAATAGAACGGTCAAAATGCCTATGAAAGGAAGGTTTCCCATTAGGAGGACCATTGAGTATCTCACGAAGGGAGACATTATCTTCAAAAACAGAGTGAAGATCATGACGGTGAATTACAACACAAGCGGAGAACTCAGCGACGGAGCAAGGTCAGAGCTAATGGCTAACGCCAGCGTTTACATACATATCCAAATTATTATAAAATTGTTTATACAGTATTTTTAAAAACTGTCTGTATATGTATGTATACTGTCTGTAAATGGCTGTATACCTATGGGTATTTAAAGGAAATTTGCACAATTTTTAACCTTACAAGTTTCTCCTGTTGTAGTTCGAATTATTTAAAATCCTCAAATGTATTTTGCAGGAAGTTTGTGTTCTTCAATATTCCACAAATTCAGTACAAAAACCCTTGGGTCCAAATTATGATGTTTAAAAACATGACACCGTCCCCGTTCTTGAAGTTCTACCTGGGTTCGTAACCTTCGCTTTTTAAAAAAAGCTCATTTGAAATTTTCTTAAATGCAACCTAGCCGTGGCAGCTTTGTGCTGACCTCCTCTGCCTTTCTGTCCAGATGACGGGGAGCAGGTGCTGGTGGACGTGGAGGGGAAGGACCACAAAAACATTGCAGAACATGTTAAGAAGATTTTGGGCAAATCAGAGTAAGTGTCCACTTCATGTTTCCAGTCACTGCATTGAGTGTCTCCAAGAATTGTTCCTTTTTATGAGCCTTTGACTTCACGTGCTGTTTATGTTACAGTAATAAGTCATAAATAAGATGAACAGAGCAAATCAAAGACTAGGTTAATGCATCTGCGTAAAAAGTGATTACCTCTGGAAACAGAAGGCAAACATGTTCCAAACGTCTTGAGCTCTATAAAAACAACAGCAGCTCAACTCTTGAACCCGTTGTAGAGCGAGCAGAGCTTTAGTCCTTATTTACTTTTCCGTTCTTTGTGAGAATTCAAGGAGATGCTGTTGCAGACTGACGAGCTTTCCCTTGAAATTATATCTGAAAAGATTTTCTAGACAGTTTGATTTAAATGTTATAGATGTGTGAATGTAAGCTTACATGCCCAACACCACGCGTTTGCCCTTCAGAATTGTGGCCTTTGTGACTTGACTTTGCTTCTTGCCTTGTGTGTGTGTGTGGGGGGGGGGGGAGTGGGAAGCCCAATTCTGTTCATGGAGGGATTTGTCTCTCCTAACAGAGAAGTTTTACAAGCTGAGGCTCAGGCCAAGATGCAGGCCTCCAACCCTGCCAACTTTGGACCGAAGAAGTACTGTCTGAGGGAGTGCATCTGTGAGGTGGAGGGCCAGGTGCCGTGTCCCGGCACCACGCCGCTGCCTAAGGAGATGACCGGCAAATACCGGGCCCGGATGGCCGAGTCACAAGACTGAGAGGCTGAGAAGGAAAGCACTTTTTTATAAGTTTACCCTGGACAATATTCTAGTATTTGGGTAAAACTTTTTTTATGCCTCTATGAAAGGACTGGCACTCTGCTCTAGCATGGATGTACCAACACAAGACTTGGTTATGTTCATATCTACACCTCCAGACTCCCTGCAGCCGTCAGTGGTCACCCAGAGCTAAATACTGTTAACATTTAAATAAAAACCTGTGTAGCTCTGGGCACCGTTGCTCACTTCCTACTTCTTCCCAATGCAGTGTATTTTTGGACTCTGCTCGTTTGGGCAAATGTACTTTGACGTTTTGTCTGTCAAACTACACCAAGTGAGAATTTAAAGAAAAAAAACGGCCAATACCAAAACATATTGAACGATTAAGAGAGCCATTATTCCAGTCCAATTGTAAGAGTTTACTCAGTGGCTCAGCAGAGTCCAGGCTGACAGGTCCCACTGGTGGTCGCGTCCTCAGCCATAGAGCCATTCTCCCGGTTTCACTGAGGTAAAAACTGAAAGGAAATACCTCAGTGTATGTTTTAGCCTCCCAACTGTAGATCAAATCCCGAGCCACATATAGTAAAAGAGCTGCCACAGTTTTGATGCTAGAAAGAGACAAACAGATGTCCAGTGTTCCTCCCCGGGCTGGATCAGAGCCCTTTTGGCAGCGTGAGCCAGACCTGTGCAGTTATGTAATATTCCACATAAAGACATATCTGCGTTCTTATTTTTTTTAAATGATTTTTCTTTATTTAGTGCTGAGACAGAATCTCTCACAAGTTAATAAACTGTGTGGCAGATGTACTCATTTTACAGTTCCTCTGATGTCAGAGATGTTAATGGTTTTAGAGAAGCTCCTTGAGTAATTCACACAATGTCACAAAACATTTAATTTTAGTCACTTGTTTAGCTGAAAAAAACAAAAAACATTTCTGACAGAGATCAGCAGACAAACACAAAACACAGTCTCTGTGTTAGAACAGGAATTTGGACAGAAAGCTCGTTATCAAACTCAGGTTAGGGCAGCCTTAGCAGCACTGCGAATAATACTGGCTGGCATTAATGTAGTGTCAGTATGCCTTATGTCTGACTAACCAAATGCAGATCGTTACTGTACACACCGCCCTGTCTGCTGCTTTACTCGTCTTACTCTTCATTTCAGTTGTTAGCAAATAGTGTTAAGTACTGACATGGAGAGTCCTGAGTGAGCTGATGCTGAAATGGAATCCTTAAACTAGCAAACAGGCATCACAAACAGATCTTGACTGACAGCACAGAGCCAGAGGGATTTCATTCAACAACTACACACTTACTTGTAGAATAAAAAAAAATGTAGGAAGACTAGTCTAGCCAATCTCTCAGCATCAGGCAGACACTTGCAGCTCAGGTGCCACTGTAAACTATGAGACCCAAACAAGTACGGGTGGACAGCTGGACGTGGAAAATACTTTTGTTTACTTGGCTTTTCTGTGGAATCCGGACTCCTTTCAAACCCGTGACAAAGATGAACTACAGCAGAAGCCATTAGTGGTACAAATCCCACTTCACAAAACCTTTTAGAGGGATGATGTCACCCGTCAGAGACAGATTTTACAATAGAAATTAAAGCTTTCATTTCATAGATGTAGTACTTTGATAGACAATTGAAAATCAAGAAGCATTGGCACCAGTCACATGAAACAAAAACGGCGATTAAGATATTAATATTCGACAACTATGTTCCTCCTTCAAACAGTAGGCTGAAGGGTTCAGCCCTCTGTAGAGTTATTCAGACTGTATTTTGGACTGAGTTTGGTTCTCAGCTCTGTTTAAAGAGAAAAGCACAAACAATACAAATATCCATGGGTCAGATTTTAAACGGCATCGTCTGCCAGTGGAATCAATAACTGAATTGCACAATGGGTCATTTTAAGCTTTAGTTTAGAGCTGTCGTTTAGTTTTTTGGAAGATGAAGAAAAACAGCCACGGTGGCATTTTGTCCCCAAGACCCACTGGACTGCAAAAGCATCCATTCAGTTCCAAATCAAAGACCTATCTCAGTAAAATTACATTCTCCTGTCTTCCGTTTTTTAATGTGTGCACTGTTACAGCAAAACTGTGTGAACCAACATGCCTGTATGTTATTAGTATTAACTGTCAGTGCTAAAAAATTGTGCATGCTGGGATGAACTCCAGACCAAGGCAACCCTTTGCAGGGTGGGTGGTTTAGAAATCTGTACGCTTCTGAGATTTAGTAGAAAGTTCTGCGCTCCGGCGCACATTCAGCCGTGGGTGCAGCAGACCTCACCCAAACTCCCCTGGTTGGGCTCATCAGTCTGGTGAAGTGAGCGGGCCTTGCAGGGCTAAGCAGTTGGTGATGAGACGCATCAGTGCTTCTTTTTCTTCTGTTCCTGCAGCGTGTGCTGTAGCTCTCTGAGGTTCTCGGACAGGAGCTCCACCTCGTCCAAGCGGCCGCTGTGCTTTGCATCAAAAATGTAGGCCCTAATGTTGTTGATCTGCTGGAGCAGCAGCTCCTCCTCTATCATGTCCACGTCCCGCAAAACCTCCTCATCGTCGTCCCCGTCGAAGGGGTTGGTGGAGGCCTCGGGGGAGTTCCCGGAGGCCTCCATGAAGGGGTTACCCGCCTCAGTGTCGTCCTCCTCAAAGGGGTTTCCGGGTTCGGCCTCGGCCTGTGTGTTCTCCCCGCCGACTTCTTCATCTTCATCAAAGGGGTTATATTCTTTCTTTCCATTGCTTTCTCCTTTGTGCTCCCTCTTGATGTCCTCAAAGAAGGGATTGGATTCCTCTATGGGAGTGGCTTCCTCTTCAAAAGGGTTGAGAGAGGAGCTGCTCAGCGCTTCGCTTTCACCACCAGGGGGGGTTATGTGACCCCCTAGGCTCCTCAGCCTGGGAGGCGACTCCTCCTGCGCAGTGAGAATAGGGAAAGCTCTCAGAGCTGACGGGCTCCTCTCAGCTTTGGGGGTCAGGGCTCCGACTGCTGTGTCCTCCTCAGCCTGGCAGCCTCCTGATGGGCTGATATCAAAGGTTGGAACCCAGGTGAGGCAAGGCTGGGTGGAGCTTACAGTGGAAGCCCATTGCTCTCTCTCCTTTCTTTCCTGGGCTTCCAGTCGCTGGAACTCCCCCTGCTGCAAGCTCTCCTCCTTAGCCAACTTCTGAGAGAGAGCAATGGCGAGCCTGGTTTGCTGCTGGTCGTACTCATCCTGCAGCTGGCGCAAGTTCTCCTCCAGCATGGCCACCTCGTCTTTTCTTTGAGCCTCGCGGGCCTGACGCAGGAATGACTGGATGTTCTCGATCTGCTGCAGCAGGGGGTCCTCCAGCTCGCTGCGGGCGTGGACGGAGTCGGCAGAGGGCAGCCACCCGCCTGCTTTGGTCATGCCGGGCGCTCTGGGGGCCTGGGGCAGCTCGCCATTGGCAGGCGGACGGTTTTTCTCAGACTCCTGCCTACGGTTAACAGACTCCTGAGCTGCCTGTTGAGCGGGAAAACAAACAAACCGACAATGATTTTGCTTTTTCTTTTTTTTGGTCAGGTGAAAATGAATCAAAGGTGTAGTTAGACTAACTCACCAGTCTTTCTTGCTGGAGTCTACGCTCTTGCTCCTGTTTCCTTTTGTCTTTCATCTCTTCATATTTCTCCCTCGTGGGTAAAGACATCAGGCCCAACAGCTTCTCCTGAAACAGTGAGAGTACAAGACAGCTGACAAGGGTGCTGTCCAAAGCCTGGCTTCAGGACGGGCTGAAATTCCAACAAAAACGCAGTATAAGACTGCATTTTGTGTAGTTTCACACTAAACCTGTGTTCAGTCAGATTAATGCAAAACTGAGTGTGTCGTAAAATAATGAGCTACAAAATATATCTATCATCAGGATAAATATATTTGGATCAATAGTACAAATAGTACACAGAGATAGTAAAAGTCCCAACAGTCAATCTGGCAGGAATTAAAGGACATGACACAGGAGAACAGTCTTTACTTCAGCTCACCTGGACAAATAGTGTGGCTGTGTAGCGGATCATCCTCTGTAGCTGCAGCACCTTCGGGTGTGGGGGTGGGTCATTTTTCACTCCCAGAGTTAAAATCCTTTTACTGAGAAGAAAAAGGAAAACCAGACTCAGACTGATCCTTAAATGCAAACTCTTGTGCTTCCTCATGAAAGCCTCGCCTGTGACTGGCACGTACCTCAAAGCATCGATTAGTTCGTAGTATTTCTGAACTTCCAGCCTCAATCCACCAGCAGTGTCGAGATTATAAGTGGTTTCGCCGGCACTATAAATGCACAAAGTAGAAACGTGTCTCAGATTTGGAAAAATAATCTAAATGAGATCTATACGTTTTTGAGTAATTTTCTCTTAATGTACTTGAGAGACTCAGCCATTCGTATGTACTCTGGAGCCTTTTCATCCACCTTCTCCATGCACATCCTCAGCCTCTAACAGGAAGACAGATTTTGAAAACAACAGGAACCCCCAGAATAAAGACGTGAATGACAGGAAGGACACAATAGAGTAAACTCCACAGCTAAAAGGGAAAACAGGATCGCAACCAGACTTTTAACAGTGAGATTGTTAAGCAAACCTCGTAAAGCTTGACTATATCTGGCACGTGGTCCTTCTCCTCTAGCTTCTGCTGTCTCTTCAGCAGCGTGTCCATACAGTGATGGCAGCAGCGGATCCTCTCGTCATCTTTTTCCTCCAGCATTGAGGTTACACTGCTCAAGCTGCTGATGCTGCCTCTCCTCGAGCCCATCCCGCTGCCTCCAGCTCCAGCTGGGGCGGACTGGGACTGACCGGGGCTCCCGGGCACACACAGTGCCTCGCGAGTTCCATTAATGAGCTTCTCTGTTTAAGGGAGGGGGAAAAAACACACAAACACTGAGACAAATATGGCACAACCGGACTTGTGATAACTTCATGTTTTATCAGTACATACGCGCCAAAGGAAGGGGGACAAACTCCATGCACCTCCTGCACATGATAGACCCACAGAGGCGGCAGTGATGCCGCCTGTTGCGGATGTTGAACTTGTTTCCACAGTCAGGACAGAACGGAACATCAGAGTCATTCACCCATGAGACGACAGATTTCTCAATAGCTGAGAACAATGAGAAACCACATTATTTGTCCGTTAAACCAATCAACTGGACTGTGGTCAGAGTGAGAGAGAAAAAGAAGACATAAACTAACCTCTGATTTTTGCCGAGTCTGAGTTGGTGCGGTCGAACGCGGTCAACTGAAACATTAGGTGTCAGTGGTTAATATTCATTCCTACATAGCTTGGTTCAGCTTCAGCTGCAGAAACTAGAGGGTGAAATGTTCTTTGAATGAACTGCGTCTGTAACCACACCTTTTCCAGTCTGATGATGAGCTTATTGACTTCAATGACGTAATGATCTATCCGAGCTGCGCGGTGTTTCTTAAAGAAGTCTAGATGACTTTTAGTTGCTCCTGTGAGATAGAAGAGATATATTTGTTAAACGAATCAAGTTAAAAAAAACAACGTATTTGCTCTGAACTTAATGATGTATACTGCAACTGCAAATTTTAATGGCTTTATTTTCAAAATGCAAAGTGAATGACAGAATTCTTTTTTAGTCCTTTCTTACCCAGTTCCTGAGGCTCCCACATATACGGGTCCACTCCACCATAGTAGAAGGACTCATAACTGCCGGTTTCAGGCCTGTCGTCTCCATCCCGCTTCAGCAGTTTGTCTTTGGCTTTCTTTGCTTTCTGCACCAAACCTGAATGAAAAACAACACAAACAATGAACTCCTTGTCATCGATGAAAAACTGTGGGGGTACCCTCTTTTTTATATTGTGCCCTGACAACAGGACCACGAACATCATATTCACAGCTAATCTGACATCTGAAAGTAGGCCAATCTACAAATGTATCAAGCATGAGCCTTGTCACATTATCACTTTTCCATTATGCACATCTATCGCACATAACCTGTTCCATACCAACACTGCAGGCCCATTTCCCACTCTCATTTTACTCAAATACTTCTAATTTCGTAGGACAAATGTTTGTAGCATAACAGCTCTAGAACTCTTTATGATTATTTAGCAGGAGCCATTTTTCTTAGGAAACGATTGCATGTTGTTTTCTTTCCACAGTTTGACAGTCTAACAAACCACCTACTCTTTAGCTGTCCTCGAACATGCCGATCATCTCCTGAGTGCTCCTCTTCATAGTGTCCCTGAAGTTGGTAGAAAGACTGAAGGTCCTTCAGACACAGCGGGCAGAGAAAGCCCTCCTTCACTTCGCCTGTGACCTCAAAGGGGGGCGGGTAGCTGGAAGCCATGATGACAGCAGGAGGATCTGTACTTTATGAGGAGGTGCAAGGTGGCATGATCGTGCTTCGACCCACATGTCACGGGGTTTGCCACCCGTTGACCTCAATAATACCTGGGAAAGTGTCAGGAAGTGAGCATAAGGAACGAGGTAATGTTAAGCATCCATCATGTATTTAAATCTCAATTAGAACAAGTGACATCTCGCCCAACATAAATTTAAGGGTGTGTCTAGGTCGGGTTCCAAAAACCAGCTCACTCTGATTGTGAGACATGTAGACTCCATTATGAAATGGAGCGAAACAGACAATAAACGGCGTCATAATAATGGTCGAAGCACACAAAAGGTCAACAGAGGCTCGTGATATGTGAATATATATCTTTCCTCTTACTTACAGGGCTGCTGAAGAACTAATAGAGGTTGGACCTCTCTTGAATTGGGTTTTATGGCTGTACGTTCATCTTAATCTGCAGAAGCCGTTTTGTTTTAATTTCAAACTGTATTCAACTTTAATCGCCGGACAGAAAAACGTTAGCTGCAAAATGCTAGCAGCAGGTCTTGGTATCCTTAGCCTTTTCTTATTCTGTTTCGCAAGCTAACTCCACGGCGTAAAATAACTTCCAAGTTCAGAAAACCACACACATACCCACCAATCCACACGGTCCACCGTTAAAAGACACGGATGTATCCGACAATAACTGTGTTGTTAACAGTTAGTGTTTTCCTTGACAGCTCGACAAAATCAGCTGCAGCAGCGGCGGCAGTGGCCCTGCCTGGTCATGTGATCAGCATGTCGCTGCTAAGACAAGCGAGGAAGGACAAACCACAGGTAACAAAGAGGCGCTCTATTTTTTAATGTACCTAACACATTTTCATATAGATGGGATCGGTCAGCTCTTTTTTGCATATATTTTTCAAAATATTGATACAAGATTGAATCTAAAATAGGAAAAACATATTAGGAAAATACAATTTCTCTATTAATTGAAAAAGTACTGTCTAACAAGATCATTTAGGCAATACTAAAGGGATTTCAGGATGGTATCAAGATGTTGTTTAAAGTTTTCCTTTAGAAAATATGTTTTATAAAGTTTATTTATTAAAATCTCTCATTTCTACCTATTTTTTTATTTATTCATTTATTGATCATCTGATTTATTGACAGATAGATGTTTTAAATCTTTTTCCTGTTTTTACCAGATTAGCCACTTGCTCCTCATTTCAGTTAGTCCATTCTCAGTTTGCTTTAGTTTTATACATGTTATGCAGTTGTGATTGAAAATCATGGTTGTATTCTAAAGAAGACAATTCCAGGAGATCATAAACCTCATAAAACATGAAGATTCTGATGATAATCCATCAATCTTAGGCTGTCTAAATGTGTGCTCATTCAAATGCCTTTCATTTAAATTAAACTATTTCTATAGTTCATAAAGGTCCCATGTTCACTATGTCTTTAAGCCATGGATGTTAAAGTAAACCCCTTTTTTTTGGTTGTAAAAAAAGCCACCGATGACAAGTCATGATGGTGTTCCATTGACACATTTCTAATCAAGGATCCATCCACCCATTTTTTCGACTTGTCTATTTCAGTGCTGGGTCATGAGGTGGCTAGAGCCTTTTTCACCTCCCATTGTGCTATGGCTGGGCACACACTAAGCAAGTCATCTCTCTAACCAAAAGATCAGAGATGAAAATGAAATGTCTTCGCATTGAGACTATTTTGTTCCATGAGAAGCCATCCATTCCTTCAACCTATTTGACAAAAATTGTCAAATTTCTTTGTTCTGCAAAGTTTTCTTGAAAAGGAAAATGGCTATCTCCAAGTTTGTTCCCATTGACTCTAATAATAAAAAAGTAATTGTCTTTTGTTTATGGCAAAATTTTTAAAAAAAATGTATCTTTTACTTTACATAATCTTTGAGCCTCATTAATATTTTAAGGTCTGCCCAGAGTTTGTTTGAGAACAGAAATATTGATTCATTTTGAAGGTGGCATCACCTGAAGGCAGCTTTGATTGGCTCCTGACCCTACACAGCCCCAGGGGCTAAACGGATACTCTTGAATTTGATGCTAACAAAACATCTAAGAAAAACCTTTGGACAAGAAAAACTAATAGTTGGAAACTCAGAAGAAAGAGTGTGTGAAGCAATATGATAATTATGTCCTCTCGTCCTCTTGTTTTTCAGCCATGACTGGAAGTGTATTTGGTCATCAAAACTTTGACTGTTCCACTTCACTGAATTTGAAAGTTCTTTGCCTAACTGCAGGCTTGTGATTCATCCTTGCATGTCATTTATCCAACAATCTACAGTCCATGGACTGTTTTTTGTTTATTACCAGTAGTGAATATTTTCCTTTGGGTTTTGCTAATGGTTGACATTTGGCTTTTAATTCCAGTTAACCTCTGCTAATTTCTTACAGCTTGGCGGCAAACCATGACATTAAACCTTGGCATGTGTTTTGCAGTTTTTTCTGCATTACTACATTTATCAAGTAACATTATTCTAAGCTATCTGACCTTCCCATTTTGTTATACTCCTAATTGTAGATCCAGTTTACAAGAAACAATCAAACCTTGAATGAACTTATTGGGAGTTTTATGATCTATAAGTGAGAGCTGTTTTTGGTGCCATTGTGCAGTCCATCAGCCAGCTGTGAGGACATACGTCTGTAAAAACCACAGGCAAATTTGCTTGACTGCTGGTTTTTAAACACAGGTTTAATATTTTGCCTCTAGATGATCTGAGAAAATTGCAATTTGATTAGATCAATAGGCATTTATTCCAAAGGTGAAACACTATCTATTTGAAAAGTATATCTATAGTTTTTTTTTTAATGTTGCAAATGAAGTAAATACATTTATAAGAGATGAATGATCACTTTCATGTCGTGTTTTGGCGTGCATTTTATCTCCCTTTCTCTGCTAGGCAGGGACTTTTTAAAATGTTAGTGAACACTAAATGTGCTCGCTCTAACACTGATTCATTTTTCATATTAAATACTTCTGATTCGTTATTTTATCCGCGTCACAGTTCGTTTACTCCAGTGGCTTTTTTTTTTTTTTTTTTTTTTTTTTTTTTTTTGTTTTTTTTACCGAACTTGCAATTTGATTAATCGACATTAGGTCTCCATCTGTGATGCTTTATGCTTACTTTGCATACTGGACAGCCAGCAACTCTGGTGGAATGTCCCAATGAAAGCGGCCAGTAGTTACATACTGTATGTCTATAAAAAACAATCTGAAGTTGGCTGGCAACTGCAGTCTCTACTATCATTAATCAACATAATCTATGACGTAATCGGATTGGGGTAAAATCAATGACACACTTGGTTTGCTGCGGAATCCTTTATATTTACACAAGTAGAAAATAATATAACACAAATCAATTAGTGAAGGGATTCCTTTGCTGTGAACGCAGCCATGGTCAGTCTCGTGACTCAGGCGTCCAGCCTTGCGCGCGCCGCCTCACAGAGGCGACGGCGCAGAAGCCAGCAGTCTTTTAATCCCAACACTGTAAGCAGAAGTAGAATTATTAACCAAAGAGCTTCTTACGCTTCTAAACAATTGATAGTCTTATGTCACAAACTGTTCTGAAAACCGTATGTACAGCAAAAATGTAAAGTTTGGAGGAAAATTATACGCACACTCGTCCAAAATATATCAGATAAATACTTTGCTTTAATAATACAGTAACTATCTATCGAAGAAAAATAGCTCAAAAGCTTAAATGATCAGAAGACTTTTACATTATGATCACTTAATTTATACATTGATTTCTTTTCAATAAAGCAATATGCGCAGACCAGATTTGTTCGCCCTACTCTCCCTCCACCAAATCCTCCTCTGCTGCAGACCTTTTCCCCGGGTGCTGTCGCTTCTCCTCATCGTGGCTCTTGTTAATGTTGTCTAAAAAGTCGAGCAGCAAACTGGTTTTACGGCAGCTCTCAGAGTCAAAAAGATCACACGGACTGTTTGTGCCTAATTCCGGATTCGAGTTTTCCCAAAAGCGTTTTCCTGGGTGTTGACGCTTCTCCAGTTCGGGGAGCTCGTCTTCTTCATCCATGCCCCAGTCCTCTTCGCCGTCCTCGTCCTCGGTGAGGCGCTTACCTGGGTGTTGGCGCTTGCTGTGCAACACCAGGTAACGCTTGCCTGGGTGCTGCCGTTTGGAAAGTTCACTGAACAGAATAATGGGGCTTTCAGAAACGTGTCCAGCCACTGAGCGCTTTCCCGGATGCTGCCTTTTCTGGAACCCCATGGAAGCGTGCATTTCATCTTCGCGCTTGCCCGGGTGCTGTCTCTTTTGCACGTCCAAGTCTAAATCATCTTCGTCCTCTTCTCTCCGGCCTGGATGCTGCCGTTTCTCCAAATCATTTATGTATCTTTTACCGGGATGCTGTCTTTTTGTCACCCATTCTGGCTGAGAGTAGACTCCATCTTGAATAAAGAACAAAAAACGGGGAAAACTTTAGCATTTCTGGAAACACAGAGTCTACTTTATTGATCACATTGCTGCAAAGATGATTTCATATCAAGTGGCACTTGGTGATCCATATTTCTCTGATAATTTCAGTCGGCTGACAGACAGTTATTCTACACTCTACAGCCTGATTTCGTGGTACTTCAAATGTTTCACTGTGATATATAATTATCGAACGGGGAAAATGTCCTAAAGAGTGCGTAAAACCCATGCGTAAAAGCCATGCAGTTCTCAGAAAGTGTTGCCTGATTCCAATCAAAACACAGAAATGCATCAAAATGAAATGCCGTTACCTTGGCAGTGGGAAATGTATTTTTACTGACCACATAAAAAAGTAATGATCATAAAAACGATGAAAAAAATTGGAAGATTGTACAAGGGAGTATCAGCCCTAGCTTCAGAAAAAGGAGAAATTGTGTATGTTTTTCCTAAAATCTATGCAAATAATTTGTTTACGCACCATATCTGTCGTCTTCTTCTTGTAGCTTTTTGATGATGGATCGCAACAGGAGACTTTCTGCTTTATGTAGTATGATGTCGTCTATGGTGGTCCTTCGGTCCGTCCCATCCTCGGCTGAGATGCCCTGTTCTTCTGATAGCGTTGATTTGCAGATCACGAGAGATGCCAGGATGATTAGGCTCGCGGACTTCATGGTAATCTAGTTTGTTCGTCTGCATCACAAGAGCAATACATGAGTAACATGATTTATGTCATGGGACTTATTTTAAGTTCAATATTTAGACTAGAAGTCTGGGTTGAAAAAGAACAGCATGAAACATAAATGATCTCATCCAAATAACAAATGATTTGAGATTGTACATTGTTATTAAGATGGATATAAATCCCAAAACAATTTAGATCATGGCAGTTATTATAACTACGTTAAAGAATACTAAGAGTACTAATAATGTTCTAAACGATAACACGAATAGCAACTATGCACAAGAGAAGCTCCAACTCAGATGACATATTTTGATATAAAAGTTTCTGTAATGCGCCTTACTCACGTGAGAAATATCCAAACTCTCCTGGTCTCCAGTCTGTGGTGCAACCGTTTCTGACGATGGTTGCTCTGAGCTTCTCGAAGCGGCTGGTGACCCTTAAGGCCAAGTGCAGAGGTATGAGAAGAGAGCTTCTCGGCTTTGCATTTATACTTCTCAGCCACTGTCGTCATGCAAACGCTGGAGTAATTTTTCAGGATCCCTCGACCCCCATTGATGTCACCAAGTCGTGCGCAACTGTATGAGATGAATGATCGTCCTACGGAGGCCGGAGCCCAATTTGTCATTTAAAAACAAATATAAGGTATAGACGCCAGCGCTCGACTTGATTGATTTATTCAAGATTACTATGAAAGATTTTTTAATTTAGAAGTTAATTATTTAATTAGATTAATGTTTTCATCGATGTTTACCTCTTCAACGACGACATGAATTGTCCAACTTTCTTCGGTATTGCGATGGTCTTCTTGGGGGGCGCAGTAAGAGCTGCAGCGTGATAAAGGCTATTCATTTTTTCTCAAATATACCCTAGCACACACAAGAGAGAGCTGAACCCATCTGGCTCTTGCATTTTCTGTTCACGATGCAATTTGGCATAATATATATCAGACCCGGGTGTGTAGTGGGAGCAAGGGATACCGATTCCTAAATCAACAGAGGAATTGGTTATGAATGTGATTTGATAACTACAGGTGTTTAGTCTCTTCTTTTATAACTTGAATCAAAACATAGTCTAACGATTTGCACTCTGTGGAAACACAATCAACTCATTTTCAATGTTACCTGAGAAGCGAAACACAATTGGAAAAAGATGTTCCATGCATTAAAAACGCAGACAAGATGGAGGATAAAATCAAAATTAGTTTTGGCAACAAGTCAGTGAAGTGACTGCATATGCAGAGAGCACAACAGAAATGTTGTTCCTTTGGTAAAGATGGGGTGGATTTCCCCACCCACTGATAAACACTGTGGAGTAACCATTAAAGAGGCAGATTTTTGCCTGTGAAGAACTTTACGGATGCACAAATACAGATATGTCGTTATGTGTTACAGGCACAGCTTACAATAGTGTCAAGTGCTGCTTTTTTACATCTGTTAGAGATTTGGAGAAGTTGAAAGCTTGAAAGGGATTTGCACCCTGTGCGGGTGGAAGCCTGTAAGTAAATACAGATAAATGCTAAACTACAGCTGTGGATGTAAACACACAGGAATGGGCTTATTAGTCCCCACAGTTGTTCAGAGCCTGTGGAGTCAAACCAAGAAGGAAAAACAGCAGGAAACCAACCAGATAAACAAGCCATAATGCAACTATTTGCCAATCCTATAAGAAACACTAAAACATGGAAAAATGTCATAGTTTCACTATTTCATGAAAAATCTTTGCTCCTTTTTGGGATTGATGGCAATTAGAAATCCTGCTCACTTGTCCTTTAATAACAGTCTGTGAAACATGTAACATCTGGAAAGACCTGCTTATAGATTTTGGAAGAGAAGTGTGGTTCCATTCTTCTCTAATTTAAGATTCAGTTAACCAGACTATTGCTTTTCTGTATTTTGCATTTTTTAAAGCATCAACTGTTTTTGTTGGTGAGAGGATGGGACTGCCTGTATTCAGTCCATCACTTTCCTGCTCTGAAGTCATGCTGCTATGACAGTGAATGGTTTCCCTGAGAGAGAAGTCACCTGAGTGGGCGGTATAGTGCTCTAAATATGTATGTTTTGAGCACTGATGTGCTATGTGTCTCTTTATAACATTTAATTTTCCAAGCTTTTGTTGTCGCTGTTGTGAGTGTGGCTGCTTTTAACTCCAAGTTAGGCTAACAATTTTCATAAAATAGTACTTGTGTCGTCTGAGATTTCTTATGAATGAAATACAGACTCAGAGGATTTGCAAATAATTCAGTTCCATTGATAATATTATTTCATGCAGCATCCCAAATGTTTTGAAAGTGGGTTGTAGATGGGCCTCATATTTTGATCAAAATCTGCCTTAAACTGTCCATCATATGCTTCACCATCTGGATGAACTCTTGTAGTAACAAGCAGCCAGTGCTGAATACCAATGTGAACCTAAAAGACTGTGTAATGCTTTAATTACAGACTATCAGTGTGCTGTCACATCCAATAAATCAAGCTAAAAGTATCTGAAATATGATTTATACCATTATATTTGTTGTGTAAACTATTTTTATTGAAAGATCACACAGTTCCGAAAAGATGTGAACGTTTTCACAGTTGTTTTGATTTCAAAGGTGTTAAATCATAATCATCCATAGCTAAACAAGTTTAGTATTTTGAAAAGAATTAAAAAAGCCTTGCATTAAATCAATTAGACTTGGTGAAGAAGGAAGATTATTTCCCACGAGCTAAAAGACTAACCTCTTTCAGGTAACAACTTCCCTCTGGCCCAAATGAACACAGAAAGTGACAGAGGTACAATTAAAACTTGTCTGATCTGTGTGGGCATCCTCACTACTCCTGCCATGTGGGTCGCTTCCCTTCCTATTAGAACAAGTGTGTAAGGATATGCTCAAAGGAACCAATTAATAGCTCAACAGATTGTGTTCTTGGAGTTTCAGATGTATAAAGGCCCACGTGTGCTTTGGTGGGCGAAAGTCTGGTGATTCTAAAAGACCTGTTTAGTGAATGTGGCATCTTCAAAGCATCCTCAAAGCAAAGAATTAGAAGTATAAAAGCAGATTGCATGATCGCTGCAGGTTTAGCAGTAATTATCCTTTTCTTTTATCACTGTAAAGCCGTAATTAAAAGACAACCTCTTTGTCTTTACTGACTGACTCCTCTTCCACAGGAAAGCTTGCTATCATAGCATTTCTGTGCTGAGAAATCTTAATAGTTGATACTGGCCAGCATATGTTGAGGGAGACGATAGGTTAAGTGTATGCTCAGTGCACTGGGAGAAAATAATAAGAGTCATTACCCTTTCCTCTCCATTTATTGGAGTCAGTATTGAAAGAGTTTCACAGCCTAAGGGCAATTTGGAATGTTCAATCCACCTCACATGTAGGTTTCTGGACTGTGGGATGAAGCCGGAGAACCCGGAGAGAACCCACGCAAACACAGGGAGAACATGCAAACTCCACACAGAATGGGGACCGTCTTGCTGTGAGGCGATGGTGCTAACCACCACACCACGGTGCTGGCCTCATACAGTTGTGGTCAAAAGTGTACATACACTTGTAAAAAATCATAATGTTATGGCTGTCTTGAGTCTTCAATAAGTTCTACAACTCTTATTTTTCTGTGATAGAGTGATCGGAACACATACATGTTTGTCACAAAAAACAGTCATAAAGTTTGGTTCTTTCATAAATTTATTATGGGTCTGCTGAAAATGTCACCAAATCTGCTGGGTCAAAAATATACATACAGCAACATTAGTATTTGGTTACATGTCCCTTGGCCATTTTCACGGCAACTAGGCGCTTTTGGTAGCCATCCACAAGGTCCTGGCAAGCTTCAGGTCGAATGTTTGACCACTCTTCTTGACAGAATTGGTGCAGTTCAGCTAAATGTGATGGTTTTCTTGCATGAACCTGTTTCTTTAGCACTGTCCACATGTTCTCAATGGGGTTTAAGTCAGGACTTTGGGAAGGCCATTCTAAAACCTTAATTCTAGCCTGGTTTAGCCATTCCTTTACCACTTTTGATGTGTGTTTTGGGTCATTGTCTTGTTGGAACACCCAACTGCGCCCAAGACCCAACCTTCGGGCTGATGGTTTTAAGTTTTCCTGCAGAATTTGGAGGTAATCCTCCTTCTTCATTATCCCATTTACTTTCTGCAAAGAACCAGTTCCACTGGCAGCAAAACATCCCCAGAGCATAATACTACCACCACCATGCTTGACAGTAGGCATGGTGTTCCTGGGATTAAAGGCCTCACCTTTTCTCCTCCAAACATATTGCTGGGTGTTGTGGCCAAACAGCTCAATTTTTGTTTCGTCTGACCAGAGAACTTTCCTCCAGAAGGTTTTATCTTTGTCCATGTGATCAGCAGCAAACTTCAGCCGAGTCTTAAGGTGCCTTTTCTGGAGCAAGGGCTTCTTTCTTGCACGGCAGCCTCTCAGTCCATGGCGATGTAAAACACGCTTGACTGTGGAGACTGACACCTGTGTTCCATCAGCTTCCAAATCCTTGCAGACCTGCTTCTTGGTGATTCTTGGTTGACTCTTGACCATCCTGACCAATCTCCTCTCGGCAGCATGTGATAGCTTGCGTTTTCTTCCTGATCGTGGCAGTGACACAACTGTTCCATGCACTTTATACTTGCGTATAATTGTCTGCACAGTTGCTCTTGGGACCTGTAGCTGCTTTGAAATGGCTCCAAGTGACTTCCCTGACTTGTTCAAGTCAATAATTCGCTTTTTCAGATCCACACTGAGTTCCTTTGACTTTCCCATTGTAGCTTTTGTAGCTGAGTCTAATCACTGGGTCAAATGAGCCCTATTTAAATGGGCTCATGAGAAGTCAACAGCTGTAGTCAATCAGAATCACTTAGAAGAAGTGAAGAGGCCATGACATGAAGCTAATTTGATTGACACAACTCGCTACATCACCAAAATTGACATATTTTGTCGCTGTATGTATATTTTTGACCCAGCAGATTTGGTGACATTTTCAGCACACACATAATAAATTTATGAAAGAACCAAACTTTATGACTGTTTTTTGTGACAAACATGTATGTGTTCCGATCACTCTATCACAGAAAAATAAGAGTTGTAGAACTTATTGGAAACTCAAGACAGCCATAACATTATGATTTTTTACAAGTGTATGTACACTTTTGACCACAACTGTATATAACATATACAGGGTAAAACGCAGCGTGGCTCGTTAGATGTAGTTTACATAGATAATATAAAGGCTGATGATCACAATGGTAGTCATTGTTAGTTAAGTTTAAAGACAAGTCTTTCCCTTTCTATGTATTGTTAGTACTACTGGTTAGTAAGTGTCATCACCAGTTGCTATGGAAACACTAAGGAACGTTGCAGTTTTATATGACTGTTGCTGTGGACCCTGGTTAGTGTATTAGTCTAAAAACATACTTTTTAAGAGTAACTATGCCTTTATTCTTGTGAAGGATTTAGGTATAGATGCTAGAATACTGTAAATTGTAATATAAGTCCAGCTAATATCTCAACTCAACTAATACTATGTAAAAAGTAAATAAAAACAAAATGTACATGTAATTCCTTTCTGTAATGATTCAATTGAAAATGGTAAACTATTGAAAGATATGACTCCATTGAAAAAACATTTAACTGTACTTTACTGTCCTCAATCTAGCTCAGCTAGATTTTCAGCCGATCAGAGTACATGGGGCTGTTGTGTCATATTATTCCTTTCATGATGTGACAATTGTGAGAATTGTGTGGGAGCACTTGCTGGCCGGTCAGCTCAGCACCCTGACTCTTAGCCATGCTACATGAGTACGATGTGAGAGCAAGCACTTCCCTGAAAAGGACATCAATTGCATGGAAGCAAACGTTGCTACTGAGTCTTTGCTTCCAGTTCAAAATCAATGGTATCTTGATAAACATGGTCACCTCCACTATGTGAATGAAACAGCATCCATGAAATGTTCTGCAGCCATGATGGATGGTCCCTTTTCTCTTTATAATAAAGGATGCAGTGTACATTAGACTGTAGAATTTTTTTTTCCGTTTTCCTAAGCCCATCTCAGACAAAATCAAGTCGAATAGGGGTGTTATTGGATCCTGCATGCATTCTTCATTTGTATTTCTATTTGTAGCAGTTCATCCTTGAAGGTTATTCCCACCTGAAAGTTCCACAGTCCACAGTCAGTTTGAACTCTATATTGTTGAGTGATGAGGCCTTTAGCTATCTTAAGTAATGACAAGGTTAAAAAACGTTTAAAGCAACAAGAGTGACTGATGGCAGCTGGTTGTTAGTGTGATGAAAGAAAACAGCACAAGTCTGAGTTGGCTTTAAATTAAGTTTAATCTGCCAACTGGTTCAAATGGGATTCTACAGTGCTAAAGAGATGGTTCATGCGATCATCTGCATGAGATTTTTTCTTTGAGGCACTGCCAGACATCCTGATCATTTTGTAACATGGCCTTCCTGATAGCTTTGTGTAATACCCTCTTAAAGTCTCCCTATAGCTTACTTTGCAATCTGCTCTCAAGTACGGAAAAAGATTTTAGTGTAACTTATAGCACGATTTAAGTCTGCAAAATTATTCAGAAAAAAAGGTCAGAGAGAAGTGAAGCTTTACACACCTGAACACCTACATTTTCAGAGTTGAGCTGATTTTACAGGTATACATTTGCTTGGCTTTAACACTAAAGATAAATCTATGCTAAGGGGAACATTTGAGAAAAAGAATTTATATTTTCTTCCTGAGAAACTGAACTGATTATGACAAGAATGGATTGTGGTTGGGTTTTCAAAAAATGTATTCAGCAGGGTCTTTCATCAATTTTCCAGAGGAGCGGGATACTACTGCCGGACTCACAGAACAAAACGATTAAATAAAAATTTCTCCAATGGCAAAATGAAATGCATAAAAACAGAGACAGACCTGCTGCTGAGCTTTGATTGTCTAAAATAGGTCAGTCTTACATAGGACAGCCATATAAATCTTACAAGCATGAAGTCATATTGCAGTAGGTATTCAGTCACAGCTGTGAATATTTCATCACAACAATTCTAATTCTAACTGAGATAGTTTATTCGTTCTTCGTAAATCGGCTTCATTTTGGGAGTTGAAAGAACATTTGCACAAGCTTAACCTTCCTCTAGTGGTAACCCCTTGTGTTCCTCTCGTGGTAAACCTAAAGAATGGGTCGGTACCGACCATAACACAGGAGGAAGATTAAATGGGTTGAGTGGATAGTAGAGTAATTCGAGAAAATAAAGTTCATTGAAACTAAGTTGAGAGTGGATGCGTTGACAGATGAAATCCAACACCTCCGTCTTCATAGAAAAGTATCCAGAGGTGGCAAGTTAACAGACCTCTGACTCAGAGAGGAGGGATATTTTAGGAGCGCAGAGTAGCGGACGGACAGGATGAAGGCAGACACTGGAAAACAAAGTGACACAACCAAATAAATAAACAAATGAAATAGCGAGTGTGTGCGGAGGGAGAGAAAACGCTGCCCCCCAAAAGTGACACTGGCCTGACAGGGGTCACGGCAGCGGGGTATGAGTGACAGCTAACAGGGTGAGCTGGGTGTGATGGCTGGCTGAGCGTGAGAGTGTGCAAGAAGAGCGTGTCACAGGTCAGCAAGACCCATTCAGCTCTGGTGACCACAAGCGTGTTCTCTTTGCCTGGCATGTTGATGTCATGCAAAAAATTCAAGGGAATATCCTCCATGCTGACTCTCTCCGGCTGGAAACTGTTGTTTTGTTTATTCATGGTTTCCTGTACGTCACTGCGCAGGATTTTTTCATGTGAATATTTTAGTGGTGGTGTTCTTTTTTGATGCATGCACTTTGAAGATATGACGTGGACGCTTCTCTGGTGTGGTGGTGTGGATGGTCTGGTGTGGATGGTATAGCAAATTAGGACAGAACCGATATTGTAGAAGAATTTTAGGTAGTAATAGTTTTCTCACAGGCAATCTGGCTATGACCTCACGCACTAAACTGTGTGAGAATGCAAAACTTCCTATCAGACTGAAGAAGCTTTTAGAGACAGACAGTGTTTGCTCTCTTTCTGGTTGGAAATGTCATCTTAATACTTAATCATTAAAGGTCTGTACTACCTTGGATGATTTTACTAAATGTGGACCAATGCCAGATTATTAGGTTCTAATCAGTTCATGTCCATGCACCAAAAGACTTGATAAATGTACTGCTTCAACAGAGACAAATAGTTATGAGCAATTACCAAAATATCAAAGTCACACAGTATAAGAAATGAACCAACTGAGGCAACATTACAGGATTTATTTCTAAATTCCCATCCTCTCACACAACGTGCTTTGTGCACTACTTGAATGACAAAACAAATATACACATGTCTGTACTGTAAAAAAAAAAGTCAGATGAAATGGCTCTTACAAGCACATAAAGCAAATGTGTAGAGCAATTCTATAGAAGAAATTTCAGTGTGTTGCTGTGAGTGTATTTTTCTTGTGCATAACTTGACAAAGTGGGGACTGAACGAGGAACTTTGTGTTTAAAGGATAACCACTTCACTTTCTTAGTTAGAGCTGCCTGAGCACTTTGTGTTTGAGTCTGGGTTTAAGTTGAGGGATACAACTAACTAACTAATCAGAAAAGGTGCCTAGCGGGCAACACAAAGCCTTTCTGTCTCTGGAATAAATCATATCATGCCCGATTAATCTCATCATTGTAATGTACACTTTAGAATTTTTAATACATACTCTGAATGATTTTGAATAGGAATGTGTATCCAAACCTTTCACTGGAACTGCAGGGCTTTTACAGAACCCAAAGGCAGCAGTCATGCATGTCACAATTCCATTTTTTCCTAAAAGTTTATTTTCTTTGTCATTTTCAAGTTTTTACTATGCGAATAGGAATCTGATATCCACCCATCAAACTCATAAGATTGGGTTTGTTTCTGCTTCCATAATAACTGATGCATTTTTTTCTCATTATTCATCAAATTGAGGAATTATTCTGTCACATGGGGAAGATACACACACCAAAATATACACAACAGGAGAGAAGTTATGGAGAATTTTGCATTATTTATATTCAAAATTAATCTCTGTCTTTGGCTGTGTCTCTTGCTCTGAGAATCCCATTATCTCTCAATAAGCTATGTGGCGCCTTTGTGTTTTTTCAGCAGGAGACCATGATTAGTGCACTACTAGCACATGCTACGGCTCACTTATCATGGCGATCTCTCTCTCTGTTTTCCTGCCTGCCTCGTCCTCAGAGCCCTCCATTACAGTCAGGTAGAGTGTGAGATCAGCCCTAATCGTGGTAGATTGAGCTGATCTTTCACTCTCATGCTCGGTTGAAATGGCAGATGTGATGTTTTATGTTTTAATATTCCATTCCTCAGGAAGGATGACAACCCTAACCATGAATATTCAGGGGAAGCCAGTTGATTTACCCTCCAAAGTTTGGCTGCAGGGCGGCACGGTGGTGTGGTGGTTAGCACTGTCGCCTCCCAGCAAGAGGGTTCTGGGTTCGAATCCCGGGGGAACCAGGGCCCTTCTGGGTGGAGTTTGCATGTTCTCCCTGTGTCTGCGTGGGTTCTCTCCAGGTTCTCCGGCTTCCTCCCACAGTCCAAAAACCTGCATGTTAGGTTGATTGGAGATTGGGGAAATTGCCCTTAGGAGTGAATGTGAGTGTGAGTGGTTGTTTGTCCTTGTATGTCCTGTGTGTGGCCCTGCGATGGACTGGCGGACTGTCCAGGGTGTACCCTGCCTCTCGCCCGTTGACCACTGGGATAGGCTCCAGTTCCCCCCGCGACCCCATGAGGGAACAAGCGGTATTGATAATGGATGGATGGAGTTTGGCTGCATATTGTACAGGCATGCACAGGATCTCAGACAGACATGCTCCTGTATCTAAAAAAATACCCTTTTTATGTGATGATCAACAAACAAATCTACACAATTCATTAATTTATAATTTAGCACACAGGCTGTTATCGCTAATCCATATCCATGTGACAGTTGGAAGAGTACAGAAATTGTATGCATTCAAGCTTATTTTTCATCCTCTAATTCATTAGTTTAATGAATAAATTGGAGGGGATAGTCCAACAATACCACACACACTTTTTATGTGTAAAACATCATCACAGCACTAAATTGACATGTGCATATGCCCTCAGGAATTTTGACATGCATTTTAGAGAGATGTGTAAGCTTCCAGGAAAATAATGTCCTGATAGTGTTTCATTATAAGCATGTGATGTGAACTGCAGCTTCAAGGTGTTGAGCTGCCACATGCAGCCATCCATCTTCTGGAGGAAACTGGGGGGGGCAGCAGACAGACTATTTGCAGCATCCCATCTTTCTCAACCTTCAGCAGAGCTGGCATGCAGTGGTTAAACATATTAAAAGTGTATCTATCACTGAACTTAAATGCCACAACATGCAAATTCTGTTATCTTCTTCATTGTTGTCTTCCTCTGCACAGGATGGAGCACATGTCATATCTTTGCACTGAGAAAAATACGGTACCTCCTCTCTATTTTCAGAAATGGCTCATCAATGGCTTAGTGTGCCATTTCAATATTTCTTTTTGTAGAAAGTAAGAGATTGTATCTGCCTAGAGAGCCTGATACCCGTTACAGTATTGTTTTGCCCTTCATTAAAAAATGTTTGATTATCTGGTAAATGGGTGTGTATAGAAGGGGAAAAAAACACATTGATCTGGTTATTAAACAATGAATACATTCAGAATTTCTTGCAGGTCCACATCTAATGTGTAGGTACCTCTAAAATTGTTACTTCTACTATCAGTGGTGATACCAAACACTTCTAAAAGGTTCTTTTGATGCAGACGTTGCAGAATTATTCTTACTCTTGATTAATATAGTGGAAAACAGAGACTGATTGTTCCGTGTAGCTATGTTTTTGAAAAGATAATGAAAACCTAAAAACATATGTAAGTGAAACTTTCCACTCTGCATACATTTCAGAGAGAGAACTCAGAAATCCAGTGGAAAACATACATTGATTTGAAGCACAAACTTGTGTTCATTGTGTGATATAATGAAAGAGAAAAGTGTGGAAAGGCTTGTTGGGAGAACAGTTCTGGGCATGCTTGGGCAGGATGGTGGACACCACCAGAACCAGAGGAGAAAGTATTACACCAATCACTATGATGGTATGGAAAGAAATAACATTGTATAGTGAAACAAGTCAGAACAGGATCTTCCAAAAAAAAAAAATGTTTTAAATGTTTTGTCACGGTCAGTTATTTTCTCCTCCACACTCAACATGTAAGCATACATGTGATGCACATAGAAATGTTAAAAGGGAGCATTTTTTTTCAGGAGGAAGTTTACTTTGATGTACTGATTTTTCTCTGATTCACCCCAAACGTACAACTTTAACCTGTTTTGAAGGCTTTTTGGAGCTTGTAGTGAGAAAACTGCCTTCAGGGAGCCATGCTAACCAAGCTATTTGTGTCTGCCACAGTGATCATTAGGAGTGCAGTGCGACTGATGTCAGATCTGCAATAGTCTTGCTCATCCCCTCACCAGAAATAGACTAAAAAAGACTCCCAATACACCTCACATATAGAGGACCAAGTCAGCTAAGCCTGGATGAGCCAAAGGTTGACATAAACAATCAAAGATTTGGACTGCCGGAAGTGTCCCAAAAATACTCAAATGTGACAACAATTCAAACGGTGAAAATTAATCTCATGGAGAGTAAAAGGTCTCCCTCCACAGTTGATCTCATTTATTAATTGCAGTCTTAGCTTTATACTTAATTGCACACTGTGAATAGATTTAGCATCTTCCTGCTGTTTTGGAAGACCACTTTATTAGTTAGTCAAGTCACAAAGGAACACCCCATAGAAAAGAGCCTGCAGCTGCAGGTGGTGAATCTCCCTGTTGACCTATTCCCAGGAGACAGTAGAAGCGAAGGTCCTGTCTGCTCTGTCAGTTTTGGTGAGGCGACTGTCTAGAAACAATACTTCAAATCTTCATTTGCCATCTCTGTTGATGGTGATGCATCTGCATCATTACTAATAACGTCCATCTCATTCCGTTAGTGTCAAGAAAAAGCACAATCTATGAGGTCGCTGCGTTTGTTCTCCAGCTTTGTCTTCGTTAAAGAGGTTGTGCTCAGTGGAGGCGCGTTGCCATTTCCCAGCGCCATTGTCCTTCCATCTGAATTTGGACCATATTGTGTCAGTCACACATCAGACTAGTCTCCCAGAATGGCAGAACAGCCATTGTTTACAGCAAAGACCAGGACGGTCTGACAGGGCTGTCTGCTGCACCAGCCTAATAGTCCGCAGCTTTACATGAAGATACACAGCCCACTGGCCCAGTCTGGAGAGTTGGTAAAGGTCAGACTGCGAAAAGTTCATTTACTGGAGCAGGTAATGTTTTGCTATGATAGAACCCCTGTCACAGCCCCGTAGGAAGCTGAGATAGGTGCACAACCTTCCAAGTCTATTCTTCACCGAGTAAAGCGTTGCACTCTGAATAAAAAAAACGATGTTTGGTTGTCCTGACCGGGCTACCACGAGGAGCCATGCTGGACAGAAGTTAGGAGGAGGAGGAAAGGACAGATACAACAAGATATCTATGGTCCCATCCCGTGGCAGAGAGACTGGTAGATGATGAACAAGACCAACAGACAAAAAATATATATATATTGAGAGAACATTTCAACGACAACCCACAAAAATCCAGAGGAGCTGGGAGTTGCATTGAGCTCTTCTTCTCCTTGATGATTAAACACAAATCTTGGAGGGAAAAGAGATACTTTTCTGACAATTCAAATCAGGCTGCGGTGTTCCTCATGAGACCAGATAGAATTGGACAAGACTTGAGCCACACTTTGCCTCCAATGTCTCCATCAGTTTGTGTGAAGAGCTGTAACATGTAGTAGTGTATAGACTGAGATTTGTTTAAATGATGTGTGACATGTAAAAGCACTTTGAGGGCAAATAGACCAAAACAGTGTTCAATCGTTACTTTAAAATGTGTTATTTAGAGCAGTCAGTGGAAACAGGCCTGATTCGTTTCATCACTTTCACTTTATATTGTTTCTAAAGACCCCTTCAGATGTGAAACACTGTTAAAGAAACACTGGGTGTCCTTTGGTTGATGTGAGACGGTGCTTGTTGTGGTGTTACCTTGACTGCGAGCATTCAGTTTTGTCGACAAATCGGAGTCAATCACATAATGGAGATGTGTTGTTCAACACCCAACAGGTTTTACTTACCAGGCTTTGCACACAGGGAGATCGGCGAAATGCTTAATCCAGCTGCAGACAGATGCGTACAAAACGTAACACAAATAAGAGCTCACAGCAGCACAGGTCACCTGCTTAAGCTGCGTGGGCTCCACATTGATGAACATGTCTATTTGCACAGTTGAGGAAGCTTTGGTGCTTCTTATCAATAGATTAGCTTGAGCCTCTCAAACATCAGCAAAGAACAGCAAAACCAGTCCTGGCAGAGATACTTGGTTAGTGGATTGAGCAGGGCTTTCATGAGATTTTCTTTTCTAGATTTCTTTTTGTCACTCAAAGTAACTCAACAGTACCAAATATTTCTTATATCTTTCTTCCTTAGTTTAGGAGTAATTGCAAATTGCGGTTACTTTCGTAGAAGACGAAACATAATCCCAATATTTGTAAAAGTGTTATTGGCAGAACGAAACAATATGTGTTTATTAGTTTGCTTTAAAAATGTTTGTAGGAGGATTTAATTGCTTCTGGACTGAAGGAAGTTAGTTGTTTCTGCCTGAGCTCAGTTTTTATTAATTGCTTGGTTATTCAGCTGCTGGCTGTAGCCTTTTATGACCCACAGAATTAAGATTACTATCAATCTTCTCAGCTAGTTTGCGGCAAGAATGCAAATGAGCACATCCAAATAAAGCATTCTGTACACAGTGCATAACATGAGAAACAAACTTATCAACAACCGCACAAAAAGGAGGTAGTATCTCAACTTGAATTGAAAATATGAACAATACTTGTGTGGAATTCTAATGGTGTATCACAGTGCTGTTATATTCAGATTCCTGTCAGAGAAGATAAATCATCTTAAATAAGGAGAATGAATTAAACTTAGAGAGGACGATGAACTGAGCAAGGAAAAGACTATCATTTAACAAGTGGTTCCACTCAAGAATATGCTGCTAATCATTTACATTCTTTGAATGTTAACAGATTTCAAGTCAATATAAAGTCAATCACTGCATTCAGGATGGACATAATGAAGATGCCCAATTGTGCATTTTTTCTTATCACATGAGAAGAATATGCTTTTGTTTAGGAGAAAGACGGGCAAAAGTGGGACAGATGGCATTTCGTCATATATGCATAAATTTAATTACAAAAATCACTTTACTCAGGCCTTTTGTTTCTCCTGACTTACTATTGAGCTGCACAGAAAGTAAGCTGATTTTACTAAAAAGGCATTGACACAGAAACATAATGGCGTGGTGATTGTGGTGCAGGGGGCTTCCTTATTGTCTGGCTGGTGTTTTTATTCTTTTATATTGTGGTGATACACACCTGTATGTGTAGACAGACATATGCACATTACTTTTTGAGATTGATGCTGTAAATGAAAATACTTGTGACTTTTTTCACCCACAATGCAGATTCTAAACGACACAAGAATGATTTTGTTTGCTCAAAGTGAAAAGTATCTGTGAAATTTTCCTTTTTAATTTGGTTTTTTGCTCTTTTTTGTTGCAGCTGACCTATTCCCTTTTCTATGTGTGATGCAGAGAAACAAGTATGAATGTAAGTTTTCAATCTTAATTTTCCAAGGATGCAATACAGATGGTTCCCGAATGGATGGAATCTCCTTTTTCTTGGTTTAAGTAAAAGCCCCTTTTTGCAAAGTTATATGCACATTCGGGGCAGGAGAATAGATTATCTGCAGTTCATGTGGCTTAATTTGTACTGATAATAGCTTTGTGATCCGGTCTAGTGCTCAAAGGTTTTCAACACCATCACAAGCTTACAGAAATGGATTTTTGGTCTGCTGTCAAAACTCTGATGGACACCAACTGCCACTGGAGTGCAGAGATGAGATGGTAGTTTTAAAAAAGCCACTGAGTTTGAATCACAGCAGTTGATTAATTTTTAAAAAGAAAAAGATATTACCTGAAGTGAAAACTGTGCCCCTTATCTAAACTATACCTGACTTTTTATTGTTACATTGTGAATACAATGCATCATCTACATGTGATGTCACCTGACATTTCCTGCTGAAATGGAAATGATGGTTCTAGGTTTTATGCTGGTGTTCGACCAGTTTCTTGTACCAACCCTCTGTCTCTCTGGCCTCCTGTCTCTGCTCCCTGTCAGCCACCCCATCACTATCCTGCTGCCCTGCCATCCTGCCAAGAGACGCCTGCCAGCTGCCACACTGATCCATCAAAGAAAGAAAGAGGTTGACAGTCAGAGTGAGTCACCAGACCCAATGGGGTTCTGGAAGGACACCTTACAGTAAGTATGATCAATCTTACAGAATAGAATTATATTCAGATGATGTCTCTATGGCAGTGTAAGTTTCTCTGAAACCCATATGCGGTATATTATTCAGCATTTAAGTTGACTTCACATATGTCTGAGTTATTCGTGGTATTTGAGCTAAAGTACCCCCATACCACCAGCAGGATGGCCCTGCTCCTCTTTAGCCTGGCATCTGCTATTCAGGAAGGTTGACTTGAGCCCATATGCAGTGACTGCTACCACAGTATCATTCCTGTTTTTCATGTTGTGCTGCATGCAGTCTCTACAATCATGGCCTTAACAAATTCAAATTTAGTCTCAGTCCCTGCATGCATTCATTGAGTCTCCCTTCTACTTTATGCCATAGCTGATGGATTTTACTAGAATGTTTTACTTGATTATTTTTTAATAGTACAATTTGCCTTTGTTAGACATTAACTGGTTGGCGTTAGCCTCTCATAGGTTATGTATTTCATTATTTTTCAAGGGGCCTGACTCATATAAACTTAGATGAGAAATTCTTTAGAAAAATTATTTTTAAGATGAAAGATTTGATCAATTAGTCACTCTCATCTGATTTCTTTTAAAATGCAAAAGTTTTGTTTGATTTAAAAAAATATTATTTAAATAAGCTTGGCCATTATCTTGCATGTTAGATTTACACACCAATTTGTCAACTTGGCAAACAAATGAGCATTGAATTCAAGTGACTGAATTTATGATACAGAAGTATGTCCTGCTGCTGCTGCTGCTATCTAAGTGTATATTGCCTTGAACTCAGTTTCTGTTACGTTGTTTGAAAGTGCTCCTCTATAATACATGACCAGTAATTAGGACTCTTGTAACTAATAATTAAGAGGGTTTCCTGACAGCAACTGCCACCTACATATTACCTTGTATTAACTATAGAGGCAAGAGAATGGCAATGGAGGAGCTCATATTGTTGGAAGACAACAGTATGACATCTGCAGGAGGGAGTAAGATTGTAAGAGCTTGTGGAGTGTGTGTGTGTGTGTGTGTCTGCGTGTGGCTGTGTGGTCAGGCATGAAAGCCACAGTGCTGTGGGATGTAATAGAGAGGATGGAGCATTAGGCACACTCAACTTTGCGGTAGCAGGAACTTGCAGCAGAACTCCACAGAGTCCTCTCAGTCTGTAATCAGTTGACTGAGTGGGGAGTCACACCTTCTTTTTCCTCCACACAAACACTCTTTGTTTCTTTGCTGCCTTGTCCTCTTCTTTATCACAGGCTTTTCTTTGCCTCTTGTCACAGTGCGTGACCTTGCTAACTTTATGCTATTCTAACTTGAGGTTTGAGACCTCCGAACTGGTGCAATGAATATTCAACCACAAGCCCCACCAGTTTAAACACCGGTTTCTACTCTCTGCTGAGTCTCTGTTAAACGCAGATTGTCTGTAATGATAGCTCCTCATCTCTTCTGTCTCTCCACCATCAGCTGGCGTCAGTTGGGTTTTCTCTGTTAGATAACTCATCTCTTTGCTGATGGACACTCCATTGCTCCTTTAAGGAGCCAATTCATGAATATATGAATAGCACTGGCAAATTATAACAAGATTGCTTATTTCGTTGCACAGCATTGTGTATGTGTCTGTATGAGTAGCAGGGGGAGACTCCAATTATCTGACCTGTACTTAAGATCACCAAAGATTTTAATGTAGGTTTGAATGAAAGCATTTCAGTCCTGAACTTCATTCACCTCAGCTTACTGATTACAAATGAATTTTGATGTATTTCTCATGAGAACATTTTGCACCATATGGCTTAGTTTTAGCAAGATTTTCTATGGATTCACACTATTTGTAGTCCCCTTTTCAAATAAGTTAGGAACAGCCTGGGGTGTTGGCTAACCTCGGTTTTAAAATCCATCAATTCCAAAGTGCTCCTAAAATAAACCTACTTCCATCCAAAAATGTTAAGGAAGGGGCCTTTTTGTTTGGCTCCTCTATTGTGTCCAAGCTTTAGGTCAGAGCCAACATCAAATGCCCTAAAGGCCCATATATTTTCCAAACTTGAATTAAATACTGCAGCAGCTACCTAATAGAAGAGACCAGAATAAAGAAAGACAGTGACTAATGTAAGCTACTTTTTAATTCATCATGCATCTCCTCTTTTAAGATGCAGCCAGTCTAAGACAAAAAGGATGAGAGGGGATGTCCTGAAAGGGAATGTGCAAACTCTGCCTTTTGGTGATGGATGGCTCCAGATGGACCCCCTCTGCTCATGCCATTGCTTCACAAAGCTGGAGCTCTGTGTTCACCCTTAGCTCTTTTTTTCAAGTTTAAATAAGTGAACTGAATCATTTTAAGTTTAGGTAAAAAGTTACTGTTGCTTCAGATTGACATCTTGATCCAGCAAGGGCATCTTTGATATGACTCCTAGAGCAAGACGTTTTTGATGTTACAGTAGAAACAACACTGGGACTGTAAAGCATGTACTGTCAACACACACAACAGGTACACACAGAATATTTTCCTTCTGGAGCCATCCACTCCGCTAGCATTTAAATAGTCATGTGCATGTGTTAGTGATGTAAGAATTTTTTGTAGTCTAGTACAGTGTATTATAATTATTTTTTATCTAATATGACTCAGCAGACCTGTTCTGTTTTTCCATTTCACATACTAGAAATGCTACGGCAGTTGCTGCTCAACAGTTACAGCTGCTCTGACACTGCAAGTACGTCCTTAAAAAAGCTTCCCCTTGTTCCTTGGTGTGGCTTTTAATTGATCTCACTACTGCATCCTTAAAGGACTTGAAAGGCTTCAGAAACTGGTTTTAATGAGATGGAATCCAGCTGTAACCCAATGTGACATATTGCACGTTCCACTAGTGTGGAATGAAGTGTTCAGTGTTTGAGAAATGCATGAGTCCACAAAATTAAATTAAATGTGTTGTTTTTTAGATTAGAGATTAGTCAGTAAAGAGAAACGAAAATTCATGAAAAAAGGAGCATAACTTTATCAGTATTTTTGTGTTCTGGTATGTATTCTAGTAGGCTTTAGGGGGAGTTTTAAAAATGTGATATTTGTCTGTAAGTAGGCCAACTTTTGATAAAGTAACCCTTCATGTGTATTCTGAAAAATATACAAGAAAGCAAATTTTCTTATCTGCAGATTTAAGCCAATTTCGATCCTTGGTTTTACAATCAATCATCTTAATCCTTAACAACAGACTGTCAGATTTGACACATAGTTCAGTGCATGTTCCCCTCAAACAAGCTCAGTTTCACAAAATCCCGATCTAAAGTGCAATTTGTTATTTGACAATGAGCAGCGTGAATGGTTGTTTACTTATCAAATAACATGAGACAAAAAGACAGGTGAAGTTGTTGTACGGTAACACCACCTAGTCTAAACCTTTAGCATATTAATTCTGCATTGATCTTTTTTAGCCTAATTTCCCCCCATACCTAATGTGGAAAGTGAGACAAGTGATTAAAATGGTCTTATAAAGTCTTATAAATGAATTTGTCTGTCTTTTATCTTTATGTAGGCGTATTGATTGAATAATCCATATCATTTAGCTTGGACACTTAGACAATTGTAGCGACTTCACTTGCCAACAATTAGGTCGTCACTGCCCTTTGAGTAATTTGAACTAACCTAATTCATGTTTCTTATACCAGTGTGGTGCCATTTGTTTGCCCTTATTGCATTATCTCAGATCGATAAAGCACGTTGCTGCTCTTTGTAACACATGCAAGCAGACCTTGTAATTGCTATGCACTTTGGGATGAAAGGACAAATGAATATACACTGCTTTCAAAAGAGGAAATGGTTATAACATTTTTATAATCATTTTCAAAGAAAATCTATTGAATTGGTCCACATACACAAGACTTTGCTGAAAGCAGTTTTTAAGATTTGTCTATTTTTTTACTCACTGCAGTAAAAATATTCTTAGACTAGACTTATGTAACTTTATAATTTGATAATTAACTTGTTGTGAAATATGGTTTAATTCATGCTGCGGCATTAAATATTAGCCGCACAGTGTGTACGTGAGGTAGACAGATAAAAGCATTGCTGTGAATCATAATCAAAGAAACACTTCATCATCAAAAAAATGTGTTTCCCCATTTTTAGCTATGAGTTTACAATTACCTTAAGAGTAACATATAATGTTCCTTAAAATGGTGAATTAAATGTGAGTATTTACAGCAGGTCCTGATGAATAGGGGTGGTCTGGCAGGATATCGTGTGCTGCCATGAACTGCTTTAGAAATAGAACCTAAGTGTCAGCTTGGGTGTGAGTGTATTTGTTAACACTGTCAGGGCTATAGCCCCTTCCCGTGAGATTGCTAGTTTCGTTCCAACTCTGAGATTTTCTATAAAATGCTCCTGCAATGTCATTTTCTTTGTTACAACACTTTATCAGTAAATCCTTGTCCCATAACACAGGTTAAAGGGACTGATATGCTGGTTACATTGAACCATGTTATCCATGCTTCATTGGGCGGTTCCAAAGATTTTAAAGGAGAGCGAGAGAAGGCCTAAATAAGGCCCCCCTAGCAAAGTTCGTGACTAAACAACTTTCAAAATGTGCTGCACATACCACTGGAGTTGAACGCCGAGATCAGAGACCTCATGTACATGTTGTCAGCCCCACGATCTGAATGCTAATCCAAAACAAGAAATGGCAATTAGCCATATTAGCATGCTGATCACAGTGAAGATGCAGAAAGACTCAGAAGGAAGCAGAGGTGTCCTGACCTTATCAAGTCTGAGAGGCAGTGAGCATGCTCAGAATATGAGCTTGAGATTTTTTTTTCAGAAAAAGTGAGCTTTGTGCTAGGAAATGCTACCCTCTCTCCCCCTCTCTCTTGTTCTTGTTTAAAGTATTTTGAAGAAAAGTCATGGGGTCGCGAAAAGCTAAATAGGATTCATACTCATCAAACACTGTCAGTGGACTTTGTCTTGATTGAAGTAGGAGACACACATTTAAAGCAGGCATTTGGAGATCAAGAGAGCGAACAAGTTATAATATGCGAAAAGAATTTAGTAATATTTGAGAGGTCAAATGAGGTAAAGATGACTGAAAGGTGGGCATAACTCCCTGTGGGAAATAAATAACATAAGAAAAGAAGAAGCTCTGTCCCCCGGCCATCCCACGTTGGCCAATCAGCTGGGCCCTCACCAGATTCGGGATCAATCCCTGCTTGCCAGCCTCCACTTCCACACCCCGGTCTCTTCATTAGGCCCAGCCTGTCAGAGAGGAGCCTCTAATTGACGAGGGCCACTGAGAGCCAGCATCCTCGGCTGCCACTCTTTCTGAGAGGGGGTCGCCAGGCATCAGCCGCTCACACTAATCTTCCCCATTATCCTCTGCTCTACTGTGGGAGTAGGAAAAAAACAGTTTGCCTGTGCTTGAGACCTTAGATACATTTAGGTATGTCTCTGTTTGTGCGTGACTGTTTATGAGCTTTGGTAATGGAAGTGCAGGTCTGGTCAGGTAATGTGAAAAACAGGACACCATTAAAGCCTTTTATGACACTTACACTTGTGCTTTGAGGACAACAAGAGGAAATATGCGCAATCCGTTTTGTTTTGTTCATTTGGCATGTTTTTCACGTGAATAAACTTTCAGCCATTTCCTGTTTTCTGAAACACTCATTAATAGATTCAGTCACTGAGTTGGATCTAAATTTGACCTGCTACAGCTATCTTGTGACTGTGAGCTCTTTGTGAGAGCTCGCTCTTTCTCATTCACAGCCCCTGCAGTGATTCATGCCACTCATACTCCTAATTTAAGTTTTTAATTGTAGTGATTGAACATTTAATTTAGAGGGTGAAGTAATTTGCAGACTGCCAATGAAAGGGGAGTGGCAGACAAGGAAGAGGGGCAGAGGTCTGAAAATGTTAAAAGTGAAATCAGAGGAAGACCTGAGAGGAAGTATTGCAGACATACATACATTGTGTTTTCTGAGGTCATCCTTAGCAAAGAGTCTCGGATTTCCTTGTTAAACAAAATGTTATCCCTTTGTCTGGACCTTTGAATTTAACTTGTCAGCCAGAGTTTTAATCTCATCGGATTAGCTGTATGGTTCTCTGAAGAATATTTATATTTATAAAATTCATAAAATGTTATTTGGCCTCTTGAAACTGATGGTTTGGATGGTAATGCATTCACCATAATTATCAATCTAAATGTAAATACTAACTTTAAAAAAGAGCATATTAGCACATTTAAAGAGCTACAGCAGGGCTTTAAAAATTTGTTATGTGATATTATTATTCCATATGCCTGTAATCGTGATGTGCAATCATATGTTTAATTTTTGTAATCACTAAATTCAATCATCTCTCCATGCATCAATTGAGGTTAATCCATTAGATTATATACACATGAGCAGATATATATATATATATATATATATATATATATATGTAGTCAGCATAGAAGATGTACAAGTAGCTTGTAAGACTGGTAAGTAAGATGAATGTCTGAAGTTAGAAAAAAATCCACTTTTGAATCAATTTTGCGCCTAAGTATTGTACTGCACAGAGAATTCAAATATACGCGTATCTATTCAAAGTGCACAATGTACTCAAAACTGATTAGGTTTTGGCTCCATGACAGTGCTTACTGCATTATAACATAATGCTTTGGATGAAGAAAAGCTTTGAAGTCAGAATATTTAAAAAAACATTCAAGAAATGAAGTAATTCACTTTTTATTATTGACATTATATTATTGACAATTCAAAAAGGATTATACATGATCTAGAAAGAATTGAATAACAAAGATAAAGAGCTCGGACAATGCTGTATCAAGCACATCAGGAACAGCCGCTCCCGTGTACTGCGTGTCATTGTCGCCCTCTACTGGACGGCAATCAGAACACAGGTACATATTTTTTTTCAATTAAAAGATCAGTCATTTAGATATGAATACTATGTCTCAAATTGTATGATTGTTATTGGCTTGTATTAATTCAAACAAATAAATTTGTCCAAGAACTTGTATATACAGTAAGAGATGGAAGAAAAGTAGGTGATCAAAGGGTGATTAAACACCATATGTGACTCAAGTGGGCTGGACCTGCCATCCATCTTGAAGAAGTCACATGGCGATTTAGCTATATAGACACTCTTCCATCACATTGCTTGGCATATGAGTGGCATGATAATAACCTCTACTTGTTAATTGTATTAAAGAATGGGGACAACTGCTTGCAAGAATAATCAAACGTGCAAAGCTTTAAAGGACTTGGAAGCGTCAGAGAGAAGAAGGGCAGAAATGTTCTAATGACTGCAAATAGGAAAATTGACATAAAAAATTAGTATGTGAGATATATATATATATACATATGCAGCACACATGTTTAGACCATGGTCTCAGACAAGCCTTTATGTAGTATGTGCAAACAAATATTGCGATAAAGTAATAATGGATTAACTAAAAACTGCCTTCTGTGTTTTAAACTCTTACTGAGTGTGAAATCACAAAGGCCAAAACTGATATAATTCATCTCAGCAAGGAGATGAAATCCGTGTTTCCATAGCTACCAAGACCACGAAAGAGAACGGCCACACAGTTATCTAACGTTGTGATGCCTTTAGAATATTTAGTGAACTAAAACAATAACCAAATCTTTACTAAAAATGTTTAGCACTCACCCTTTGTCCTCCTGGTCTGGTATAAAATTATCTGCATTTTTTCTGTTGTCCTTTTAAGTGAAATTGTGTCTCACACAGTTACTAATTAATTTTACCCATTAAAACAGAGAGGCCTGACAGATAACCCTTATTATTTTTGCTGTGGCTATGATCCGAGGCACTCAAGTAGTTTGAACCCACTGATAGAAAGCCTTAATGTATAGTATAGACATGTCACGATTCTTAAGGGACTTTTGTTAAATGTTCACTAATCATGTTTTTAGCGTTGTTTATATCACTTATGACGTATTTATTAATTTCCATAAAGGGTATTGGGTAAAGAGTTGTCTTTTCAAAGGTTGTTTTTCGTGCGGGCGTGTGAGAGGGTTGTGTTTGTTCGGGCGTGGGTAACGTGCGTCCGTAACTGAGACCCATATTGCCATCTGAAAAAAGCCTTTGTGAGAGCAAAGTGCCCCATGCTTTATGGCCTTACACAAAAATCAAATCATTTAATTAATCCATGTAATTTTCAAGTGACTATTTGGATGAAAAACCTCAATTATAACTCATCGTGTATGGAAACGGGTCAAATTGACCTGAATGTAACAAAAGGTTTGAAGTAAAAATGAACTGAAAATAATGTCAAACACATTCAGCCTGTCAGCGTTATGTTCGCCATTGTAATCTGTTTCTACATTCTTCACAAAGCCGCGCGTTTTGTGCGCATGGTCATGTGACGGTGCGACGCTGTCTGATTGGTGAAACCTAGTCATGTGATCAATAAAAACTACCAAAGAAACAGCTGGCATTAGTGGCAGATGAAAGAAGGGAAGGAAATTGTGCTTTGTGTAACGGAGCAAAATGAGTTTTTCTTCCTAATAAAGATACTGAACAAAGTTACAAATTACGTTGTATTATAGATATTTCTTTCAAGTATAATTTGTTCAATTGGTTATTAAAGTAAATGTCGTGCATTCCGAGGCACCTGTGCAGACTAGAGCAATAAATGACCAAAACGTGAAATTCTACGTTATTTTCTGTCAGAAAAGGTGGTTATCCGATTATTTCAGTGGGTTAACATGGTGTTTTACTGTTTCATTCCCCCAAATCTTCCTCTACAGTGAAAAAGTTAATAGATATATATTTTTAAACAAAGACAAAGTTGTTGGAAATCCCCTATTAGTCTATCAAATAAAATTCTTCCTTTAACTTCCTGGTATTAAGGGTATGTTGTCATTTGTTAACTAAATGTTATCAAGTACCCACTGTAACAATCACACTCTTTTTGGTCAATTTGGCACCATTTTGCCTTTGAACTGATCTCTTTATTCAGAGCTTTAGAGGTTTTAGGATTTGCAGGTGCAGGTGCAGGTGTGGATTTGAAAAGTCAAGTGAGTCATCTTGGAGTCCGCACAATCTTTGAATCATTTCCGGATCTGATGCGTTTTACGCCATGACGTCAGAAGGCGCCGTCAGGAGGGAGGGCGGCCCGCGGTGTGCAGTGCACAGCGCTGCGAGCAGGGCAGTGGCTTGTTGAACGTCTGTGTCAGCTACAAGAGTTTGTTGCCACCCGATGTAAGTGTGAAACACGTTCTCAGTATAGTGTTTTTGGCTTGGTTTGTCTGTCAGCTTGTGCATGTGTGTTGAGACGCTGTTATAATGTCGACAGAGATATTTAACAGGACGAGCAGCTCAGAGGAATGACACACTAACGGGACTGTCAAACGGAGTCCGTTAACATAGCTGGTGCTGCTGAAAACACTTGACTGGTACTGGAAATTATATTTCCACGATTTTTAGAGCTCAAGAATATATTAATGTATCGTAATAGTATACACGAATGTTTGTATGTTAGTAGTTGAGTTCCTATGTACTTTTTGTGCTGCCTTACTATTTTAAGAGTTACCTTTCGTAACGGTCGCCAAATTTCACGTCCTGTCGTGTCATCATTCAGCTTGATGTTGGCGTTTTGGTGATACACTTCTCTTTTCGTTTAACGCTACTCCTAAATGTTGTACCTTAATCCTTTACAAAACGCATGCACCCCGGCCTAATGACTGTTTTTGCGCGTATGCGTTCGTTTTCTGACTGTTGAGCAGCCAAATGAAAGCTGGGAGCTGGCGTTATATTTCCACTGGATGCTGTCAGTATTGATGCCTGTCTCAGCCCTGTCAGTCTAAAAAGGGCCCTGTCCGTTTCACAAGTTTGGTTAAATCCTCATGAATTAACTGAATGCATTGGATATTTGAAGTGTGGTGTTGGAGCTTCTTTTTTTCCAGTTTACAGGGAACTGGGTGGGCAGATGCATAGATGTTCCTGGAAAGCATTTAAAGGATTACCCCTTTCATCTCTCCTTTTCTCTGCCTTATGTTGGGCCTGATGTGGCAGGTTGTTGCTTCCTCTGCTGTGAGTGAAATTTGCTTCTGCCTGGTTATCTTGGACTGTCGGTTTGTTTTCATCCACTTACTCCACTCATGCAGTCTGATAAGCATTTCCATCTGTGCAGTGATGTAGAGGCTTGGAGGGGTCAGGCTATCTGTTCCCTCCGCTAAGTGGCTGGGAGCTTGGCTGCCCCTTCAGGGCACTGCTGCTAACACAGCCATTCACGTCTCAGTCGGATGGTCAGACCACCATGATGACGCTGCCCTCCTCCTCCTCCTCCTCCTCCTCCTCCTCCTCCTCCTCCTCCTCC
>JABUIW010000028.1:6059457-6122071 GCA_013363375.1 Menidia beryllina | reverse complement strand
TCCTCCTCCTCCTCCTCCTCCTCCTCCTCCTCCTCCTCCTCCTCCTGTTTCTTGCTGCACTCACGTTGTTCTCTTCCGAGAGATGAGCTTTGAATTGAGCGTCTTTGTATGAGTTACATGTGTTTATATCCATGTGTTTGTGTCTTCCTAGGTAGAATTCTGTGGCTTTTGAAGACGATGCATCGCCAGCCTCTAGTAACTGCTGTGTTGGCTGTGGTAAAGATGTGCATGTACTAGACTAGATTACATTTCAAGATTAACACGGTGTGCTGAAGTCACTTCTGTCTGTCAGAAGGGCTGCTCTTTTCGCCATGTGCACAAGAAGCCTGTCTTAAAATGGATTGTACAACAATGCAGCATCAGATGGGTATTATTTGTGTCATATTTGGAAAAAAGAAAGATAGTCTGTGCCTGAAAGGTTTTCATAAAGATGCTGAACAGTGTTGGCTTGGTGATGAATGACATCATGTCTTCTGCTGGCTGTCTGCAAGCTTTCCATTATACGATGAGATTTAATCAGCTGCCAAACAAGCTGATAGCATTTGTTACATCCGAGTAAAAAATAAAAAGCAGTTGTGTGCAAATAATTGCATTCCTGTGCTAAGTGAAAATTGTGCAAAGACAACATGAAACAAAAGCCTGTCTATGGTTTTTCATCACACAGGGTACATATAGAATGGGTGATGTGTTTATGTCACGTACAAGCTATCCTGATGAGCTCTCTGGCTCTAAATGGCATAACCTTATCTGTCTACACTCTGTGGTAGAACTGCATGACGCCATATTTCAATAGTCCAGGGGTCTGATGTGTAAATGATGCATATAAAAAGCATGCACATGTTATTTGCAGCTCTAGCTGAAGAATCTTCCCTGAGAGATTCTCTCAACCACATGTACGCATCTTCTTGGGTGATCTTGACCCTTGTAAGGTTGTGAGGGGAAAAGTGACAGAATCTAGCCATCCATAGAACAGACAATAGAAAATGTCTCTGGAACATTTTGAAATGGTTTGAAAAACGTTTTTGGGCCCGAGACTGTTTCTGTTGTTTCCCCCGTTCAGTTTCAGGTGTTTTAATTTACTGCAGTTGTGCAGAAACATCGTGTATGAATTTGTTCAGAAGGCACTGACAAGGCTTTAAGCAGACATTTTTCAGTTTTCTGGTGTGAGAGTGATTCGGAAAGGTTTTTAGGAATTAAGGGAGACTGGTGGAGAAAATGACAAGCATATGATAACCCTCTTATAAATCTTTGTCTCTTTTTTGATCACCTCAAACTGCACACTTTAGAAACTTTGAATCATTGCTTTGACTCAGACATGTGTTTGGCCTCTTGTTTATAAGTTGATCTCAGTCTTGCTCCAATTCTTAGGAGTTTATCCCTTCTGATCCTGTCTTTTCTTCATCATCTTTGTGAATGTCTTTGTGGGAGTTTTCATTCTCCTGCCTAGTTGTGGTGCAAACAGTGTTTTATCTAGCCTCGGCTAACAGTATAATTGAAGGTTTGTGCTTTAATAAATCTAACCTTTTATAGATATGGTAAAAATGATATTGTAATTGTATATGCATTTACTCTTGGACCGCTAACAGTTTTAGTCACAGCACTAAAGAGTTTTGTGGCCCTGACAGACAAAACCATACACATAGATATGGTAAATATATAAAACATTTTTAAAAAGCACTACGTTTCATATATCAATTAGAAATATGATTGATATGATAGTTTGGATAATCTTATACATACCATTTATCTATATAATACATTCATTAATCTACCAAACATGTGCAAAGACACTGCTGTCACTTACAGTTGTGTTTTTGTAAAGTAAAGGTTATATAAACTAACAACAACACACGCATTCACTCATGAAAACAGGTGATTGATTTAATGCTGATTGAACAGTTTGATCAACTAATTGCTTCAGTTTATGGATTAGCGCCCTCACATCACTCTACAAAGTGTTAATACTTAGAAAATCGTCATTGGTTTTATGGAACCAAAGTTAAGTACATCTTTTCTGTGATTAAAGTTTACAATTAACACAATATACTTTGTAATTATTTTTGCACATCAATTAAAAAAGTCAAAACAAAAAAATCATTTAGAGTAAAATAACTTTTTCCCTCTCCCTCACTGTCACCCTCTTCCTGTGTAACCTCCCCCAGCAGAGATCTGGCTTTGAGAGTTGTTTTCCATGAGCTTCTACCAGACGTTAAGGTTCAAAGGTTAGATACATAGATATTTTTTTTCTGTTACATATTTTTAGGTTGTTCTGTAACTGGGAAAGGTTCCTGGGTCTTTATTTTCTCGAATAATCCCGACTCCCACACTTCCAGATAGAAGGTGAGATTCCTTTGTAATGGCTGTGGTTTCTAGTGGCAACGGGGTCCTGCCTCCCTCCGATTCCCTCACAGAGACAGGAGGAAGAGGGAGCAGGGGAACACATTAAAACGGGGCCACTCTTGTGCTATACCAATAGATTGGGTCTCAGAATGATCTTCCAGGTGCACATGCTGACCTTCAAAACTGACAATATCCAAAGTCCCAGCATGTAGCAAACAAATATTTGAGAGTTTAAATTGAAGTAGAGGTCACAGCAGCTCTGAGGCAGAGGGTCTGGCATTTGTATTAACTTTACCTCAACTTTTGAGCACATTTCTGCGTGCATTTCTGAAGTTGCTGAGGTGATTTTCCATGGTGAACATTAGATTAAATGCATATGGTGGTTCAGAGGTGAGAGGGACATTAGACTGCATCTTAAGTCATCTTCTGTCAGTTTGTTGGCCTTGTTGGTTCTGCTGTTTCTCACTAATCCCCTGAGTGGACTTGATATTACCTGAGCACAGAGGTTTCACAGACCAGGTATTTGAATAAGTCACCATGCAGATGTTTTTATCTGACTGCAAACAGCTGTTCCCCTCTACTGGTTTCACAGAAAGTCAAATGATAGCCTGATAACCTTGTAGATTTCTCTCCTCTGCTGTGCAGTTTGCATGAACCCACGCGGTGCTACCTCTTCCTGAGTGTGTTGCCTGCTCACAGTGGCTGGCAGGAGAACTCATCTGGTGTGTTAATGGTTTCTATCCTATGGATGGCTGACGGTGCCCTACTCGAACTTCAGAAATATGAGCTACGTGACAACTGTTAAACACTTATCAAGTGACTTGTACGCTACTTCTGAGTGCTTGAAATACTTGACATACTCTACTCAGCTCCTCTGATGTCCTATGGATGCATTTGACCAGTTAGCAGTGACAGAATGAGATCTTTGGCATCTCCACTGATTGGACACGTTCAGTGTACACTAAGTGTTGACAGTTATAGTCAACACGGACCAGCAACAGTACTGTGTATCTGTCAATTATTCATTAGAACTCTGGCTGTGTTGATGAGCAGAGGTGTTTCATACCCACCCTCCTGTAAACAGAGAGCCTCCATCCATCCATTTTCTGAACTGCTTATTCCCAAATGGGGTCATGGGGGGACTGGAGCCTATCTGTCCTAGTATTCAATAAGCGTCAGGGTTCAATGAGAGGCTGGGTACACCCTGGACGGTCCACCAGTCCATCGCTGCACATATATACGCACAAGGATGAACAACCACACACACTCGGAGAGACATACCCGGAGAGAACATGGGGAGAACATGCAAACTCCACACAGAAAAATTTCAAACCCCTTATTCCCCAGGGTTTGAGCCCAGAACCCTCTTGCTGTGAGGAGATGGTGCTAAGCACCACACAACTGTGCTGCCATAAATAGAAAGCCTTTTCCAGGATAATGTTTTCAGTTTAGTTAAATATCACCTCCATGCTTTGGAGATTTTTGCAATCCATACAGTAAATAAACATAGCAAACCCCGTTCTTATTTTACATTGGGTGTAGGTTTTATTTTTTTGCATTGGGTTTGGTCTTTTTGGATGACTCAGGTTAGCTTCACACCCTGTTTTGTGCCAGTTTTTGTCATTCTCTTTACTTTTAGACATTTTTTATACATTTCCTTTGTTGCCTCAGATATCAAATCCGTAACAAAAATTATTGATTAATTTTAATTTCCTGATGACAACATCCATCTGTAGTTTAGAAAGACCTTTTTTTTAACTTTCATATTGATACATGTAAGATGAAATGATAGTGATTCCTCTGATTTGTCCTGTTCCTGGAAAGCTGAGTCCAACTTTGGCAGCATGGCCTCTCTGTGGGTTTCATTTGGCACATTAGGACATTGTGCCGACCGTTTACAGGGAACTACCTGCTGTACACCTTCTCAGTCAGAAGCTGGCCATGCCCAGCACTGATGAACGTGATACGGGGACGAACACGCCTTGGAGCGAGGGATGTCTTTGATCCAGTGGGGCTTCTTTCACTCTCTCTGTATCCCTCTGTCTCTCTTTAGTTCCTATCACCGTCTGATACAAAGAGTTGTGCCTCTTATCACACTTTGTGCAGTGTGCTGAAGTCATCTCCTTCACTGTCACGGTTGACACAACTGTGCTATTATCTGCCTCCCAGACCCACACGCACACACTCAACTACAATAACGATTGTTCTTGTTTCCTGGCCATGCTGTCATTATGCAGCTGCTGAATGAGATATGGTCCCGTTTCCATTGGTCTAAGACAACAGACACCGTTCCACACACGTGCAGATTCCCTTCTATTTCCACTACATCTGTTTGCGTATTCTCTTTTTGTGAATCTACATAACAAACACACACATATGCCTGGCGTGCGCTCAAACAGAAATGTAACCGACAGAACTCTCTGGCCTAATTCCGCTCTTATTGATGTGTGTCTGTCAGTGAAAGAGGCCCAGCACAAAGAGCAGCGATGGGCCTGTGTGTGGCTCAGAGGAAACAAAGAGCGCTCTATTCCATGCCAGCTCGCAGACTCTTCTGGAAACACTGTGGTGGCTTGTTTAAGCTGTGTCCATATTTTGATTGAAACTATTTGTTTAGCAGTGAGCAACAACATGGCTACTTCAGGGTCAGAGCGCACAGGCCAGATTAACTTCCATTGTGTTGTGGTCCTGCCAGGGTAGAATGAAATAGAGCTGACAATTAGACAAAATAGTCTTTGATAAGTTTTGCATGGAAATGACATGCTATGTAGTGATGATGCCAGAAACCTTCACTGTTTGGTCTTCTTACCTTTTAGATTGTTCAGTAATTCTAATTTAAAATGTATATCATTGGGACTTCTTTTGTTAGATAAAGCCATTTTCTACGTTCTATCTTGAGAACTCAAGAGGAGATTGAAGTAAGAGTGGTAGTTATTAATGGATCTGAACTAACATTAACATTTTTTTATTAATATAGACTAGCTTGTTTTAACTACAAATGGTTTATAAATTGAACTATGATCTTAAATCTATATTTCCCTTTTACAAATGTGTCAGACCAAATGCAAAATGAAAGATGAAAGCAGGACAACCGGCAGCTTGGAGCCTAATGGAATGAGATTGTGAGTTCTGAACAGGGATGAGTGCATGGGTATTTGTTCAAGGGATTAAATGAAGATGACACAGCTCCAGAGAGGACGTTGTCCATTTGGTCATGTGTCACTTACCTCTGACGGGATTGTGAAATTTCTGAGAATCCTGCTGAGTCACAGAGGCCATCAACCCTCTGACACTGATGCTCACTGAGCCGTCTGGTGGAGGCAGGATAGTTGATCATAATGCACATTATGTTTCCTGCTGGTTTACGTGTTGCTCCATGTGTACAGAAAATAGATTTAAAAACATTTTCAAATTACATTACATTGTTTCTTCAGGCCAACACATTAAACTAATATTTTATAAACATTATGAGCAATATTTTCTGGGCTTTTTAACAATTAAGAAAATCCTTATTTAGACACAGAATGATAACAGAGCTGTACAGCAACAAGCTGTATGGCATTTTCCATAAGGAAGTATGTCCTGAAATGAGGTGGTTCTGTAGGAATGGGACATTTGTCATTTAATGTCCATCTGGTGCTGGCTCAGTGTGTCATCACTTCAGCAAGGTGGGTCATCCACCAAAGATGCAGACACGCATACAAAGTCTGACAATGAAGCAATGTCCTACAGAGGGTTTTCAAAGAGGATTTGGAAGGAATATAAAACCACAGGCAATCAAGAAAACATTCAAAGCAGCATTGGGATCAGCCTCGGGATAAGGGAGAGGATTTACTGAAACAAAGGGAGGGCTGGGTACGGGAGTGGGTAAGTGTAGGATGAACTTATGTGCCTGTTCACTGACTGAATAACACGTCGTTTAATCATGAGTGACTCTTTACCGTCATCTAATGTTGTCAGTCCTTGGTGCATGCTGCATTTTGATTTATGTTTCATTTACACAAATGACTCGTTGTCACTATGATGACATTTTTGCCGGAAGATCTTCTTTACAGAGACAATTAGGCGGAACATGTGAACACGTGATATGATAGATTCCTTTAAACATGTGGAGAAAAAGGACACTTCCCATTTTATTCATGAGAGGGCATTTAGCAAAAAGGTAATGACTGAGAACTGGATTTGAATAATGAAGCCAGTGTTTGCATTGAACTGAACTAGTTGAATTTGCAGGATAAATATGCTGTATCCCTGAAATTATATTTGTAAAATGCTTAGGGAGGAGCTGGCATTGAGGAATGTGATCACTGCTGTTTGTTTGCCACATAGCTTTTTGTAAGCACAAAGCATTGTTCAAAAGATATGCAGTTAATGATGATTTTAACTTAAAACCACCCTCTTAACTGTTAATTTGGCACATTTTCTATGGGCTTGTAGCTGCCTGTTAAGGATTATTTACTATCAAAGATTATTTAAGAGTAGTCTGGGCAGACAGTAGAGGCCGCCATGCTAATAAACTGCGTTTATGCTCTGATTTTTGTGAAAGGGACAGTGTTGCATTTAATTATAGAGATAGAAACATTTAGAGCTGAGAGCAGCCTCTACATTGTCCTCTGTCTGTTCTGTGTGCAGTTTAAGGAATACAGTTTAAGGGTGTCTTTTCCAAGGGCTTTCCTGAATGGGAGCTGCTATTGATGCTGCAGGAGGTTCGAGCTGAGTGCCTGCCAGTAGCCTGGGAGTTCTCCATGAGCTAATCAGTTGCACCAGTAAAGTTGCTTCTTAAGGCAGTCGGCTTCTGTTTTTCTCTGGTGTCTATTTTACTGGTGTAGCCACCTCAGAACTGGCAGTGTTCATGCAGGAAGAGATTGTGTCATTTTTGTTAATGGTACTACACTGTTGGCTATTTCCAGTGGAAACCCTTGCCTCATGAAAATGCTGCAGGTTAAGGAAGGATTGCCTCTGGGGATAGTAAATTAGCTCCAGAGGGAGTACATACATATGCAAACACATACTGATCAGCCATAACAACGAGCCTAACAGTGTCTAGATCTATCTCCTTTTACCAAAATAAGACGAGGGACATTGACTAGGTATTGGCATCATATGATTTCGGCCATGTGGGCATCTAGTTTGCTTGTTTAGGTGGGTATCTCTGATGCTTGTAGTCTGTTTCAAAGCTGTGCATATCCTGTGGGCTTTTTGTCAAATTGCACCAGCTGTACATGAGGTGTTCACGCGGTGTGGAGGGGCATGCTGTCCTAATGGGGAAGGAGCCGACTAGCAGTTGCCGTTGTCATGGCAAAATAGTCATTGGTAGGTCTTGTATAATGTTTAGATTGGTGGCCTTTAAATAAAATCCATGGAACGAATCCACACAATTACGTATCCTCCAACATGCCTTTTATTTACAATGAGGAATTGGTTAATATTTTAGGATCTAAAGAGTGGCCGAAAACCTCTTGAGCATCTTTTGATCGGTTGGTGCAGTGATGATGGCCGATGACATTTTTCTCATCTTAACGATGTTCTGTTTCTCATTCTTTCTTTGCTGACAGGTACTCCTGAAGAACGAGTTACACTATGATGACACTTGACCTGACGGTAAGAGCACTCACAAAAAGTATTTTTGTCCTAACAAAAGTATTGGTATTAGTGTTTGTCCACATTCTCCTCTCTTTTCTCCTTTTTCTTCTCTAAAGATGTCTTTCTGACTAAATCCCTCTCCAGACTAGCAGCACATACATAGTTTATTCTGTGTTTACTTCATACGTCCTTCATGATATTTGTCTCCTATTACCCTGATTGGGTCCTGCTTGCTGACTTTTATTTCAAAGTGAAACCGTAATATATTTGAAAACTGATGGATTTGGAGTATTGCTGTCTCAAAAGTTGGGGTGAGAATTTGTGATGAACAGTGGATATAGGTGATAATTGAGCCTCTCATAATCCGTCTCCTCTCTCTCTGTGTCAGACCAGCAAGGCTACTTGTTCCTGAGTCAAAGATGCATGCTCCCAATTTGGATTCATCCCTCTGAGCACGAATGAGCTGATCCAATCCTCCATCAGACAGTCCCATCTCCACTTCCACTGTACTCCTCTGCACTTTTATATTCGCAGTTGTTGATGCAGACTGAGCCTCTGTATGCCTGAAAATATAGGGAGGTATAAGGGGCAGTTTGACTGGATAATTCGTCTCTCCGACACACAAGAATATATAGACATACATATATGTGGTGTCAGCAGGCCAAATGCAGCCGGGAGACAAGAGTCAAAGGGAGCCTTTGAGCTTAGATCCTGGAGCTGTAGGAGTTACAGGGCCCCCACATGGCCCAGGGCTGAGGAGGGCTTCCTCTCAGGCACAGCACCCGTCTCTCAGTAAAATGAGCCAAAACGCCAGGGAGGGCATGGGGGTTCTGGGCCAGGGCTTGAAGCAGCTGTTCCAGCAGCGCAAACGCCTCTCCCTCTCTCGCTCCACCATCCCCTCATCATCTTCCTCCTCGTCTTCCTCTGTGGTGTCAGCAGGTGGCACCCCTCCCTCTGCCCTTGAGGACTCCTTGGGGTCCAGCTGTCCTGACTCTGACCGCCTCTCTGCTCCTATGGTTCCCCCTGCAGCTGCCCAGCGCTCAGCTGCTGCAGGCATGATGAGGCGTGGGACCAGCCTGCAGAGCCGGCGCAGTAAGGGCTCCGGCTCAGGGAGCGGAGACCGAGATCCCCTCATAAGAGGTAGCCCTCAGGCCCCGCATCGCCGCTTTACCCATGACCCACAGCAGCACACCAGCCGCCCACGCTCCTCCTCCACCACTGACACCACCCCCAGCAGTCCCATCCCCGGGCACACCGGCACCGACGTGGGGCTTTCATCCGGGTACCAGTCAACAGAGGAAACAGACCGGGTAAGCCATCCCGTCCACACAGGTTGATCAGTGTGTCTGTTTTAACTAGGTGAAACCTTCTTCGTCCAAGGGCTGTCGTTCAAAAACTGAGGTTCACCATGATGCTGACGTACCGTAGTATTTCCTGTTGTTTCAGCCCTGTGGTTAATTTCATTTAAGTCCATCATCGGCAATACTTTCTTTTTTTGCCGAACAGCATTAAGCTGATCTGCACCCAGGTGTCCATATGCTCACACCGTACAAACACACAGTATAAGAGGACTTTCCTTTTTTTAATATATCAAAACAAAGGTGAGATTTCCATTAAAGTGTCATTACTGGTTTTTACATGCTGGAAGAATTCATTTTCCCTCCACAGGAATTGAAGGTGATAGAAAATGTTGCCAGACATTCCAAAAATACATTCCAAGGTTTTTTCGAAGTCACACACAAGAACTACAGTTTTGTTCCGTTTTTCTTCTTTGTTTTAGCTAATATTTTATTAACTTATTATTATTATTAACTTTATCAACAAACAGAACTCTTTAACTTACCAGCAGCTTGACTTAATTGGTAAAGGGGAAAAATGTCTCCTTTTGTACCCCATCACATAGACTGGATCCACATGAAAATGGGATATATTAATAACAAATAGTTTCAGCACATTACGAGTTACTGATTCATCAGGGTTGAAATTTCTTTAACAGTATGTTTGCTAATTGTAATATCGTTGTTATTTTTAAATGTTGAAAAAAGAATTTTTCCAGTACACACTTTCATATTCATATCCATCCAGGCTTTATTCTTCATTCTTTCCATAGGTTAAGACAATATTAAGGACATTCAAATAATTTAGTCACATATATAAATTATTCAAAGTACAATAGTCATTTATTCATTCTTGCCATCTCAATCTTCATTATCAGGTAGGTCATCTGCTATGGTTGTCAGTCAGCCCGATTAAATGTTGAGTTAAAGAAAAATCATCTCTGTCTTTCCTTACAAGACAGATGAAGGTCAGTCAGTTCAGAACATTTCCAGACTTTCCTCCAGCATAGTCATGACAACTATCAAAGAAAAAAACAGCTTTCATCATGACCAAGTCAGGAGGATAAGAGCATGCATTCCCACCGCTGCAGAGGACACATTATTTACGGTCACCAGCTTCTAGACTTTTTTATTGAACATACAGTCTGCAGGGACTTTATCTGACAGAGCGGTGTGTTTATCCAAAAGGAATGGGGAGAAGTTCAGTGTCTTTAAAAAAAACAAAACATTGCCTCCAGTGTCCATATTTTTACCAGCGTCACTATCCTAAATGACAGTGAGCTCTGTCCTCCACCAGAGGCCGCTGTCAGACCAGCCTCCCTGCTGGGGGCAGCACTGGGCCTGGTTCACGTGGAGGTGGTGTTTGCATTATGACCTCATGTTTGCTGTAGACCGTCTGAGGTTAATTAAATCAGCTGTGTCAAGGACATGGTATCGGCATGTCAGAGTTAAAATGATTTTGCACGATCGATCCGGCAGTGAATACAAAATCTTGACAAGCTTTATTGATACCCACATTGAAGTTTTACCCTCTGAGCTGGATTTGATGAGGTTCTCTCCCTACTCCTCATCTATCAAAGCAGCTATCTGTCAGTCCTGTGTGAATGACCTCAGCTGAGCTGACCGGGAGCCAGACATGTGTGCTCCATTAGCCTTGCTGCTGCCTCAGACGAGCGTGGACGTCTCTGAGCTCCGTCTGTGGCCCCCAGCTGGGACCAGGACCTGCTTTGTCCGTCTCTAACATCACAGATATGTCTCGGCACAGAAAACAGAGCGTTGGCATTACCGAAATCCAAACGGTCGCCGTGGTTACCCTGAAACTGCCAGCATGTATGCCCTGGTTGCGTTGCCATAGAAACACCATGGTTGACCTTGTAGGTATGACATCGTGCTGCTAGCTGAGGTAGGGTTGTAGCATGTGTGAAATCAGGCATCAGGAGTTAGATCTGTTGAGTGGATAAGGCCATATTCTTTCAGGCTATTTTCTGCCAGTTTCTCTGATTCTTTTTCTCCATGCTTCCTTCAGGCCCTTTTTTCTCTTTCCCTTTATCCTTGCTCCCTCCACCTGCTTCTTTCATTCTGTTGGACTTTGTTTTTCTCCTTGCTTCCTTTACCTCTTCTTTCAATCTTTTCCTCCTTCTTCCTTTAGCCCCTTTCTTTGTCTTTTCTTTTGTCCATTCTTCCTGTCCTCTGTCTTTCTATCAGAGTCTCTTTTCTACTTGCTCCTTTCATCCCCTTCTTTCTCTCTTTTTCTCTTTCTTCCTCCAATTTCTTTTCACCACCTTTGGCTTCACTGACCTTTCGCTCTATTCCTCTGTATTTTCCTCACTGTCTCAACTCCCACCATCCCTAGAAAAAATTAGTACAGTCAGTCAGCTGGGCCCTCCTCCTCTCCCAACTCCCCCTCCTCCCTCTCCTCAATTTCTACCGGCACCTCCTCCTTCTCACCCCACCCTTCGGCTCTCTGACAGGAAGCAGTAGGCAACATTGCCTCATCTAGCTGACTGAGAACTGGGTCTAGCTGTGTGTCAATGTGTTGTACGGTCCTCCTTCACAGAGGATGTTATGGGGCGTGCATTTGTGTGAATGCAGGATCTTGTTTTCATCTGGGTTCCAGACACTCTCGGTGTGCCTGTGTAGTTGCTGAAAACCATTTGTGCATTGACAGTCGTGTGTGGGAGTGACTGTAACCGTGTGAGTATGATTTGGCTCCCTTTGCTGTGAATGTGAGTGGAGGGCAACACAGCTGAGTGGTCTATCTCTTCTTGGCTCCCTCCCTTTTTCATCTCCCTCCTTTTATCCCCCTCTCCTCACTTGTGTTTGCATAGTAGAAGAAAGCAGCATGGACTAGAAAAGTGTGTGCACATGGCTGTTTGGAGAGGAGGGTAGTGTGTCTGCCTTCAGCATGTGTGTGTGAATATGGAGTGTTCTATATGAGGCACTGTGTACATTGGAGGGGTATCAGCAGAGAAGAGTAGATTAGGGGATCCAGCTGTGGATCTGTCAGTTAGTGAGGATGGTGCAGCGCTTCAGTCTTCGTAGACAATACTCCAAGGTAAGCTTTTTTTTACATTTAGTCATTACACTAATAGCTGCGTCTTCACATTTTCATTCAAAGCAAATGATAGAGTTGCGTTAATCTTTTCTTCATTGTGTTAACATAAATCTGAGCTCCTTTATATAATTTTCATGCCTTGCTTCCACCGATTCTCTCTCTGTATTTGCTTTTTTTTATTCGGTGCCAAGTTTAGGTGGTTTTGACTGCTTTGTAATGCTTTTTCTAATACTTTTGGGTTTGAACAGCACCTAAAGTATTCAAAATTCGTTCTTTTTTAACAAAGCACATAGAACGTATTTCAAAGCCTTCATACTTTTCGGGGATAAATACATTTCTTTAGAGTCTCTGTTCACTTAAATGGGGTCCTTCCTCTGTTTATCTCAGCTCTCGTTAAACAGTAACTCCGGTTGGAGCGGTAAGTGCAGCAGTCTATAAGATCGATTCAAGGCCTCACTGTGAGATGTAATTATTGTAAACATGTGAGATTATTGCTGCATGTATGACTTGCTTTTGTTTACAGGATGCTTAATTATCCTCCTCAACAGTCAACTGTTGGCGGTGTGTAAAGAGCGTTAATGTGTTGCCTCAAAGCTCGACACTTGTGTTCAGAGCCTGCTGCTCTGCTGCAGGTGTCAGCCTGTGATATTAATTATGATTAGCTGCTGATTAGATGATTGAATACGCCCCTCCCGTGTATTTTCAATCCACTTAATGGAGCTGCTGGATGAATCTTCCTATAACTTTTTTCCACATGGTAAACACACAGAATTACATGAGACAAACGGACGCAAAGTTAAAGACTGATTTAGGAGCGCTTTTTTGTGGTTGTTTCTCTTCTCTGTTAATTTTGTAGTGAAGACAGATGGTTTGATTGCTTCAAGGAGCAAAGTGTTCTGTGGAAAGGAGATGGTGAGGTGCAGAGAAGCACACTCTGGTGGGATTTTAGCTACTGAATTGCTATGAACACAAGCCAAGGCTTTAGGCAACCACTCTCCCAACATAAGATTTTCATGTCTGAGAGAGACTGAAGCACTCTTTGTCTTTAGCTATCATAATGACCTCCAGGGTCTGTCTGCAAGTTATCTGTTCCAAAAGTGGAAGGATGGGAATTAATGAAAAATAAGGGGGTTGGGCAGATGACCTATTCTCTTTCCCTCCAGCCATATCTCCACAGCCCACCTGTCTTCCTCCCCATCCTTTGTATTCTGTTGCCGATCGCTATGTTTTGGTTTCCTCTTTCTTTTGTTTATTAGCTTAAAATAAATGGCCAAATCTGCATTTTCTTTGGCACTCTTGATACTTTTAGTTATGTATAATTTGAAATGGTTGAAGTTAGTTTTAGAAAATATGTGTAGTCACCTTGATCATTTATTTATACACTCAGAATTATTTTTAACATTATTTTTTCACTCTGTATTTAAAAAGAACGTATTGAAATGAGCAGGCCGAATAGATTACACAAAACAAATCAAGCAGCCAGTTTGAGCATCTGATTTGCTCCAAAAGGGGGACATTTTTGTCTGAATTCTCTAAGCTTTGCAAGCAGCAGAACCTACGCTACACTAAGTCCTTGTGTGCAAAGTCTGACAAATGTTCCATGAATCTGACATCAGGTGACTGTGAAAGAGAGTCCATGATCCTTACTTAATGTAGACTTTATGATAAATGGTTTAGACCCATGATGGTAAAACTCTCTTTTGACTACGCTGTTCTGCTTGCCTTCTTTGCCACCCCTCTATATACATCTGTGACTCACTGAGGCTTGATGTATTGATCAGCTAATTTTGTGGTCACATTGAGTCTACTTTAAAAAACCACGTCACCTTTTAAAAAGCCTTTTGCCCACAATTTAATCTGGAGAAAATCCTCTTTAATTACAGTAATGATAGACATTTAACTTAGATAGACCTACAAGTAAGCCTGGTTGCATCTGTTTCCCTCTTATTGTCACTAATGGAAGTTTGAGACAATTTTAGGCATATTCATTTCAGGTCATTTTCAGGTCACGTGAAATAATGCCTTGCGATTTTTATGCCAAAGATCAGATGACCTTAATGGAATGAAAGAGAATAAGATTAATTTTACCAGGTCATTATTCGTAATTACGACATGAGTACAACATCATGAGGGATCATGTTACTGAGATGAATTCAGCCTGGACAGCTTGGTTGTTTTTGTATGAGGGATTGGTTTTGTACTGTCATCTTTCAAAAATGTCTTTATGGTGCAGTTCAAAGCTATATCTAATAGGATTTTTTGTTAAACATGGGAATTTGGCGTGCGTTTCCACCAGCACCGTGACCCAGTAAGAAAACAGAAGTGTCAGGAGCTAAGCATCACCTGGTCCCTGAGGCTTGTTCCGTCCTTGCTTGTTTAACATACTCATCACTGCGCTCTCATCATCTCCAACCTCCTTGGGCTATTGGCTCTGTGTCGAAAGTGTTTGTGACCTTTGGAGCAGGAAACCACAGTTTATGGCTTTAGTATTATGATACTGAGTTTAACAAAAAATAAATTAAAAATCAATCATGACCTATTGCACTTTTACGCTTATATGTAGCAATGTTAAACACTGTGTATTAAAAGTTTCCCATTCCTTAATCTGATTTTTACAGCTAATTGCCCTTTAGTCCAAATAAAAACACATAGAAGCTTGCAGTAAAACCATGTCTAATGAGACAACTAAGCATCTATACTAAGTATCAACTTCCAAGATAAAGAGAGCAAGTGATGTGAAGAGGTATGTGCTTCACACATTTCAAATCAGATCACACCATAGTGTGTTTATTAAATACCAGCACGCAGCAAGCTGATGTTCAGGTAGTGTGTCAGTGTGGGGTAATGTGGAAATACCCGGCAACCATGGTTGAGTTCGGGAGATTTTGGCTTGATTTGGTATGTTTTTCAGAAAATCACTGACAAATGTTCAGACTTCCTTGCCTTCTTTTTTTTTCTGTAGCCTTTGGCAATTCCCCACTTTTTACTTACTCATCTCATATCACATACAGTGCCCCTCCTTTTGTTTGTTCTTTTTTTTCATGACAAATGCAAATATTGCCATACCTACTTTTCTCCTTGGAACAATAAGTCCACAGTGCCAACAGTAATGTCTTTATTTTTCTATATTGTGAGTGTGTGTGTGGCTGGAGGGGAATCATTGATCACTAAAGCAAACATTCATATTGACTGAGCACTGAATACATTTCCTGTTTGCTCCTTTTTTTCAATCTCCTTTTTTCTCTCTGTCTTTTTACCTGGTTTGGTCGCTGCCAGTGTGATGTGTGTGTTATGTAAATGGATTTGCTTTGCTCATTAAGATAGGAGTCAATACAAGTGTGGTAGGATAAGCAGTATTCCTTTGTAAGGTGTGTAAAGTTTTTTTCTGGAAAACACTGTCTTTATTCTTTCATAGTTTGGACATGCCTCTCACCCCATGTAAGAGCTACTATTTTATACTATAAAGCAAATGACAACTTTCACTTGATCAACAGCCTTTCTTATTTTCAGTGCCTTCACCTCAAATCCCCTTAGTGGTGTCTTATAGATGGTCCTTTGGTGTTTACCCCCTCTTCGTCGATTTCCCTCTCATCTGTGTCCAGTGCTCAGACAGTGAAGCCTTATTGCCATGGTAACAGGGTGATGTTGGAGGGGGGCTGGAGCAGCTTTACCCGGCTGAATACTTGTAGGTTCATCAGCTGATCTCACTACCACCTCATCAGTTTGTCTGTTGTAATAAGGACTGTTAAGAGCAGGAAAAGGTGCCATCTGAAATTGGACTAGTGAGCAATTTTCCTTTCTGTGGAATAGTGTTCGCTCTGAATGTTTTTTAACACTCTCTTTTTGTAACACATTTAGAACGCCAGTGTATTCCAGTGTGGATGCGCTTCACAGACAGATGAGTGGAAACTAGTTTCCTCTGTGATTCCTGCTGAAAAAATAAATCACTGAATGACCTGAAAATATAGCAAGCAATAAAACGGAAAGAAGTTTATGTTTGACAAAGCTGGCTTATTGCTTCTACTTTAAAGAGAGAAGCCACTAATAGGTTTTCTGTGAATGTGTTATTGTACTGGGGTTTTTTTAGCGGGGGGAGGGGTTTCCAGTCAGATTTTTACCCTTTTATATTAACATGTGTATGCATTGTGTTCCTGTCTTTTTTTATGTGGGTGAACTCAAGAATTGCTGTGTTGTGGTCCTTTTGATGTGTTGCCCCAGCCACTTTAATTAGGCTATTGAATATTCATGGCATCAATATATATATTTATATATATATATAGGCCAACACCCTTATCTTTACCAGGTACTATTAGCATTTTCAAAATGAGATAATTATCTTGCTACAGAAGAGGAAGAGCTTCACAGTGGATGCAGAACAAGTAATTATGTGCGTTAAATTCTTCTGAAACCACTAATGCTGGTGTGATGGTATGAAGTGGAGGACTGAGGAAGGGGGTCTATAGGGATTTGGACCATCAAAATGACTGATAAACAAAAGCACATGCATGTATGGGTGTGAGACAGTGAGAGTTTTAGCAGGATTGACTAAATGACAGGAAAAGAAAAAGATGAATCTCTGATGTGAAGGTCAGTTTTTCTCTCCCACAGTTTTATAGGTTTCTAATCTGGGTCTGAATGAGGAAGGAGTCTGCAGCAGCTCTGCCCCTTTTTCTGATGCTATTAATAGACAGATGTCCAAGCCATAGTCACTTTTCAAGGGTATTGACATGTAATATCAAACACTTTTATAAGCAACAACTACAAAAAAGGCAGAAAGAAGGAAGAAAAAGAATGCCTGTTTTAGTTATTACTACTACTCTCCTATAGATGCGTACCTTCAACTTATAAGGTCATTATAGTCAGTGAACATTTTTCCAGAAGCCTGATATTACTTCAGTCATGCTGATTTGAATCTTTTTATTTTTTTTATGTTTTGGTTGAACATGAGGTTTTGCCATAAGTGCACTTGTCAGCAATGAGTCACTATGGGTCATCCTTTGTGTATTTATTTTTGGCTTGCAGCTGGTCTTTCCTCTTAGAGCTCATGCTTACATTTGTAACATTCGTTTGCACATACATGTGCATCGCTGTTGTTTTCTCAGCCGCTCCAAGGTTGCCACATACTTTTTCGCTCAACGCGTGGGGACTTTCTGCTCAACCTTAACCTACATGCCTGTTCCTCTAACAGCGTCTTCTTGCTAAATTTATTTTTACTGACTGTTCTGCTTGCAAAATAAACCAACCATTCACCTCTCCGATAACATGATGTTTGGCTATCCTTGCCTTATTTTGAATTACCAGTGGGTTGTTTTTAAAAGGAAATTGCACATTCTCAGAAGCGGTGAGCGGAGAAAGCTGACAGACTCAGAAAGGGCACACTCTGCATCCCTGCCACTCCCTGCTCAGTCTAGATTGTTTGTGTGACTGATGAATTATGGATGAGACCATAGATCGCTGAGCTCAGCTCTGCTCCACTGACCCACTTAGAACACACATGGACACACATTTCAAATCTGATCACATCCTTTTGGGAAAAGTTTGCATGTCTTCTCTCTACTTGAGGACATGCCGCTTCATTCTCATGTGTCATACAGTTGAAATCCTTGGCATTTTTTCACCTCAGCTGTATAAAAAGATCTTCCCCACATCCATCAGTCTTTCCCTACATGACACAATTTGCTCTTAAGACCCACTCTTTTCTAATTTCTTTTAATTATTTTATGTTGAAATTTGATTTTTGTTACCTTTGGCATTCTTTCTTTTCATCTCCTTTAAAAGCTTATTCTTTACACTCAACTGTATATGTTATAAGTCACTAATCACCTGTTTGCATCTTACTGAAATGTGTTACATAAAAACCAGGATGTTGATATGTATGGAAAACAGTTATAGCAGAAGAATGGGCAAACAATAAAGAATACAGGGGCTTATTGGCAGGAAACCTGTCAGGAAATGGGAGACCAGACAGAAACGTCATTTTCAATGCCAAAAGAATACAGCAGTTGGCTGGCACTGGATAACATTGTTTAGGCTTTTACTCCCCCTGGTGGAATTGTACTTGCAGCTGATGACATCTTCTTGCATTGAATTTCTTGTTGTGTGTGGTTGATTATATTGTTTGTTTGTGATAGAGTGCCAGTTTCTGTTGGATTATTCAGTGTATGCAGGACACTGAACATTAGTATGATTTATCCTCTCTGCATCTTACTTGTTTTGATGAATAAACAATTAAAAAGATAAGTGCATTTTTTTGTGTTGGAGATATAGGGAATGTCAAAGGTGGTAGTTTTATCATTTATCTTTAGTCTTTAATTATTTATTATAATGTTGATCCAGGCGGAATGGTGGTGTGGTGGTTAGCACCATCGCCTCACAGCAAGAGGGTTCTGGGTTCAAGTCCCCTTTCTGTGTGGAGTTTGCATGTAACATCCCAATTTTAAAGTGGGCAGTGAGGTCACCCTGGGTTTTCAATTACCAGCTAGACCAAACAATCTTCCTTTGCTGAAAAGCTGGGACTGTTTGTTCAGAATTCCTCATCTTCCTGCTGATGAATGGACTGGCAGGGCCTTTGGGTTTACATAGTGGCCCATGGCACGCTGTGTATTTTGCAGTATCCAGCTAAATCAACTCTGCATTTTTGAGCCAGTGCCCTTTCTTTCTCCATGTTGCATAACCATGTTGGGCTGAGCATAAACAGAGACTACCCCAACAAATACCAAACACCACCAGTGGACAGAAATTTTGCCTCCCTGTGTATTCTCTGTGTTTTTAATCATACACGACTTTACACACTCTTCCTTGTTCAACATATGCACTTTGTCTCCCAAAGGTATATCTCTCACATATGTCATTTACAGTATCTACTTTATTCACCATCCTAAACCTATTGTAAGAATAAGGAAATAACATGGTGTTCAAGGTTCTTAGACCACTGGACATGAATTGTGGCCACATTGTGTACGACTTCTGACTTACTTCAGAATTGTTATTAGCGTTTCAGGGCTATACTGACAAAAAACACACAAATGTAGTTCCTAAACTTTGGATTAATTGCTGGGGCCTCAAACATTAACTCATTCGCTGCCAAAGACGTCTATAGACGTCTTTTCAAATCCAACCGCTGACTGCCAAAGACGTCTATAGACGTCTTTTATGTTTTTCAATGCGAGTGGCTTGGGGAACGATCGGCGAAGGTTTTTCCGTAAATATCGGCTTCTAGACAGAGTATGTAGTAACAAATTTACCCTCTAGGTAGCTGTGCCACTTTTGATGGGAGATTAGCATAGATTGTAAGCAAATAAAAACAAACGCAATGGTTCGCTATGAGAGAAATGGCGCCGGTAAGACGCACGTCGAAGAAGAACGGAATAAGGTAGAAACAAAATCTTTTTTCCTGATGATAGAAGAGAGTCTACTCTTTCTTTTGGTGTGTTCGGTGTTTACATAGTCAAAGCACAAACTTTTCTGTGGCTCTTGAAAAATCAGTCAGAATTCTCAAAAAACTCTGGCAGTGAGCGACTCTCTGTTCTGAAAATGGCTGGCAGTCAATGAGTTAAAGTGTGACTTTTGCATTCAACTTAGTGGAAATACACATTTTAGGAGCTTTGAAGTGCTGCGTCCTGTACACTGGTTATACACTGACCATAGTGACATGGGGACGAAGCATCAACCAAAAGTAAACATGATAAGTAAAGTGCCATTATGAACTTCACAATTTCTTGATAAAGGAATGACACAATTCACAGGCATCTTCATTCACAAAAATTGGTGACATCTCAACATCTTGTTGTTGGAGTTGTTATTGCTATTTGTTTGTTTTCCTTCCTGCCATGCCCTGTGTGGATGCCCACACTGCACTTGGCTATCAGGAGGTTTTTACTCTCTCTGTTTTGCCTCAGTGATCAGAATGCTCCCTGTGTTTAACTCCCAGTAGATTATGTAACTGCTAATTGATTATGCTGAGGCATAGATGGGTTTAGGGGGGTCTTCTGTTTGTTTCGAAGCTCTTCAAAAAAAAAATCTAAAGCCTCATGTCATGGTGGCCTTCCCTTTTAGGCTTGAATTTCATCAGTGCATGCAAACAAGGCTCTCACTCTTCTTTCTTTACATAACTTCTCACACCCCCACACCATACCACACTAAATCCAATCACCATTTCTTATTGCATATGGGTAACTGTGACGTATAGCCAAATTAAAATAAAATCTGAGCAGAATGATACAACTGACCCCCAATTTTGTGTTGTTTCACTTTCACCATCACACCAACTCGAGTCATCCTTCCTGTCATCAGAACCAGCCTCTCCCTTTGTTTCTGCAGGATTTTTCTGGAACCTTTAGTCCGTTTAGCCCAGGCCTGGCTAGGATATAGCACAATCCCCTGACCTCTGAATGGCAGGAGCCCTTTCCAAGCTTGTTCTTCACTGTGTCTGCAATGTGAGGCAAAATTGGACGCTGTATTAAGTGATTTCACGGTCAGGGGCCTGGTATCTCAAGTACTGACTTTAGGGTGGGGAAACCATGCTCACACATCAGTGATGCTGCTGTGTACCAGCTGCACGGGTCCCTTACTGTCTTGTCTCACAGTGAACTTTGTCTGTTTTTATCAGCATTCAGTAATTCAGCCTATGCTTAATCATTGAGATAAGTGCATGCAGCCCCAGATCAGATGGTAAGAGTGATTCATCAGTTTTACTTGATCTGATTAAGTAAAGATCTTATTGCATCTTTAATGGAAATAACCGTGTTAGCTTTCAGGGCTCATGCTGACAGTCTCGGGCTTAAAAGTTGATATGATATCATTTAAACACATTGCTAATGGTGCTTGAATATAGTTGCATTAGTATTGTCTCATTAATGTTGCATTGATGAGACAGTGAAGTGTTGTATGCTTCAGTTCATTGCATGAGAAATTCTTCAATGATCTCATTATTTTCAAAATGTAAATTGCTAAAGTCTTACTGACAGGAGTGTCTGGAAGAGCAGGTTTTATCCGGATTAACTACACAGATCAGCAGTTTTTGCATATCCTGTCCTCTTAACATGTATAGAATGCAAGAGGTTGCAAGAATGCAAGTTGTGATAAAGGAATGTATTACAATGCGATTTGGTCATTCTATTGGGTCACGGTACTGCATGAAAGAGTATTTGTTTGAAACTGTCAAATAAGATGCAGTATTTCTGTGTTCTTTTATTTATTTTATTTTATTTTACACTTTCCTTGTGCGAATTGACAGATCATAGTAGCCATCTTTGCAGCTTCCAACACAAATGTTTCTTGTTTCTTGCTCAATGTGTAGTTTTTAGGGTGAAATTATTTTAAAGTGACATGTTTTATTTGAAAGCATTCATAGATACAAATCTTTCTTCACCTCCTGAAGTAAATGCCTGCAGCGTGACGTTATATTTCTGTCCTTTGTTCATTGTTGCGATTCCTCCTCATAGAAAATAACCCTAATGTTTTCCGAATCCTCTGAGTTCAGATGTTTTTTTAAAAAACAAAAACTGAATTATGATTTGGTCTGTGGCAGGCAAATATAATAATGGATGTAAATTAAGTCGGTTTTATGTTTATTAACCAATAATTCCCAACAGGAATGGTCATCTCACTACAGGCTCTGTGCATTAACATAACTTACCGCTTACTTGTCAAATACTTTTTGCACCGGTTGTTCACATCCTTTCCTTTTTTAAAATCATGTTTATTCCAGGCAGTTATAGTTGATCTTGAATTTCATGAAATAAGTTTAGTTATAGAAGAGTAAACTGTCATAGAAATGTGACTGTTTGACTTATTTTGTAGTGTGTCATGTTTCTTATAATAGGAAGTGTCCATTTAAATTCTCTTTATACAAAGCCACTGCTGTGCTTTCTTTACTTATTCAACTAGCTAATGTGGCTAATGAGACCCTTGTGTCCATCATCTCTTTTATATTTCTTTTCAACCATCAGTCACTTGTCAGATCATGAGTAAAACCCCCTTTGTGTTTTTTCATTGTGTAATCACTGTGCTATGTGGGGTATGTTAGTAATGCCAGCAGAAAGGATCACAAATGAGCATAGTCACCCTGCAGGAGCTTTTCACTTCCTTTAACCTTTCCTTTCCACAATTTAAATTTCCAACTTTAAGATTCATGCCTCAGGGAAGAATGCGATACAAATTCTCAAAAATCCAAGTAGAGAAGAGGCATTCATGCATTGCTGTTAGAGTAGTTCATTTTATTGCTCAATTGAGTTCAAAGTTAATATTTCTGGAATTCTTTTTAATGTGTCTTTATTTTATTTAACTATAAAGTTATCCATAGAGGTTTTTGGAACAACATATACTACCATCCAAACAAATGTGTTTTTTTCAGGACCCTGCTTATTGCAGCAGGTCAGTGCCAGCCTACTTCCCGCCTGTGTTAAAGCAGCATTGCTCAGTGAGAAATGCCTCCTTTAAACTTTAACTTTTCCATTTGTTTAGCAGTTTTTTGGGGATGAAAGTGGCGCTGCTCACTTTCATCATGATTGAAAGGTAGAAGCATTCATATGTTGCATCAGCTCTGAATGTGTTAAAGCCTCTAATGCAGCCATGTGGCCCATTCATACTGTGCTCTGGTAAATCCCACACATCACACTTCATTATATAAGCAGTATGCTCCCCCAGTCCTACCCTCTCTCTCTCTCTATCCCGGTCCCCTAACTCCTCCTGCTCTCTCGCTAAAGCCTGTATTCATGACTCCACAATATATGTATTTTTTCTTGTTGTTATCCACCTTAAAAACAAACTTGTTCCCTCTGATGCATCTGTTCTAACAATGAAAAAGAAAAGGAAAACACAATGCCTTCAGCATAGTCTGGCCTGTTTGGGTATTGGCAGCCAGCAGAAACATTTGGTATTGTTCTGAATTTCAGCTCATGCGGAAGGGGATTCGGAGCTGCATGGCCGCTCAGTCAGAAAAAACTGATTGGCTGCGACAATCAAACTGTGTGATAATTGAAAATAGGGAGTGGAAGATTTTTCTCGCTTTCCTTTTGCCTGGGCTAATCACTGTTTTGGGAGCTGAACTGGCCTAGAAACTCCAACAGAAAAAAACTCCCCCTCCCTTCATGCAGCTTTCTCACATCCCCTCTCTCCTTTGCTCCCTCTGTCCGTCTCCCTTTCAGTGACAGCTCCTGGTGGGCTCTTTTTTTTCCTTTTCCTGCTCCATTCCTTCCCTCACATCCCGTCTTTTGGGTCCCTGGCATTTATTTTTCCTCTTGGGGACTTTATTTATGCCTGATGGGCTTTTTGAAACGTAACTTCACAGTAAACTCTTTCTTCTTTGGCTCCTTCCTATTTCCAACCCAGCAAGTCTCCAAACGATTAACCGCCTCTACTCCGTCACCCTGGACCCTCGTCAGATGAGCTCTTTGCTTCAGAGGACTACCTCCTTTTCCACTAACTCGTGCTGTCTGTGGAAGTCCTGCTCGTCAAAGCGCATGTTTTTATCCTTGACTGGGTTTGTACTCTGCGGAGCATTTGTTAGCTCTGAACCTCGGTCATGGGCTTTGATGGGTGTCTGCTTCTCGAAACAGCAGCCACCGGTCTGTGGACTCTGCAGCTATCAGCAGTCACAGTCCAGCGCTGTTCATCCTGAGGACAACATGGAATCTGGATATTCAAATCAGCCAAGAGTGAATTCATAAGAGTGTCTGCTGCTTTGCTGTCATGTTGAGTCCTTCCTCTGTGACTTTGAGTCAAGTGGGCTTTTTTTTTAGGAAGAATGGCCTTAGTGAAGGCGTGATGACGTTTCTGCCAGGGCCATGCTGCTCTCCTCGCAGTCGTAGTCTCCTGAGAGACACACACACACAGATAAAAAGACTTAATTTGCTGCATGTATGCGCGTCCTCACCATGGAGGTCATCCTCAACCTGGTAACCTCTGAAACCTGTCCACCTCCTACCCCCACCACTGTAAGTCTTCACCTGTATGAGTTGTTTGTGTTCTTACTGTTATTATATGTGGGGATTTTCTTTTGACAATTTAAAGTCTGACTCTTTGTTAAAGGTTTTAAAGCAAGATCATAGAAACAAAGTCTCTCCATGTGATGAGGGGAAGGTCTTTTTGCAAACATTAAACCTAAGAGAAGCCAGATGCTTTTGCCCTTAGTTTCCTATAGGAGATCGATATATCCTCCCCTTACACCTGACCATGAGAGGCTTTTCTCACAAGCAATGAATGTGAACACACAACCGGGAATTGCTTATGAATTCATGTCAACTTGCACCAATGCAACTTTGTGTTTTGTGCTAACCTATGTGTGCATGTGTTCAGTAGACTGCCCCTTGTCCAGCTCCACATATACTTATGTAATTTTCCATTTCTGGTGAATGGGGTTCATTGTTGCCATACTGGACCCCCTCAAAGGAAACGGAAAGCGGATTCTGTATCATTTTCAGCTCAAGTGGGTGGGAACTAAAACCATGAGAAAATGACAAGGGATAGCAGAAAATAGACTTGGGATTAGCTGTGGTGCGGGCTTGTTAAATTCTGTAATCTTTAGATAACCAAATAAGGATAAATAGAGGAGTCCAGCCACACACTGGGGTTACATATGCTTAACTCCAATCCTAAGAAACATCAAAACTGAAAAAAACACTTTAAATCTTGATTTATTTATGTTTTTATATTTACTACCATATATTGAATCGGTTTGTGGTGGAAATTATGGAAACAGATATATTTTCTTTCGTTGTGTAAGTGTGGGGAGGCGTCTGATGCAATTTTTGTGGTACACCCAAATATCTAGTTTGTTATAAACATCCAATGAACATCCCTCATGAAGTAGAATTAGCTAACCAACAACAATTACTAGAACTGTCTGACATGCCACGACAAAGCTGTTGCGTACCTTTTCCGTTCTTCAGAGATTGCTGTAAGAGGAGAGGTGGGGATCAGAGCAGATTTCCCAGAAAGGAACTCGATGTTACAGTATCATCGTAGTTCCACTCAAGCATCGCGTCACATGAAACCACGACTGCACTGGAAACACAAGCTGGTCTCACAACTCTCCTGAGAAAAGCAGGACATAACATGCAACATACTGGTCTGTGTGCATTCTCACCAGTAAAACCACAACCTTGGCAGCAGAAAACAAAGAAAGACTAGTGGAGATAGCTCAGATGTTCCAGACAGTAATGTTTTTATTCAAAACAGTCACAGCAAAGCTCAGAGCTCAGGTTTGATTTTTGTATTGTTAAATGTTCAGTTTAAGACTGTTATGCAAGTTTTTAGTCTAAAACACAACAGATGCTTAGCCAATATTCTTAGTTGAATCTGTAAGCAGATTTTCTTTCTTAAAGAAAAAAAATGTTATTCCATCTTTTTACTGCAAGATTCATTTCCACTTCCACTGACCTTATAAGGGAGCTGATTTCATCATTGCACAATGACAGTAACTTTTCACACTGTCCATCAGAACACCTTGATGGTGATGAAACCTTACTCACCTGACCTGTTTGGGAAAAGAAAAAACCATGTTGATTCTGATGGTAAGGGGTAGAGAGAAATGGGAAGTGAAACGGTTTTTATATGCAAGGAGTTAGGAAAAGGTCTTATGACTGCATGAGTCCATTCTCTGCTCTATGACCTACATGAAAAAAGACTACTTTGGGGAACATGCATGTTCTGTGTAGAGAAAGAGAGATTGAGATGGTTCTGCAAAAGATGTTTTCTCTGAGTTGACTTTGTGTGCTGTGTTCCCAGTGACCCTGGGAATGCCTATCTATGGAAAGTGTTTGGGTCCGGCCGCTCTGTTTCCAGGCCTCAGTTGGTTCCAAAGTAAGCAAGTTGCCCTTGAATGGGTCTAACCAGCTTTACTGGGATCAGGCGTTGTTACACAAGCAGGCAGACCAAATTTAGAGCCACAAGTCAAATGAGAAAAATCCTTTCAAAGAGTGTGTGTTTGTGTAAATACCTTCAGGACATGGCTAGGTCAGACCTTTTATCTTGCCTTCTTACTGATAAAGTCTAATCAGAGTGGGATCAAGAGGCCCTCTCAGTTATAAAACATGCTTTCTTACCTTGCCTCATTAGGCAACACAGACTCCAGTGATGCAGTTGTTGTCACTTCTTGCTTCAGTGACTCTACACATCGTCTTATTTGTATTTTTTAACGTGCAATTATGTGAGTCCTTTGGCTCATTATTTTTAATTGAATGCACGATTAGTCACAGAGGAACTCAACCACTTTCAGACGCCACTCATGGCAGAGACAGTTCCGGCTTGTTTGGTAACTTGAAGGGTAATATTTGGGCTAGCTATAACTGGTAACATAAAATAAGTTGGCAAAATGTTAGATCATGACTCAGTAGTGGCGTGTCACAGAGAACATTAGAGCTGTCCGTAGAGCCTAAAGTCAGGATACACCTTTGGAAACCACCTGACTAGCCAGCTGCTTGTGGTTTCTTCACTTATGTAACTGAATACCCCCACAGTGGGTGAATTTTTAGATCAATGAAAGGGCGTTGTTTTTGTGCCAGTGTGTACTGGTCACTGGGACTTCTTATCACAGTATCTAAAACCACTATCTGTCCTACATTATAGCGCTCTCTGGTTCAAAGAGCTCTTTTAGCTTGTCCTTTGTCCCCTTTATCTAAACCAAGATGGCATATACTTGATTATGCTAATAACGCTCTATAGGACACAACATTAACAGGAAATCTTTTTGATTTAGTCCATGTAATTTTTTACAGATAACTCATCTGTCCCTCATAAGGCTATTAATAGTATGTAATTGCCTTAAAAATACCAGTGCAGCTGTGAAACACTTCTTAGTACTCTCTTGCCGAGCAGGATATTCTAGTTTGCTGATTCATCTGATCAACTTGGTTTCCTGTAAAGAAAATTACTGAGACTCATAGTAGAATAACCTTTAACTTAATAGTTGCTTTACAGTTGTCAGTACATAGCAAACACATTTTTATTTTGAAATCAAGTTTTCTACATTAGTTTAAGCGTTTAACAATAGTTTTGCTCGCTTCCTTGAGGACTTGTGTGCGTGTGTATGTGGAGGGTGTAAATGGATGTCGACTGGTTTTTCTTGCCCTCAAGTATTCCTTACTGGCTGGCACGGAGCCACACAGAGTGACAGGGTGGTGATAGATTAATGCAGCTCAACCTCTTTTTTGTTACACGTCTTTTTACCTCAACTATTGACCCCAGTATTGTTGTTTAAGTCGTGTTTGGTTTGTTTCCATTTTAACTCAGCTTTAAATAACTATTTCATGGTACTGCACAAGATGAAAATATAAGGTTAATTGTATACACAACACATCATTTCGATAAGGCAAGGGGCATAAAAGGCCACAGGAAAGAATTCATCAGTCTACAGAGTCTCTGTGCTACAGAGGAGTTCATTACGGAGTTTAGAAATACAACTTCCAGAGAATTACTTAGAATCGCTGAGTCGTTGGGTATCATTTAAAACCTTTGCATTTGTGTTTAAGGCCATCTCAGTGATTGCCACACAGAGGGGAGTTTTAAGTTGTGCTCCCTGTAAGAAGGAAGAGCCGCGGTGACCCGTGCGGCTGACAGGATGATGTCATCCCTCTGGGTGGGCGGGCATAAAGGGAGGGGGGCGGGGCTTCACGTGCCGCTCGGCAGACGGAGTTTCAGGTGAGCTGGAAACTTTTCACAACAAACAGTGGGTGGAAGAGGCAGGAGCGTCCAGTGGATCTCTGACAGAACCGGTGCCGCAGGGCTCCTAGGAACCGCTGCTTCAAGCAGAGCGCGAGGACTGATGAGCGTTCACGGCTCAGCTCCACGGTGGGAAAAATGCACTGGGAACAGTTTCTCCGTTTGACGAATGGAAAGGTGAGCGGCGGCACGTTATCAGTACGTCTTGTGTTCAGTTAAAAATCAATTGAGGCAAAATGACAGTGCTCCTAAAAATTGGCCGTGGGGTTGGGATAGTGAGTGTAGTCTTCCGGATGCGCACCGCTGACTGTTTTGCCTGTCATCAGTTAGTCATCCAGGTGAGCTCCGGTGTTTGGGGTTTTTCACCGGTTGTGGTGAGGAGACGGCGATGATTGTTAGCCGGGTTCCGTGAGTTTCTTCCTGCTTTTTTTTTTTTTTTGGCTGTTTAGCTGGCATCGTTTGCTTTCCGAAATCGTATTCTGTGCTGCCAAGTTGAGTTGCTTGATTTTCTGTACATGCTTTGTGAGAAGAACATGTTCATCATTCTGTGTGTCATTCCCCTGAGGTGTCAGAGGAAATGAATCACCTCACCCACCTGTGGTGGGAGATGTTAGGCTTCATATTGGGTATAGTTGATCCGATTTGAGAACAATGCAGCAAAATCTTAGTTAATCTTAGTGCCTTTGATTTATTTATTTCTGCTTATACTTTCTGACCTACAGGCAAAATCAGGTCAGCGTCTGGAAACGATAAAACAGACAAATACTTTTTAATCTGGGAAACTGTTGTAAACCGAAGTCTAATACCCTTTCAGACATGTCCTATAATGTTGCCCCCTTAATAAAAAGGCCCAGATCAGACTGATTTTCTGGTTTAGCTGGGTAAACCACTGCATTCACATGCAGATGCATTGATCCTTTTTCATAATGTGCTGACCACAGGCTCTTCTAGTTTCTATTTTCTAAAACATGGAATAAGAAGCTACTGACGTGAACCTTCCTCTTCAGAAAAACTGACCACCAGTTGCCTTTTCATTTGACTCTATTTTTCCCTCTCGAGAAGTCACAGAAAAGCAGAAGCCTTCATTTTAACATGTCAGCAAAATGACCAAGACCAGCCATATGCAACTAGCACCTGTTTCCCTATCGTCATGACTTTTTTATTTCTCTGCCCTTAAATTCCTCATTTAGTCCCCTCTGTTCATTACTCACCTCTGTATCTCTGATTTGCTTGCTCCAGATTGACCGGCTGGAGGTGAGCGGACTGGGCCAGACACCCCTGGCTGTCTCATGCGGAGCAGACGGTTCATTCCCCGCGGCAGAAGATGTCACCCCAGACCCTCAGCGCACCAAGCAGGCTATTGCCCAGCTGCAGCAGAAAATCCTCAAGCTCACAGAGCAGATCAAGATCGAGCAGACGGCCAGGGACGACAACGTGGCAGAGTACCTCAAACTGGCCAACAATGCTGACAAACAGCAGAGCACACGCATCAAACAGGTCATTCTCCTTTCTTTTAGCCTCTCTATTCTTTTTAAAAATCCTGTACTAATGACTCTATTCTATTCTCGCTCAAAGGTTTTCGAGAAGAAGAACCAGAAGTCAGCACAGACCATCCAGCAGCTGCAAAGGAAGCTGGAGCACTACCACCGGAAGCTCCGGGAAGTGGAGCACAACGGAATCCCACGCCAGCCCAAGGATGTGCTGCGGGACATGCAGCAGGGCCTGAAGGACGTCGGGGCCAAAGTCACCGGCTTCAGCGAAGGCGTGGTGGACAGCGTGAAGGGGGGCCTCTCCAGCTTCTCCCAGGCCACCCACTCGGCGGCGGGGGCCGTGGTGTCCAAACCGCGGGAGATCGCCACGCTCATCCGCAACAAATTCGGCAGCGCCGACAACATCCCTTCGCTCAAAGACTCTCTGGATGATCCGGTGGTGGAAGACGGCATGACAGTGGCCGGCGCACGTTCTCTGGCCAGCACCAGCCACCACCTCCAGTCCAGTCCCAAGTTCGGCAGCGAAGACGACTGCTCCAGCGCTACGTCAGGGTCAGCGGGGGCCAACAGCACCACGGGGGCCCCTGGGGGTCCCCCTAGTTCCAAGGGCAACACCTTAGAGAGGAGCCAGAGCTCAAGTCTGGACATGCTGCTACAGGAGGTGCAGGAGCTGAGGGAGGGCCAGGCAAGGCTAGAGGAGAGTCTGGACTCTTTGAAGAGTCACTATCAGAGAGACTACACAGTGGTCATGCAGGCGCTGCAGGAGGAACGCTTCAGGTGAGAACATACGAGAAGGTGTGTATCGTGCATTCGTGAGATACTCTACATGAACATGACGACATTTTAGCCTGGAAATCCCCCAAAAATATGCCAGCCAGTAAGAGCTGCTATTTTTAGAAAACACATTCCCGAACACAGTGATCATTAGTATTACGCTGCTACTTAGTGAAATGTCAGTGACAGCAATTTCCAAGATTATGCTCTTTTATCAAAGCTTAAACACAGCAAATAAAAAAATAGCTATTGACCTGCAGTTTTTTTACATTACCATGCTGGATTTACAAAAGCTCTGCACGCCAGCCTTATTCTTGAAGAATCCTGGCATTATCGCTTAGATTTACTTGATTTTTCTTTTTTTTTTTTCTTGGCTGACAGTGGTGTTATAAAGAATTAAACTTTGGTGTTGGTAAAAAAGCACTCGACAGATGCCCTGATTGGGCTTTGTAGATCAATTATCAGCATTATATCAGCACCTGTCGAGCCCTGCATTCGGCTTCATCCCTTAACACACTGAAATTCCTCCAGAATACAAATTCTTTCTAAAGTACAAATGTTTTCTATAAACTCCCCGTAGTGTGTCAGTGAGTAGCCTTTTGCAACTTACTTCATTCTTGCTAGAACCAAAAACAAATCCAAAAGACAGATAAATCTAATATGTTTTCATTTGTCACTCAGATGAAACTGAAATAATGAACACAGTTACTAGGAACTCAACAGTTATGAGGGAAAAAAGAGGAAACACAGTGACCGTCTAACAAACTGCCCATCCATGTTGACCTTTCAAATTAAGGAATGTTTTTAATAGTTGTTTCGATTCGTATACTTGAAAGAATTGAGATTAAAAGAGACTTTAGCAATTTGTCATTCTTGAACCTTTTGTAAAAGAAAGAAATTTTATTAACATTTTCCTTTTAATAATCCCAGTCTGTGTGTGTCTCTGTGTACAAACTGGAATAGTTCAAATGGTTTAACATCCTTTTTCTGTCATGGATTGAAATAATTCATATTTGAAGATCTAGAAAAAGTGGGAAAATTGGATTTTGTGTGTTGCCATCGCTGGATGCTGTTTTTACCCAATGACTAATTTTCTCAGAACAGAGAAGATGACCGCACACAGGTGCCGTCACATGTCTATTTTTGACCTGTGCTGTCCATCCAATTCTATGTGCCACCCAAAATAGGCAGCATTGTCGATCCCTCTCCTCCTGCTGAGCTCGCACCATTGGCTCTTAGAGCACTAACTCTCTCAATGATTGGTCAGTTGGATCAGCAGATGATTAAGCATATCCTTGTCTTGTCAGGGCCCGTCACCAATCCAGTCAAGTGCCATGTGGTCAGATGCCTATAGGGCACATCTCTGCTAATTCCTATCTGTGCTTCTTTGTCTAAGCTTATTACGCCACAGGCCCTCACGTGTGTTTTCTTTCCCTGTGTGTTCAGGTGTGAACGTCTGGAGGAACAGCTGAATGACCTGACAGAACTTCACCAGAATGAGATCCTCAACCTCAAACAGGAGCTTGCCAGCATGGAGGAGAAGATTGCCTACCAGTCCTATGAGAGAGCAAGAGACATCCAGGTTGGTTTCTCAGGCCAACTTTCACAAGCTCACCACTGAGATGCAGAAAAAGCGCCTTTTGTTTTCTTGCAAGTGATTAAAACCGGGTTCACTTCAGTTTTTCCCAATCCGAAAAGAAAAACAGCTAATTTACAAAGGGGCTGGAAATCATCCAATTTACACATTGAGGGATTAAAAGAAATAAAAGCTTATGGTAAAAGCATAAATGGTTTGTCTTTCAAGTCAAGATGTGTTTTTTCTCTGAAATCTTCTTTTTATTTAGGCCATTTATTTGCAGTGAACGTGAAAACGTTATTAATGATTGCTCCAACCTTTTATCTCACCTGCAAAGACTCCAGAAGCGCCCGAGGAATTTAGAGTCACTCTGCTGATAAGGGTGTTAAATGCCATTTCAATATGAGCTGATTTCCAGTGCTTTCCATTTTCCCATTTCATTATGTCCTGTCCGCTTCATTTCATCCTCCTCTGACTTTCACACCAAACCTTCAGAGCTGCGACTTCCCTGTCACATTTGTGGGGGTGGCTGTGTCAGCGGCTTCCTCTCTTCAGCCTTAGCGAGTTGATCCAGGCTGCTCAGAGTTGACGTCATCGTGGCAGACTCAGGTTAAACTGAGGTGGGCACACGCCCTCCGACAGTCAAAGGCGTTATCTCATTGTGCATGTTGACTGTGTAAACAGGAAGATCAGTCCAAGGAGCCCTGTTGGTCCGTCAGCTCGTTTGTTTGTCCTAAACATAAGCCTTTCCTTTGGAAACAGCTCACATTACTCCTGTAAGGGCTCAGGTTTGCACGTGCTTTTTAAGCCCTCACCTTTTTAAGGTGAAATTTCCCCTGACTACATTTCTGTCACATTACAGCAGGGGGGGCTAGAGGTCAACACTTTGTATAGTTGTGGTAGACTAAATTTCTGAGGCTGATGTGTGGAGACGATGACTTTGCCAATCTTTCTTTTCCTTTTGGACCACCACAGGAGGCGTTAGAGGCGTGTCAGACCAGGATCTCTAAGATGGAGCTCCAGCAGCAGCAGCAGCAGGTGGTGCAGTTGGAGGGGCTGGAGAACGCCACGGCCCGAACGCTCCTGGGAAAACTTATCAACGTGCTGCTGGCCCTCATGGCTGTCCTTCTGGTGTTTGTCTCCACCGTGGCCAACTGCGTGGTCCCCCTGATGAAGACGCGCTCACGCTCCCTGTCCACCCTCCTCTTCATCCTCCTGCTGGCCTTTCTGTGGCGAAACTGGGACGCTCTTTCGGGGTACACACACCGCGCCCTGCAGCCTCCGGGCTGAAACGAGGGGCAGCAGCACACGTTGCTTTGGTGACGGCCATCAGACTGTTGCTGCAGTCGTGCAGGAGGTTTAAGGAACGCCAGTGCGTTGATATGGCTGTGCAGCCGTGTACACTGAGCACGCTGGAACACGGCCTGGGATCCAGATAGAGAGGAAGAAACGGAGTAAAAATGAGAACACTCACATTTACGAAGGAAAGGACTGTTTACATTTTTTAATGATCCAATGTCTTGTCATCCCTCACAGGATGCAGCATTGTACCGTTTTTATTTTTTAGTTTAATCAATTATAATGTTATTTCTAATAATATTATTTTATTTCAATGTTATTTTATTCAGTACCATGTAGCATTATGCTCCTCTCACTAGACATGAAGGGAGTTTAGTCAGGAAATTGGGCTGGTGGGTCACCTTCAGAGGTCCAGTCTAATTGTAGAGACACACAAATGTGAGAATGTGGTTGATCGCCTTTAGGAGGAGAGAGCTCTTGCCTCTCTGAGATTGCTAGATTTGAACCATGGCTGAAAACCTTCCTGGGAGTTGCTCCTTCCTTGCTGTGATGAATAGAACATGTTAACTACAAACATACTTCTATAGCAGTTCAGATAGTAAACCCTCCCTCTTGCTTTTGATTATTTCCTTTTTTGAGGTAAAATAAGGAAAAAAGTTGATATGGGGAGAGTATGAATGACTTGTGAAGACTTGAAAGAGGAAAGCTTTGACCTGCTGCTTACCATGAAAGAATAAAACATCTGTTTTTTGTCAAACATCTGCCAAATTTGAAACATGTATACAGTGCTGCATAATGGTCATTAAGTAAATTACATACAAACCATTTAGCTTTTAAAAGCAAGAACTAAGTGCTGTTCTCCAAGTAAAATCAATTTTCCAGGATAATTTGCCCCCGCCCGCCATGTATGATGTGCTCGGTCAGGGAAACGAGACCACTGGTGCTCATTCAGCTCTATCACAGCTGGATCAGGAATGATGCTGCTTCATATCTATAGTGCAAGTCGTCTCCACTGCCATGCAGATGAACACTGCCTGTGTGTGATACTGTACTAACACTCTCCCCGCACATTAGTTCTTGGGTTTACCCTTTCCTTTCTATGCTCTGAAGTTGTGAAAAAGTGCCAAACCGTAGTGAAACTGGGGATCTCTGAGCAAACCAGTGTGACAAATAGAAGTCACAGCTCAGCGGGTCTGGCTTAATGAATGTCTTACCGGGACGTCAAGGATGTACCTCTTTGGGAGATGGAACTGTTTTAAGGGATGAAGCTATTAATAACCTGAACATGACCTCAACTCCAGAACTTCAGCTGTGTTGTTTCTTTTCACCCAGCCTTGTTGAGGCCAGTGAGCAGGCTTGACACCCGGCTTCTTTTGTGCGTTCATCCGGTTGTTCCCATGTCAAGGACACTGAAGGATGACACGTTGAACAGTCCACCCTGCGTTTCACGCTGAGAGGCTGATTTCAGAACAGATAGCTTAATCATTTGAACTGTACAGCTGCACTTTAGCACAGCGCTTGATAACATGGAAATGGGTCAGACTGAGGCTTAAGGAAGCTCTGATAGAAACGTTCGAAAGGTTTGTCACTCTCAAGGCGGGTGCCATTAGCAGGATAAGAAGAGTTGACTCGGCTCAGGATCACTGTCATCTTTGTCTTAGGATATTTCCAACACGAATTTGGGGAAAAAACTTGATTCCCTTCAGGACTAGAGTGAAATTGAGATAGAAGTAGATTTATTGATTTATTTTCCTTTTCTTTAAATCTTTTTCTGTTTTGTCAGGAAGGGTTAAGAAGGCAAGTTGAAAGTGAGCTGACCTTTGACCTTGCATGTATTTTCAGTAACACCTGTGATGTAGGGTTGTGTGCTAAACCACTTCAGTGCCTTCTGATGCCCTTTTCTAATGTGGAATAAATAAAGTGCATTCCCAACTAAGTCGAATGTAACCTGTGTTTCTTATCCCTGATTCTTTTTAGAAGTCCTCCGTTCTGACTGCTATCAAACAGCCACTAGATGGAGGTCTTCTACCTGCAATCCTATCGTCCTCTGCAAGTCGTTCTTGGAGATTAAGAGGTCTAAAAATATTGTAGTGACATTACATGTCAGGAGTTTAAAATAAAATACATAAAATACTAATACTTAGACTGGCTCACCGGTAAGGTTTGGTTCATAAGAAGGGAGATTTCAGATAGCTCTGCTTTATTATGAATAAAACCCAACGTAAAGCCTAATGCCTGTTAGGCCTCATGCATGAATCTGCGCGCCCTACGGGTGAAAAAGGTTATTATGTGGCACTTTATGGAGGAGCTCTCCTCTTCAACACCGCCAGATTTGATGCGCGTGGCAGTGCGCCAAGGTAAACACGCGTGGCGCACTTATCTGCCCAGCTGAAAGCTGCAAGTGCTGACCAGAGAGAAGAGAGTGAGTCTGTCCCCAGAGGAGTCCACGGTAAATGGGCACAGGCGATTCCACACGATTTAGCATCAACTTTAATTATTGCATGTATTCAGAGATAACACTTCTCGGGCTCGCCTGCGAGCTGATTTATGCAGTGTCTGACACACTGCTCGTCGTTTCTCAACTAGGAATCATTCATTTCTATTCAGAGATGTGAGAGCATATGCACACTCCATCCAGAGTCAAAAAATGCTAACCATATTCGTGCATTTTTTAGTGGGGGCGCATGTGCTGGGCTTGAATATTTATGACTTGAGAGAAAGCTGTGGTGAATGTCAAAGCCCGGAAAGGTGCGCTTATGTGTCCATCTGGTAGCACTTTCACGGATCTTACCGTGCCGTATGTGCCCAAAACGGAACCCTCCGGATCTGCAGAACTAATCTAAGGGTCGGGGGACTGCAGAGCACAGAAGGTGAGACGGTGACCCGCCATTAACCTCGAGATGAGCGGAACCACAACGCTCAAGTATTGACTTAGAAGTGGCTCATCCTAAACGCGAGACATATGTACCCCAATTTAAAAAACAGATCGTGGATTTCGTTTCTATCGTGTCTAACTTTAGATGTTGATAACTAGGATGAAAACCATGAACAGAGTAATGATCAATCACAGAGGAGAGAGCGCTCTCTTGAGACACATGTCATAACAGGTAGGCAGGGCCATTTGTCAGAACTAATGAGATGACACCCCTGCTCCCAGGACAGTCAAGTTTTTCTACGTTTGCAATTTATTATGAGCGTTTTCGTTTCTGGTCCAATTTGGACTCAAACATCACTTTTAGCAAGTTTTAGTTCTCTTGAGCCTTTCTGATAACGCTCAGAAATTACGCACCGTGGAGCTCGCCAAATCTCCAGCAGAATCATTTGTTTTGTAAAGATTTGTGAATATCAGTCTGATATTGTGGCTCTGTGTGTCTCGTGAGAGAGGTCGCTGAGCCGCACAGCGGGCAGAGGGGGACAGAGGCAGGGGAGACAGCCTGAAAAGGAAGCACGACTCGCTTATCGCGTCATTCTGGGTTTAGGCGTTGAGCAGGAAACAGCCTTTCCTCTTGGATTGTCGCAGTAGGAACAAACACAGAATTTTGTCTTCCCTCAATGCACCCCTCGGCACAGAACACGCGGAAGCCGGTCAGAAGGAAGAATGCCTCCTTCGATGGAGATCGCTGTTCTGCTCCTCGGCGTCCTGGCTTTGGAGACGCGCCGGAGCGCCAGCGCGCTGCACATCCAACAGGCATTCCCGTCTCCAAACCAGACCAATAACTTTGTGGTAGATCCAGTGTCCGGGAAGGTCTACCTGGCCACCGTTAACAGCGTTTACCAACTGAACGGGACCTTGAGCTTGGAGGTGGAGAAGCGGACGGGGCCGGTGGAGGACAACCTGTTGTGCCATGCGCCACAGCTGCCCCAAGCTCCGTGCGAGCATCCCAAAGCCCTCACCGACAACCACAACAAGCTGCTGAAGCTGGACCACGAGCAGGGGGTCGTGGTTGTGTGTGGATCAGTATACCAGGGCTTCTGCGAGCTGCGAAAAATGGGGAATATTTCCGAGATAGCAGTGGAGTTCCCACCTCAGGGCGGGAAGACTGTTTTCCCCAGCATGCTCAACATCGCTGCCAATCACCCGAACGCATCAACCGTGGGGCTCATCTTCAAGAGCCACGGGGGAAACACCCGGCTTTTGGTCGGGGCAACATATACAGGGGCTGGAACCCAGTTTTTCCCCAAGAACCACAGCAAGGAGGACTTGCGTTTTGAAAACACACCAGAGATCGCAATCCGCTCCTTGAATATCAAGGATCTGTCCAGACTTTTCACATATGACATTAACCCTTCAGAGGATAACGTGTTTAAAATAAAGCAAGAAGTTAAAACCAAAAACAAACTCAACTTTGTCCATGCCTTCATCCAGAAGACTTATTCCTATATTGCTTTTAACAATGATGCAAAAATGGGCCACAAAGAGAGCCAGCCCAACAGCATCCTTGCCAGAATATGTCTGGATACGGAGAATCTCCGAAAATCCGCCGGACCGGAGAGCAGAAAGCTCACCGAGTCCTACATTCAGATGCCTCTACAGTGCGGGTATAACGGGAACATTTACAACCGGCTGGTGTCTGTTTACCCCGCAGAGATCCATGTTGGTCACGGTACGAGCCCTGAGCCGTACCTATTTGGGGTGTTTTCTAAGGCGGACAGAAAGTCTGCTCTGTGTGCTTTCAAGTTTGGAGAGATTGAGGAGGAGATCCGACAAGGCCGAAGGAACTGCTCCAACTCTCCCAGCAGTGACGTCCAGGTGCTGGACAGTGTTATCCAGGGCTCCGGAGCAGCCTGCATTCAGAAAGGGAACCTGGTGGTAAGAGCAAATTCATCATAAAAAAACAAGCAAAAAACATAAATCTATTTATTTAATTTAATAGTTCCATTGAATATAAAATAGTTGTATTTAAAGAATTCCAGCAACATCATTACATTACTTTTTGGGTGTTTTAATTTGGGAATATTATTGGAAACATGTTGCATGGAGATAATATAAGCTAAATAGTTTCACTGTGCCCCCATCCAAAGTATTTCTGAGAACTAAATGTCTACACACTTCCCCGGACTGCCATAATGAGTCCCGTATAGCTTACTTTCCATTTGTGCCTTCAAAAAGACGTTGAGCTCATAACTGAGATAGGGGATCTCATATTAGAGAGAAAAGGTCATTGGAGCTGGGAGCTCCGGAGCCACATTCAGCAACTCTCTGTTGTACCAAATATGAAGATGAGAGAAGGGTTAATAGTTTACTATGTTTTTCAGTAGCCATCCAACTGTTTTTTGACTTTATGACTCAACTACAACTTTGGCACAAAAACTGAAGACAATTGACTGCTTTGTTACAAGCACATGGTCAGATATTATCATGTATTTTCCACTCACATACCAAACAGAATACGTGCCCTTAAGGAGACTTTAACATTGCTCGGGATATTTTTCTCCTCCCTATGCATGCTATCAGATAATGAAGCCAATCAGGGCTTCATATGTGCAGTGAAGAGCCATCTTTTTATTGTCGTGGTTCTGACAGAAGGAGTCAGTGGTCAAAGGTCTCTGCCCCCCGAACACAGTGCCATCCGTTCAGAGAGCTGCCCTCTTTGCTGGCTCTGTCATGATGTCTGTGGCCCCAGGGCTGCTCCTCCCATGACTAGATTTCTGAATGCCATCTCAATTGGACCCACAGGCCTCTCTAATACAAACTCTCAGTTCAAAGTGATTTAGAGCTGATTTTTTTTCTCCTGATGTCATATAACCTACTTACTGTACCATTCACAGAACAACATTAGGCTCTTTAGTTTTGCCTTTAGTGACGGTGGACACGTGATCCTTTTTTTGTAGTTGACAGTTTGAAGGCCAGCACTGAGGGAAAGTCACACGCAATTTATGATAAGACAGAGAAGACTGCGAGCAGAGAGGCCCGTGGGAAACAACTCCACAAATATCCACTGTGCTTAATTCTTACAACTTTTTTTTTTTCCTGTACGAGCTCTAAAATATTCAGAGAATTCCCAATAGACTCTGGCGCTCATCCAAGCGTGGCACTAATGTTTTATCACTGCTCGCAGAAGATTTGACAAAAGCAAAGTCTTATTGGTGTTGAAGACCCTTGTAAGCCCTTTTCAAGTATTCACTGACATGTCTAAGACGTAATTTAGAAGAATGAGCAGCGCCAGAGTGGTCGCTGCCATCACATCACACTTGTCTTGCATGACACATTCATCACATGGTGCGTCTTTTGTGCTTTGCCCTGGCTTGTCTTCTAATCTGCGTGAGAGCTGATGAGGATTGATCTCTCTCTTTTGTCTGTGTTCCAGTTGCAGCCCGAGCAGCTGGACTGCGGTGCGGCCCACCTGCAGCACCCTCTGGCCCTACGGAGGTCCCTGAGAGCCATTCCCCTTTTTGAATACCCGGGACTCAGTTCAGTGTCAGTGGACAATGTGCACAACCACACTGTGGTTTTTCTGGGAACCAGTAATGGACGACTACGTAAGGTGAGACCATACAGTCATGTTTCGTGGGTGAATGTGCACGGTAAATAAGAATGAGTATTTACATGTTGGTTTAACCCCAGGCCATGACGCGGCGTAACAGCCACCACAGACTTATTATTCCTATTTTGATGGAGCTAAGAAGCTTGGGAAAACTGTAAAATCAAGAGTTACACATGGCTGCACTAATGCGGCTGCTGAGTCTGTCAATAAACCGAAGCTGGATGTGTGATGACACACTTAGAGCTGCTATTGGACAAGCAGGAATGCCTGCTTTCATCTTGTAGCTTTGTCACCACTTTACCCCCCCACCCCCTTCCTCTTTCCTCAACTCGACCTCATTCATCCGTGGCCCATCCTGGACCTTAAGTAGCTCTAATCAGGTGCTTTAATGTTTCACAGACCTGGGCATTGTCTGAGAGACCAACACAAAGCTTTTTAACAAGGCCCGTTGACGACATGTGACTCAGCCCTGCGACCAGGGCTTTTAAACATCTGGAGACAACCCAGCTTGTGAAAACTTTTCTTGTCCAATTAATGGCATTCCCTAATTCTTGTGTCAGCCACATTCCTGGTCACCCCTGGCTGAGCTGCCTGCGAGCGCAGCAGACTGCTTTTCAGCTGTTTGTGGAAGCAACACAGGGTGACTCTTACAGCCCTCTCGCCCCATTGTTTTGTATCAGTCTGGCACCTTTTACAACTTTAAAACCGTGATACTGCGGTGCTTTTGGGGTAGATAAAAGAGCTCCTTGTTTTCCTCCCTCTCATGAAGGCACTGGTTTGGCCCCGGCCAGGCATACAGTAATTGGTTGTTGGATTGTTAGCTGTACACCAGATGCACCGCAGTGGTCGGGATGTTGTAAGCAGCGAGTGTAAGTGTGTGTCTGTGTGCCTGATTGCAAGTTTGACTATGTTTTTAGGTGTCTGACTTTGTCCGCGGGCCAAGTGCGAGTGGCTCAATGATTCCAACTGTTTACGCAGATGAGTGCGTACCCTGCGATTATGTGCTATATGTTTCTGTGCGTGTCAACCTTATTATATAGTAAGTGTAGTGTTTTCATGACCTTGGGCAACAACATGTGTTGGGCTTTTTAGCTTTCATTGTTTGCCTGTGTATCTGTGCGTGTGGTAGCGACTTTGGCTGTGTGTGTGTGCCCTGAGGATAGAGCTGTTACAGAGGTTAATGGTGCTGTTAGTGTGTGTAATGTGATTCTGACTGTGAGTTTGGCTCAGACTAAACACAGGGGAGCAGTGGTTCAGATTAAGTTAGACCTCTTTTACCGTCTTTGAGAGAGCCCTCGGTGAAGTAATTTGTAATTACATGCATTTTTTAATGAAGTCTCTCCCTCCCAATTACAGCTGACTTCCATTTTCTGCGTCTGGCAGCGTACACCTTTATCTCACTCACTTCCGTCCGTCTCTAGCTCCTCCATCTCTCAGTTCATTGCTCACAGACTCCCCCTCTAAACTCCTCTTTTACTTCATTTCAAATATGAAAGACCTCTGATTCAACGTGGAAACAAACAGACTTTATCTCTTTTGCTTGCTTGTTCTGTCTTTGCAGCCCCACCTTCCTCCACCTTTTATTCTTTTTGTTTTACACCCAGGTACACGCACACGCAACCACAGTCACACACAGATGTACGCAGGAAAAAGGAGCGCACAGCAGCTGAGCACTCCTTGGTTGAATAGGGCCTTTCATCTGCATGAGGACAGACAGAGAAAGGAGTCAGAGCGACCTGCCAGTACAGCAGGCGTTTTGTTGGCTGACCGGGTGGCGCTTTGTGCCACAGCTCACCTCAGTACTCCTCCTCTCTGCTCCTATTCTTTTTCCCATCCAGGTGTGTGAGCCGCTGTTTGCTCTCCCCTCGCAGTGTCGCTCTGCTCATGTGTGTCTAGTAGTTGGAGTCATGGGGTGAAGACAGAGCACAGCCACTTACCATTACCAATATGTGTGTGTATAGGTTGGCGGGTGGTGCCATAAAAACGACAGCGATGTTTGGAGGCAGAGATAATGTCTTTCATCACAGGTTTACTGAGCTTCTGTTTGCCCTGGTTTAATATTAACCAGCCTGTTTCACTGGGCTGTGGCGGTTTTGTCTTGTGTGTCTGTGTGTGTGACGGCGTGTTTGTGTGAACAGCATATGGAGAAGTGAAACAGGCCTTACTTGCTACGCACGCCACTCAGTTTTCTAGTTACCCATGATGACTCTGTTAAAGAAAGACCCATAAAATCGGAGAAATAAGACCTTTCGCTGTCTGCGTGACAGGAAGTCTCACTCGGCACAGTTTGTTTTTCCTTCAGGGCTGTGTTTGTGTCTGTGTGTGCATACGTGAGAACATATCACCGTTTTTATTATCTTGGGCTTTGGGAAGGCCACTGTAGTTACAAAAAAAAAAAGAATCACTGCCCGGCAGACCAAGATTAGGCACAGCGCTCAAACAAACAGCCTCCAAAAATGTGTCTGAGAGGGTGGAACACGGATTGGAAGGAACAAAACTGATTTGCTAAGTCTTGCAACTACTGTTTATATATACACACACGGGGGGGTTTTGTTACTCTTTCTTGTTGCTTAAGTCTCCAAATTTGCAGATACTGATACTATATTTCTATTGCAGAGGGGTTAAGGGGCTCAGCCGTATTTGGATGTTAATGCAGCACTTCATTAGAAAATCATCACCAACATCTAAACCTCTACTACACCTATCAGTGCAAATTATTAGGGCGGATTTAACAATCAGCAGGGGGCTTGACCACCCTAACCATCCACAATACATACAGTTCCGCCCTTAAATTCACTAACACATGACATAATTCAATGTCTACGTCCTGTTTGGCCACTGCTATTCTTGCTCTTTATGACCAGGGAGAAAAAACAAGGTCTGCACCAAGTTCAAAATAACACATTCCCTCAATAACTTCTACTTTTGTTGCACAGCAGGGGAAAAAAAACTAAATCTGTCTTTTTTAAGATTTCAGTTACTGTTAAATCTATGACTTTATTTTGGATTATTAGTTTTGTGCCTGCAGATAAATCTGGAGGTCTGTTATATTTGGAGGTAAACCTCTACGCCTTGAATTCTTCGTAAAAACTTAACAGGATAGAAACAGGAAATAGGTTTCCTTTTGAACTACCCATCCTGTTCCTTCGCTGCTGTGCATTGCGACACATATTTGCTGGATTAGTCAACATTGTTTTTACATGACTTTTCATGATGCATTGTGGAAAACAATTAGTTAGATGGAGCGCATAAAATCTGACCCTACGTTTGGACAGGACTAGCAAATGTCAAACTCAGTGTAGCCCAGTATACTGTGAGTAGAAACTAGGAGGCACAGCAGACTGCTGAATCCCCCACAACACAAACATTAATACACAAAGCATTTCAACTTGAGTAAAAGCTGTCTCCCTGCAATGATTCTGATTTAAAAATTTCAGGCGAGAATCCCTAACCAAATCCAGATGTGCCGAGCAGGAGATCAGACCCTGCATTTAATCTTAGCTGCTGGATCAACAGTAAACATGTGCTTACACTCAGCAGTTAATATTTGAGAATCGGAGGGAAGTGTGAAAATGAAGGAAGCGATTGTGAAGATGGTGTTTCTTTGTTGAATTAAACTTTTTTCTCCTACATTTTCCAAATTGTTCACAGCTGACCCTCTTGCCAAACATGACGTCGGCCAGTCAGTGGACGCTGAAGCTTCCAGCCAGCGAGGCAGTGAACCATATCATGACATTCGATCCCAGTGACAGCAACTTCCTTTACGTCATGACGTCTCACCATGTAAGAACACAGCCAAAGGCCATGTCTCACTCACTGAAACTTTGTCCCTAATTTGCTCCTAACAGCCTTATTTGCCTAATACACCGACCGCAAGAAAACTTTACACTTAGCAGATGACAACAACAGCATTCAGCAGAGCAAAGCCACATTTGTGACCAAGCACAGGACCTGTGTAGTTTTCAGTGCTGAATCTCAAAGGCAGTCAGTTTTGGGGCTGTTAGGCTTCTGGCAGCATGTGGCTGTTCCCCCAGCACTTATGTCACACAGCTCAAATGTACCTGATTGTTAACTGACTTCCCTGAGATGAAACCACCATGCTTCCTGCGGTAGAAGGAAAGTTTGACATATTCTTTGATAAGTTCTTTGACAGTTGTTTGACAGTCCTGTTGCATATGCTCACAGGAGGCAACATACAGCACTATGCAGTGCTTTGTGTTAGTTACTGTAACTGTGGTAAATATATTTTGAATATGACCAAAAGCATTGCTTTTAAAATGAACTGAGTCTCCCATTTAGTTTTTACTGTCCTCACATCCACCATTTATGACAAAACATTTGCTCCTTTTTCAGAGCATTGAAGTAACTAATGTGTCTGTTTGCAATACACTGTAGTGTACTTCAAGCAGGTTTAGGATATCTAGTGCATCTAACAGTTGTATGGGATTGTATAAACACTTGATAAAAAAATAAGAATTTCTTTCCATAATAAAACATTTTAGATATTATACCAGCTTACAGTAATGAATGGTGTTTACAATGATAACCTGTTGTATGTAAGGCTGCAGGTTTATTTTTTCCTTCTTGAATGTACTCGTTATTTTTGGATTGTTTGATTGTTTGCTAGGAAAGCGTAAATAACAGTTTATCCCTTAGGCCCAGGTGACATCATTAAATCTGTTGTTATGTCTGTCCAGCACTCAAAATCCCAAGATGACCCAATTATTAAGATACCTCAGAAAAAGAAGCAGTTCCTGACATCTGAGAAGCTGAAGCATCAGATGTTTGGTATTTTTGCTTGATGAAATATTGGTTGATTACCAAATGTTGTTGAGTAATGTTCGGTAGATTATTATTATCCATCTTGCGGGCCCGTAGGCGTCTTGGAATAATCACAATAATCTTTTTAATATGCCCTGTGTGTGTGTCTGTGTTTGTGGCTTGGTGCTCAGATGCTGAGAGTGAAAGTGGCTGAATGTGACCAGTGGAGGAGCTGCGGTGACTGTCTGGGAGCCGGTGACGCCCACTGTGGCTGGTGCACACTGGAGAACAGGTGAGACGCCCCATCACTTTCAGCCTCTGTTTCAATAAATGTCTGACCATTTGACATATTACTGCTTAGCTTCCTCGCTGCTAGCTGTGAAATGATGAAAATCAGATGTTTATATACTTTGGTGTCCACTCATGCTGTTCCTAATCAAAAAGCGAGACATGAGTCGTAGTAAATTTTCACTTTCCCAGCTTTATTTTTTTTTTAAATCAAGCTGCAGCTGTTTGTAAAATTGAACAAGTGGACTTAATGGTCATTGTGACACATTGTGTCACAATGAGATTGACAGCACACTAAAATGTTTTATGCACTTCACTCTAAGCATGTGATTCAGGCAATCCACTGAGGCTCTTTTTCTGGTTTCCACCACAGCCACTCTTAATTTCAAAATGTCGCACGACTGATTAAGCCTTGGCAGCAAAGTAGTGTGTTTTTGCTCTGGAAGATGGTTGTTGGATAAAAATTGATTTGCTTTTCACTGGGCTCCATACTTGGGAGTAACATCATTGTTTGGAGCATTCCCCCGGCTCGCTGGCAGTTTGGGGTGGGTGTGAGCGGCCGGGAGCACCCGGGGAGGAGTGACTTGGCTGGAGTGTGGCTGTGAGCGAATGAGAGTTCGCTGTGATTAATGCGGCGCTGTCAGGACCGGCTCTCTGGCCCTGCGCTGACTGGCTTTTTGGGAGAATATGTGTGGCGTCGGGTCGTGTTTGTTTGTCTGTGTGTTGGTGTGTGATTTGGTTGGTTGCTTGGTGATTAAAGCAGATCAGACGAGATAGTGAATTTTCTGATGAGTAGTGTTGCAGCAATGGAGGCTCTGGCACTGCCAGAGGCCTTTCAGAGCTGGATGAGTGGAACTGATGAGTGTGTGTGTGTGTGTGTATGGTCAGACAGTCTCAGTGTCATCTCCCTGTCTCCTCTCTTATTTATCTATCTGTCATCTCTTTCCCCCCATCCCTTTTTCGCTTCACTGCATATTTTTACCCTTGTGAGTCTTCAGCCTTTTTTTGTTTGTTTCTTGCCCTCTTATTCAACAGTAGCTTTAAGAATTTAGTCATCTATCTCTTAGCGTGCTGCTCTTTCTCCCCTGTTCTCGCCTTCTCCTCCCCCAATGCCCTTGTCCTCCTCTGTATCCCCCTACAAAGGAGCGTTGATTGTGATGGTGGCGGTGGGAGGAAAGTGCACACTGGCTCTTTTTACAAGGAAATGTCAAAGCGTGTAAGCCTGCATGCAAGTGTCAGCTGGAGTGTGTGTCGCTCTCTGGCTCTGGAAGGCCTGGGAGCTGATGTCATGAGAGCGTGTGCGTTTGATGCACTGTTTGGGCAGTCCTGCCGGCCCATGGGCTGGCGCTATGGCTTCAGAGCCTGAGGGATCAGGAGGTTGAAGCGTGGGGGTGGATAGTCTCCTCCATCACCTCACTGTCCGATACAAAAGCAGACACTGTGGACAGAGAAAAAGAAAAGAAAAAAAAGGACCGCTAGATCTCACAATCTGTGAAGCCGCTGTCTCTGTGGGTGCCTGTTTGATTTTATGCACGGTTCTGACGTCTCTCAGCATGTCTACGTGTAGAGCAAGCATGAAAACATGTCTGTTCCCTCATTGGAGGCTGCATTGTTGTCAAAAAGCGAAAGCTTGTTTCTCAACCAGAGATAAAGCTCAGTCCTTGATCACTCTTTTCATGCTGATGCTGGTTTAATCTGCCACATGTCACAGGAAAGCACTTAAATATCTTTATTTGAATCAAATTATGCGTGACATGCCGTCTTAGCTGTTCACAAATTATCATGCGTATTTTCAGTTCAGCTCAGAGGGAATTTGTGCATGTGTTTGTGTCTGTGTGAGTACTTCAGAAGCTCATATTCTCTGCTGCTATTTAACAGTCTCACTTGATTCCCACCTTATCCGACACATGGGAGGTGATGAGTTTTCACAGGTCATATTTTAGTTGCAAATCTTGACTCTGTTTATTTTAAGGAACTGTTTGAAAATCTTTAACGACATAAAAGTGCATCGAGGAAGAAGCAGAGTGTGTTTGTGCACTAGCACATGAGCTGCATTTTGTGTATCAGTCTTTTAGAGAAAAGTGAACTACTTTGAATGTATTACCTCAAAGTGCAGCTTTGGATGAAATAATTGAACTAAAATAATCAGCAAGATATGAATCCACATGAGCAGAGAAAACTGAAGTATGAATTTGTGAATGATTTGACTGGATAACTGCTTTCCCTCCCACAATGTCTGTTGATGTTCTTGTGAGACTTTAAGCATTACCAGAGAGTATGTCAATTTGTTAGCTCTTATTTTCCTCCCACACCCAGATAAAATGCCGTCATAAAAGCAAGGCCCTGAGCCCTGCACTTGCACAGCTATACCACTTAATTTGATCGCATGGTTTTGAGGCTGAGAAAAGACACCTCCATTTGTGATTTAAATTTTTAAAAATAACTTTTCATTATGCCATATGCATACTGTCATGTGGCTGTTATTCTTTTTGGTCCGATTTATCAAAACTGGGTTGTACTCCATCAGACTGTCCTTGTCCATTATTAGGCCAAGGGATACGAATAAAAAAGGCTGGTGTTACAAAGTGTGTCAGAAGCACTTAGCTCTTAGATTTAAAATGTCTTGTTACCTTTATGCCTTATATCTATAATAATCATTACATTTTCAGCTCTTACAAGATCAAATCTAGAAGTCACCAGATAATTCTAATGCAGTTTTTTTGGATTGGAAACATGGACGGTTGGGTGCAGGGACATGGCAGATGAGTTTTAAGCGATGATGCACCTGGGTATTCTGTGCACCCTCAGTGAAAATGATGTGGCACATAAATCCCACCGTCTGAACCTAATTAACTAAAAAAGCCCTACTCTGGTCCCAAACAGATTTGATGCTCATTAGACAGCATGAGTTCATTACAGCAGTAGATGATACGGGTGTGTTGCACATTATGCTTAACTGACATCGATGGAAACACGGGGCTTTAAAACAAGGACATTTGTTAAAGAGACTGTTTGCTAAAGGACTTTGTTAAATGCCCTTCCCTTGTCTCATCTCTCCTTATGCTTGTTCTTAAGTTGAGTGGAGGAATCAAGTGTGGGCAGTTTGTAAAATGGGATAATGGGACTGTGTTAGCCTTACAATAGACTCGGCTTTGGCAGGATGTACGCAGCTGTAGCTGCTGCAATCTCATAGACACTCAAGCAGGTTTTCGGATGAGTACTTTATTCTAGTGTTTATTTGTATTTGTCACCATTTAAACATTTTTATGTGCCCTATTGACAAATGGATTTGCCAATTGTAACAGATGTCTTTTTAGTTTTTTGCAACATAATGTAACATATAAAGGTACGACTTAAACTGTCTCTGTGGCTACACTTTCATACAAAACCATATCGTGTGGATTTTTTGTACTGTCTCTCTGATGGTGATGACAGAAAAGTCAAATTCCTTGTCTGTTCAGAAACTCTTGTGATATTCTAGCTAAATGTGGTGGATTCAAAAGCTCTTTTAGATCAGCATGGGATTGTTTTGCTGTCTGTGATCTGAAGCTTGAGTCTTCTATTAAGAGATGGATTGTATTCCCAGAAGGATACAATGAACAACTATCAAAATTTAAGCACTACTGAAAGCAAAAAAAACCAAACATAGTGTGTAATAATCTGTGGATTTTGGGTCATGTTTTCTGTTCTGACAGATTGAACTGAAATAACTATGACATTATAATCGATAGATTCCTTAGTTTTATATCTATCTTAGTGAGACCAGTGAGCCCATGATCAAAGTTTATGAGTTTGTTTTTGTCTGGAATGTTTTTTCCCGCTGTTTGTAGAGCGGCCATTTCTATTTTCAGCTCAGCAGCCGACCTCACGGCACCTCTGGGGCTGAAAGTGCCAGCGGGGCTTAGAACATGGACCTTAGGCACAAATACTCACAGGCATGCAGGCACATGGAGGCACACTTTATTTTAAAACAACTGTGAAAGTGTGAGAGTGACCGGCACACCCGTCTGTGCCAAACTCATTCTGTGTCGTGTGTAAGGACATTGCTAAATGGGGTCTCTCTGGTTCCTCCTTACTCTAAGGTTACTTTGTCCTTCCATTCTGCACTGCAGATGAACTGAGCTTTGTGCCAACAGTGAGCTTCATTAGTAAAGCAGAAGTCAGAGACTGAGGCCACCTTGCTTGTTGAATGCCCTTTTATTATTCCTCTTTCCTAGACATTCATTATACTCACAGATTGGCACACGTGCACAGTGTATTCTTTATGCGTCCCAGCAAACACACATTCACTGTTGGTAGTTGTCCTATTCTGATAACTGTAACTGGTCCCTGATATTGGTGCCTGCGGGATGCGTTGCCATAGCGATGTGTGTGACCTGGAGTCAAGTAGTCTCTTGTGTCAAGCCGGGAAATCTGACAGCCGAGGTCTGAATGTGATATTAGGAGACCAGAGCACCTCATAAATCTGCAGGAAGCAGACCGTGAAACTCAACGGTGAGAATTTGTCAAGTCCTGGCATGGAATGAAATCTGAAAAGTTTGTGCACTTCTTGCGTAAGAGGAAACGTTGACCTTGAAGCTTTGCATTCACATATCCGCTGTGGTAGTCCAGTGTTCTTGATTACCACTGTCCAGTGTTTTTGATTACTATCACTTTTTATATTTTCTGTGCAAGCAAATAAAAAAGAAATGAGTGAATGCTCATAGATTATGTTTAAAGCCTCCCGTTAATAAGCCAAACCTTTTTCTGCTTTAACTCTAAACTTAATCTAAATGATGAAATGTAGTCAAGACGTTTTGGTAAAATCTGACTTCTATTCTCTTATTTTCTGTCCAGATGTACCATCCAGAAGGAGTGTGCTCGGGGGCTTTTGGCACGCTCTTGGATCAGCCTGGGTGAAGGCCCCCAGCAGTGCCCATCAATCACCCTGACACCCTCAGAGATCAGCATCTCTGCAGACATCAAGGTAGCATTCACTGTCTCCATACTGCTCTTGCCATTAACTCTTTCTAATAAAACAAACAGACATGACTTTTGATCTACACCAAGCTATGATTGCAATGAAGGCAGTGTATTTAAAGCTCATTCCTCACACACTTTCATAACCTGACACCTCTTTCTATTATTGACTGACCTATTATTATTACCCTGATAAAATCATGGCAGTGACGCTCTACAATCACAAGCTCCTCCTTTGAGAGTATACAGTATGTGCATATTCAGCCTCTCAATTAGCAGTTTTTTTTAGATGATTGTGCTTTTGTTCACTCTTAGCGCTCTCATAGCATCTTAGTTAAGCACAACTCTCAGCTCTGAGTGCCATGCAAGCTCTTTAGACTGAACTTTATGACAGACAGGTATGTGAGAAATATTTAGCAGCGAGGTGTCCAACCGCTTAGGAGCGTTTGAGCCATGTGTCTTAGAAGAGCCATTCTCCCTGCACTGTCTTTAATTAGATACAGTAATTAAAGCTTTATTTCATATATGAGGCTTCAGGCTTCATTTATATCTGAAGCCTGAAGAATTATGAATATGTGACTGCTGGCACACTGTAATTGATGCACTTATATGCTTAGAAAGGCCTCTGGTTGAAATAAATTACAGGAGATAATGGACTTTAGTTGAAACATTGTTGTGTAGTCCTTTGATGATTCTCACCAGACTTTGCCCATTTCAGTAAAAATAATGTCATTATATTAGTTATATTATATATTACAATGTTGCCATCATTTTTAATAGAAATACTGGCAGGAGGTTAAATATGAGGGAGCTCATATTTTCAGGAAAAAATGGTCAAAATGAGATAATTAGGTTAATAGGTGAAAACATTGTGAGAACTCTCTTTGATCAAAATTGTGCGGCAATGATGATGCGGCGAAGTTCCTACTTTCCTCATCACCTATTTCTTCATTATGTGTTTTGAGGAGTTACATTTGGTCCATTTCCACCTGCAACTGTGTTGTGTAGTTTGGATCTAGTAAACTATAAGGTTTTCCTCTGTATAAACTCCAACCTTCAGTTTACATTCCTCCACACTAAAAGTTCTACAATTATTTGAAGGCGAAGCAAGGCAATTTTATTTGCATAACACATTTGCTGTACAAGACAATTCAAAGTGCTTTACATAGAAATTAAAATCAGAAAAACAAAGAAAGAAAATGAATCATCAAAATAAATTAAGTAGATAAAAAGTGCAGGGTGCAGATAAAATACATTCAGTTTCCAATTTGCACAGTTAAAAGAACCGTTTTCAGCCTGGATTTAAAAATTGTCAGAGACCAGGAAGACTGTTCCAGATTTAAGGTGCATGAAACTGAAATGAAGCTTCACCTTGTTTAGTTCTGACTCCATGGCCCCATTAGCAGACCAGAACCTGAGGTTCTCAGAGTCCAAGCTGGTTCACATGGCTCTAACATGTCAGAAAGGGATTTCGGGGCTTGACCATGAGGAGACTTGTACACAAGCACAGCTGTTTTAAAGTCTAATCTCTGCCTGACAGGCAGCCAGTGCAGAGACCTGAGCACTGCACTGATATGGTCGTATTTCCTAGTTCTGGTGAGAACTCTCGCAACAGCATTCTGGATATTCTGCAACTGTCTTACAGCTCGTTTACAGAGCCCAGTGAGCAGACTGTTACAGTCTAACCTGCTACAGACAGAGACGTGGATTAGTCTTTTTAGGTCTGGTTTAGACACTATTCCTCTGATTCTGGCAATGTTTTTGAGACGGCTGCTGATGTTATTGATTTAAGGTTTCGATCGATTTAATGTTGAAGATGTTTTTCCTGAAAGCCTCATAACTTTGGGATATCTTTCTAATGCTAATATATTTGGTGGTCAGCCCTATCGCTTCATTGTAAGAAGGTTCCTGGTTCCAGCTGGAGGGCCTCTCCAGTACTTTTGAAATATTTATCTCTTTGTGGCCATGTGATGGACTGGCAGCCTGTCCAGGGTCTACCGTGTCTGTTGCCCATTGACAGCTGAAACAGACTTGTTTGTTTGTCTGTTTGTTTGTTTACATGTGCCAAACAGCCTCTGGCCTTTAATAAACTGTGACTTATTGGCTCCGTTTCCTCCAGTGACACAAATCTATCAGAGAGGCATTAACATATTTCTTCAAACCCATGTGGCAGTAGCATACACTGTGGCTTTGAAGTAAACATGAACTATATTGTGCACAGGTTCAGGTTTTGATGGTTGAGGCTGAAGAGAAAACATTTTGGTCAACTACAAGGTTTTGTGTAAAAGGAAAGAAAAATGATTTCAGTCTGATTGCCGTGCTTCATAATACAGCTCTTTTAAATTGAAATCTGCACTACCGTGTGATTTCAATCAGGTTCACTTCATGTTTTGTTTTGATCATTTAAAGTTCACATTTGAGTTTGAGTTTTGGTACAAAACAAAGTGTTGCTTTTCCTGCAACAGATGAGGACAACATAAGCAATTAGGAAGTCTTTTAGACTTTGATGAGCATGCTAAATCCTTCTAGAGTTTCTTTCGCAATCTGCTATCTTTGTCTAAATCTTGCCAGTGTTTGTTTATAGGTGATACTGTGAGTTCATGTGATGCCACCAGTCTGATTTAATCAATCTTGGCACGGTACTAACTCCCGGTTGAAAGATTGCCTGCATGATACTTGAGCGTGTGTGACATGATTGCGTTCAATTTTTTTTCCAGTCAATGCATCTTGTTACACTGCCAAGATTAGATCACTGACCTCTGACACTCAGAATATTTTTGACCTTTAATTACAGATCATAATTTGATGGAAGTCAGAGACGACAGATCGTTAATTGGTTCATTACTCGGGAATATTTGCTTGTTATGAGGATCAGTCCTCAGTCGGCTGTAATTGCTTCACCTTCCCCCCGCCTGAACTACAAGCAGGAAGCTCCACTCAAGGTTGTCTCTCAAAACAGGAAGCAGCAGGCAGGAAGTCAGGGCCTTAGGCAGGAAATGATCAATTCCACCGAACAATAGTGAAGCATTTTAAGACATGTCAGCACATGCCGCTGACCACCTCAGCTCCCGCTTGCTGAGACGGAGAGTACGTCACCTTGCTGTTCCTCTTTTCTTAACGATCCTTGCCTGCCTCCTCCCTCCCCTTCTTATTTTTTCTCACATTGAAATCATTTAGCTGAAATTCAGACATGTCAGGCAGGTGTTATGTTTCTCATTATACGTCTGTCATACTTCATCACGTACCCAGATTTAGATGTGAAAGTAGCACTCTGCCATCTGTTTCTTCATTACACAGGAGTTTCTCCATTTCTCTGCCTGAACTCCTGAGCAGACTTGAAGTATTGCCAACTTCATCCTCCCACTGTTTTGAAATGAGTGTACATAAACCAAATTAGATCACGTGTTTGAGAGAATTCAGAAGATAATTCAAAATGCATCCATTTTCACAAAGATGAGAAGCTTTTTCATGATTTCTATGTTTCTATGATTTTGTCATAGGTTGTCGGCATTCTAATAAATGGCAGTGTTCCCGATCTGATTGGCTCCCGAGTGGAGTGCGAGTATGGCCCAGGGCTTTCTACTGTTGCCACACTGCACCTGGACTACGGCCCGGCTCAGATCCAGACCTGTCCCCTGCTCTCTCGGGAACTCTACCAACCAATCCTTCCTGGCAAGGGTGAGACATGCAAACATCCGTTCCAACCTAATAAATTCAGCATGGCATAAAACTGCTTTTCTGTCTAGTTTTCTATGACAGGCATATAATCTCTAAACACCAGAAAATGTTGCTTTTGTGCCTGCAGATCACCTGACTGTTTCTGTGGCAATAAAAGTCAACGGTACATCTGTGGTATCTGGGAGCTTCATCTACTATGACTGTGAAAGGACTGGAGCAATACACCCCAAGATGTCGTAAGTCTTTGCGTTTCTTTTATTGCCACTTAGTAATTAGTTATTGTTGTTTGGTCAACTAAAAGCTTCATTATATTCCTCTGCATCCTGATTAATTTAGTTAAATTTTAGTGGTTGAAAGCTCATTTCCTCAAAGAGTATGTAGTTTTGAGTTCATATGAGAATGATTACTATAGATGTATACTTTTTCATTCTAAAGAGAAATGTTTGTTTGACACTTACTGATGTATGATGTTTGTATGATTACGATTTTCCTATGAAGACTGTGAAAGAGTGAGCAGCTGGTTTTCCCTAATGTGGCAACTTATCATTGCTCCGATCACTGGTTTCAAGTTACACGTAATAATGACCTGTAGTATCTGAAATATTTACATTTTCTACATTGGGATAGGCTGCTGATGCTTTTACATACAGAAGTCGTTAATTTTTCACTTTGTTTCCATATTTTCATTCGGTATCAGGATCTTAGTACCTTTGCTGTACTTCCACTTTTAGAGTTTTTAGCTACTGGATACTATATGTGTAATAGACCCACTACAACAAACTTCTTAAAGTGAGTCTAAATACCAACAAAGTGAAAGTGTAGAAATAACCGAATTTGACCCATTAAGGCATTTCAAATGTGCCAAAACAGCTGGGGAGTGAATTCAAAATAAAGCTTCTTTCCTGCGTTTGTCTCCCTCATGTCCTCATTTTCCTCTCCTCATCACATGCTTTCCTCTGCTTTCTAGGCCTCGGTGGGTAAACACCGCCAACATGTCCTCTTGGACGGCTTATTGAGTGTTTGGCTTACTCAAGAAATCTCAATGCAGGATCAAATGTTGGATTAATATGCTGTAAACGTTAAGCCAAAGGAAATTAGATATGTATGTCTGGCTGATCATGCCCCTGTTTGTTTTTGTGAAGGACTGGGACTTGTATGTACTGGTCATAGAGAGGGTTTTCTCATATCTGGAGGCAGTCCAGCTGACTTTCTCCTGCATGTTGGACCATGTCATGGGATACAGTTTATCTGATCGGCAGATCTTAAGCTTAGGGTGCCATCAGCGTGTCTGCCTGTTTGACTGACTCACTGAGATCAAGAAGCATTTTGGTTCTTTCCTTTTGTTCACTTTTTGAAAGCAGTTTGAAGGTGTGAACGCAGCAGTCGCAGATATGTGCGTGCAACAAAGCACCCAATATGTGTATATGGCCTCTTTGCACGGCAAGGTCCAGGGGTGTGAAATTAGATAGCAGTTTGTCGAAGGTGATAATTAGCAAAGTGCCATTCTCACAGGATGAGTATTCCAATCCTGCTATACTCCATCTGATCTTCCTCTCTGCATGCTGTGTTTTTTATTCTGAATCCTATGATCCACTTATTCTCAGTGAAGCAAGATATTAGTTTGTTTTTCTTCTTAAGATATAAAAGGCTTTTTCATTCACGTTTATCCTCTTATTAGGTGCTGCTGTCGTACATTTGAAGAAATGATCAAAGTCAAATAATTTTTCTTGATCAACTTTTGTATTCCCTTTTCCAAAATGTTAAACAATTATTTTAAAACAGACACTGTGCTGCTCATCACATTCAGTAGAGAATGCACCTAGGTTCAGTGCATGAACTGAACCTGTAACAGCTCTTTGAGTCAATAATCACAGCATCAGCAATGTCAGCGTAGATGGGAGGCAGTTAATAATGTCTCCTCACAGCAGCAGGGTTCAGATGCTGTTTGGGGCCTTTCTGCATTGGCTTTGCATGTTGCTCATGTGCATGCGTGGGTCTGTTGGTACAATACCACAGACAATCTGTGAAATGTTACTTTGCATATAAACACAATGGATGCATGATGAGCTTGAATTTTGGCATGGTGGGTGTTTGAATTTGGTGGTTCCACTTGATTACAAATTGTTCTGGTGTCTATAATGTTTCTGAGATCATGGCTCACACCAGCAATTAAAGTGTTCAATAATCCGGCTTACTCAGTTTTTCCCCTTGTAATTATTTTTCATGTGTGTTATTTGTGCGTTCGGCTACTCAACAAAAGTATATAAATGAATCATTGGGAGGGTTTTTTTTTCAATATTTGGGTCATACTATAAATTTTGATCAAGTCATGCATATGTTCAGTTTGCATTACCTTTAAAATTGTGTGTGCATTGTTCACGAGTTTGTTTTGACAGTTCCCCGCAGATACATGTAAAGTGGCCACTTGGTAAAGTGTTATTGGCAACCAGATGAGAGCATTCCAGTCTAACACCTAAACTGCCCGCCTGACCCTCTCTTTTCGTCGTTGTCTCATGAAAAAACTCTTTTGTTTGTATGGTGGAAGAAAAAAACCTGTCAACTCAAGTTTTCTGTCTCTCTGTATTTCTCTGTTTCTTTGCACTTTTGCTCCTCTTTCTTTGTCCTTTCTATGTTGCTCCCCCCAAAACTGATCTTTTCTCCTGAACGTATTTCTCTTTGACAGAGACGTGATTGAGGATGTGTGTTTAACCGCTGTGTCCACTAAGAGGCCCTGAGAGTGCGACCCTGACTGTGTATTTAGCGCGTGTGTGTGCGACTGGTCATTATGACTTGAGGTGGGCAGTTTCACAGGGTATTTGCTGTCAGCGTTCAGTCAAGCGAGGAGAGTGTGTGTTTACGCCAGCAGAGTGCAATAAAAATGTGCATGTGTGAATGTGTGTGGGTGGTGAGGTATAGGTGTTGTAGCAGGACAGACTGGGAGTCAGGAAAACAGAAAAGCTGCAGCTGATAAGAGCCTCGAGGGGTCCATCCGTCTGTTTCTAATCAGAACACACACATGTTTCAATTACATGTCTACATCCTCTTGCACCCACCCCTCCCCACCTAATCTGGGGACCTCCTCTGAGTGCTGCTATCACTGGAGGCGCTATCATTCCTCGTGCGGGACATCTGCCTCATCCCAGAGGCACCGCGATGATGCGCACCCCACTCACATACTTACAAAGTTCTGTTCTATTTAGGACGTTTATCTGGAAGACACATTTTCCTCTGTCCACACCCCTGCACTGCCCTGTATCATCTCAGCCACACACCCTACCTCTGTAAAGCCAGTGTCTCTTTAATCTGTACACATGGGCACCAAGCCAGCAAGCGTGAACTGAAAGAAGTTAACAAACTGCTAGTGGGCTTTCATGTTGAAATACCTTCATACGGGCAGTGTAAAACTTTTATAGAAGTATAAACACAAGAGACAGCATGCACATGCATCATCAGTTAGCGATCTGAGCCTTTGCCAAGAGTTTGATTTGAGCTGATCTCTCCCAGTACGACCTCTCTTCTAGTTGTGCTGTAACTGTGAAGTCAATGTGTCTTCCTTTTGTTAATGCTTAACTATGGTTCCTGTCATCAGCTCAGCCTGTCCATTTGTGTTGTCGTATCATATTGGAATGATCACAAAGAGATGATGTAGCAGGGAAAACAGGTCAACTTGGGAAACTTTCGATTAATGTGTCTCAATTCTTTCCATGTGTCCCTATATCTTTGTCAGATGCACAAGGTGTCTGAGTTCCAATTGGAAGTGTTACTGGGACCAAGAGAACCACCTGTGTGTTTCCAATAAAGATGATTCAAAGCACAACCTGCTCGAGGTGAGAAATCCTCCCACTGCACCATCACCCAGACAGATGTCTTGCAGAGTTCATAATGTCAGTGTGCTACTAGTCAACATAATCCAGACTCTGCTCTCCAAAAAGTGCTCTGTAATGATCTGAGTCGGGTGAGGCAAGAGCAACCCATATAGTGACTCACTTTAGGGATACAGTCTGAGTGTCTCAACTGCAGCATGGTGAAATTCTGAAACCAACTATAAAATCTCAGGAGGTTCTGGTTTTACAGACTCATAAGAGGGTAATGTGCCATTTTAAATCTCCTCTGACCTGCTCTGAAATTTCACTTTGATGGAGGAAGAGTTTAGATTCACTGCACTGTTTTATATATATTTTTTTTTCTAGTTTAAATGGATGTACAAACTGTGCTGCTGTATAGCCAGCCATGCAAAGCCCTGTAAGGCGGAGATGTGCTCTGAAAAGCAGACATATCATTGGCTGAATAAGAGGAAAATTTTTCCAAAACTAGCATTTCCCTAGCCCTAAAATTAGTTGTGTTTCTTTTGGAATTCTATTGTGGAGCCAGATTCTGTGATCTGTGTCACTGGGCATATTATGCCCCTCTGGCTTTGACTACACTTACAGTATCAGTTTGAGTTACACATGAGAGCATGTGGCTCACAGTTCTCTGATGAGCCGCCCTTTAATGATTTTTTTAGCATCATTGCCAGGGCTGTTCAACATTTGGATTGATATCACAAGTCCGGACCTGTGCATTTTTAAAGTATTTTAAAGCTGTTAATTACAATTTGTACGTGAAAAATGTAAAGATTTTTGCAGTGTAAGTCGTAAGGACATTATCATTTGGTTATTCCATCTCTGCTGAACCCATCTCAGTGTCCGGTGGGTCTGTTTTTCTAATACCTGTTTCTCTATTTGAAGCTATTGTTTCCCTCTGAGTCAGACTTCACCCTCTCATTTCCTCCTCAGTCAGATAAACAGGACAGGTATTTTGGGTTGCGGATGTGTCTGAGGCTTCCATTGTTTTCTGTAACTCTTCCTGCCCCAAACACTCCTCCCTTTATCACAGAATGCAACTTCCTGTCCCAGCCTGGTCCCTTTAGAGGTTCCGCCATCACCGTCAGGAATGGCCCAAGACTTCACCCTTTTGCTGAGCAACATCCAGGAGGTATGACAGACTGCCTCCAGCTATGGAGCTGGATTTGGACTTCCTCCAAAATGCATGTTGTGAAAATGATTGGAATAAAACAGAAGCATATGGTGTGTTTGCTTCAAGCTGAGCAAAAAACAGATGGATATTTGTGTGCTGTGATTTGGGTCAATGAATGAGTAAAACCTGAGTTTGGGTGTTCTCCATGTTGACAGACATGAATGATGATGATGATGAAGAATGAGTGGATATCTTTATGAATAATACTCTCCCTGTTCAGCTCTCTGAGCACGCCTGCCCTTTGCTTTCTATCTGGGACTAGCTGAGTTGCTTCAGCACAGTGCTCATTGTACAACAGTCCGAGGCAGCATGTGGGGCAGGAGCTTTATTTTGTCCATTTTTTTAATTCGGCCAAGTTTCCCAGATCAGTTTCCAAACTCCTATTCTCATAGTTAATTCATGAGCCAGCCAGAAGCTGATCCTGCTCCACTGATAAAGACGCAACTGGGATCTACTAAAAATTCCAGTGCGGACTAGTTGCCAGGCGTGGTCAGTCACACGCCTAACCCTGGCTGCCCTCTCAAGCCGTCATCTGGTGTGTTGCTATGGTGACAGACATTGAGTCACACACACATGCATACACACACACACTTAGCCTGGATGTGATTTGCCATTTATTATACTTCTTAGTAAGAAAGTTTATGCATTCTGACGTTGTTTGAATAATGTGTTCATGTCATCTACAAGTCTGCGAAGCAGGAAATGACATGTCAATCAAATTCAGTACCCTCTAAGAAACACCACACTCATAATGATCCTTCTAAAATTTCTTGTGAGAGTTGCTTTTTTTCCCACACTCATTCTAAAGATGCAGAGAAAAATCGGTATAAACTGTGATGGAACAGTTTCATAAGAAACAACTAATGACAAGAATACACTTGTATAAATGAACAACTTGAAATTGGTGGGCCTTTATGTATTAGGTCACACTAAACAACGGCCAGGGAAACTTTCAACTTACAACAGGAAACAAGAAGCTGTCAGTGGCCTGAAAAATAACTCTCTAGCATCAGAGAAATAGCAGAATCTTGGAGAGGCCCAACAAAAAGAGAACGATTTAGCTGGCTGGATGCACAGACAAATGAATGCATCCTCTTAAAGTGCTTCTCCTATTGTTGATGTTACCTATCTCAGCATCTTTACGGTTTCAGCGTCACATAGCTTGGCTCAGTGAAATTCACAGTGCTCATTTTGTGAAGAATAAATTCACACTCATTATTCTCACTCCCATATGAATAGCAGAGTGTGGGACTCCAGATGTTTATGAATATGAATTTTGAACATCTTTTCCTGGCAGGCACAATTATTGTGTTTTTCTTTTTAGCTACCTGGGGGTAGCTTTTTTTTAGAGCTGATAAGTGTCACTAGACATGCTTGTTGAGCTTTTTTTGCAGAAATTTACTGAATTTGATCAATTTTTAGTATTGAGGCGGCGATTATCTCATAATGGGAATGGCAGAGTATCATATTTTTTTGGCTGTTGTGTAAAGACTTTGATTTGCTTAAAATAAGTGTTTTATATAACAGGGAAAGAAATTGGAGTGTGACTTTGGAACAGAACAACGATATGAGGCAATCTGGCTGAACAACACGACTGTCAAGTGCAGTGGGGTGACAGTAAGTATAGATGATGACCCACCAGAAATAGCTAGTGAAGTCAATTTGTTACATTCACAGTAAAGTTACTGCTTCGCTTTTCACACTAATGTCACATTCACACCTTATTTCTAAGTTGTTTTTGATGCAATTACTTCAAACTTCTATTTATCAGCTGTCTAAGAACCAATTATTATCTAAAGTATCAGTATGTGATGGCAGAATGATATGTTATTCAGGTGTAGAGATGCCCAGCGTAACCTGTTTTTCTAAAACCACCTACTTCTCTGTTTATTTAGCTCTTCACTAACCAGAAGAGTCAAGTTTACCACCTCAGTCTGAGAAGAAAAGATCGCTTTAGCAGAGAGAGGGAGGATATGTTCATTGACAGCCCTCAGCCTGTAAGAGGTAAGATGTAAAACCCATGATTAACGAGGCCTGCAAAAAACATTAAAAATGCAGCCCACTGCCGCGCTTCAATATGTCTCTAAGCGCTAACAGATAGTTGAGGTGCGATTAAATCACCTCCAAAGCAAGAGAAAAAAATAAACCTGACACTTTGCTCCAAAAATGCATCTCACCAGCGTGCAGATGTTTTTTCTGATGAGATGGTAGATTTGATTGAAACTGTAGATAAATAGAAGAGTCCTTTACAGGAATAGACAATGTGCAACTGTCTTTCACTTGTAATCATACAGTTTATGTATTACAACACATAATTAGCCAACAACCAGTAATTTACCATAATGTTATATTCTAGTGATGCCTAATTACACATAATAATTATAGACCATAAGCAGCTGCAATTTAAAGTGTTTTCGCTGCCTCTTACAAGCAATGTCCAATTCTATTGTTGCGAATACAATTTGAAGCTCCATGACAACAGTGGGATGATGGGAAGTGGCGTGTGTTGTTGAACTTGGCAGCTTCAAGCCAAGTCTTTGGCTGTCCCAGTCCCAGATGTGCTAGTCACAGACCATATGTGTGCCATGTGAACAACAGCCCTGAGCCACTGCCAACCACTGTTTAACAGACAGGACGGCTGCTTCCCAACATGCAAAGTCATCAAATTTTAAAATGACACATACTTTATCACATGCATAAAGGCACACACACTAACATGCACATGGCCGCTTGCACAGATGCACATGCAGTAACACAAACGGGACCTCTCCCTGGGAGGCGCTTCGGAACACAGACGTAATCATCTGTTTTCCCTGGCTTTGTTCTCGTCCACTCCAACACGTCCTTTTTTTTCCCCTGGTTTATTTTTATAGCCATGAATATATCATCGTCCAAATGCTTAGGCTGTTTATTTAGAGCATGCAGCCCATATGGTTCATGCAAGTCATAGAAAAAAATTCAAGTAGCGTACAACAAGTAGATCAGGCGAGAAATGAATGATTCGGATGGGAGAAATATTGAGATTATTGACTTAAGTACCAACAAACCAATGCACACATAGACACATTCCTTATATGTGACAGATTACATATATTACACATAAAAGTCATGTTTGAATAAGTGGAAGAGCCTAATTATTCCCAGCCCTTTCTAATTCAAGTTTGAATATTAAAAAAAACCCTTCTGGCTGATATGTTCACATAAATAAAACATCATTAGACCATAAACAGCTTTTGTTAAGACATTAAAAAAAAGATTAAGTTTAAACATTCAAATTGTGACGGTTGGCAGAGTGCTGTCTGCAATCAAGTATTTTTAGAGGCAGATATGAGTGAATCATGAGAATGAAAAAAGTTAGAAACGCTTTTTTTCCATTTCTTGTTCTCCAGGAAATTATACAGTATATGGGTCGGGAAAGATTGCAGGGATTAAAAAGAATACTTAGTTTCACAGCTAAACATCAACTTTCTTCTCAAATTTAATCGCTTGAAGGATTTCTGCAGACATTTTTCTTTTGCTTTGTTTGGGGGGAAAAAAGGAAAAATCCACAGAATAAAATCCGCATTACGTTATTTCAACACTTTTCCTTGAGACTAGGCAGAGCATATAACTGAGTATATGAAATAGACTTCAGGACATGTAATGAACTAATCCACCATTTAAAGATATTTGAAAAACCTACATTTTTTTAAAAGTAATAATATATCTGTCAAATATTTGTGGAGTAGAAATATATTTATAGTTTTAATATACATTCATTTTCTCTCCTGCTCTTGCTTTTTTCTTCTAATCACCTTTGTTTGGATCCCCTACCACCAATTTCTTTCAGTGGAGGTGTACAACTGTGCCGTGGGTAGTTCGGACTGCTCTCAGTGCTGGGGCCGCGAGGCTCAGCAGCACCTCTGTGGCTGGTGTGAAAATGGCTGCAGGCCAAGAGGTGAATGTCAGCCAATCGGAGACTCGTGTCCCTCTCCTGAGATCCACAAGGTAAGAGGGCTCGGCTCTTTAACTACTTAAAGTCAACCATCTGAACCTTCACCTCTCCTTTGTAGTGAGGAGAGGTGAAATGTTGAGCCGTGAATTCACTGGCCTGGTGTGGAATCCGTCCTGTGTCAGCTGCTGAGAATTGTTTGAATTTGGTCTTATTAAAGCATTTCACTCAGTAATAACACTAACACTCACTAAGCCACAGCCCTCGTGGGACACAGCTGAGTGGATCTGCAATCACTCAGGAGGGCATGGGAACACCTCCTGCCCTGCCTAACAGCAGTGTGTGTGTGTGTGTGTGTGTGTGTGTGTGTGTGTGTGTGTGTGTG
>JABUIW010000028.1:6048270-6059447 GCA_013363375.1 Menidia beryllina | reverse complement strand
GTGTGTGTGTGTGTGTGTGTGTGTGTGTGTGTGTGTGTGTGTGTGTGAAGTCTGTGGGTTGGGGTCTAAGAGCTATATGCTTAGAGCTCTTTATGTAAAAAAAGAAAACCCACAAAAGCTTAAAAAGGAAGCAGCCATGTGGGATTTTAGACTTTTAACCACAACAGGAGCAAAACCACACTCTTAAAAGGAGTTAAGGGGCGTTTATCAGACACAGTATCTGACTGCGGTCATGTCATCGTGATTACTGACATTTCCCTCTCTCAAACAGCTTATGGAGCTTATTTGCATGACCATGTTCATTTGTTTGTCTAACTGTAATGGGGGGGGGGGTGTTTAGAGTCATCCTCCAAGCCTTTCCTGCAGCTTATATCAGCACAGCCATGGTAGGCGGTCATGGGAAGTATGGCTCACATGAGACCCAGTCGTCCTGAACTTCCTGTAGATAAAACCTGGTCTGCCCGGGAGAATAAGCAGCAGAGCAAGACAGGCAAAGACACACAAACTCTCACATAGACACACATAAACCTGCAATCTGTCACGCAAACAGACCGTTTTGAAGCATTCATGATTATCCTCCATTCTTTGTAGTCGTCAGCACACTGTGACTAACAGGATGCTCTGTGAGAGTCTAACTCATTTGGACTTCTTTCGCGAGTGAAGTTAGCTGGACCCGTGGGTAGACTATTGCTGCAGTCCTGTTGCCCTCTCTCACACACACTCCCAACTGGCTCTTGTAGGAGGTTGGATTTTAGAAAGAGGATACTGGGGCTGTGGTTCAGTGGGGTGTGTGATGCAATGCTTTGGCAGCCGTGTTTTCCCAGAGAATCCACAGGGGTTAGAGCCCAAACACTCAAGCCTGCTGAAAGAAAAAAGATCCACTCTCCCTAAACATTCACACACATGCACATTCTGTGGCAGATTTATTTTATGCTCTTAGTGACGGGGTTCTACTAAGATAATGGAACGCGTTTGTCTCCCCGCTTCAATGCCAAAGTGCCAGATACCAAAGCCAAAATATCAATATTAAAATGCTGAAATTCATTATTCACTAAAATTTGCCACCTACCACCTAATTGTGAAAAATGCTCCCTGGTCAATGTATTGGCAGCAGACAAAAGAAACATTTATTATCCCTGCAGACTCTTTGTTCTCATGTTATGTGTAGGCTAGTCCACCGCGGTAAAAGAAAACAGGCTTCAGCATCCAAAACAGAAACTGACAAATAGAGTTTATCCTGGACATGAAAAGAAAAAAGAACAGAGAGATCTGGCCGAGACCTGAGTGGGTTTGGAGAGAGGCTGGAGAGTGTGTTGGACCGGGGATGGGTGGGGAAGGGCAGAGTACAGTGGGGATTTTTTTCCTGTTTTTGTCTTTGCGTCCTCTTTGATTAGTGTGATGCAGAGGTCCTGGACAGACAGGAGGAAGATGAAAGCCCCGACTTTTAAACAGTCTACTCAGAGATAATAAACAAATAAAAGGAAGCATGTGTTTTTTATTAGCAATCTGATATTCAATCTTGGGCGGGTAGATGCATGTACACTCTTTTGGAGCATGTTTGCATGGTGAATAATTGGCCCGTTGCATGTGTTTAATAGCTCCAGCATTGAGTCGGGAGGTTTTTGCTGGCGCATTCACACCCTTCGATATCCCTGAAGACCTGGCAGAGTTTGCTCCCTAAATCAAAACTCGCAAACATCTGAGAGGTGTAAATGAACAGTATGCAAGCTGATGTTAGTATGCCCAATGGTACCATAGAGACCCGCTACACTTGGTGCCATAAGATAGATGGTGTCAACAGTATAAGCAGTCTCACTGGCCTGGTTTGCTATATACAAAGTTGTTTTCTGAATGGTTACGATGCATGAAAGCATTTGGGTCTGTTTCTGGTAAATGGAGGAAGCTGTGCACATACGGTGGAAGGTCACAGTATAGTCACATAAAATATTCAAGGGCTTACTACAATCGTGAAAACATAAGAATTATTTCCTGTGCTGAGGAGCACACAGAAATACATTCATTTCCAGCTGTTTGTTTTAACACAGTAATAAGACACTGGATATGCTTTCCTTCTTTTCTTAATCGCCTTCAGTTTTAGCTGTAAAATACATATGGTTTATTTATCTGTACTCCCACTCTTTGGGATTTCAAATTATCTTTGGTTGAGCCAAACCTTGTCCTCTCACCCAGACCAAACAGAAGTGCTGTTTTCATTCTTCAGCTCGGTTTCTGATAGAGCCGAAGCCCGGGTAATAACACTGAGGGGTCAGTGTGACCTCAGCCCAGCCTGGAGGTTATTCAGAGAACCATGCGTGCCGCTCGGGCGGCCATGCTACAGTTGCGAGATGATGGTAGATTTCCTCTGTCTTGGCTATGGCGATGCTATCTTTAAAGTCATTTTCATGGGGACTGAAGAGGTGACCGTCTTCTCCTTTCTCCCAGTGCTCTCCAAATGGAAAGTTAGGAGAGCAAAGATGGGGGCTGAAATGACGCGTGAGAGAAAGCCTCTGAACAACAGCAGAAATAGGACTAAGGAATTTGACGGCGCAGACACAGTAAAACAGATGAAAGGGAAAGGCACTGTGCATTAATTCCCCTGTTGAGGCTTTGCTCTCTCACCACCATCATCAGCATTCACTCTCCTCTCAACACGGTTCTCTAAATTGCCTCCCTACTCATCCACCTTTCTGCTGTACTCTCCACCTCGCCTCTCCAGCCCTTGCTTTCTCACTCTGTCTGTCTCTTGTGGGATGTGAAGGGGGCTCTTAGGCTGCTCTTGATTTGCATGTGCAGTAGAGGATTAGAGGACGTGGAGTCTCAGACTGGCACAGTTAAGAGTCAGCTTTGCGTGTGTATATACCTAAACCGTGTCTATTCAATTGGATCCCCGTCTCCGTGCCACACTCCATGTCAGAATCAGATACACCATGTCTATTCTCTTTATTCTATGCCATGTTAATTATCGCCCATCATTAGCTGTTGAGTGTTGCCAGGAGGTAATCTACTTATGTGCTATAATTCATCTCAGCTTTTTTTACAGGCTTTTCTTTCCCTCTGTTCATTGTTTTTCACTGTCTTTGTCAGATCTTGCCCCTGAGGGGTCCTGTTGAAGGAGGCACATTGCTGACAGTACAAGGCAAGAACCTGGGCCAGAGGGCTGATGCAGTGGAAGTCTTTATAGGCAGCGTGCCATGTGATCTACTACCTAATCGCTATACTGTCTCCGTGGAGTAAGTATTACAACACGCGGCTGAGTCAAAAGTCAGCTGCTCTGAATCAGCCACAGCCGTATTTACAGATCTGTCCCTCCTTTAACACCTTGTATTTGATGACTTCTATCATCTACATGGTTTTATATAAAACCATGTTAAAATATGCAGCAATGCTGCAGCCAAGACTTGTCATGATAGGTGACAATTACATGTTGTCATGGTAACCTGATATGCTCCCTGGCAGGTGCGTGTTCACGTGGATGGCAAGCAGAAATAATGCATGCACGAAGGGAAAAGTAAAAGAGATTTGTCACAGTGACTGAAAAAAATCCTGACTAGTGCATCTCTGTGCTGTAACACCCATAAATCAGAGAGCACAGTCAGAGGTGCCTATTTTTAATGGAAGCAGGGTGCCGTCTTCATTATCGTCTCAGCTAGAAAAAGGTCAGAAACAAAAAGATCTTTATTATAATCTTAGAATCACTACTGATTTCTGACTGTGGACTGATTTTGATCAAATGTTGGGGATAATTCAACAGAGATTTCCACTGTTTGTCATCTGTGCTATCAGTGCAGTTCATGGTGATATTTGCATCTACCAATCCAAATCTTTAATTTCTATGAGGACTTATACTTTGTCATTTTTGGTCTAATCTTGAGTGTAATTTCTCCGTAGTGTTTCATACAAGAATCAGTTTACAGACTGCTGTAGGCTTCCAAAAAAAGTCCAGTAAATTCTCATTCATAGAATATTACATAACAACCCATTTATGCAGTCACCATCAGAACACGGTTACTCTACCTACATTTCTTCCATTTTTATATTTGTTACTTTGAAATAATTCCTGATTTAGGAACATAGTGAATTGTTTAGGTAGGAAAAACCTTTAACTAGAGTGTTAATGATTAGAAAAATTAGTATAGGGTCTTAAGTGATAGTTTTCAACTTGTAAGACAAGTTTTTAAGTTTAAAGTAACCCAAAGCATATGTCATGTGTCAGTTAATGAACTTTCTCTGACCATAATATTTGCTTTGCAGGGATATGAAATTCGAACTATCCATGTGTGTTTTTACTCTCATCTATTCATGAGGATCATTTTTACAAATATAAACATGCAGCAAGCTTAAAATGACTCCGTGTCCCTCTCCTTCTGTAGCAGAGGGTCCATCACACAGCAGGACCCCACTTTTACACAGATGTAACTCCACAGTAACATCCTAACTTCTTTTCAGTGTGTGTGATCTTCCAGAGTGGAAATGTTTACCTGGTTTTGACCTATTGGAGCTAAATACTGTTTCAAACACCATTTCCTTGATAACAGAGTTCAAGTCCATTTTTGGGGGTGGTTCTGACAAGTGACACCACAGCAGTACATCAACCTAAATGATTACCTATCATAACTAGTAATTGATTAGGTGTGTCTCAACTTCCAATTTCTAACCTTTGTAGTCATCCCCATACCATCTGGCTGTATTTCAAAGCTTATTTAAATAATAAAAAATGAGAGAAAATTTTTAAAGAAGACCCCAGAATTTATTTGAAGACTCAAAGACTGCAGTAACTGTTTGATAAAAAAAATAATCCTTACAAGTTAATAAGATTCTTTCTTTAAACTGGCTGAGGCACACACTCATCAGGAGGAACACACCTGTGCATGTGACCTCATTTACCACGGCTGTTAAAACAGGTGCCTGCCTGTGTGCAGAAAAGTGAAAGTTTTCCGCAGAGTGCCAAATAGAAAATGCACAGCACTGGAGAGAATAGGCCTCTCTCAGTAGGTTTTGACATGTTAATTAATGACAGAGTCAGTCTGGGTGCAACTCATTTATGGGGGTGCTTCTCTGTATCTTTGGCTCGACTATTTCATGCTGCCCTTCCTATCATTTTCACATGAGCCATGAGAGGCCCTAACCCCAGCCATTTATTAGGAAACACTCCAACCTGACATACAGACTTGATTGTTGATGATCCTCATCAGCCTCTCTACAGAAATGATTAGAAGGGCTTCGGAAATTGCTGAAATATCGCCCTCTGAAAGGCATAATATCTCAGCTGTGCTGCAGCACTGGAATGTGGAGCAGAGGTCACTCCGGGCTTTGTTTGCTCCTCCTGGGAGTCAGGTTGTCTTTTGACTGGGATCAAACTCTATCAACATCACAACTCCATTCACGCACAAATCCACCCACCAAGGTATATCGCTGAAAGTCATGTAAAAGTCTGTTTTTAAACTTCAGTGGATGCTGCCAAAGGCATAATTACACTGTTGTTACAATGTGCAATGTATATGCAGTAATTTTAACTGATGTGTTTCCTTCTGAACCAAACTGAGCAGTGTTGCTGCTTCGACTAACATGAAATGTTAGACTTTAAAGGTCATAAACTGGAAAGAGTCAAATGATCAGAACCTTGAAAAGCAATTTCAGTCCTCTTAATTACTTCTTTGCAGAATTAGTCATCAGGTCTCATTGTTGCGTAATTTAGGCAAAGCTGCACTGATTTGCCAACTGAGAGGAATTCATTTTGCGAGTAGTTTGATGATTAATTGTAGAGGTTTTGGTGTTTTCCCTGTTAGGTTTAGCTATGGACTCTTGGTCACACTAATGAAGATTCCATTACGGTTTTCAGATGTACACCCTTCAATGGAGAGTAGTGGCATACAGCGCCACAGGGCTACTGTGTCATGCTACATTCTAGCTTTTATGATATCTTTGTTCCATATTTCTAATGCCTTAGTCAGATTATGAAGTGCTTTCTACATTTCATTGTCTGTTCTTAAAAAAGAAAAGACAATGAAAAGATTTGATAGTTTAGATTGTATAAATGAAAAGGCTGTCGCTCACCCCATCAAAGCTTCCATCTAATCATCATTGTTGTTAGTTAGAATCAATTAATTAAATCCTGCTACACAAAAGATAGTTGCCATTAAGCTTCAATAGCAGACGTCGTACAGTGTGATGTAATGTTTTGATAACACTTTGAGCCTCAAGCACTCCAGCGTGTTCAGCCTCCACTTTATTTCCCTCAGGCTTGAATCTCTGCATGGTCTTTTTTAATTTAGTTTTCCTATTTTTTAAAGACTGCTTTAAATTGAGTATCTGAAAAAATGCATTCTTCTCAAAGAGTGCCCTTTGTGGCTGGTAACTTATTTAAGTTTGATTTAAAGGGCAGTGACATTCTCCCTCTGATGTCCCTGTCCTTAATGAGCTGTAATGTAAATCCAGATATCAACAGATGGTTGTTACTGCAGCTCATTTTGAGATTCTTTCCCACAGCTACTCAGTTAAATGAACAAAATCCCTGTTTTAATTGGACTCATTAAATGCTACTGTGCTTCGGGCTTAGATTTAGTTAACGCAGAGCACATTTCGGTTTGGGATGGACACAACCTGATGTTTAATAACTAATAAATCAAGGAAAGATTTCTATCTATTCTCAACAGTGACAGCTTGACCCCAGCCAAGCCCAGATTTGTTCCTCATAGCCTCATTTCACCGTACATCCTGCCAGGTCCTCCCACATGCAACACAGCTCCTCAACTTATGCAAATTCCCCCACGATTCCTCTGTCAATCATATGATCGCTAACTGAGAATTTCCAACCACTGTAGCAGCAGGCACCTGACTAAATAAACCGACAGGCTGTCAAGCTGGAAGGGGATCATGTGAGGCGGTGAAGGTTGTATCCCGCCCCCAGTACATTTATCCCACTGAGGTCCCAGAGCAGTAGGTCCCCGAGCCTCTGTACACCACCGTGTCAATAATATGAGAAGTCCCTGTAGAGTGTGCACCAGTGGCACAGGGTTTAATCACAGCCAGGAGGCGAGAGAGCAGCCTCAGCAGCCCCTTAATCTCCTCTGTGGTTAGACACATCTGGTCAGAGGAGCTTTGAACTTTGCATTTGCTTAGATCTGATATCTCTAGGCTTTATTTGATTCCATATGTAAATGCAATAGCAAGTGATGAATTAGTTCATAACTACCATTCCCCAAGATTAATTATGTGTCTTTGTTTAGCTGTCATGATCGCATTACCTTCGGTTGCAATTTGAGTTCAATAAAATCATTTTTTATATTAGTTTATTAAATCAAGATTAAGCGCTGTACCTTTTTTTTTGTGAGTATTATCCATATTGTGTTTTTATTAACTGGCCTCTCATTGTGTTTGGTGTCCAGGCTAGTGTGTCGCACAGGGAGGTCTGAATCTGAGAGTACAGATATTGTCCGTGTGCATGTGGATCAGAGCAGGACAGGGTCATCAAAGGAGAGCTTCTCATACTTGGTGAGTATTCTCCAGCCTTCCACCCGGCTGATGATTTTTGCCTTCTGGTCTGTCCCTTCCTCCACATTCTTCTTCTATGCTCTTTTTTCCCTTGTTTCCCACTGGGAAAGCCTTCCCATGTGTGTCAGCTGAGTGTTAACAGATGCGTTTTATGATTCAGAGGAATGCTAGTGTGTGGGAATCTTCAAACGTACATTTGAGCGGCAGCTAAGCACCATTGTCGTTTGTCTCTCTCAGCCAGCAAAAACAAATATGTTGAATGTTGGAATGTTCCTTTGCACTGAATTTATCACTGGTCTAGGAAAGCTAGCATTGTGTTAATTAACCTCTACCCACACAGTATCTCATAGGAATAGGAATATTAAACCCATGGAAAAACCCCTTGTAAGTCCTTTGCTTCTCTTTGTTCATAGACAAAGAGGGTTTCAGAATTCGTTGCTGGAACAGTTTATCGTGTCAACAGCTTCTGAGAGCAGCTCACTCCATGAGTCACCATGCAGGGAAATAACCTCAATAATGGTCCATAAAGATGAATAAAATCTAAGACTACAAACATTAAGTTGAGGTGTTGTGGGAGCTCCTCTTTGGCTTCCCTGTGTACTTCTAAGATGCTCAGTGTGATTTGGGCTGAGGGAAAGACGTGAGAGAGAGGAAAAACAGTTCTGGAGACAGGATGTGTGTCTCTACAGCATCTCCTTCCTCAAAATCTTTTGACGGAAACATCTGCCTCCTTACGCCCACTGTTACACACAACACACAATAGGCCTGCCCCATCCCCGCACACTGAGGAAGTGAATCCTGTCAGTAAGGATAAGAGGCTTCCCTAGAGGCGAGGTTCATGACGGGGATAGAAAGTTTAGAAAGAGCAGGAATGCTGATGCTAGAAGCTGCAGAACTGAACTGGGATGCTCATCTTCGCCCAAGGACCCAAAGTGTGTGTGTGGTGTGTGTGTTTATATGTTCAATATGTGCCAATGTCTTTGGGTGTTGATGTTTGACTCGAAACACCTGCAGGTTTTCATACATTATAGGTTCTTAGCTACAAAACAGCATAGCTGTCCTGCTAACTGGAGCCTAGAGGCCTTTTGGCACTCGCAGTGCTTTAGCATACTGCAGAGTGGAATCTCTTCAGTTTTCTTCACTAAATTACTGTTATAGTCAGCATCTGTCTCAGGCAATCAGGGAAAACTGGGCATTTGCACCTTAGAGGGTGAGGGGAGGCTATACGTGGAATCAAGAGACGTATCATGGAAAAAAAAACTTTTTAGATAACCTTGTCTTTTCTATGGACAGATGCTGCATGATGGCTTTTTGACAAATCAGATGAGTTGTTTGTCATGTGATGTATTTCTCCTTTAAATGTAGGTCCCAGTGCTGCAGTCCATGAAGCCAAGCAAAGGCCCTCGTTCTGGAGGAACCAGAGTGACCATCAGGGGGAAACATCTGGACATTGGCTCTCAGGTTATAGTCAAGGTCAACAACACGCTGGAATGCAGCATTAAGGAGTGAGTAAAACTGGTTTTCAGCAATTTGTGGCTGCAGTCTTTTTGAAGTCTTTGAGACTTGACTTGGATTTGCCTTAAGTGACAACTCTCCATGAAGCATTTCATGTGTTTCATTTGCTTCCCTCGTATTTCTAAATAGTGCAAAACTGTTGCATGAAGTAATAATGAAATATTCAGACTGGGTTCCAATTACTGCGTAACTTGTTCATGCAGTTCATCCAAAAAAACATTCAGAGGCTTGTTTGATAGTCTGTCAAAACACATCTAAAATTTTAAACAGACCATCTCGTCTTGAACGTTTTACACAACGTTCTGTGCAATTATGATGTTTAACTCTGTCGCTTTTTCTCTCTCTCTTTTCAGGCAAACAGAACAGTTGATTGAATGCATCATGCCTCCAGCCTTACATGCACATATAGAGCCAGTGGACGTGTGTGTGGAGTTTGAGGACCGTCCCTGTCAGGACTTGGATCTTAGTGCCACATTCATGTATGAAAGGAACCCCATTATCAGCTCCATCCACCCGAAAAAGAGTTTCCTCAGGTGCGTAGGCTGCCTTACACACAAGATGAATTAAAAACATAATTTAAGGTTTATAATTTTCCCTTTTTTATGTTCCAAATAACAAAGTGATTGGGAGTGGCATGTCTTTGGACATTAATTGTAGTCTTTTGGTGCATACTGGAATTCGTGACGTATATTTCTGTCTTTGCTGAGATGTGACTCTTGTCTGTTCCTCACACAGTGGGGGCAGGATCATCACTGTGACAGGTCAGCGTTTTGATCTGGTGCAGAGTGTGACCATGCAGCTGCTGGAAATTGGAGAATCAGTGAGTGATCAGCCAGATTGTTCCCCATTTTACTTGAAATAATCTCTTCCAGTCATTGAATATGAAAAGTCAGACGTTTATTAAAGAGTGAGTAATCTACTTTTCTGCCATCCTTTCACAGCAGTGTACAGTGTTCTCCCCCTCCACAATTACCTGTCCGTCCCCAGCGTCCAGTCAGTCCCAGGAGACCTCTGTGCAGTTCATCCTGAATGAAGTCCCTTACACTGGGGATAGCCCATTATCCTCTGATTACGAGCCAGAGGAAGAGGAGGAGGAACCTCACAAAAGTCACTTCCTGTTGGAATATGTAGAAGACCCTCAATTCTTCACAGCTAACAAGGAAAAGCTTATTAAACACCATTTGGGAGAGCCTCTAACACTCATCATCAATGTAAGTGATACTGCTGAGACAGAACTGTCAGCTTTGTGTTAGATCACTTGTAAACTCAGTTTAGAGTATATCATTCCTCTATCAGCGAGTGATGTCTCTGGACAGTGTCACTGACCATGGTTTAAAATGGTAACGTCTTAGATGCTCCAAATCAGGATTAGTCATCTGGGGACTTCAAATGTCTGTACAGCGTCTAAAAAGCAAGGCTATGCAGCTTTTGACAACCAGTGACATGATTATTCCTGCTTCCAATTCTGCTTTCATGGCTAAAGATATTTGGTAGAATATGCCAAACGACTTGCATTTACCTGATTTGATCATCATTATAAATGAATAGATGTAACCTTTAAACAGAATTACTTGCAGTCACTCAAAGTCTGTAACGAGTGATTGTTTAATCTTATCAGCTCCACAGAACTTTACAACGGTACCCTGTGGACTGAGGTGAATGGGTTCTCATTCATATACACATGAACCAAAGGAACATAAAACATCAATGGCTCTGTCCTGTACATGTTGTAATCTGCTGGGGGTGTGAGGTGGAGGAGGGTGCAGTTGCAGCTCAGTGGGAGGTCCCCTGCTCCTGTGTTCTGGCTGATATAAGCACCTGTCCGCATGAATTTATCACCCTGGATGGCTGCCAGCTGTGACACCATGCCACATGCACATAAGAACACAGCAGAGGGGGAAATCTGAGCACGATGCCACTTCCTCTCTATGTGTCTGTGTGGAAAGAGGCCCCTGCAGGAATCGCTACCTCAGCCTGTCTAGATGAGCAACTCAACTGTTTTTTCCTGTTGGTTTTTTTCTGAAAAAGAAGAAGGTGAATTCCACATGTGGTGGACTTGAAGGAAGCAGGGGGGCTGTAATGTGTTTGTTTAATGGGCAGCTTGTTAGCCAGGCAGATCCTATATTAGGAAGCAGAGCTGGAATGTGGGTGGGTTTTGCTAGTTTTTATCC
>JABUIW010000028.1:5826805-6047870 GCA_013363375.1 Menidia beryllina | reverse complement strand
TTTGTCAAGACTAATTTACATGGAAATATTATAATGGATTTCAGTGTTGTTTTTTTAAATGAATTTTTCTAATGGATTCTATGCATATTTGCATCAAGCTTTTATGTGTGTGTGTTTGTGTCTGTGTGTTGTGAGGAAGCATTTGTTGACAAAAACCCAGGAGACTGCATCCTGCAGTCGGGGTCCTCAGGGTGTAATCACAGCGAGGAAACACACTTGGGATAAATGCACTCACACATCCTCACTTGGCCTTTTTATACTGAAGGGAAATTGCAGTTTCAAGGAAAGGAATGTTGTAGGTCTTCCCTTCAGTCTGGTTAGTTTTAGTAAAACTGTAAAAATCAGGTAAAAAGAGAGCAAAGAATGCTGCAGTTATATGGACTCTGGCTGAAAAAAATCTCTGATTGATTAATTAATGTTCTGTATTGGATATTTGCGCTATTTTAACATTTATTTAAACATCATGATGGTTACCATCATCACGTCAACAGGAATATCACATACAAACTTATTTACAAACAAGGTATTTACTTTGCGACTCATAATTAGAGTTTATAACCAATTTTCAGAGGTTTAAATATAGTTGATTCTAAAGCTCTTCCATGGACAGATGAGGGTTTTTTATTTGAAATATCTTCGTTCACAGCATGTAGTCTAGTGGGAACTGTCTTGAGAGAGCTTATCCTATCATCATCCAAATTTAATGGAAAACGAAAGCTTGAAAATTGACAAGATTCACAAATATCACAGTTTCAAAGCAAATGAGATGTAGGCTTGGATCTGTACCTTACAGTCTTTTTACGTTAATAGACGGACATAATTATAAACGGAACGTATTAATAAATCTGTGAAAATGAACCCCCGCAGAAATGCCCTTCAAAGGCTAAAATTGCTTTCAGAGTTGAAAGAGCTTTATAGACTTTAGACCTAACAGAAATCCATACAGACCAGATGGTATTCAAATTAATAGCATTTAATCCCATGCTCCAAGACAGTTTTGGAACATTCAGCAGCCACATTAAGATAAGCTGAAGCACCACACGCTGGGTGGTTTGGACTTTTGGACGGATAGACATTTTCCTCCATACAGGACAATGAAGGCTAATTTAAGATGCAGCTGAATCGTTACGGACTTGATGAACATTCTTCACTGCTCACACCCACATCTGGAAAAAGCAAGCTTTTTGGAGCAGATAGCTGGGATGACATCATTGATATAGAAAGCTCCCGCAGAAGACACAGTACAAGTGTTTGAACATGCATGGTGTTACAACTCTACATGACATAAACTCATGCATAAAGTGTAAAATCAGAGGAGCGTCCCTTTAATTAATATAGCTGTCAGCATAGGGAGGGAGAGGATATAGGACACAGTGTGACTTATTGCAACAGACTCCCTTAAAGCGCCTCAGAATGCTATTTTGGGCCCAAGCAGGGATGACCATCAGTGAGTTTGTCTGGAGAAGCTTCCTGCCCCTGTATGAGAGGCAGCAGGAATATTTGCTGCCTTTAGCTGAACTCTTGTCTAAACTGGATGCGCTATCTGCTATCTTCTGTGACAGCTGTGCGACAGACAGCTCTGTCTTGGTATGCGTAAATAAACAGTTGTGCACACACGCATATGTGCTGGTTAAAGCTCTGTATGAATTTATTCCTGAGCTCGGTCATTACCAGGCCCAGCTGACGGTTGTCTTTATTCCTATCTGGCGCAGAAAGTTCCAAGCGATCTGGAGTTGGTGCCGGAGGAATACTCGGTGATGATTGGCTCCTATCCTTGTAATATCAGCTTCCATAATGACCAGCTGTTCCACTGCACCATTAATGGACTACTGAGATCAAGCGAAAGCGAGCTGCCTGTCACTGTAAGTACAAAAACATGTAAAACATCACAATATAGCACAAGCATGCATCCAGCTTCGTCTTCCAAATATTGCTTGAAAGACCCTGATAGTTCAAGATTATCAGCCATCTGTCTCTCAGTGTTCAAGCCAAATATTTAGTCAGAATCAGGACCATCTGTGATGTTCACTGAAACAGATTTGATCTGCACAAGCCTATGCTCTGTAAGTGAATTGTCTGTGCCACTTTTCATGCATTATGAATGGCGACTAGTTCCTGAGCGTGCCTCCATGAGTCAGTAGCTTGTGAGCCATCACTCTGTGACAGTGCAACAGCAAAACTGTGACATAATGTGTTTATGCATTGTTCTCAACGCCTTCTTATTTTTTATCACTCTATCTATCATTGCAAACAATATCTACTGATTCTGATACTGAGTAAGAGATGATCTAAGTTCTCACTTTTGTTTCTTTCAAGTTACTTGGTGAAGGCATACTGATGCTTTCCTGTCCTGTGCTCAAATGTTCCTGTTCCTCCTCCTCATCTCTCTCTCCCCAACTGTTGCTGTTGTCCATTCTGGTCTGTTTTGATGGGGCTTTATTGAGGGGGAAAGAGCTCATCTATATTTTAACATGAGCCAAACTTGGAGTAGCTTGCTAAAAATAGCTTAGAAAAGGGTCGTCTGTTGATTTGTACCGTAAAAGCTGTTTGCCCACTTTCACGGAGAATTTGAAATGAAGCTCTTTTTTTCTCCCTCCCCCCTCTTCATGTACCTGTGGCATGCTCGGGCACCCATGCACCTCGTCTGTCTCTCAGGATGTCTCAAAATAACATTGGCAATTAGCAGAGACGTAAAGGCAGGCCAAGGGTCAGGGGAGATGTCATAACACTAATGGGTGGGCTGCCTGCCCATGAGCAGTGAAGATGATTTGTGCGCACCATTGACAGGGGTATGAATAAAAGGCGAACGTGTGTTTTGCTTTGTGCGTGCGCATTAAAGTAAGTGCATATGTGTTAAGCTCAAGCAAGGCTTATGGCCATTTCTGTTTCTTAACTTGCTTTCAGCGGCAGATCTATTTTTACATGCCTCTGTTATGCTTGGCTCTGAAGTGCTGCAGGAGTGAATGTGAGGAAGAACATAGAACAATGGCATCCTTCCTTGCATTACCCTGGGTCAGACTGCTGCAGTCTCTGGAAGAAGTCCCTCTCATGCAGGTCCATGTAAATAAATAGCTGAACTAAAAGGTGAGGGAATACGAGAAGCCCAATGAGTTGCTTCCCCCCTCAGAGTAATACCATTTAAAGGAGGATTTGGTGAGAGGATTGGAGGCTTTTTATCTGAGTCTCTATTTATGAAGTATGCTGGGATTGGGGAAGGAGAGGGAGCAATGTGAGCAGGGACAACAGAAACCCTGCTGACTAATCAGAAGAGAGAAGTGAAATTCCTTTTCTTGTCACATTTGGGTTAGTTTGAACTGGATGACTCCTGCAGCCCGCTGCAATGAGAGACCATTTTTCAAAACCGACAGTGTGTAATTTTTTTATGCATGAGTGCACCTGTGTCCACCGCAGAATGGATGGGTTTGCATGTGCGTACAGACACAGGTGCCCCTATTAAGAAACAATGAACTGCATATGTTTCTAAAGTGTGTTACAAAGAAAGGTGGGGAAATGTTTCAACGAATGATAAATGTATATGAAAGTAATCCCTGTGAAGCAGGAGATAAAACGAAGCAATCAGATGATTTTAAAGTTGTTGGCAGGTTGATGTCAGCTTGTCACAGCTGTCTATCTAGTGATGTTCTGCACGCACAGCCCGCCCCGCTGTAAATGTATGGGTTGATAAAGTAATCAAGGTCATAGGGTATATCTATCCTTCAGACCTTTCATTTTTAATACATTTTGAGGTTTAATTTTGCAAACAAGACGAGACATTTTCCTACTGCCACTTTGTGCTTTTTAAAGGCTCCATGTTTTAAAGAGCAGCAACTGTTTCATCTAAACTTGTGAGGTGTCTAAAAACAATAGAAGCTCAAGAGCACTTGTTTCAGACTAAAAATTACCCGAGGCTATGTCAGGCACCAAAATAAGAAAAAAGCAAGTTTTGTTTATTTTGAATGCACTCTGAATTCCATCAAGCCATTCCGTAGTGCTAGAATAGAGGACAGACCTAAAAAATCTCTGATAAACCGCCTTTAATGTTATACATCTAATCAGCTGCCTGCAGCTTGAGCTAGAGAAAGCATTTTGTTTTGTGATTTAAGACGACTTGGAAGCCGTCTTTTGAAATATCAAAGCTTACAGATCACTGGTAACAATAGATGATTGATTACATTTTAATACCTTTTTTAGATAGATTTATTATTCAAAAATGAGAGGGAAAAATTGAAAATCCCTCTACAAGCTGTAAAGCTTTACCCCAAGATTCACATTTTGTAATCAAACTTTACAGTGATATATATGTTATAGAACCTCTTCATGTCAACAAGAATTTATTTATGAATTTGAAGCACCTAAGGGGCTTTTTCCTGAAATGACATGGTTGGTGTCGGGCGTGATAGAGTCCAGTGAAGATGGCCAGATTTATTTGAAAATATGGATCAGTTTAATTCACAGGATAAACAGCCATAGCACTATTTTAAAATGTGCTTACTGTCATATGACCTTCAAGAAGTAAATCGGTTTTATCCAGTGCTCTTTGTTATTGGCTTTACTTTGAGGAAAATGGGGTTTCTAATTTAATTTTGTCGACTGTAAATGATTCCATACTGCTTCATGATAAAAGTTTTATGTTTGACATAATATCATAGGGATTTGAGACAACCGCAAAAGAAGAAATAAAACAGAACAAAAGAGGAGGCAGATTTTGAAAGAGTGTGACCCAGTTTCATGTGAGGTTTCTCTTTTTCTTTGTAGGTGCAAGTGGGGAACTTTCATCACACTATCGCTAAAGTGCAGCTCGGCGGCAGTGAGCTGGCCATCGTGGTTTCCATTGTGGTGTGCTGTGTGCTGTTACTGCTGTGCACAGTGGGTAAGTTGTGTGCGCACGCGCTTACCTAGGGATGATGGATGTGTGCCTGTGATATCAATGGATGCCCCAGATGTGGAACAGATAAAAAGAATTCAGGGTCATAGTTTCCTGCACTTGCTTCATCCCTCTTCAGTATCCAGTGCACAAAGACCCCAGTGTTTCTCTCCGTCTGATCTGTCTGTGTGTGTGCTGCACTCTGTAATCTTTGTGTGAGTGCGTCTGGGTGGAAATTGCTAGCAGTGTGTATTTTCACACCATTTCCCATTTTGGTGCTGTTCTCAGTTATTCGCAAATCCTTACTTTTCTTGCCAGACTATTTAGGTGCGACATAACTTGAAGTGATTTGTGCATCAACTTTCTTTGCACACTGGAAATTATAGATTTTCAGAAAAAAGATAATGATTTCACATTTCTTTCAAAGATATGTTTCTCACTCTCAGAAAAAAAAGCACTGTAGCATCTTTGACAATGTTTTCAGAAAATAAACATTTTCTTAGATCTTATTATGTTGAAAATTGTCACTGTGAAAAGAGATGCAGCCTCGGAGTGCGTCTCAGTCCTTTACGTTCTTTGCAGCGCTTGTGGTGTACTGCACCAAGAGCCGAAGGGCGGAGCGCTACTGGCAGAAAACGCTTCTGCAAATGGAAGAGATGGAGTCCCAAATCCGAGAGGAGATTCGGAAAGGTGTGTTTGGAGGAGCAACATTACACAAATATAATAAATCCTGCTGTGTTTTAGATTTGTCAGACTGAAATATTGACCCCACATTTTCGGCTGTTTGTGTATATATCTTTGTTATTGTGTGTGCGTGCGTGGAAATATGTATTTGTTTTGGAAGTTCTCTAATCTGAAACGGGACGGAGATACAACAGTTGACAGATTTGTGCCTTGCAAGTGTGACTCATAAAACACAGGGTCTGACAAATGATCAGTCACACACGCAGACGCCGAGTGGCCACATAGACTTTCCTCCATCTATAGGAAGGAGGCCGATGCATGCGTGTGTAGTTCTGCGTCTGCATGTTCATGTGTGTGTCTGGAGCATTAGAGTTGAGCCAAGCGAAGGCCACTCCACGTCTGAGCACCCAGATTTATGGTGTATAGATGGGGGGGGTGGATAGAGAAAGAGAAATGGAGGGAGGAAGGGATAGGAGTGGGAATGAGGACTGTGAGCCTGAGGAGAAGCAGAAGCGTGGGAGGGAGAGGAGGAGAGGCGAGGGTTATTTAGTCAGAGGACACAGATAGATTTGTGGCCGGGTTCAGGGTGAGTGTGCACAAAGTGAGGAATACTTCTGTTGAGGCTAAAAAAGTGCTAAAAGCAGAAGAGCGAGTAAGAGATGAGGGGAAATTGACGTTTTCCAGAGTACTCAAATGGGAGGTATTTGTTTGAAAAGTAAATCAGAAGGGAATCAGAGGGATTTAGTATTTGGGCCTAGCACATCAAAGCCATGTGAACTGGCTGGTGGTTTCGCTGAAGCTTTAGTTAGCAGGAGGATAAATTACCTACACGAGTAATGAATCATGTTTTAAATCTCTCAGGTCTGGTATTCTCTGCTCTTTGCTAAATATGATTTGAAGTAACTGCCATTGTAACCTAAATACGTCTCTCCTCTTGTGACAGGAAGCACTTTACCATAAAGAGATCTCCAGCCTCTCATTAGAGGAGAACATTATCCTCTGCTGGTACATAGAAAGGCTGCAATATTAGCATGCAGATTCAAGTCAGTGCCTGGGCATGCTGATATTGTTTCTGCTTATAAACCTCAGCCTGCACACATGTTTTGTGTAAGAGCCTCAGACTGGATTTGGCTGCTCTGATTGGCATTTGGTAAATATTTGACTTCATGCCGTGATTGGCTGCACAGTTTGGCAGAAAAACAGGGAAAGAGATCACAGGATTAGACTTTGGTATATTTACTATTCGGTAAAAATATGACACTGGGTCTTGAAAATGAAGTCACACTCTGTAATTGGCCGTAGTCATTCAAAAGCATGGTGAAAGTCTATTCAAACGGCAGACCTCATACACTTTTATTATATATTCTACCTCACATAAATTAAGCTTAATAGCCCGGAACTAAATTTGTCTCATGAGGCAAGCCTTTTCTCTTCTCTTTTCAGGGTTTGCAGAGCTTCAAACAGACATGACAGATCTGACCAAGGAGCTAAATCGTAGCCAGGGCATCCCCTTCTTGGAGTACAAACAGTTTGTCACACGCACGTTCTTCCCCAAGGTGAGAAACTCTAATTCACCCAGTTATTTTATACGATTTCTCCTGGCACTGACAATACTAGTTATCTCTCTGGGGTGTTAATATTTTAATCCTACTATGTCCTTCTTTATAACATTTCCCACTGCTTATAATATGCAGAATTAAAAAAAAAATCACCTTGGAACTTTTAAACACACAGTGAGCGTCTTGCCATATGTGGCTCAGTTTGAAACCCTGTAGGAGAGTTAATGTGTTCTCCATAGGTAAGCGTTTTTCTCATGTGTGATCCAACCTGAGGGTAGACTGCGGGTATGTTTGTGGGTGGGTGTTTTTCCACCAATACAAACAGGCACAACTCAGGGGGCTTTGTCTTGCAACCACAGGCATGGTCCTTCAAGGAGACTGAACAATGACGGGCACAGAGACAAGGAAGGTTTCTCCCTGTTCTCTCAAAACATACTCCTTGCTCAACTCGCACACCCACGCTGTTTTGCAACCGTAGATGATCTTGTGCAATGGCGGCCATACGGACTGTAGTAGACCGTCGACACTGTTGAGATTAGTGTTAAAATAACCGCAAGGATGGAAACATAACTTCAAGGGTTGCCGCTGCAGTATCGCCTCCATAGTTTTCCACTAACACAACAAACACTCTCCTCACAGCACTTTGTGCTCTTGCTTTCCATGAGAGCTTCTGGTTGTCTGAGATTACACACACAAAACAGTGTTAGACACAGACAGAGCACGGGCCAAATGTAGCTGTCCTGAAGTGGCAGTCTGTGTTGAAAGGCCTCCTTTTAGCTGTGGTTAACTTTGCCTCAAAGCTATTGCTGATCATGGCCGCCCCATGTCACGGTATCATGTTTCCTTTTCACAATTAATCCAACCCTATTCATGGTCTCTTCAAAAATGTTTTCACTTTAGTTCTGCACTGCATACTACAAAGCAGCAACTGCAGGGCATCTCCTTTTTGTTTTTCCCCGTCAGTCCCTCTTCCTGTGTTTATGACTGCAGATGACTTTGTTTTAGCGTTTTCTCTGTGTGTTTATGTGTGTTTCAGATGTGCTCCGATTACGAGAAGAGTCTGGTCCAGCCCACCTATGAGAACCATTCTATGGGACCTCGAATACTGCCAGAGACCCACCCACTGCTGCAGGACTGGCAGGTGAAGGGCTTTGCCATTGAGGTTGTTTTGGTTAGGTCTTCTATGGGTTTCAGTTGGTCTTTTTTGTGCCTTGTTTCTCAACTTGGTCATGCTGAAACCTAATCAATGCATATGATGAGCAGGTCTGCATGGACTCATGTGTTTTTGCCTCTGCAAATGGGGGTGCTATTGCATGTAATTCAATAGCTTTTACTGATGGATAGTTTAAAATCCAGCTTGTCAAACAACATGCTACCAAAGCCAGTTGATGGCAGGTTGTTTCCTCTATGCCCCTTGCATTCTTGGACTGCCGGACAATATGCTTTTCATCAGATTCCATGTCTCATTGATGTGTGTGTGCTTGTTTAGGGGCAGACGGGAGGTACATGAGAGAGGGGGTGGGGGGTGGAAAATTGTGAACGTGTGCTCAAAGTGAAGTCACGTGCACGTGTCTGCGCTGCCTATAATGAGAGAAAGCAAAGATTGCAGCGCTCCTTTTGGGTCGGCAGCCAGGGGAGCCTGTCTAACAGTGATGAAGTGCCTCGGATTCACATTGTCTTCACAGGAAGTGTTTTCCAGGTCACAGCAAATAAATCTCACAGGCGGGCATTTATCTTAATGGACACCCTTGTTCTCCTTCTGTCAAGATGCAAGCCAAACCATATGGCTGCGGTCCGGAGGGAAGACTTCATCACACCCCTGCTTAGTGGCACCCATAGATAGGCCACACTCATTAAGTTGACTCTGCACATTTAGCGACAATCACACACAGTAAGGGACTGGAGTGGAACATACAGACACTGTGGAGAAAATCTGTGAGGGAAGTGCTTGAATAATAGGTGGGAGGGGGATGTGGGAGAAAGATGAGGCGCTCACTAGATGGGTCACTTGAGACAAGAGGTGATGAAATAAATTAGGGAGGGAGCAGCATGAGTGTAATCCAGTTAGGATGAAACCATGCAGAGAAGTCACTGTTTCACCTGCCCTCTGTCATCCCCTGTCACCAGGCCACCAACACAACAAGGCCCAACGTGGAGGAGGGCATCACTATGTTCTCCACTCTCCTCAATAACAAGCACTTCCTGATTACATTTGTCCACGCCTTGGAGCAGCAGAAGGACTTTGCTGTGCGAGACAGGTAACAGTATTATTGATGCCTATTTAATTTCACTGACACTAAGAAGCAATCGTTAGGGAGGCGGCATTTTTCCTTTTTTTCTATTCCTCTTCTTTTGGCAAGCAGCGCTGATGGCAATTATTTTCCGTAATGTGTTTCAAAGCTGTTAAAATCTACATTTCTATTGCATTAGTGATAGCTGGGTGTCTTTAACTAATGACCAGTTCAGTCAGAGAGCTGTGTAAAATGTTTAAATTGGATTTGCTTTAAAATCATTTTTTGGGTGGGGGTGCTCAAGCCTATCCCATCCATCATCGTACACCCTGAACAGGTAATCTTTAAGTTAATACTTGATTTCATATACATAGCCGTGTGGCTAAAATCAAAGATGCAATCTTTTTGCTGGTACAAGTGAAGATATTGAACCTTTGTAAAGTAACGACTTAGTGTGGATCCACCAATCTGATACATTTCCAAGGGACACTGTTATAAGTTTGGGCATTTAAGGATAGGGCAAAAGTCCTACAAAAAAATGGTAAACAGAATTAATCAAGAAACAGGCGATGCAAACAGTAGAGAGAGAGATGGTTAAGTTGCAACTCACAAATATCTGCAAATCAACCTCCACTCACTATTAAAGTTTTTCACCATAGTTAATCTTTTTAGCTTTAAAGGACAGTTTTTTGCAATCTTCAGTTTGTAAAAAAAAAAAAAAATTATTTAGGTTTCATATTTATTTGGTGTAGATAGAATGCTTTATCCCATCAGCATGAACCGTGTTTTGCACTGGCTATGTTCTTTAAGTGTATACATTTTTATAGTCTGCAACTGGTTGCCTCTTCTTTGTGAATATTTAGTCATTTACCAGTGTAGCGGTTTTGATGCTGGTGTCCCAAAATGAGCAAATCACTATTGTGAACCAGAGAGAAATTCCAGAGGCCAGACCAAATCCCCACCCCTGCTCAGCGTCAGCACTTTCTGACTGATGTAACCTCTTCCTGTTGGATTAAAGGGGCTTTGTTAGGGAAATCCCCTGCACCTCTGGACACTGATTCAGCCCCTTCCCTGCCTTAGATCAGGCCTTTAGTTGGCTCTGCAGTCACAGGTGCAGAAGGGAGTGCTAAATCTTGTTTTTCTTTCCATAATTTATTATTTTTAAATCTCTTCTGGCCACACACCATCCGAGCATGTTTGCAGAAGCATGTTTTTGTTCTGCTAATCTTTTCCCTCACCCCCTCAGATGCAGCCTGGCATCCTTGCTCACCATTGCCCTCCATGGTAAACTTGAGTACTACACCAGCATCATGAAAGACTTGTTAGTAGATCTGATTGACGCCTCGGCCTCTAAGAACCCCAAACTGATGCTGCGTCGCACTGAGTCCGTGGTGGAGAAAATGCTTACCAACTGGATGTCCATTTGCATGTACAGCTACCTCAAGGTAAGACAGAGCAAGACTGAACAAAAGTATCTAAAATGTGTGCCATTTTATTTTTAACTTCACTTTTGTGTCTCACTCATCAGGAGACAGTGGGTGAGCCCTTCTTCTTGCTACTTTGTGCAATAAAGCAGCAAATCAACAAGGGCTCCATAGACGCTATCACCGGAAAAGCCCGCTACACCCTCAATGAGGAGTGGCTGCTCCGTGAGAACGTTGAGGCCAAGCCACAGGTCTGATACCACACACACCGTCAGCTCACCTTCCACAAACTCACATGTGCAGATGAAATGACTGCGAGAAAGTTTTAGAGACTCCAGACACACATTTGTGCTTAACCATTTTGTACTTTTACTCTGCAGAACATCAACGTATGTTTCCAGGGATGTGGCATGGACTCACTGCCAGTTAGGGTCATGAATACTGACACTATCTGCCAAGTAAAGGAAAAAATCATAGAAGCCTTTTACAAAAACCTGCCTTTCTCTCAGTGGCCTCGAGCAGAGGATGTAGACCTAGGTGAGAGCACATTTTCTCTGATTATTTCCATCCTCTCTCTTTCCCAACCCTCCAAGATATAGTAATCTCCTTTGCTAAAGGTCAATTCTTCTCATGAAGCCCAACTAACCTGAGGCTGCAATATAATAAATGACAGAATGCATTGAGAAGAGTGTACAGTCATAATCACAAAGAGTTATTGCTTTCAGAGGCTGTGGAGCCCGTAGAGCTGATTTGATTAATGGCCCGGGAATATTTCCACAGGTCATGACATGTACTTAGAGCACGACAGCCGTCTGTCTTGCCTGTTCTTTTCTTAATGTAAAAGAGAAAAATGCCTTACACCTCTGCCTTTATTCTTATTGTCTTGCCTACAGAGTGGTTTGACTCTGGCAGCAATAGTAAGCTTCTGCAGGACCTGGATAACTCCTCAGTGATGGAGGACGGCCGAAAGAAACTCAACACGGTCTTCCATTACCAGGTGCGTTTAAATTAGAGTATAAGATAGAGGGTAAATGATGAACAGCTGGGGTGCTGAAGCTGAGAACTCCATGTAACATGGTGCTTACTGTAGCAGTGATAGTGTCTATATACTCGTAACTAGTAAAAAATGTTTTTTTTCTTAAATCATTATGTACTTCCAAGTTAACCATACATATTTTTACAACATTTTATATGCAGGGTTGTGTTTACTCAGTTGCTGTAGACAGACACATTTATACATTGGTAATAACAGTATCTGAGAATACTTGTCATGTGTGACTTGTTCTTGGTTACTGGTTTTTCTCGTCAGAAAGTTTTCAATTTTTGCAAATTGTACAGCTCACTTAAAACACTAAATAGATACATGCATGCCCATTTTGAGTTTGAAAAAGTAGAAAAGTTCTGCAATTAATTTCACATGCATTACAATTTGCATGTTTTTGAAAAAAAGTGTCAGTCTTTAAACTCCCGCAGATCAAAAATAGGTAGGACAAGGAGTGCTCAGATGCTCCACTTTACTTGTGTAACAGTGTGAACTGTGTAAACAACACTCAGTTTTAAGTGACAGCATTTCAAGTGCTCTGTGCTGCCCACTTACTTATGAAATTATGTTAATAACTTTTATATTCTAAAAACAGTTTGAACTGATTAGATGGAGCAGTTTTGCCAATACCTAGAAAGCTGTTTTATTTGATTTTTTTGTCGATGATGAAAAGTGCCAAATGCATCTCTTTTTCTGGTAAAACTGTGTTCATATGCACAGGCACCCTCTGCACAGGTAAACAGGAATCCACATGAAGCATTTGATTTAACATGTAATTTCTTCAGGTTTTTGTAAAAAAAAAAAAAAAAAGAGAGAGATGTAGTAAATCAATGAAATATGATGTAGAGCTCTTTTAAAGCAAACATGAGATCTCTCGTATAAATCTTACTATCACCAGTTTTATTTGCTTTGTATTAAACTGCTCCCAGCAGAGCAACCAATCTCTGCATTAGGCAGCTGTATTAAAAAGAAAACAACTGTAAGGAGCGCGTAAAGTGTACGAGTTCACCACTAGAAATGTCTTTGTGTTTGTTTGTTTGGTTTTGTCTTCGTTGATTTGTGGCAGAAAAAACAAAGGTGCTGTGACTCTCGACTTTTGACCTGTTACCTGTACTTGTCAAGTGCTCTGCTGAGTTTTTTGCTGAGCCATGGGGACTGAGCTGTGAAAGCGAAGAGCTGCAGCATGTACTAACAGTCTGGGTTCACCGACGGAGCTGTTCAACCCATTTCACCGAGGGTGACTTTAATGAGCCCAGCCAGGCTCTGCAAACTTACCACCATTCTAGATGTTTGCCAGATCAGCACACACACAAATACACAAACAGTCGCGCTTCGGGGTGCCGCATTCCCCTCGAGGGCACGCTTAATGATGCTGCTCTAGTGCACCCCAGGTCACCCCTGACCCTGTGGCCCCCTGGCCTCTCATCTTTCATACCCCCCTCCCTCCTAATTCTTCTTCTTTTCCTTCCCTCTCTCTCTACCTCACAGATCCCAGAGGGAGCTTCGCTGGCCATGAGTATGAAAGACAAGAAAGAGAACACCCTAGGGAGAGGTACGTCACCTTGAAATATACCAACTCTACATTGCTTTGTCACAAATGCTCACCCACACTTGGATAATTCCGCGCACCCACTCAGTCACAGAAAACGGCACTTGCTGAGTTGATCATGAGAACATGATCTGCTCAAACAGGCACACGTGAAACCGTCAACCTTTGTCCCCGACGGACACCTTGGACATCTGAGCTCACGCACCTAATAAATCACGGCACACACTCTACGGCTAATGGCGCGGTTAAAGAAATGTATCCATGCCGTGGATGGAATCCATTAGCATGTGTCGGCTTGTGGGGCAAAATGTGACACAAGTGGGCCCATTGTGGGTATCTGACCAGTGCTGCCTGTCCACAGATGTGTTTACATTGAGCTTTTAATGGGCTTGTGCATTTGTTGCCGTGGGTCCACCTCACATAATCAGCACAGAACCAGAGCTCGGTTCTGCACCAGCTTTGTCCATCAAAGCCTCTCATTTTATTCTTACTGGGCCAAAAATGGGCACATGGGCACCAAACCTGGCTCCTGCTTCAAAGCATCAAGGGGGTGCTATGAGCCTGTAGTGCTCCCTGGCTAATATGAAACACTGTCCTGCCTGCCTGTGATCAGTGCTGAGGGTCTGGACTGGAGCCCGCCAGGCAGGAGCATCTCTGCCAGAGCAGGCTGTAATGAGAACACACTCACTGTGAGGGTTTTTGTGTGTATCTGCACAAATGCCTGTCTTTATTTTCGCTGTTGCAGGCACAGTAATTTACTATTTTTGTCTTCAAGCTTGTTCTCTCACTCCTGTTTGAACATAAATCTACATTTGTCCTTGCGCTCATATCTGTTCATGCATGTGTATGAGTATGTTTGTGTTTAGATCTATATATAAACCTGCAAGCTTTAATACTTTTATTCCCAGTATTGGCTGAGCATTACCATCTCATTACAGCAGCTCTTCAACCAGTCGCAGACTCTGCGTGTCTGTCTCCCCTAATCTCTCTCTTTTCTCTCTCCTTTCACTCGTAATCTTTCTTTTTCATTCTGTCAGACAGCCCCCCTCCCCTTCAGGCCCACAGTCCACTCTAATCACTTTCTCGTCTTGCACTCTATCTCCCTTGCTCTCCTGTCAATCTTCTTTTTTCTCACTTGTATCTGTCACTCTCCTCTGTCCTCCTCCTGTCTCCTCTGGTGCCTCCACCTCACTGATAGCATGTTGTTTTTTTCTTTTCTTTTTGTCTCTCCCTAGTTAAAGACCTGGATACAGAGAAGTATGTGCACTTGGTGAGTTAATCAGAGTTTCTCTATTCATGATGTCTAAGTTTATGACAAGAGCTTTTCCTGTGTGCCACTGTTAGTCAGCCCAGAGCAAGCCTGACGACAGAGAATGGGGTGGGGGAGGGGGGAGGGGGGTTAAAGGAGGGGAAAGAGAAAGCTTTGGAGAGGACATGACAGTGCTAATGCAGCTTAAGCTCTTTCATAAACGTCAGCTAAGATATGGGCCCTTTGACTTTAGAATAATGAGTTCCTTGGAATACAATTTACCGGGTGAATAGTTAGTTTCACAGAACAGTTCTGGAGCAGAGTAGGTTGAATTTGCTTCTGTCTCTCCCCCATCTCATTTTAGACTTTTGTGAGTAAGTCAGAGACATGATCCAGCTCACAGCAACCTGAGAAAATCCTAAGAATTTCCCAACTGCCCTCACTTCCCTAATTCTGTTATTACTCAGTCCTTTAAAATACCTCAACATGGAGTCTGGATCATGTGTCTAATGCAAGAACCAGAAAATTCCCCTTTGACAGCTCTTACAGAGCGCACAGTAGTGTTTTCACTGCTCGTCCGGCAGTTCATAGCTTAAGCCTGCGTTTCATACATTTCACCTCTGGTGTTCCAGGTCCTACCTCATGATGAGTTAATAGAGACCAAGAAGTCCCACAGGCAGAGCCATCGGAAGAAAGTCTTGCCTGAAATTTACTTGACACGGCTGCTGTCCACTAAGGTGAGCAGAATTAGGCAATTGATAGTGATGAAAACGATAAATGACAGGTGTCCAACACCACATGTAAATTCATACATCACATAAAATCGCGTGTGTGAAAACTATCTATGCTCTTTTCCTCCACAGGGAACTCTTCAGAAGTTTTTAGATGACCTCTTTCAAGCCATCCTCAGCATCCCTCCGGACCGCCCGCCTCTGGCTGTCAAATATTTTTTTGACTTTCTTGAGGAGCAGGCTGACAAACGGGGCATAACAGACCCAGACACCCTACACATCTGGAAAACCAATAGGTAGCCAACTAAATGCAGCGATTCAAGTCCCGCTTTGGTCTGCCTCACCGTGCAAGTGCAACTCTTCTCAAAGCTTATCTCTCTGTCTGTGCAGTTTACCTCTGCGATTCTGGGTGAACATCCTGAAGAACCCTCAGTTTGTGTTTGACATTGATAAGACAGATCACATGGACGCCTGTCTATCTGTCATCGCTCAGGCCTTCATCGATGCCTGCTCCATTTCTGACCTGCAGCTAGGCAAGGTGGGTTTATCCTTCTTCCTTACTCTGAAGCATTTTCCGCTTTGCTTTCGGCAGTACCTTTCTTCAATCTCAACGGTTCACAGGAAATAGCAACACACACAAACACCCTGTCAAGCAGTAAACAAGTTGCTGTGAGGCAGCTGGAAGTATGGAGGCAAATTAAGGGTGTGTTCACACTTGACGGGTTTAGTTTGATTAAAATTAACTCTGGTGTGATTGCTGTTAGTGCTGATCATTTGAAGAAATGTGAATGCTGCCATCCACTCCTGACAAATCGACCAAGGTCCCCTGAGAGGGTGTGTCTCTGTCAGCCTGCAAATTAAGTGTGGTTCAGAAAGACTTAAAGATGAATGCAGCAGAGATTAAAAATATACAAATGTTCAGTACTTGAATCTTGATGTCACATTCTAATCAGTTCCCGATGTAGTAACTGCATTGCAAATTACAGTGTCAAAATCCCACTTTGCAGCATATTGACGTGTTTGTGCACAGCACATTGCCACCTGGTGCTATTTTCACTCTATAAAGTTCAGAACTTATAAACTTTGTCAAATGTATCCTTTTAAAAATGATTCTTTGGGAATTGCATGCTGGCAAACTGTGATAATAAAAAGTCCAGTAAAATCCTACAAACACATTTATCCCAACTGATCACGATTATCAGTATTAATGAGATTAGATAATAAATATGAACGATGCTCCTTTATGAAGTTATTCCAACTACAGCGGGCCATGGTTTGTACATAAAAAGTGCATGAAGGATGAAAGTTCCCTTTTTTACAGCCTCTTAAATAAGGTGAAGAACATTTGTTGCCATCACTCATTTCTTTTGTAAATGTGCCTCTTTATGTAGGTTTTTTGCAGATAATTTTGTTTCCCTCCCTACTACTTTTTAACAAGCGCTTGGGTTTACTGCTGCTGCGCTCTCCCATTTGTTCAATCACAAAGCAGCTGATTATGGCTTCCAGAATTGACAGAACCTTTGTCAATGAGCATGGCAGGCTGTACTCATGTCAGATCATTTAACCCAGCTCTGCTTATCAAATTCAGACGTTGATCTGCAAATTAGAAAAAATCTGATTAGAGTAATCATGATCACCTGATCCTTGATCAGCCAGATACTGGATCTTTTAAGTGACATGCAGAGAACAGGCCCTTGTTGGATGTATTTGGGTTGGCCTTTTGCCACTACGAATCACTATTATAAGAAGGGGAGGTGACACAGGACTCTTTTAAAAATTAGAGATGAAAGCCTTTTACTATTTTCTTTTTTACATGCCAATCTGTAAGCAATGGTTTATGATAGCCTTTGTGGTTATTGTGTTAGAAACGAATACAGTACTAACGAATGCTGTCGCCCAGTGAGGGACTTGGCCATTCCTTTATGCAGCTTTCCTTAGCCTCTTGGTTAGAAACCTTTTATTCATTGTTCTGTGCCCATCAATCAGATTTATGTATCGGTATATCTGCTCTATGTATTTAGCTTTCAGACTCTACCCTCCACACACACACACACACACACCCTTTGAGTCCCCCGTGAATGGTCATCTCTAAGCCTTCAGATTGTCAGCTCCACCTATCCCTCCTCGTGTTATTTCAGCCCATTCGGCTGATCCAAGGTCAAGAGCACCAGGGATCTCTTTTTGTGATGTGTGTGTGTCTATAAAGTGTGTACATTCATCTGTCTATCTATCTGCTTGTCTATGTGTGTGCGCTTGCATTTCAATGTCCTCACTGCTCACAAATCTGTCTCATCCTTCAGACACCATGACCCTGAGCACGCTCGGCTTCCTGTCTCTCTCTGACTGGCTTCCTCCCCAGAGGGAGCTGAGGACTCATCATATAATGCTCCTTTTTCACTGAGAAACAGTCTGATTTATACACTTCACTGTGGTGCCAAAAAGCCCAGTGTGCTCACCACAGCAATATGCAGATGCACATGCAGGAAAATACATGTCCACGGGTGCAAAGAAACACATAAAAACCTTCAGAGCGGAGACAGAGTTTGTCTACAGCTCCCTCATTACCAAGTCACATCTGGCTGTGCATGTCGTGTGAAGTCACCAGGTTCAAGGATATGACTGCACATTCTCCTGTTGGTCAAGGAGAAAGGCATGACACACCTCCAGTATGAGGGCTCATGGAGGCTTGTTTGTGCATGTGTATGTGCATGTATAATGATGACCATGGGAGAAGACACTGAAGGGTACAGGATAGGGATTAGCAGGAGCTCAGCAGGGGGTGAGCAGGGGGTAGAAAGCTAGGCATTGCTAGCAGTTACCACAAAAACCATCTTATCTGGCGAGATGCAGAGCATTGAGGGCCACAAGGTCATGGGGGGGGTACCCAGCAGATGGGCAAGCAGCAGGAAGTGACCTTGTGGACAGGAAGAGAGGGTTCCCATTCGTAAGGAGCAACTGTGACTGCAGACTCTCAGTTCCTCAGCACATTTAGCACTCACAAAAGGTGACACAAATAACTCATGACACATGAAAACATCAAGGTGCATTGTAAGCACCTTCACCGCTGCTGAAAGCTGTGGCTGCCAGTCTCTTTTGCACCCTCTGTTTCCCTGTCCTACTTTCGTTCTGTCCTTTTTTCTCTCCCACAGACCCACACACACACACACTACACAAAGCGCACAACAGTAGTCACCACTAAAACTGGAAAATGCCCACAGCCTTTTAGCCCCGCTGCTTTTCTTCCTGCTTGAATAAGCACCAGTGTGCACGGCTGAAGTGACTGCGGGGAGAGTTGTTTAGACTGGAATGTTCTCTGGCTCTGGCTGTTTTAGACTCCTGTTGTGTGGAAAGGAAACTGTTCCCTCCCTCCATTGTCTTACTTTATGCCCGTCGAGATGGGGTCATTGAGAAACAGCTTCCATTTTAACTGAACAGCTACATATTTGGACATGGGCACCAGATAAAGAAAGAATGCCCATTTTATTCCAGAAAAAGATGAGTAAGATTGGGTCATGACAGCTAGAACGATTGTCCTGAAATAATGTGAGGTGACATATATGAGGGTTGATCTGATTCAGAGCAACAACTGAGGTTTTCGCAAATGCAAGATTTTATTTCTCTGAATGTAGCAATTATAATATGTAAAAAGTTCATTTGAAGCCGATATTCACTGGCTAAGCAACAGAAAGCAGTGAGTATAGCCCTTAAACTTATCTGTACTATGCTGAGAGGCTGTTGAAAAATGTTGGTGTCTCCGGAGCTGAGATCTTGACAGTGGACGAATAAAAACAGCAGGTGGTTGATGTCAGCTGCGTCCCTGAGGACGTCCTGGAGCTGATTGCATGGAAGCGATTGCACATTATTTGCCTCTGAATAGCAGCAGAACCGGATTGCAGTGATATTTAAAGTACAGCCACCAGAAAATGATGGGCTTGTGGAAATCGTGAAGAAAGCTCTTTAGTGGAGTATGGTAATTGTTGAAACTGTAAATGTAAGGACTTTGACTGCAATGGCTTGCATAAGACACAGAAAGAATTGGGACAGCTGAAATGGAAGACTTTAAGTTATTGTTGCACTCGGTTGCAGGTGAAACAAACTCAGCGTTTTTAATGTGTCACAGTTTAATCTTTAACGTGTGTAAAGAAAAATTGCTTGATGTTTGTTATTAAAAGAAAAACTTGAGGAAACTAATTAAATAAAAAGAAATGGACTCCATTATGCAATCCAGGCCATTTTGGCCATATGCTTTGCAGACACTCACAGGGTTTTATTCCCCACATTTAAACTGTGTATTATTGAAGTGGTCCTTTGAAATGTGTGTGTTAGACAAGCTATGTGCCCCAGCATCCAAACAAATACAGAACAGAATATTGTTGGACAAAGATGTTGCTCCCTTTAATTCACTCATTTGTAAGAAATAAATGTGGCTTTAATTATTTCAAGGAGTGATAAAAAATAGCAATATAGTATAAAGCAGTTGGCTTTGCTGAGCCTAAAGCCACCATCTTTATGATTAAAAGGTGTGAGATATTCAACTGAAATGACCGTTAATAAACTGTGGCATGACTGATCTACCTGAATTAATGTGTTTGTGTTTTTTCAGGATTCCCCCACCAACAAGCTTTTGTATGCAAAAGAGATCCCTGAGTATAAGAAGAGAGTGCAGTGCTACTACCAGCAGATACAGGAAATGGCCCCTTTGAGTGAGCAGGAGATGAACGCTCACCTGGCTGAGGAGTCAAGAGTAAGTAAAATGCTCAAAAAGTTCCTGTTTGTCTGTCCTCTTTCTACCAAAGCTTGTAATCACATGCCTCGGTTTTATTTTGGAATTTGATCTAATCTAACTTTTTGATGTCTGTCCCGCAGAAGTACAGAAATGAGTTTAACACCAACCTGGCCTTGACAGAAATCTACAAATATGCCAAGAGATACAGAAACCAGGTGAGATATTTTTGTGTCGCTTCTCTTTTCTTGTGATCTCAGATGTGGATAAGATATGTTTGAACATTGAAACTGGCCCTTTTTGGCAGCCACAACTCCTCCTTGGTGTATTAGGTTTCACAGATGGCTATCAGAGCGTGACGCATCGGTGCCGCTGATCAGAGCCATGCTGAAAGATGTAACACACAGTGAACAACCTTGCTATTTGTCGCTAAATGGCCTGGTTAAATATATGCACGGAATAGCTGCATTTCTTTTGTCCATGGTTTTCAATAGGGAAACAATCAGATGTGGGCCATCGTCCAAGCAGCTTCCACTATTCAGCATGTTCAGTCATCTCTCTCCAGCCCACAGGCTCCTTTCACTTTAAGCAAAACAGCGTGCTGTTTACCTTCTCTCCATCCAACACCCCTATCTGCTTAATGGCACTGATAAGTTGCTGTTTCAAATCTTCTGCTTTGCTTTGAACCAACACTCTTCAAGCTCCTCCTGTCCACCCCCATGGTTCCTCACCACTGTGACTATTCTCTAGAGAGGCTTAGTCAGTGGTGACTGTGCCTTAATGGAGCACTCTCACTATAATACCGTTTAGCTGCTTTCCCCTGTCATGCTACTGTACAGACGTGGGCCAGGGGCTTAGACTCTGATTCACAGAGCTCTGTGAATGGCCCCTGATTGCCTATTCTTTCGCCCCAGCTCAGTTTGCTCTGCCTCGTAGCACACTGTTGCTAAGAGCCCGTAAATCCCAGTGACATTGTGACAACTATTGGGCATGAAAAACAGAGCAGATGTGGGTTTTGTAAATATGTGAAGAGCATGGGCTTTTGTGGTGTGGAGGCATGCGTGAAGGCAAGAGAGGAGGCTGAAGCACTTCACTTGTTCATTCTGCGGCTTTCCCTTTTTTTTCTTCAAATTTCTATTTTCGGGCAGGTGGCTGACTTCCTCCCTCATCGATGGATGCGTGAATGTTCGACAGCTGCTGAATGTCCTGATTGTTGCGTTTTTCTTTCCCCATCTCTTCCGGTCAGGTGGTGAACGCTCTGGAGGCCAACCCCACAGCTCGTCGCACGCAGTTGCACCACAAGTTCGAGCAGGTCATTGCTCTAGTGGAGGACAACATATACGAGTGCTGCAGTGAAGCCTGAACCCATCGGCCTTCTCTTCTCGCCATCTCTTTCTCCTGCTGCCAGCTGCCTTCTTCCTGCCCACCCGGTCACCTGGGAATGCCATTAGGGAGTTCTTGTACGCTAGTGTCTTTCCCGCAGACAAAGGTGAATAGCGGCAGAGCGAGGGGTATGACGCTTGCCACCCGAGCATCGTGTCATATCTCTTCTCATGACACAATTCCAGCGTGGCTCGACTATACTTTAGAAGGAATGTGTATGAACTCAGCGCTTTTCCTGGATGTCTTCACGGTCACTGGGAACTGCAGTACGCCCTGGTGGCATTCTTAACGCACTGAGCCCTTCTCCGAAGGGAACGAGCCAATGATGCACTGTACTGTAATATAATGTCCATAGCAATATTTATAGATGTGTTATAATGCTTTCAAGTGACCTGTTCATCAGGATTAGAAGGACCCCTCTCATTTCCTAAAGCCTACAGTGCTCTAAGGTGTGATTGGTGAAGATGGACTACTGACCCCCATTGGGCCTTTGAACAGTATGACCCAGCTTTACATGGCAGGGTGATAACAGGTTGATGACGAGGGGAGAGAAGAATATTAAAAAAGGACAACTAAGAAATCAAATGTTTTAATGTAGTTCACTGGGAAGAGGTGCATCAATATAGAAGTGTTAATCGGTGTGCTTGTGAACGAATGAATATCATGCTCTCTGATCAATTTAAAGAGGGAAATTTGCATTTAAGAAAAAAAAAGTGAGCTCAGTATAATCAGAGAGACTGTAATGTGATGCCAAATTATTTGTTTGTGAAATAAATGACAGTATTTAGAATTTTAAAGAGTCTTATAATGATATTTGAACACTTAACTTGTAAAGTGCTTCCCTCCTAAATGCATTCCAGCACTGTAAGAGCATTTGATAACCATTAGGACATGGCCTTTCACTTGAGAGCCCACAAACCAGCATCTGGAACTTCTTGGAAAGCCTTGTAAATATGTTCATGAAAAAACAAACAGGCTTGGGGGGAAAAAAGACTAGAGTGGAAAACATTGTGCAGACATTCAGATTGCTTTTACTGCGGAGGACAAAACAACTGCACAAAACCTAGCCTTTACACAGCAAACAAAGTACTGTTCTCATATCTCTTTAATACAAACACTGACACTCTGGTATCCACTCAGATGCATACTCATCTGCCAAACACACAGACTCAGTCATCCGGCCTCTTGAAGGATGCATTCCCTCCAACAAAGGCTCTTTTCAGTTTGTTTACTCTCAAATCCTTGACAAAGGGTTAGCTAACTGTCTCAGCTCTGTCACCTCACAGACTATAAGACAGAGTCATCTGACAAACAGAAAAACTCAGCTGAGATACGTGAAGAAATGAGTGTCTAAGTAAACCTAAATATTGACAGAACATATGAATGAGAGTGCCTGGTTTGGGGTCATGTAACTGCAACAGTTACTTAAACAAGAGTTGATGTGGATGAAATTAGGCAATGACTGGAAGGGTTAGTGTCTTTTCGGTAGTGGGGAGCTTGGAAGGTGTTCAGCTGGACTATTGCCAAGATGGCAACCCTTTGATGCCGGGTTAAAAATCAGTGAGACCAGCTGAACGCTTTCCATGATTAAATGGGCTGAAAATACACATGCTGGCTCTTGATTAAGACGGTCCCACCGAAGTTGCAGCACTGCCAACTATGGTGAGGACAATTGGAGAGGTAAGTCAAGAGGATTGGCCAATAGAACGTATTGCTGCCTGGTGGTGATGGGTCCCTGGGTGACTGGGGACAGATGGAGCAGATAGAAGGGGAGCGAGGGGTCAAGCGGGGGCCACCTGGCTGGAGGAGATGGATGAAGTCTGGGTTTTGGAGACAGCAGCAGCGGCCTCATCGTCTCCAAATGGGTTTTTTCCACAGCACACAGTAGTGATCATGCAGTTTCTGAACTGGAGGCCACAAAATAAAGAAAGTGACAGAATCAATGGAGGATAAAGCACTTTGATCATAAGAGCACTGATGCATTAAAACTAAAACACAGCACTTCCTTTCAAACACTTTTCAGGATAAAGCATTAAGTATTTAAATATTCGGCAAGCATCAGTAGCTCCATGCTTTGCTGGTCTACAGTCTGTTAAGTACACTTATGGAAAGCTGTTGGTGTGTATTATCAGGCATCCAGGTCATGGTAATCCTAGCAACTTAATTACAGGCTGGTACTCTCGCTGGTTCTTGGTTTTATCCTTGTTTCTTCAACCAAGAGGGGAAGTGCAAGTGCCAAATATTCAAGCTTTTTGTACATTTTCAGCAACTCATAAAACAACTCAAGTGGCAGACAGGAGCCAGTTGATTAAAGAGGTGGGAACAAAAGGGAAATAGAAAAAACTCAAAATCCTTTTATAGCTGAGAACATATCTATGAGCCTGAGTATGTCTTCATCTGTTTGTGCCTCAACCATTTATACAGTCTAATTATACAAGAAAACCAAAACCACTGATTCATGCTTAACCTAAGTATTCATTTTTTCAAGCTCAATATTCATCATGTTAAATGTTACTTTAAGTAAAGCTTTCAGATAAACATCATGGAGTAAGCCTGACAATACTTACCTGAGCAACTACCTTACAAATAGATTTAGAGTTGCACAAAAGTAAATCTGCTTATGTAACTTAAAATGGCTCGCAGGTTCTGTTGTACTAAATGAATATTTTTTGACATACCTGTCTGTTTAGGAGGATGTAGATGACTGGGTTGTACAGAGCAGAACTCTTTGCAAAGAAGGCCGGAGCTGTCATAAAAACTGGCCCAAACTCAACTCCTTGATTGGCAAAGATGTACCAGGCCACAGTGGCATAGGGCACCCAGCACACCAGGAAGGACACCACCATGACAATAACCATGCGCGTCACCTCTTTCTCTGCTCTCTGAGTGGATTCAGACTCCTGCTGCTGGGCGGCAGCCTGAGGAGAGACAGATGAGCGTTAAACTAAATAAAGGAGAGATCCGAAAGTAAACAGTCTGTAAAACAATCAATTCTGCTGTGATCTGATCATTTAGTGATGCTTGTCTCAAAACTGGTCTCACATCAAGTTGAAGCGAGAAATCATCGTGTCAGTCAGTGGTATTATTTTTACAAGTTGTTGCTGCTACATCAGATTAATGCCTGTTTCAGTTCTGCTCGTGGATTGTGAAATTTGAGAACACATAGATGCTTTTGGACAGCTTCTTTGCAAACAGTTGGTTGGTTGCACAACAAGAAAAAAATGTCAACATTTATTTTGAGACCCATGCAAGGTTTCACCCTCTCTGCTTCTGTCTTCTGTCTTAACTGGATACACCTCTCCTTTGTTAGCATTTGGGTGTAACAGACATTTTAAGCATGCCTTCACCGTGAAAACAGTTTATAATAAGACTAACAAAAAGGGGCACCAGGGAGCAACTGGCTGAGCCCCATGTAAAGAGACTGAAAATCCTGGTTGCAGGGGGCCTGAGTATGTGTCCAGGCCTGTAGCTTTATGATGCCTGCCACCCCCCCCCCCCCCCCCCCCCCCCCCCCCCCACCAACATGCCAGCATTCCTGTCAACTCTCTACTATAAATTAATTCAACTTTGGCCCACAATGTCTTTGCAAAAAATAAAGACAGAATCATCCAAAGTCAAAACTATTCCTCACCTACTGTAACTTCAAGTGAATTCATGTTTGTTTTTTATCTCCAGACAAGTTTGTATATTTTAGCGTGCAAATGCCGAGAAAATCTATGTTACCATGGAAACAATCAGCAAAACATGCAGATAAATGGCACCAACTGTGAGAAGATTAGGAGGTTAGTTTATAGTTTAAAATGTGCCTTTTCCAAAATGATAGGATGACATACAATGAGAAACTGAGCCAGCAGCCAGTGAGGCCCAGAAATTTGGTTATGAGTGTTTATTTTTATCTCGAAAAATTTACTTATAACTTCTGTTGATCGGTTTACCATGTAAATTTATTTCTTTATTTGTCTTTATTATCATGGCATATAGTATATCTTGAAACTGCCCCTTTTGAAAAAGGAAGCTGTTCCTTGTGTATGCAAATAAATGGAACCCTGTAACTGGCTCTGAGAAAATGGCGTGTAAAAGACTATGGATGTTGTTGTCAAAGAACAGCTAGAATGATGGGAAACTACAAAGTGTGGTAGGGCAGTAAGGCAATACACAGAAATTCCCTGTAAGTCAATCTAAAGCTGTAAGTTGCATTAGAAACCCTAATAATATTTATCACAGCTAGATTTAGAATAATTGTGATACAAAATATGTTTTTTTGTCAGTTATCAGCATGAGCATGTGGACGACACAGTGAGCATACTGGCTGCCCTTTAGCTAGAGGACATGGTTATAAGCTGCCATGTTGGCAATGATCTCCCCTCCTGAAGTGTCCTTGAGCCACTAAGTCCTTTCATCTTCAAAAAGCATGTGACGTTCTACCCTCCTTGAGAAAATGGGAGGGGCAGGCAATATCTGTACGAGGATAAACAATATATCAAACCCTTATTATTAATACTGGATTATTAGGCAGTGGTGTTCCTACCGCTCGCACGGTGCAGAGCAGGCGACCGTAGCAGAAGAAAATGATGAAGAGGGGGATGCAGAAGTGGAGGACAAACATATAGATGACAAATGAGGTGTTGTTGATCTCAGGCTTGGGAGTGTAGTAGTCTATCCCACAGGAACACTGCATTCCCTCCGGGATATACCTGCATCCACAATTACCTTTAAGTAAGTGCGCTGCTTCACACAATAATCAGAAAAGAGGTTTTCTTTGTAGTTTAGTAGCTGGGTAAACAGAGTCTTAACACTGAAGCATACACTACCGTGACCATCCAAACAGTGGGGGTGCAGCACAGGTCATGGCCATGACCCAGGAGAACCCAAGGCCAGCAATGGCATGTTTTTCCCCAAAACGGAAGTTGGTCATTGGCTTACAGACCACAACGTAGCGCTCAACTGCCAAAACCACCAGAGACCAGAGGGCAATCTCTCCTGAGAGACAAACAAACCAGATTTTAAAAAATCCCTATGGTATCAATACATCTCATTTCGTTTACAATAGATCCATGATTCATTAAGAGAGCAACGTTGCAAACACAGTCCACACATTAACAGTCTCAGATTTCATCTCTTACCTCCCAAGGTGGCGAAGAATCCTTCAACATTGCAGCCACTGACACCTAAGATGAAATATCCATGCAGGGCTGTGTAGAGAGTGACTGTGAAGCCTCCAATGATCATAAAGAGGTCAGCCACCGCTAGGTTGAGCAGCACATAGTTCAGAGGGTTTCTCAGCTTTTTGTGCTTGACGGTGACATAGAGGGTGAGGAAGTTAATAGGGAAGGCAGTGATGATGAGGAACAGCATGTATGCAGCCAGTAGAGAGAACTTCCAGGGCTCGGCCAGGTAATACTGAGGGTACTCAAAGGGGCTGCGAACCAGCCCGGTTCTGTTAGACATGGGGACATAAAAGTTGGGTCCTTCCGTGCCATTCATGGCTGCAGCTGTTGACGTCTTTTCTTCCTCTGAGACCTCGATGAAAAAGGCTGTACTGTGAGCTTGGTGGTGCTGCTGAGCTGGAAACGAGGGAGCAAGATTGATGGAGGGATGTGGAAAGGAGATGCTCTCTGGTACCCCCTGAAGAGTGCAGCACCTTTTAATAGTCTGGCTGGATTAGGGATGTAGGAGTGAGGTGTTAGCAGAGACGGACTTAAACACCCTGAGTCCCCTCATACATTAGAAATATTCAACATATACAAGAAAAGAGTTCTTTAAGAGAGAGGTTATGATTACTGCAACATAAAACCCATCATTACTGTCATGAGCATCAGTGCTGCATTAGAATGAGATGAGAGGAGAGTGGGAGGGAAGGCAAGGATGCAGTTTGTGATTTCAACTGTTCAGAGTGGACAGACTTTAAATGAAATTTTTAGAGCAATTCAACTTATTTGCATTTGTAAAAGCTTAATCCCTAAGCACTGCATAGCACAGAGCTCCACTTATAGCCTTAAGAGTAATCAGAAGCAGTGGGACATAGTCTCCTCCGCCTCTGACAGAAACACACGTCCAAAATTTCAAAAGCGAAAGAGGTTTATTTCACAAAGTTTGCTAAGTAAGATGAAAAAAAGGCAAATATATACAGTGTTTGATTAAAAATACTGCCAGACTTCTGGAACAATATAAACAAGTAATAACAAGTAATCGTGGTTAAATAGCATGTTATATAAACTCTATACAGTCTGTGGAGTGCAGAATATCCGGTCTTTACAAAGAGAAACATGTGCATAAACTGACCTTTTTTTTTTACAACAAAATAGTTGTTTAAAATGTTTTTGTCTACATTTCTACACTGTACATCAACTTATGATGTATTCACAGACAGCCAAAGGTAATCGGATTCCATTAATCCAGCTGGATCGGCGGGCTGACGGTGCACTTCTCTTTCACTCTATAATGACCGGCACACAAACACTACATTCATTAGCCCAGCCATTTATCCCGGGATAATAAAGAGCTGCTTTTGAGAGATCAAATAACAGATTCAAACTGCAACATCTTTATCTCATATTACAGTGAGACGCAGATACAGTAACAGTACATAGGAGATGGACTGCAGAATGACAAAGAAAAAGCAAAATGACCAACAAATCTGCAGGTTAGCAGATCAGTTTGGTTCGTCGATGGGTCTGCGGCAGTACGGACAGCTGTTGTGCTGTAGCACCAGGAGTTCATAGTCCTCACTGTGAAACATCTACAAAGAGATACAGAAGGGGAAACAAAAAAAAACAACTCACAATGAAAAAGGAAGAAGAAAAAAAAGCAATTCAGAAAAAAAACAGAGCCAGGAACTGAATGAGGAACAACTTCATGGGTCACTAAGGTTCCCCTGGCTGTGTTTATGTAAATGCTGTACCTTGAAGCAGGTGGGGCACATGGTGATGCTCACATCAGGCAGCAGGGAGCGGAAGTATTCCCATTTGAGTGGCCTGGGCCAGCGTTTGATCAGGACATCCCTTCTGCTCATGGAGCATAGCACCGAGCGACTCACCTTGACAGGGACAAAGGTGGAGCCCCCTTGCTGTTTGGACACACAGATGAACAGAGCCACATCCTCATATGGACTCTGTCCTTTTCACCCCTCCAGCTGGTTTGCCCAGTTGGCAGAATACTAATCAACTCATCCATTTTGTCCTTTCTTTTCTTACCTCAAAGCTCATTTTGGCTGTAAATGGATCCTCCTCAGCATCATCCAAGCCGTCATCCATCCTAAAAGACTGCAGCTCTTATGGTCACCGATTAAGGACAAATGAGCAAAGTAATGTATAATGTAAATGTAATGTAATGTAATGTATAATGTAATGAAGGTGGAAAGTATGTTTTTGCACATTTCAACATCAGATAATTTGTCTTGTTTTGTAATTGTATTTTCAAAATCGACCCCAGGGAAAGCACTGGCACAGGTAATGTGTTTAAAACAAGTTGTGCCTGTCATTCATGTCATGGCCTTGGGAGAATACAACAGACCTCAGTGCCCTTGAGTGTCTGCTGGCTAATGCAGGTTAATCCTTGCACCAGGGCTGTAGCTACGGCTCTTGGAGGGTTAGTGTCATTAAGATGAGACAGGAGAGCCTCACTAACCCTATTAGCTCAAGAGCTAAGATGACTTAGTTCTGACAGCTTACCCACAAGCACAGAATCAAGGCCAATGCAGACTAAACAGCTTCTTAGAACTGTCACAAGGCAGAGGAGAGCCACATGCTTCAATTAGAGGAGATGCGCAGTGTGTTAGAGCACCAGCCCACCGCGGACTTAATAATTCACCTAAATCACATTGAACAATCTGTTACTTTGAGTGTTTACGTGCTGAGGATGATCAAAGGATACTGCCACTGTCCACATCCTGCCCCTGCGCCTCCCTCTGATCTGTGTGAGGAACTTCCAGGTCAATAAGAGAAAGAGCCTCTTCATCGCCGATACCCTCCTCGAGGTAGAATTGCACCAAAGGCAGCACCTCTACATACAAAAACATACACGCATTAAAAAGCAAAAACCTCAACTAAACAACAAAAGGTTGTTTCTCGCTGTGTGTTTGGGAGTCACTGACCGTACGATGACGCCGAGTAGATGAAAGGCTGCCTGCAGTTGATGCACACACTGCCCTGGTTGTTCAGGAGGGGGTTGTTGGTGGAGCAGCGGTAGCACATCATGCCCTCAATGAGGTCCTGCAGGAAACGTGTGCAAGTTTAAGCCTCCAGAAAACAGGAAAGACAGGACTAACTACTAAAGTCGAACAATAACTTGAAAGGCTGCAACATACCTCATTGTCGTGGAAGGGTTTGGCGCGAATGGCCAGGCTGCCCAGCTCTATGGACTCCAGGAAGCGCGAGGGAACGTGAAGCTCCTGGAGCTTTTCGTAGGAGTACCTGGCGAGCTTATACGCGCCCAGCTTTCGACTCTGCTTTGCCAATGCGTAAAGTGTGTTACTAAAATCTGGTTAAGGCTTTTGGTAAACTAGTTGGTACATTGGCTTTAAAGTAACTCATTTGCTCGCTGGCTTTGTTGGACTGGGGGGCGGGGGGTTTGATTTATATAGAGATTGTTGTGAGAGTGGTTCTGAGAGTGGTAAGTGCAGGTCAATGAGCTGCAGCTGCTCTATACAAACTGGTTTTAAAGCTCAACACCTTTCCTCTCCACTCAGCTACTCTCCAGCTCCTCCTACACACCCTGCTCCAGCACCTTTTGATAATGCACGTCCTCCAATTGTGTAGCTTGTTTGGCTCGTGTTTTTTTTTGCGACTTGTATATTTGTTTAAACAAATATAGTCCAACAAAGTCCCTCTTAGTCCATAAATCTAACTTCAAAGTTGCTGGAGGAGCTCAGCTTGGCCACAGAGGATCCCAGCTGCTCAGGCCCATTTCCTCCACTGAGCCAGACCTTTCCTTCCTCCTAACAAGAGGATTGACTCTGTATGTTTGCTCAAATCAAAACTTTTTGTTTAACATTTTTAACTATGTGTACGTATGCACCCAGTTCGGTAATCAAAGCCCTTGTTCAGATAGCGGAAAATGCGCCTCTTGTTGGCATCTTCTCCTCCCCATCATCACCCTGTTTCTTTTTCTCAGAAGCAGCGTGGCTTCCGCTGTGGCGCCAATTCTTCCGTTTTCTTCCTACTTTTCTCCACTTCATCATCACAGCCGATGCCAGCCTTGATTTCAGGGTGTGTGTTGTGAAAAGATTCCCAGACAGGAGGGGTCCCATTGTTAATTTTTACATAAAATAACACTGAATGTACTTTGTCAAATGTAAGGATACACTTTAGAAATGCCTGGTGGTATGGTCTTGTTGAGTTTGTTTAGGAGAAATCTGCAGATGTTGAAGAGGGTCTCAGGCATGTGTGAACTGAAGGGTTCATCCTATAGATTAGAAAAAATATAAAGATTGAAGCGGTGGAAAGGATTATGAAATAATCTAAATATCTGATAACAATTTTAAAAGCTCCATTTTGTCCTATTCCCCTTTCTTATTACTATAATCTTTAACCTCCTCTGAAAGCAGCCTGACCCCTTCCAGTGCCTCATCCCTTCTGAAAGGCACAGAGGACTTTTCTTAAGCAATCACTAAAAGCATTACGTCCCTCAAGCTAATAGTTCAAATCTAAAGTGCCTGTCTGGGAGAGTTAATGTAAGATACACGGGTTTCCTGCTCTGGTGTGGATCACAGCAATGCCTCTGGGTGTGACCGCTGTGGGGCAAAAAGCTGAAACAACAACCCAGCGAGACTGACAGGGGCCAGGTCACTCGGGCAGTACATAGGCAGGATTTTGTTGCTGGTAAGCAGGTTAGGTGCTGGGGTGCAAACACTGATAGGGCTGTCATCTCATTCCATCAAGCAGCTGGTTACCTTGGTGATAGGGGTCAAAGAGGTTTCAGGAGTTTAATAATGGAGCTTTGCTCAAGCTGATATTTCCCTTCAGTGAGCTGCAACCTTAACTTAAAGACCTCTACTCTTGCTTTTGTTCACTCTGCCTACCACCCCCTGTGCTTATCTTAATTTGTCCTAAAACCAGACTCATTTCAAGGATTGACATAATCTTACAGAGACAGACCTATTTTTATTGAACCCAGAACTCTACTGAATCCAGTACTCTATAGAAAGCTAAGTTGAACAGTAGGCATGAATTCTGCAGACGGAGTATACAAGTGAAAAAACAAATATATGTGGAAAAAAAACACAGAAACAGAACTCTTACCGATTTGTCCGAGTCATGATCATGACTAAGTATCGAGTTCTCACCGTGTAACGCTGAATGGAGCGATAGACGTGGTACAGCTCAGCCAGATGCTGAAAACGCTCAAACTTCTTCAGCATTATATCCATCTGATCTTCATTTTCTGGTTGAGACAAACAGAAATGGATGAGGACGAACAGTACAAAAATGTACAGTTAAAAATCTTTTACACATCCCACCTCTGGCAATGTCCAAACACTGCATAGACAGCATCCAGTAATAGTAGCCTGCATCATTAAATCTGTTCTCCACCACGGCATTGTGGGTAAGCTGCTCCAGGACCTTCACAGCTTCACTCTGACGCCCAGCTTTATGAAATGCTAAATGAGGGAAAAGAAAATAACAAATGTCAATTAAGAATTTGGGAAGACTGTCTAATCTTACTTTACTTGTAGATTTCAAATGCATAGGACATGAAGCACCTGTTTACATACTTTCATGTGACCTACTTGATTATAAGCTGCCATTATTTATGAACTGCACAACCCAGAACATATTTCCTTACTCAGGCAAATAACATGATAAAAACCATGTCTTCTTATTTTACTGACGTTTCAGTGTAAGAAGGGAGAGCAACTCTCCCTGTCCCTGGTCTTTCAGACACTTTCCAAGATAGCTAAATCACAAGCTTAGAAGAAAAAGTAGGTCCAAGCTGATAAAAATGTGATATTTTAACCTAAATACAGAAAATAAAGTGCATATTGATGTTCTTACCAACGCACAGAACCCCATTACCCTATTTCCTCTACAGTCTCACCGGACTGGCGCTGTGTGTGCAAAAACACACATATGCATGAACTTACACATGCATCAACACTATACATTTCCTCTTGTGGATAATGGGCCTTCTTTGGTTTAAAAGAGTTCTGCAGAAAGGGATACAATACGAGTCTAATTTGACCAATTATATCCATGACGGAGAGATGTATGAGCTGTCTGAAAGGCTGTAACTTGGGTTTCACTATTTGGCTTTGGCTGCTTGTCTTGGTCTGAGTGGTTGCTGCTCACCATAGTCTACTAAGGCTGTTTATTACCCTTTTTCAATGAGTGGCGCCTTTAATCATATATAGTGCAGATATGGCAAACCTTTGCATTATCCGTATACATTTACAGCATGTAAACTTTGCATACATTAGACACAAAAATGCCAGAGTAATTTGGACTTCATCAACACAAAGTATTAGATGAAGTTATACCAATGTAATTTTCACATCTGATAACCAGCAGCAGTTCTCTACAGACTCGGGGGGTCTTCTCAAATATGAAACACCAAAGAATGTTGACTTATACATGAGAGCTATTCTTCATGTTCCTATCAGAAGGTAATTAAAAGCAGCTTTGGAGAGTCGACCCCAATGGTGACTGCACCCCCACAGCCATGGCAGGGGTCAGAATGCATTAGTGGCAAACATTTATCAGAGCTCCTAACTGGATAGAAACCACATTCAGCTGTTGTTGGTTACTGTTAGTGACAAACACACGCACACACACCCGTTTACAGAAACAGTCTGACAAGGCTGCAGAGAGCAGCAGTGCCTGTCAGCATGTCCTTGTCAGTGCTCCTAACCAAACAAATGCACTTTACATTGTTCTGTAATGGAAATAGATAATGATACACCATTTGTACAGAAAATGAGCCATCATTTTCATTGGATTTTGAGAATCATTAGTATTTTTCTTGAATAGTTATTGGGAAGTATGAGTCCTGTGGACAGCAGACAGCCCAGAATCCAATCCATTACAATCACAAGTAACACAACACCATTTCACAGCCTGTCTAAAACCCACACAATCAAAAAATATGCATGACCATAAGCAAACCCCCTGTACAATCAGGTCTGTTCACTCATGAATTCTATGTTGAGACAAGCAGAGGACGATTATGTGGAAGAGGAAATATGCCTGCTGAGATCATAATTATAAATCTATGAGCTGATTATAACTATGGCTACAGTTGGTAATCATCATCAGAGCTGCTTGTAGCACTGATGATTAGAGGCAAGGCAAGCATGTCATTCATCGAACAGGCTGTCTGATTCGGTCCTGCTCTGCTCCAGCACAGAGGATCATGTTTTATAGGGGATATACATAATCTTGAGGAAGCAGTGAAAAAAACTCTGTGACCAGAGCTGGCCAGGCTTTATCACTTCCATATGTAAACATTGGCTGCTGGTGTAGTACTTATGTTCGGTGAAAATGATCCTGGACACATACTGTATGTCTTAAAAAAGGACATATGTTATTCCACCCAAACAGCGAGATGCATGCTTAAAACTGGGGATGGAGACCTGACCTTTTTGCGCCTCCTCAAAGCGGTCGTTTTCAGCCAACCACTGGGCATACGGCACAAAGACATCGTATTTGAACTGAGGGTGCTTCTCCACCAGTGAAAAGGCCTGGGAAAATCAACAGCGGAGAGGACAAATGATACATTAGATGGAGAACAGCTCATATGTCCACTTGACTTCATCGTCCCACATGCTGTTGTAACGTATGCAGGGTACAGCGTTGCACCACCCGGGGGAATTAAGCTTCAGATGCTGTTAATTAGGACAATACAATTTACCACATATTTTTTATATAAACACACTTTACAACTAGTCAAAATATTTCCCCAATATCATTCATTAGTTAAAAACAAAGTGAGTGTACGGGCCGAGATGACTTCACACTCAATTAGAGCTCCAACTGTAACTCTATTTGAATGGCAGGATATAAAGAGCTGCGGTAGCGCCCTGTGGACACATATTTGCCTGACACGGTGACTAATTTAACTCAATGTCCTGTGGCAAAAGCTGAGCCAATAAACACACAGCAATCATTCCAAGCAGTAAAAGACACAGTGTGTGTGTATGTGTGTCTAAGGCCAATGAGCTTAAAGTCATTTCAACAAAATACTTTGTTTTCTTAAATAAACTGGGAACAGTAAATAGCATCCATATGGTCCCTGCTGTAACTCTGAGTTGGAGCTGCAGGCTGGCCTGTCTTTGTGTCCTACCCCCAGAGATGCACATAAAACCTAACCTAACTTAACAGTAAGCCTCCAACACGTACTCTTTCTTCTTTCTCTCGGAGGATTAAATACATTTTCCTGGACGCCTATCATGATTTCATTTTTTGTTTTTTTTTTGTTTTGGCTCTGATGTCTCAGCATGCAAATTGCTGGAGTGCGTCTCTGTAACGGCTTTGACTCAATTACAGACAGCAGATGAATTAAAGAAATGCAGGATTTTTCTTTTTGTCTGAGCAGCATGATTTTTCCTGATAGAGGAGTTTGACTGGAAGCACAATATGGTTTGAGGCCGTTACTCTTTGAGCGCAGCACAGTGTGTTGAGCTTCTAACTCCAAGCTTGTCATCATCTGGGCATGGATTCAGAGAAATCTAAAGCTTGGTGATCAGCTCTGGAGTGAATGCAGGCTTTTAGTTGACAGCGAATGAGGAAATTAGGCAGACATATTATCTCATTGTTCACCTTCAGCTGTGGCTACTTTGACAAATACAACAGCTGAACAAACCACGAAAAGAGGCTGTTCATTTTGTGGTTTAGGATTTGAGTGTCAGAGTAGTTTATTAAGAACAGTCCTCTGTATTTCACATTCAATTTTTGTGACGGGATTTTCTGTGTGCAAGACCTGATAAGCTGAGAAAGTGTGCTTGAGTGTGTCAGACCTCTTCCCAATGTCTGGTCTCCACATGCAGGTCCAGCAGAGCCTTCAAGTCTCCCATCTTTGAATAAGTCTCAGAGGCGTAGCCGTGATGTTTCAGCCTCTTGAAGTGAAGAGCACATTTTGCCAGTGGTTCACGCTCAGCCTTGTCCAACTTACGGGCAATGTCAATGAGCCTGTACAAGAGAAGAAAGAGCTCTCAGACAGGTTGCAGGAAAACAACACTGAAACGTGTATCTGTTGTAGCAACCTATGCTGAAAGAATGTGGATCAGTCAGGGTCACAAGCTTAATCTGGTTCAGGTTAAAGAGCTCCCACTGTGTTCAACAGCAATGTTAGCTGCACTGCAGGAGGCCAACAACGTGCACACAGAAGGTCAGATGGAGTCAGCAGAAAGGTCTTACATGACCATCAGATATCAATTTGCTTGGTTTTCTACACCACCAACTCACACACTCCATTAGATGCCACATTCCCACTGTGTACATGGTAGTGAAATGTAACAGAAAGTTGATTGTTCACAGGTACCCTCAATGCTGTCTTTTCCTTTTCCCGGCATACCAGATGCATTTAACACTTCATGTGCCAGAAACATGATATAGATATTTACTTGTGCTGTCTGCTTCTATCAACGCAACACAGATGTCTGCTGAGGAGGTCACTCCAATGGGTCTGCACTAGACCAGAGGAAACGATGGTCTTAAAAGGTGGTCCTTATATAAAACTCATGGTGCACTATAACTAGTGGTAATAAAATGATCTGCATTTTGTACAAAAATAAAGAGAAAAAGTTAGTGTGATTGTCTCATTTAACTGGTTAAAAGGTTTTAGATGATGATGGAGTTTTGTTGGTTTGTTACAGTACAGAATAATATCTGCAGTAGAGTTTCTCATGAGTTTACACTTTTTGTTACAATCTCCTTATTCGAAAAGATCCAAGAAAATGAGGGTACAAGTCAAATGCTTGAATACATGCATGCAAATTTCTGACTTATACTGTTTCCCTAATGATGATATCTGTTGTGCTGCAATACCAAAGACAAGTAAGGGACTATCGGCGATCCTACCTCACAGTAGTTACTTTCACAGCATACCAGAAACCTGTGTGCTGCTTGGTTTAAACAATGTAAGCAAACACTGATTGACTGCGGCACTGGTATCCGCCGAAACAAGATCCTTGTGTAAACTAATAGTACAATATTGCCCTTGTAAATATCTACTCTACAAAATTATACAAAACATAGGCTTCACGGAGGGGATGTAATATTTTCTCTAGTCATCCTACTGCAAGCCAACTTCATCACAATTCTTCATCTCTGTTTGTGAATGCAGATATACATAGATTCTCAGGAAAGATCTCCACTAAGTTATCCACAGGGTGTTCCTACAACAGTCTGATTCAACAACATCTCCTCATAAATCAGAAACACAAATCTCAATGAGTAGTTTAAGAAGAAATTAAACAAGGGCATCTGCATAACAAAGAACGGATGTTAAATTTTAATAGTGTAACCCACATGTCTGCCCAGCCGTGCTCTCCAATAATATCTATGGCTTTCAGATGCTCCCCTGCTGACAGGTACATCTCTGCTGCTGCCCGCGGCTCCTTGCTGCTTTTGGCCCAATCTGCCTGCTTGGTCATTAGCATTCGAGTGCTCTTGGGGTCTGTGGCCCCAACAAACTCCTAAAAACAGAAAGACATGGTTATAAAGACAAAATGTTTAAGAAAAATATTCATATACAAGACTGAGTTAGAAGTTCACATGAAATGATTTGCAGTTTGCTTCCAAGAATTTCTGTTTACTGTGACAACAACTTAAGGAGCAGCGCTCCCTCTGACAGGTCTTTCCACTTGTCTGAAAAGACACCACCCATCATTCTGCATCTCCCCTCCACCAGTGTTTTTGCTTGAGTTTTTACTCAAATTGGTATTTTGTTAACCTCAAAACTATTGTGCGCCTTCAAAAGTGGGATGAGCTATGAGCATTTCATGAACAAAGCTATATTTTAAAAAATGCCATTAAGAATACCTCCAAAATTACCTTCTTGCCAATGTTTGGCCAGACAGTGCAGTGCAGATGACAATAGCTGCAAGGCTTATCGTATGAAAACATTTAATCCCAAAGTCTGACTACATGGGGATGATTATTGTCACAAGGGAAGTCCTGAGGGGAAAACTGAAGGAAGGAAAAAAGTCCACTTCAGAGCGACACAGTCAGGAGGGTCCAGACTGAAGCAGGAAGAAGAGAGAAGAGAGTCGCACAAACATCAGCCAGCTAGAAGGCCTTTCCCTCCGGTGTCCATCCTATCTAAAACAAACAGCCTGTGGGACCATATGGCCACTCAGCCACATAAATATACAGCCAACACATCAAACACAGAAAAGATCTGATACTCATGCATGCAGAAATACACATGAACAATTCATGGCTGTGTCATCTAGTCCAGTAAAGCGAATGCTGATATTGAAAACTACCCCCCACACATAAACATTAAAAAGCTCAAATTATTTTTTTCTTTTTTAAAGCTCCCCTGACCTTCTCATCAAAGTCTTCACATTAGAGCAGATGTTTATTTAATTTCCCTCCATTTGTGCTCCAGTTTTTGCTTTAACTTTTTCTGTAAGGAGTGTGTGTGTCTGTGTGTTTGAAAGTGCAACTTCTACACAATGATCAGATGATATATGTTGAGACCGTGATGATGTATAGGCAGATGAAAGACAGGCTTTCAGAACACCGCGCTTGGCCCCAACTTGGCATCACCGCACATAATGAAGAAAAACATGTGTTCTAAACCCATAAAACATGCAATCCTTCACAGGCTTTTCTGCTCGTGCTGATAAAAAGGTATGTTCCATGGGAGTGTTTGCGGAGTTGTCAATCGATTATTCAATCACCTTGGCATACTCAAACATCCGCAGGTCAGTGTACATGCTCAGGGCTCTGGATTCGTGGCCATTTCGTTTGTAGAGCTTGGCTGCCTCGTGGAATTTCCCCTGGAAGGCACAGACATCTGCCAGGAACAGCTCATTGTCGCTCTCGCCCCGCTTCTTCCTCTCCTGCAAATCAGTCAACAGAAGTAATGGCGTGTGTGCCGAGATAAACAATCACACGCACACACGCACACACAAACCTTTGGACCACAGTCATGTATGTGAGATCAGAAAAGGCAAAAACATACAAGGCAGAAAGAACTATTAGCAAACCAGGGTGCAACACTCACTTCATGTTCCTACAACCAGTCAGCATCATATAAAGAACAAACTCTCTTCTAGTGAATGCTATGATTTTTTTAGCTGGATGCTTTCATGGATTTAAACCAGATTACAGAAGAATTAGCCAAGTTCAGACAGACTGCCTCCTTCTCAGCATGCATATTGTGAGGATGTGTGTTTCCTTTCATGTTTAAGTGGCCTGGATTTAAAGTGACAGTCAAGAAAAAAGCTCTGCCATCATATGGTGTAAAATAAACAGTACAGAAAAAATATGTACAAAGCAACAAAAAATATCAAATGTCTCTTTTTGTCTTCCCGGTGAGTAGGTATTACCTCTATGCTATTGATCAGCTCCAGGTAGCGCAGGTCTCTGATTCGAATGAAGGCCTGGAAATGGAGAGAACACATGGAGTGATTTAAGAGATGGCTTCTCAGAATCTGACTTTTAATGCTTTTGTTTCCAGTACCATATTCTTAAAACCCTTGCCTGAGAGATTTATTAACCTCTTAAACTGCTGCCTCCATTTCTAATTTTCCACTCAAAAAACAACACTAGATTAACACATCAACACCTTCACAACTGCGTAGCTGGAGAGAAAAAAGGGTAAGAAATAAAAAAGTCTCCCTTTCCTTATTACCTAAGCACAATTTGAAACTGTGGATATTTTTAATTCCGCTTCAGCAAAGGTGCTAATTATAAATGATTCCCAGTTTAATACTTAACTAAATGATAATGGTGGTTAGATTTTTTTTAATATGTAACAGGAATTAAGCTGAAGAAATTCAAAATTCATTCAAATCTATCAAAAACTAGGGCTCTCTTAGTAAATGTGACAAAAGGACTGATCTAAAAATGTAATTAATTGAAAAAATACCAGCAAGCCTCGTACTGAGAGTTGTACGAAATAAGAGATTCATAACATTATTTCACTGTTTACTGGGCTCCTTGGATAAAGTAAGCAGATCATTGGCTTGCAAATAACATGAAGTCAGAACACATAGATGAGATACATACATGCCTGCTATTACGCAGCGGTGTGGCTGATTTTGCCTGTAGAACTAAATTGTGAAAAATAATGACATGAGTCTAAAATCCGAACAGCTTGTGCATCTGACTGACCTTCTTGGCAGTTTCAAAGTCAAGTCCCTCCAGAGCCTCGGTTGCCAAATCCCTCCAGTCACTGTCTGTCACACCTAGACAGGCAATCTGGTAGGCCTCCTTAAACATTTTCCTCTCCAGGTACTGGTACATGGGTGCGGACTAGGCAAAGCAATAACACCACAGTCAAAAAGCATTACGAATCTTACAAAGAGAAAACAGCCACAAACAACTGGCCTCCACACAAACGACGTCTTCTAGACTACGACATGCCGATGAGGTAACACCCACCTGAGGCACCTCCACAGCAGACATGGAATATACATGAAGGCAGAAGATCTTAGAACCGTTGTAGCCAACCATAAAGCCTTGCATCTTCTGTTGGTGTACAGGAAAATTGCTAGCCTTGATGTTAAGGTAGCCATTCCCTGAGAAGCACAGCATGTCCTCACACTGGGTGTTCCAGGCAACGCTGTTGGCGTTTGGCTCCTACAGGAAAATAATAAATGGCAGAAGAATTAAAAAGGTGTAGAGCTGATGGAGGAACAAAGGTATTTTTTACCCTTTGAAGTGTTTTTTTAATCAGCCAAATTATGTTCCCCCCCCACATCTTTCTTTACGTTGTCAGCAGACCTGAAAAAGCAGTTCTTTACTGTTGATTTCGTATACAAGCAGAGTGTTGTGCTCATCCACCACTGCCAGTTTGTTGCGGGAGGCGCTCATGTCGAGGCAGCGCACCGATGTCGACAGCTTCAGCAGCGTGATGGGAAATGGATTGTCAACAAATATCTTCAGGATCTGCATCAGGAAAGACCAGCAGAGGGGAATAAAAACAGACAACATGAGAACATGCTTGTTAAGTCCAGGCTTTACTGTTGTGATAACCAGTCCCAGCCTGGCTTCACCATTTTAAAGGTTGAGTTTGAGAGTGTAAAGTCTAGAATTTTGAAGTGCTCACTGCTCCATTCTTTAACCCCACAAGTAGGCCCTCTCTGCCTGGTGGACCTCCAATGACCTTGATGTAACGAATGAGGGATTCCATGACCCATTCTTTTTCACGGACACTGGTGAAGGACAGACACTGGAGTCTCTTTTCCTGCACAGAGCATAAAAAGAAAGGTGAAACCACAACTATATACAACCAATGAAACATGAACTGGCTCAGTGTCTCCGAATTATCCCGTTTTTACAGGATCCTTTCATAGTCTATTAAATCTTCATGAAACAAACTCATAAAAGTCAAACACATTCTGGTGTTTTGTACCTTGTAACACTTCAGAGGGTGCTTTAATGTCACAAAGCATCACTATGAAGATAAACTATGATTTTACCCTCGAGAAGCATGCAAAGCCCATATACAGAGCCTACAAACTGTCTGAGGCATGAAACTTGAGTATGCCCAACAGACCGATCTGAAGCAAGAGGAAATAACCCCTGTCTTGTGGCTGCTCCTCCTCCCTACCAGCCTCTGTCAAATATACAAAGACGAAAAGTTGAGAGGAATCCCAGGAGAAACCAACTGGCTCAACAGACTGTGGTCTGTCCCCTTTCATTCAAACTGTCTTATTTTATCCAACCTGGGGAGACAGAGGAGGAGAGAGGCTAAGGCTGCAAAGCACATGTACAGCTGAAGAAGTAGAAAAGCTATGCAGAAGCATATGTAGTAAATTTCTAAATACTGGTTCACTCTGCTTTAATCACAATCATGGAGATGAAATGTTTCCTGCTCATTCTTGCACAATCAAGCGTGTATTAAGTGTCATTTACAGGGGGAAAGTAATTTAAGGTTAGTAAAACTTGGTCTTCCCTCTATTTATCACCTTGTTGGAACACAGTGTTCAAAACCCGATGCAAAAGTGTGCAAATCTTTTAAACCAAAATTCGATTTTCAGTAGGGTGTAGAAAATGTATCATGTTGAAAGGGAAACATTTCACTTTTTCATGTAAAATATCAGCTCATCCATTTTCATTTCCACACTTTGGCTTCTTATTAACAACAAAAGAGTCTGGGCAACAAAGAGCCTTTTACAAAATGAAAAATTTGACGACTTATGAAACAAGTGATGAATTTCTAAATTCTTTTAAACACATAGTTCAACACAGTGACCATGTCTCCTCTGACCTGGCACAGAATGATATGTTGGGAGCAGACCACCAGCAGGTTGCATTCAAACCTCCTGCAAATCTTCTCCTTGATGCAATAGTACATGTCGGAGGAGTCGTCCGAATAGAGCTCATAGATGAGGATCTTCTCAGGTAGCTGGATGGCAAGACGGTTTCTGTAGATGGCAATCTTCTTCACCAATTCTCGACATTTGATCCTCACTAGGAACAAGAGGAGAGGACCGGCATGCACAGCACAAAGAGTTTACTTACTGGGTTTCTTTTATTCTATTTTGTTGAAGCTTCAAATGCAGCCAGCCTTTGCAAAATATTAAGTCTCTGATATGATTAAAGTTACAAACGTCTAAGTTATTCTTCCCCCCCCTGAGTGTGACACCTTGCTTGCATAATACATTTAATACATTATTATTGGAGGCATCATAACCGCTTTTAAGTCATAAACTTTGCTGCTTGTTGCCTGTACAAAAACACACCTTTTTTTTCGCTAATGAGGTGCTGGACAATGACGTCGGTCATGCTGTCTCTATAAGCATAGCGATCTTTGTACAGGCCGTGAACTGTGCTGAAGATGAGTTGGTAGCAGGCGATGGTCCCATCCTGGCAGCCCAACACCTAGATAAGAAACAACAATGTAGCAGTACATCCTATTAACACCTCTAAGAAAAGACTGAGGGAGTGGGAAAATGTTCCTGTTGTTAGAGCATCTACACAGCAGAGCTGAAAGAATCGGCCAGAAACCAATTCTCTCCTGTGTGCCTCATCACTTTCAGTTAAATATAGTGAGAGGAAAAGCTGTAGCAGTCTAGCCGTAAAACAGCATGCCTTGTGTATCTGTGCAGTCGAGGAAGCACTGTTTTATCACATCAGTTTTTTTTATCATCGGTAAAGTGAATGTCACATCTGAGCAAAGAATGTTTTGCATTACACTCTTTGATCTGTTCTCTCACGACGACATGTCTTATTATTCTAGAGCAGGAAAAAGAGTAATATAAAAGATAAAAGATTTTATAGGCGCATGACTTCACAAGTTGTGGACCCACCACAAAGTTGGAATCGGGCTTAACTCGGCATGTCCACGCCCAGGAATTCTGTTCCCCGATTGTTCCTAACCGCACACCATCTTTAGTATAGAGAGACACCTGTTTATCGGATCCACCCATCACTATGTACTCGCCCTTGGAGAAGTAGCTTACGCAGCAGGGGTCATAGTTTAGAGTTCGGTCTTTTCCAATCTAGAGACAAAGAGAGGAGACATTTAGACAGGAACCCAACAACCATTTCTTGTATCTATTGCTTTGAGCCAGCATTTTCCAACATCTGAGCCAACACACATCAAAGTCCTCAGTACATTCAACCACGCCTTTGATTGTCAGAAAAATTGTTTTTTTTTCTCTGGCTAAAATGGCTTCTTGTTGTATTAAAGTTCAAAGTCCATATGCTCCAATATCTTGTCAGGTCACCCAATACTGTCCAGCTGTTTTCCCTCGATGTGCAGAAAAACTTCCAAGAGAATTCCTAATAATTCTATCTGTACTGCAAATAATTCCTGGTGTTGTAATCAAACTAAAATCTTAATTTAAATTAATAAAAAGGGCCAATGATGTTTCATGGGCCTAAGGCAGACAAGTGAAAATCCATAATCACAATATTGCCTATAGGGAAAAGAAAGGAAGGGGGGACATTTGGGGGGCATTAAAGCATGGTAGGATCACTTCCAATGCACTGTTATGGTTTCAGCAGACCCTGACAGCCTGATTACTGCAGGAAACACAGACCCTAAATTCAGTTATGTTCAGTTCAGGGTTTGCTATGTGTTTGACAAGTAATCTAAAGTTTTTTGTTTCTTTCTGCTATAGCAAGTTGTGGCACATAGAGGCTGCCTTTGTTTAATCTGTTAAATATATATTTAACAATTTAAAGCAAATGGAAAAAGAACAGGGTGTAGACTGTATATTCTGAATGTAGTGTTCCTACTGATTTTGTAGTTGTTTTAGACTGGAGATTTTGAAGCCACTGGCTTTTGGTTATCACCTGCTTTCCACTGAGCTGGTAGAAGGAGAGCTTTTGACCCCAGTCTGCCACAGCCAAAGTGTCATTGTGCTCATCCCTGTAAAATGAGAAGATTTTATCCATGAGTGCTTGTGACAACCCTCAGTGCTTATTGGGGCTTTTAAGTAATGATGACAGACAAATCAGAAAGGTCAAGCCTCATTTAATGAACATTTATGGCCAAGCCTACCCATCAAACCAACACACACACAATCAGCGGTGGAGAGAAATGGAAAGGTTCTGTATGTTTTCATTCTGATTAGGTTTGATTGCATGTCAAGTGTTGTGTTATACCATAAGCGCATGTACCCATAGTCCATCTCAATTCCAAGGAAAAAAATTTTAAAGCTCAGGGAATAGTTCTCCTTGACTGACCTCATGCACTGACCTCATGTTATGACAAATTATGTAAAGCAACCCGATGGTAATATATCTGTTGCCTCTCCTCTCTGACACTTTTACCCTACCTCTTTTTTTCTATTGACTGTCTAAAGTAGCTGCAAGAGTAGCCTTGGCTTTGGCTGCAGGGGACAGCAGAGAGTGGAGACAGCTGATCCAAGGCATCATAATTCTCCCCTTCACTCCTTCACAGTTCAACCACTCCCATGTCAACTGCTGCCACCTGCTGGCCACAAGCAAACTATTCACCCAAAATGCTCTCACTCACCCAACCATACTAATGTCTCAGAAAAATAAATACGCTGCAAACGTCTATGTAGGTGTTGATTACATGCTATGTTAGAATAATTAAGGACTAACTTAGAAGGATTCCATGCTATGGACCAGATAGGAGAGGAGGAGCCCCCTGGACGCTCTATCTTGACCTTTTCATCTCCGTTCTTGTTGCATATGCTCACCACACCATTCATCATTCCCAGAGCGAGGTACTGCCCATCGTTTGTCCACCTGCAATTTAATACATTCCTGGCTGTCACATCAACACATCACAGTAAAATGCACAACTGTAGCAGAAAGTCACAGAGCGGAACCTCACATACCCACAACAAGTTATTTTGCTGCTGACTTTATGTTTGTTCACAGATTTTTGCTCTGGGGACCACAGACCTAGAAATATGAAGGATATATTGATACCTATTATCAGAGGAGGGCATCTGGTCTGTTTTGAAATATTCATGGCTTTATAATATGTTCTGTTGAAGATCTGAAAGCTGTCTGTTGACTTAAACTAGAAGAGAACTCACCAAAGTCACCAGAGGAGCAGGAGGCAAGCTGGTGAGTGACTGGGTTGTAGGCAACACACTGGATAGAGTCATTGTGACTACAGATAAACAGATTATAAGAAAAATGATAAAGAATTAAACATCATTATGTAATATTACTGTGTAATACCAAGGTGCTGAGTTAACACTTACGTATATTTCAATATACCCTCTAGTTTAGAAGTCCAGATGATAATACTTTTATCAGCTGATCCTGAGGCAAATCTTTTACCTGCAGAGGCAAAATACATGGATGTGAGAAATAAAGACCAACGAGTGACAACAAAGATTTGAAGTGCAATCTGAAAATATGGTTAGGTACCATCCTTGGCATAGGCTACACAGTACACTGTGTCTTTGTGTCCTTTTAAGGGCTGGATAAGAGTTCCCTCTGCAGCATCATAAACCTGCAAAAAGGTGACAGAATTTGAAAGGTTTATTTATTTTAGTTCACCGTGTAAAGAAGGATAAGAAGGACACCTGTGACCTCTGGACCTTCCAAAGGTAAATGTAAAAAATACTGCAAGTTGTTGCTCCTGTTGTCAAGCTGATTTTCCATAATGTCCCAAACTCCAGAATAATTAATTGCAGAATAATAACATTGGATTCAGCAGACAGGTTTCTTCGTTCTCAGCTAAAGAAATAAAGGGCAGTCTTACCAGCACACGAAGCCCTGCAGCTATTATGAGCTGGCTCCCATCAGGCTTGAAGGCAAGGTCATACACTCTGTGAAAAAGAAGATTTGTGATTGAAGATATTGTCAATAAAGCAACAATGATGAGGATCTATTCACTTGCGTAATTTATTAAAAGGTCATTACTGAGCCAGGCGTTAAGATAAACTTAGTTTTTTTTTCATATTGTTGTTTAAGTAACATCCATTTTTAACTACAGTAAAATTAAAAGGTGACAGGATCCCAAGACAAAGCATGTATATATCGTAGATCTTAAACATACCGGCTCCATCAATTTATAATATGTATGTCATTTAAACCAATTCATTTATACCAAGTTGTTGTTTTGGTCGGAAAATAAAGGGAAAATGCTAACGTGCGCTAGCTAGCTTTGGTGTAACCTTTAATACAACCAGAGGCGCCCCAACCCAAAATAACAATAACAAACTATGTTGTTTATACTGTTATAAGTTAGATAGAATAGATGTAAACTATATATCAATTATTAATAACAAACTAGAGACAGTGCTTGTGCTAGCTGGTGCTAGCTAGCTGTTACTAGTTTACATGGCAACCACCGTTGCTATCCAACTAGCGGTATAGCCCAACATCCGTCCTGTGGAGGAAATTTGAACATAAACTCGAAAACCCCTACCGTTCACGGACTTTATCTTGCCATACTTGTACGGCTCTCATTTCCCACCCTTTAGTTGCATAAATGATCTGAAGATTAGATTTTTCCCTTTTTAAATAATCAACAGGTTGTGGTTGCGCCTTCTCCAGTTGTCAAGGTTCACACTGCGCAGACTCAGATCTGCATGCTACTTCCTGCTACTCTGGAAAAAGGCACTCCCATTCTTATTTTGACATCAGAGAACAACAGAAGGCGCATGGGATCGAGCTACACACGAGAGAATGAAGCTGAACAACTTCCCATGTATTTGGCGCCTTGCTCAGTTTAATTTTTCGAGCTTTGCTGCTAATTTAGTCAAAGTTGAATGCTCTTGTATACTCATTTAAAGTGGCTATGCTTTCCGATCGATATCGTGAACCTGAATGCGTGTTGCTGTAAATGAAATAAAAGACAACACCGAACAGGATTGGCTGGTGATCAAGGAATACAAGTTTGAAATTCATCATTCTATTGCCAGATTCACTACGATCTGTCAACATACAGTAATTCGCACAAGTTCAACATGGAACTCCAGAAAACTGAAGATAGGAATGACCTAATTTGCAAGCACGAAAAGTGCTTCTCTTCCTCAATGCCCCCTGGATGGGTTAGAGAGGTGAGGCAGCGAAAATCAGGGAAGACAGCAGGGAAGTTGGATGTCTACATTGTAAGGTGAGTCAGTGTCACTCTGAGTTATGTTGAGAGTACAACGTCACGCAGTACATTATGCAGCTGATCAATGTCCAATTGATTTTTTCATTAAAGTCCTGAAGGAAAGAAGTTCCGGTCAAGAACATCTCTTCATGCTTTCCTCACGCAAAGCGGAGAGGGGAAGTTGGATATAAGCTGTTTTAACTTCACTGCATCTAAAGATGAGCTCCCAACCTCACAGACAGCCTCTTTAAAAGAAAAGCAGAGAAGAAAGACAAAGAGGGCAAGTACAGAGCAAGTGCAAATGGATGAAAAGATGGATATCCTCCCAAGTAAATCTCAAAGACACTCTTCCTCCCAAAGAAATTATACTAAAGTTAGGAAAGAAGAGGCTGGAGAAGATATTAACTCTATTATTAGTGCAATTATCCCAGTACCAGAGGTTGGCAAAGAGGAATCAGATGAGACTGCAGAGAGCTTCCCAGAAATGACTCATTCAGTGTTACAGAATGATCTGAAAGAGCAGCAGAGTCCTCAGCGGGTGGGGCTGCTAAAAGAGAAACTGCTCAGGCTGACTCCTTCCAATAATGATCAAAATAACTTACTTTTTCACAAGAATGAGCAGACAAACTCGCAGCCTTCCGTTCCAACTCTGACTGTTGAAGCTGCCACTGACACTAAGAATGGATGTGCAGAGGATGTGCCGAACACAGATGACACGCAGATTCACAACAATGTCGACTGTGTCATTAATTCTCACCTGGAAGCTGAGGCCAACATTCACAGCGATGTTGAATCGGGGATGTCTTCACCCAACGTCACAAATGGAAGCTGCACACCTGTAAGAGAATCTCAAAATAGTGAGTGTGATCATTACAGTTTAAAAAACAAGGAAAGTTTTCAATACAAAATCTTTATGTTGTATTGGTTTTACTCCATTACATGTACCATTACCCATAAATATTCTGATTTAGTTCAACCAGTCTGCCATTAAGGTTCATGATCATTTCATTCTAAGTTCTGAAATTCAGTATTTCATGACAAGTATATTGTAATATCTTGTTACAAATGTATCTATCCACTTGTCAGAGAGTTGGTTGTACAAATAAGTACCACACCAAATTTGATTTAACTTGGTGAAAATCTGGAGAACATGAAACTTGACTTTCCTTGATTATTTGTGCCTAAGTTTCATTTAGCCTTATTAGAAATTAGACTCTTACTCTTCATATACAGAAATGCTTCCTGTTCACTTACAGAGTCCAAAGGTGCGGAAAACAAACGCAAAACAAGCCCTTACTTCAGAGGGAAACCACCCAAAGACGGTAATATCTTTTTTAACTTTTCAATGCAAATCAGCATTCGTGAGGTGACATATATCCCTATCTGTACCCAGGACTCAGCCCGCCCAGGAGGAAGGCCTTTAAGAAATGGACTCCCCCTCGGTCCCCCTTCAACCTCGTACAGGAGACCCTTTTCCATGACCCCTGGAAGCTCCTGGTGGCCACAATTTTTCTGAATAAGACAAGTGGTAAGATAAATGCGTGCTACGCGGTAACAGCAACAAAATCTGTCATTACACTTTTTGGGGGTTTTTCCTTATGTTATTACAGGTAAGATGGCCATTCCAGTGCTGTGGCAGTTCTTTGAGCGTTACCCATCCGCAGAGGTGACCCGTGAGGCCGACTGGAAGCCCATGTCTGAATTTATGAAGCCGCTTGGACTGTATGAGCTTCGGGCCAAAATACTCATCCGCTTCTCAGGTAAATGCACTCGCCTGCCGATCGATTTCAGCACTCACTTCTGTCTGCTGTGTAATTATGTTTCAAGGTTTCGATGTGTACAGCTTTCCAGAGAGGATTCAGTGGCCAGAAAAAACAACATCGATGCTCTGTTTTCTGCTCTGTAGATGAATATCTAAGTAAACAGTGGCGCTATCCTATCGAGTTACATGGTATCGGCAAGTATGGCAATGACTCTTACCGGATCTTCTGTGTTGAAGAGTGGAGGCAGGTAAACGTGATCCCAGCTTTATTCCTACAAGATCTGCTTTGCTTTCTCCATCGTAAATAAAGCCAGTTCTGACATTTCGTTGGTGTCTTGATGTCAAAGGTGAAGCCTGAAGATCACATGTTAAACAAGTATCACGCGTGGCTGTGGGAGAACCATGAGGCGCTGGGCATCTGAAGGGGAGACATTACGGAGGCACGTGCACGAAGATCTGTGCTACAGCAGACACAACACTGCAGCTTCAAGTTCCAGTTTTTAGACCTGAATTCATTTAATATTATGCAAAAATAATCCAAAGGTCAGCCGCTAATTGCAAAGTTTTACTTCATGTTGAATAAAAAGTTTTATGTGTTTCAAAAGAAATTATTCCTGAGAGCGTGATTCATTCATAGATTCTCTGCTGCTTCATTTCTCTTTTATCATTTCAAAATGACATCTGTAAACTTCCTGGGTCTGGTCGGTCCATTGTCTGAGGCTGATCATTTTTCTTTTTGAGGGCAGTGACGCATGGCCACTCAGCATACCAGCTTTTCCTTTTGTCGGGACGAGGGAAACCTGATTCCCAGGGCAACCGTTGCCACCGCAAAACACTCAATGAACGCACCGGCACGCCGGGGCTTAATATATAACTAACGCTTCTGCAGTAATCTGGAGTAGTTATGATAGGATTTGATTTATTGCAAAGAGGGCCACAGCTTGTAAAGGGAACTTTGCTAGATTAAACACTTTGGAAAGTTTTAACAAGAACCTGGATTTCAAACACAATAGCAGGAACTACAAGATGAGACTGCGTAAGCACGAGGATCCTCGTTCATTCAGTATGTTGGTATGCTCAGAACTCCTTATACACATGTTTCTGCTAATGTCTTCATCATCACAGCAGCTATCTCCTGCACACCTATTTGTTTCCCTCCTGACACAACTCCTGTCCAGAGGGGTCACAGCCGGGTGATCACTCCCATGATATTTCCCACCATTTCAGACTCAGCCCGTCTATGGACGAGCACTCAGGTAACTACTGGATCTCAGATCATATTTCTTGGGACAGTGGAGTTTATTTGCTGTCAGACATATAGAAAAAAGAAAACATTTTCCGTGGATTTATTTTTCAAAGAGGATCCCAAGACTGAACCCTTTGCACCCGCCGTTGGTTCCTAAACGCACCGTCAGCTTGGAGACACCGGCTGTTCACCACCACAACCACCAGAGGACACTGATCATGCAGAGAAGAGAGCATTTCAGGTACAAGCTCAGGACAGAGGATTGTCTTTTGTAGAGAATTACATAGAGAATCACTAGTGCCATTTCTTCCTTTGCTTTTAAGAACTGAAATCAAAGTCACTAACTCAAGTTGATGTGTCAGGTCTCATCAGGTGTGGAGAAAACCCTTTTATGGAACCACGAGTGAGAGGGAGGAGTACAGGTACAGACACAACCTTTTAGCTTCACCACCTGCTCCCATGAGTCTTTTCACATCTGCAACTTGGTGGCTCCTATTTTTTTAAAAAATGTCATCTCTGCAGGAAGGAGTTGCGAGAGCAGTTGAAAAGGCAGATGGAGGAGAAGTGTGTGGCACTGGAACTGCAGACAGCTGGTAAGGTGAAAGAAGCCGAGGACCTGAGAGAAGTGGATCGCCATGCCCTGTCCAGTGAAAGAGAGCAGAGGATCCAGCACAGCAAAGCCATGTCGGCCTACAGAGACGAGAACAAGAGGGTACAGTCCTACACAAAGACCGCACGTCCATTACCAATGCTTTGTGCTTAGCAGCAACCGGAAGAGAACTTCCTGATGCGTGTACTCAGATTACAACAAAACAGGGAGTATCTGTGGTTTTCAATTCTAACATTCGTTGCGTGTTTTATGTGCATAGCTAATGGAGCAGAACTGGAAAGACAGAGCACTAACACGTTCCCTGGAGGCCATGAAGGAGAGAGAGCTGCTCCGCTTCAACCCCATCAACTGGAGTGGAACTCTGAAATAATAGGAAACTCATTTCCTCAGTGAAGCACTTGAGTCGCATTTGAAAACAAGATGATGCACTTATTTGAGCCGAGCATTTTTTAATACTTCGGGCCACTATTATGTTACATTCCTCTGGGTTTTGGATGCAAATGAACTGTCAGTTGTCATTACATGTAAAATATACTGTAACCTCCAACAACACAGTCAGAATTGTCCAGAGAACAGTGGATAGGAAAAGGTCTATATACTAGAGTGACACTCCATTTTGATTGTCATTTGACATCATTCCCAAGGACACACAGCACAACCGTTTACATTAATTATATGTAAAAGTATTGTGTGTTTAGAAGCTGCAACCTAAAAATTAAGTAACTATGGTGCACACATGCCAAGCTGTGTTCCATGATTATGTTTATATAACACTGATGGAACTGAACAAAATTGAACAAATTCCAAAAGCCAAAAAAGTGTTTTCTCTTCTTTTTTTATTTACTGTAAAGCCAACCTCTGAAATGAGTGATGACTGTGTGGATGATATACTAGACAAAGTAAAAGGAAGACGGACAGACATTAATTGATATCTGAGTGGTTCTCCAAGAGGATACTAATTTTTCCTGTAGGAACATATTAACACACAGAAAAAAGGGCGATCAACATAAATAGCATAAACATTTAAAACACATATATTGCTTTAAAAAAAGCAAAGGCAAAAGAAGACAGATTGCATCATCCAGATTAGAGCTGGTTCATTTTAGCACATTCCCTCACAGTGATTAAGCATGAGCAACAATGATCCAGCAGTTGTTTGAGGTTAACTTTCCATGCTAAAGTAAAAATGAAAACAGTGCAGTAGCTTAAATCTACATATCAAAAACATGCATTATTACCAAAGAGGAGCATTTATGTGGGAGGAGATAAAAACTCCTCCTGTGAATATAAATAATCATTCATGATGGAAACATCCCAGGGCAGTTTGAGTGTTCCGATTCCTTTTTTTCTAACCCTATGCCCACAGCTACAAACTGCAGCTATCTGACCCAGTCAAAACATGGGCATCATTCCAAAGGTGAGAAAATATGCTTCACAGCACTGAGAAGGTGAAAAAATGTGGATGGGCATGATGACTGGAGCTTTGTGAAGAAACTAAGAGGTCAGATAAGACATCCAAATGTATAACAGATTTGAACAATCAGTAGTAGGATTGGGTAGCAGGGTGTCAGCCTTGCTCCCAACAAAGCTGAGACAGGGGTTCTCGTTCAGTCCCTTCATAATCAGTGCAGTGTCCCTTCGATAATTCACGGCCTCAGAGCCTCTCCCTTTTTTCTGCATTATCCTCTTCAGAAACTTAGAATATTGAAACTAAGCCCTTTTTAAATAACTTCTCCATCATAAATTAATCCCTGAAAGGCTAACATTGGGAGGACGCTTCTCTGTCCCCGGCTGAGTCTAGATCAGCTCAATTGGCTGGAATTGAAAGGTCCTTCATGTCAACCCTAAAGTCCATCAGTGTTTTCATATAAACTATTGTCCCTTCAAAAGTCCATCCAGCATGTAGTCTCCCTTTTCGGTCAGCCAGTATCCGGCCATAGCAGCTACCCCTCCGATGAAAATGGCCGTGAACACCATGTCACCCTTGGCTGCTAGCGTGGCCAGGGCACAGATAACAACCCCGAAGAACATCTGCTGCAGAACCAGGACCTCGTCGTCAGTCATGTCGTCAAAGAGACCGGTCTCTGGGCCAGCTGGGCAGGAAGACAAAAAAAAAAGTTCAAACTAGAGCTATGTTTGCACTACAGGCAGGTCAGATTTTGTGGAAATGGTTGTATTTGTATGTTTCCAACCTATCTAAATGGGTTATTTCATCCCAAATATGTAGAAACAGCTCTGCTTAAACGGAAGGTCTCTGTTGCCAGGTTTGAATTCAAAGCGTCTTTGTTAAACCTGTGCCCTTCAGGCTATGGCACTGCTCAGCGTCAGTGTTTGAATAAAAGTTAGAGGAGGTCACTGAGCATCTCCTGAGTGAAAGCAGAGTGGTTCATGAGAGCAGAGTGTTACACACACCTGATTCACATCAGTGGGCTTTTAGTAGACTTCTATGGGGCTTTTGAATAGACCCATCTAATTGGAATTGTGCGTGCCCTTAAGGACTGGATTTGGACATCCCTGCTCTAAAGGTTACTGCTGGGTGACAACTTCCACTAAAGGGTCCCATTTTACTACAGATTTCTGATAAGTTCTTGACTCATAACTGAAAATGTTATGTTTTTTTTTAAAGCAAAAGGTAATGACTTTACTCGGAATTAAGCTGAATAAGAAATTATAAGAGGAAGAGACTGTAGGCTAGAAGCAAGCAGATGTTCAAAGCTAAAACCAGTCAAGTGTTATTTAAATCCAAATACTTACCTCCAAAACACTGTTGCCATATAATGATCATATTAAGACATACATAAAGCAAACAGATATAAGCCTTGTAGTTCACACCACGTGTCTCCTTCTGCTGCTACTTACCAGGAGGCTTATTCTCCACACAGATGCTGTCTCTTCTAATGAACCCCTCAGCACAGTCACAGTGGAAGGAGCCCTCCTCGTTGATGCAGGCCTCATTGAGTCCCGGGCAGGCTATTGCACGTTCACTGCATTCATCAACATCTGCACAATGAGGGGGAAAAAAAACATCATTTCAGCTGCATAAGAAGGACGGTAACACCATATAGATGAGAGAGCTAGGTTGATTTCACTTACCGAGACACTTGGCCCCCTTCAGCCTGTAGCCCCGTGCGCATTTCTTACAGCGGGCTGGGCCACTGCCCATGCAGCCCACACATGCCTGGTCACAGCCTGGAAACCGCAAAACTACATGTCAATCAAGTGCTACACTCCTATCTGTTGGAATGCTCCACGCTGTGGAAAATAGTGTTGTAAACTACAGATAATGAAAAGTTCAAACAGCCACAAAGGCCCAAAATAAAGAGAAGAATGACGTTAGGACCAAATTCCAAATCAAAACTCATTCAGAGACAAGACAAGTATTACAAGCATTTATATTTAGCCTATTACAGAAGCTTTTCTAAGTGCTTGTGTCATTCAAAAATGTCCCCTACATACCACAGCTTACACAGAACATCCAAATAAAGCTCAGGACGCGGCCGCTTACCTCTGCACTCATATGATCCATCTGTGTTGTGACAGTAGGTGTTGGAGGGGCAACGAGCCAGCTCTGTGCCGCACTCATCGATGTCTACCAGGCATGCAAAGAAGGTCAGCGACACCCATTCACAGTTTGGCACGGCGGAGAGACCCAGGCGCCCTCTAAAGCTCAAAACTCACCCACGCACTTGTTGTCATGAAGGATCCAGCCAGGTTTGCAGTCCAGACATTTGTAGTCCTGAGGCCCGGAGCATTTCTTACAGGAGTGGTAACACGCTGCAAAGGGAGAGAGCCACGAGCACAAAGGAGAGGGTCATCTTTGGTTGGCCGCAAACAGATAGATAGCAGAAAGACAGCCGTGTGAGCATGAGGCACCTGCGCAGGCTCCCGTGCTGTCATTGGAGCTCTTCTCTCTGTAGTAACCGTCCGCACAGCTCTGGCACAGATGGCCCGAGTACCCCGGATCACAGACACACTCCCCGTCTCCAAGGCGGGAGCCCTCCCCCTCGCATCTGCCAAGACCTCCACACACACCTCCAGGTCCAGATGGACACTCTATATTGGAAAAACCCACAAGTCTCTGAGCTGCAGTTCTTTGGACAAGTATTCTTACACACAAACACATCTGCTGGTCTCCTTCACACCTTTGCATTCGGCTCCAAACCGTCCAGGTGGACAGCAGAGGCGCAGCTCCTCTATGCACAGCCACTCAAACAGGTCTGGTGCCTCCTGTTGCCTGTCAAAGGCCAGCCATGGACAAAGAATATCACACAAGCTTGAGCTATCAAGACCCTAATCTTATTTCAAGGATTATACCCAAATAAATTAAAAATTGACTATGTCACATCATAACAACACCCCTCTACATTCAATTACCTGTGGAACCACCACGTCTCCACTTGGTCCTCTATCTGCTCCAGCAGCTGGTTACATTCAAAGTCTGTTTTCTCACAAGCAGCCTCTACTATTTCAAGAAGTCGAGTCTCACTGAAGCAAGAAGAAAGGAGGAAGGAAAGTAAGACTGCAGTCAAACAACAGCTGCAAGCAGACTTACACGCACAACAACAATAACAGTCGCTCTTAAAATAATGCTGTCATTCGTACGTGATGTTAAACACTTATTTAGAGAAACCAAGAAACCATTTGTAAACTGTCATTACAAATGGTCCAATGAAGTCATTACACCACAACTTTAAAGCCCACCAGGTCCTACCTGCGAGCATACTTCGCCAGCTTCTCCTCTTCCCACGCGGTGTTCCCTCCACCAAAGTTCTTGTTAGCTGTTCTTTCGAAGCCCTGTGGATGAGGAAATGTCAGAGGAAAAACCACCCAAAAAAAAGCCCCCCCGAAAAACCGACAAAAGCACGGCTCAAAACTGGGTGACATGGAATGATGATTCAATGCAGCACCTGAAGGAAATTCTCTGAGAGTTTTCGGCAGGTCTGGCATGGTGCCGTCTGGACTTTCAGCGCAGAAAGCTCCAAGAGAAGAACCAGAGCAGGCAGAGGCAGCCAGGCCCACCACATGGTCCTGAGATGGAATAAGAGACAGGCCCATCCAAACACAGTTAGAGGTGCAAGCTATGCAATAGCACTTATTCCATTATTCCATTCCATGCAGAGTTTTGAAGTTTGGGTTTCAGTATCATCATTTTTTATGCAACTACAGACAGATGTCCCATAAAAATATTCCATTTTCTCCTCTATTACAAATTAAGACTTTAGCTACCGTTCCCTTTTAAACAACTTTCAGTTAATTGCGTGTCAAATTTACCCTGGAAATAATGTGCTTTCCTAAATCAAAATCATAAGCGAAGGTTGTCTACATTTTGTTGTACCCACGAGCCTCTGGTGGAAGCAGAAACCCGGGCAAACCCGCCTCTGAGCTGGGCTGAGGTGGTCTAGCTCCGCGTCATCTCCGCTCAGCATCAGCACCACTAAGATGAGATGGCTAAGCTAGCTAAGCTCAGCTAGCCGCTAGCTTTAGCTTTAGCTAACGTCGTTTGGAAAGTCTTCTCTCCCGCGCGCCCTAACTGGCACTGGTGTCGTTTTCCTCCGAACTATATCCAACATTATGCATCCACTAAATGCCCTTGACTTCACCGACTCGTGAAATTTGCGTGACGAAGCACTATTATTGGCCACATCGGTCTTACCTTGTCAGAAAACACCGTCGTCCGGGCTGCACCACCACCGGCTATCGTCCTGTCCGAGGTTAACTCACAATCCCGCGACACCGGGTATAGCTGTACATGGTGGTGAGCCGCCTTAACGCTCCGAGTTATGGGATGGACATGGGATGTGGCTAGCTAACGTTAGCAGAGCTCGCGGAGGCTCGCGTGAGCTGCAGTGGGACGGACCCACTACGGTGAGCAGGGATGAATGAACGCTCAGCTTCCAGTGGCTTCTGTGCCCTCCATACAGCAGCTGCCACGCAGGGTGACGACGCCGCCCAAAGGGCGACCCATCACCCAAAAGCCCATCACCGAGCTGTGCTCCCATCTGCCGGATGCAGATCTACTGTCTGTGCGCACACTTTTGAGACATTCAAAATGCTATATCGGGCAACAGTCGTTTTACCACACAGTCATATCACAAATAATGCTTTATTCAACACCAAACAGTATTAAAAAAAATACCAACCCACAAGTCACCAAAACAGTGGGATTTACTCACATTTACAGTCAGGGTGTGCAGTAAGTAACAGGATTAACTCAGCATGCCCTTCAGGGCTCTGAATGGACATGATGTATGTACAGGTCAAGCTGTCTGAACGCTCACTGTGACCTTTAGGGACAGCCACACGGTATTTAGGAAGCAATCACCATATGCTGGGCTTTTAAACATGAACCCTTTCTTAAATTCCTTGTAATGCTGAATAATTCTCATTCTTTTAAGCCCAATCTCTTTTTAATGCAAAATGCTGTTCTGTGTGTATTCATTCATATATCTTGCTGTTGAAAACATAGATCCTTAAACAGCTCCTTCACCAAAGATGATTTCACCCACAGATCACAAAGCCCACAACCTCTGAATGCTCCTCTGAACACCTCCTTCTGCATCCCGTGAGGTAGTTTTACGTCATTTACTGGCCGCTCATTCCAAGATCAAGCTTGTCCTTGACTATCAGAGACACTCCACTTCACTGATTTTGGGGTCGGTGTCAGGGCTGGACGGGGGTGTGGGAAGGCATGGCTTTAAGGGCACCGTTTCTCCAGAGTCTTCGATTCCCACGCCGACACAGCCCTGTTGTAACACATTTGTCCCTGCCGTGAACCCTGACAGCCTTTGGGCCAGAGTACGGGATGCCATCCTGAGCCCTCCCGTCCTTTTCCTTCTGTCCGATGCGGAAGCCGTTTGCTTTGCTCCAGCTAGTTCGGTCAGAAAACCCAGACTCTGGGATGGAAGGCTGTAGACATGAAGGCCACGGAAGAGCTGTGGCAGTGGCCTGAAACTAGCCGGAGGCTCCGGTGGAAGCGATTCAAACTGCACCAGCATGAACCGCTCACCCGCGCGCCCCCGTAAATAATCTGCTAGGATACAGCTCAGAGAAGCCCCAAAAACATCCGTGCGGTGAGACGAGGCGTTGCAGCTCCCCGCTGTCTCCATGTCCCCCCCCGTGCCTCTGTCCTTCTCTCTGGGCGTGTTCCGCAAGCAGCTCTGAGCTCCCCATTCCTCGGCCCTCGTCCAGGTGGCCTGTGTGAGGACCAGCACTACCTTGCCTCCCTGCCTCTGCAGCCGGTCCAGTCGCGAGTGCAGCCACGCCACCGGCCCCAGCTTGGAAAGCTCGGACTGGCTCCACAGGTCCAGGGACACAGTGAAGCCCACGGCCTGGAGGGATGAGCCCAGGTGGCACAGCAACTCGGGTAGACGCTGGTTTTCGTCGTCAGGCGGGTACAGCAGCAGAACGTGACCACCACCCACAGCAACTGTAATGGAGGAGAAACTACTGACGGAGGTTGTCTAAATCAAATGACAATGCGAGTACAGCGTGGGTTAGGAACCAAATGAACTTCACTTTTAAAACGTTCACCTGAAAGCATGAGTGACTAAGCACAAAAGCTTGATGTTCATTTCCTGGTCACTATCTACGTGTACACTGGCCTTTTGGCTGTTATGGAAAATGATACATTGCTTGAATATTTTCCAGGATGTTGTATCTCATATTTTTAAGAAGATTTCCACAATTTTTTGCAGGTTCAAAGGAAGATGCATGCCTTGCCAAATGGGAATCACACATGCCATAGTAACAGAATCAGCCAAACAGCAAGGCTCTGACTACTGGACTGGGTCAATCATTCTCAGGGGTTAAGGTGAAGGTTCTGGGTGTTTTATGATTCATAACTTGTGAACCAAATTTTTGGAAGGCCTTTTTCCTTTAAAAATGTCAGTTTTAGTGAATCTTTATCTGGAGACTTTTTTTAGACAGGCAGTGAGCTGTGTGTGATCAACTCTCTTATCTCTATGTGCTGCCTAAAGTTTACGATTTAAATATGCGCTGGAAGTCGTGTTAAACCACAATTTGCCAGACATTCTTGTACCTTTGACATCGTCTTCTTTCAGCCATCTCCAAACATAGCCTGGACGGAAAACACAACTTATATTTACAACTTAAATTACACACATATGTCCCCTAAACAAAAGAAAGCTGACCTTTTAGGACGCCTTGTAAGAAATAGGCTCCTAACACAGCCAAACACATTAGTGGCAGTCCAATGAGGAGCGGCAGGATCCATCTCACTCGAGATGCTGGGATGGAAAAAGAGTAGATGTTATGAGGCAGGTGAAAAGGTTGAAAAGATAGCGATATTATGAAACATTTGTAAATAAATGAACAGTAAGCCATGATTGAGTTCCTCAATAAGAATAAAAGAGGTGTTTTTTCTTTTTTTAGAAGATATGACTTATGTTGCTATGATATGCAGATTATGAGCAGTTATATTTGTCTTTTAAACCAAATTATGTTTTTAGGGCTGGTGTTTTTTATCTTGCTCAGGTTCTCTGATTAGACTAGACACATACAAGGAGTCAGATTTTTCCATCATGGAAATCATTATTTCAATACCAACTAACCTAAATTATTTTGAGTAAAAGAAAATCACAGGAACATACAGAATGCTGTGACAAAATCTTACTCTCAGACCATTCAATTCAACTGAACTATTTGACTGTACTGTGATTTTTGATAGGTTATATATAAATGAAGTTTGTTTACATTAGCTTGTTTCATCAGGATTAGCGTAATAATTAATTTTCTTACTTGAAAAAGGACAGTGGGGCTCCAAGTGTGACTCCATTCCTTTTATCTTCATCTAAAATAATTGGTATAGCATTGATGTTAGTGCACTGTGTAGTGCAACAGAAAGAAAGATGAATATGTTTCATTTAGGCAGCAGCACAAATGGTACCTGAACACATAGCATAGGGTTGGATGACACATTGAACTCCCCAGTTTGCTGAAAAAGTTTTAAAGAGATAAAAACGTATGGGTCAATTACACAAATTTTACCCTTTGACACATCAAGCAATGTTATTTTTACTGGCACAAGGTGAGAAAATAAAAGGGGCAATCCAGCATTTCTATAATCTAAGGACAAAAAGTATAAGAATGCCGGGCTATTATTATGTAACAAGAATAACGGTGAAGGGAATAAAGTATAAATATATACACGTCTCAATCGCTATCAGCATTTTTGAAGTTGCCAGATAATCTAAAATCCTGTCGTCAGCAAAACCAAATGCTTTCAGTCGGACTAAAACAGGTCACAGCGGTTGAGCTGCAGTTATTTTACAGTTGACTGGTTCCACATTTCTGTCAGTCATGTTGAAAGGGCATCACTAAGAATCAACGACAGGTGGAAAATGTCAAGAATCTTGCCCTTTGAAGCTGCTGTTACCCAGTGCCCGTTGTGTGTCGCAATCCAGCCCGCCTGGAGCTTTTGCCTGGAGCCCATCACTTCTTCGCACTGGCCCCCTGCCACGTCTTTCTTGCAGAGCCACACCTCTGCCTCCAGTATACAGGGAGATGTCGCGTTCCACTTCAAACCCGTCCCGCCGTCTCTCGTGACTGTCTCCACCACAGTCACAGAGACATTGAGTCGCATTCTTTCAAGGGCGTCTAAAAAGGAAAACAAACAAACAAACTGGTATCTTACGCATCAGTTACCGCAAAATAAAAAAAAAAACGGATCCATATCTGATATCAGTCTGAGGCAGCGCCCTTTACCTTTCTGACCTGTGAAAGGACAATATTTTCCTCTCCTGTCTCTGCCCTTCCACCATACCTGTAAAGACGATTGTTTTTCATTTAATTCTAACTGTAAAATGTTTGAAGAATAATCTTTTCTTATAAGTTAACAGGAGGGCTACCTGGAAGCACAGGCATGGTGCAACAAAGTCTTTTGAGATGACCATCTCACTCTTTCCTTTGGGCTACATAGATGAGACCAGATTCAAGAAGACAGATTTAGACACAAAATGTTGCAGATTCTGCATCAAAGCTCAAACACTGTGAGCGGCTTTGCTCTGACTCACCCATGGAAGAACCTTTCGGGGTATTTCATTCCAAACCATCAGCAAAAAGAGGTCCTGTTTGGAATCTGTGTTTTCAAGTTTCAGCCGCACCACATTTCTCTCGTGCTCGGTCACAGCTTGGAGTCTGGGAACTGGGGCGAGCACACATCAGTCACCATGAAAAGAGCAGAGCTTCATCAGTCTTTCAGAGAACATAAGCAGATATCCTAACTTGCTTGGAACAATTCAACAAAATGTGATGGGACATCTGGGACATCTAGTTCATAAAAACACATAATTTGAACTTTGTCATATTTCGCAGCACAAGAACTTGAATCTCTTACCGGCACATTCTGTTACATTCCTCCCAAACTTTGAAGAGCACACTGAAAGAGTGAGGAACAGACGTTTGGTCACTCTGCAGTTTTCTGTTCATCCTCATATCACAACACAACACTCACCTTCCTCCAGAGCAGGAATCGTGATGTTTTGGACATTGTGCACTTCCTTTGAGTCTGTGACCACCACGACAGTAATCCCAAAATCTACTTGCTCTGTCAGCAGCAGCTGCATAGGGAAATAAATGCAAAAAGCTTAATTATTAATACAGCTGAATGACAACAAATACTGTTTAAAATTGTTCCGATTTTCAGGTCATTCTTATCTACGATGTATCACTCTGCAGCGCTGGCCAATGCCCGTGAGCTAGAAAGAGGAAGTGGCTTTCATAAACAGATCTCTGTTGTTGGACTGAGGTCATTTAGGACACTACACCTTCATTAAGGGTTACACACCTGGTGTTACATCGTGATATCGGCCATTTCCAGCTGATTACTATGTTAACTTCAGCAGAAATCTCTAAAACACGTGCATCATTTTGATATGAAATGAGATATTTGTAACTAAAAGAAAATGACAGAACCACTGACAGAAGTTTCTATGTGAAGTTTGAATTTGTTGCTTTGTTTCCTCAACCAAGTAGGCAGTTAGAGTGGTTGAAAAACTTGATGCTGAATGGGAAGAAAGGCATGTTGATAAATCACTCAGTTTATAGGAATGCAGAGAGACCAAAGGCAAAAGACAGATTCCTGTCATTTGTGATCACCGAAAGCAGTACTGAACACACGTGAAGGATCGCACTTGAAGAAGCAAATAATTAAGTCGGAATAATCATTTGTTTTTCTTTCCCAAACTGTTTTCCTCAACTTCTTATTGAGCATGTCAGTAATATTAATGTCATTTGTGTGTTTCTCTGTTTGTTTCTTTTTTCTAAAAGTGTGCAGTTCAATTTCCATAGTTTCAGTGTAGAGGAATAAAAAACCTAATTACATTTTTTCAATTATTTTCTGGAGGGAAAAACAAAAAAAACACATTGAAACATGGAAAGTCTAACAATCTAGAAAGTTTAGAGTTGGTATGACCCTCTTATTTTCCAAAACAGTCCCCTTGCTTAAACCCTTTTGTCCTTTCTTTATGTGGTCTTCCAGGATAGTTCTCTTGGGTTTGTCCTTTCATAAGATTTATTTCCACAGATTTTCACTCCACTTCTTAAGCCCCTTCCCATACATCAGCCTTTTCTCTCCATTTCTGTCTTCCTAAGAACGGCAGCCATTCTTAATAGGCTTCGGTCAACCGTAAAACAGGTCTTTGCAAAAATGTCTTCCCGTATTTCTCAGGAAATCACTTTCTCATCTGCTGTGGATATATTTGTCTTTTTTTTACTTGCTCTTATTTCTCGCCTTGAGCTCTCAAGTGGTCTCCAATGTTTTAAGTGCACATACCACACCTAGCTGAGAAATTATACATTTTCATCTGATGGCTCTGTGTCTATAGAAAATAACAATTCAATTAAGGAAATGCTAATAATGTTTGTGTCCTTTTGACAGGATTCTGATAACATAGTGTCTGAAGATTGAAAGATTTGAAAAAATGGTTATTTGATTAGTTTCAGTCATGTCTAGAGATGTCAAGTCAATCATTTATGTGAAACAAACAATAAAATGTTAAACATAATGTGAAACAAACAATGAAAAATAAATGAGATATTTGCACCCATAATTACCTTATGCGAGTTCTCTTCGGATGCCAGTCTTGACTTAAAATTCACTGCTGTAAATTGCACCGCCTTGCAAATGTCAGTGTTACCCGGAAAGGAGAGACACACTTTGACCAGAGCTGCAACACACAGTACAATAAAACAAATCCAATAAATCCTTTACAAAAGGGGAACGACAGAACATTTCGGTGGACAGGGTGAGTCAAAAAATTTCCACTTACCATCACCGTCTGATGTCGTCTCTTCCTTGTCGCTGTCAGCACCTGACTCTTCAGACGTCCAAACCACATCTGCATTGCACACAGCAATTAGCTACATCAGTATGTACCACAGCAAAGAGGACAAACCATCAAAACTATACCAGCAACAAACCCTACAGCTTTGGAGGAAACAGCTTTTGTAAGTAATTTACTGACAGGAAAAACAGGTCGGCAGAAAAACACTTAGTGTGATTTTAGATAGTTAAATAATATAGATGACAACTGATAGACCCCAAAGACAAAACAACTACTGCATGGCCCTACCCAACAATATCAAAGACAGAAGATGAATAAATAAATAAAACCTTGGAGAGAGATGTGGATTTGCAGACAGGGTTTATAGCTGCTGGTGAAGCGGCACAGCCCAGCGCTGAGCTGCACCCCGCTGACGTCCACAGAGCCGTACGGATCCAGCAGGGCCGCTGAGAACCCAGCTGTGGACACACAGATTCAGAAATACAACGGGCAGGTCGTACAAACTCCTTATCAGGCAGCAAGTAGCGCAGACACAACACTGACTGGGTCACTACCTGAGGTCAAGCTGCAATGAGTGAAGCCCTGCAGAGAAAAACAACAAGTAATAAGCGTTAGAAACACACCCAAAAAACAGTTTGTCATGTTTCATGTAACTGTCATGAGTACTATTTGGGACTTCTATAGCCGGCAGCTCCTGTCTGTCATTGTGCCTCTTAGAGCTTAGACAAACACTGGGCTTCAAAGTCCCAGAGAGGCCAGTTTGTTTCAATGCAAGCAATCGAATGCAAATCATTTTCCTCAGTGTTCATTTTACTTCCAATTTTACAATGATTACCAACAATTTACAACAAACAATTTTTAGTGTGGTCTTTGGATCATAACATCAACAAGACTGACAGAAGACAAATAAAAGGCATTTTTCTAACACTAGACCTTCATCACAGCAGAAACTCTGACACATCATAGTAAGATGCTAATCTTGTTATTGATAATGAGTAATATCACCAAAGCCTGTTTTGTTGAGCCGTTCCTGCAAACTGATCTGTGCGGATGCTTATTTTAAGTAAACTCCGTGCTGAGTCATGTTTGTTTGGTCCCAATGATTCATCCAGAAGACATTTTTAAACAAAGCAACCTCCAGAAAGCAAACACGTTGTTCCCTGGAAGTAAAGTTAAATCAAAGAGGAGGCAGTGCCGACAGTCCATATCAACGTGTTGCAGAATCTCTGTGTGACACGGGGCCAGGTCAGTCGGAGAAAGGGCATAATCTAAATTACATTCAGGGCCTCAGGATAAATTAATCTGCTCCTGAAAACATGTAGCCCATTTTTGTAGCAACTTAATAAATCCCGAGTCAGAATTGATCTAATAACTGCATCTAAGTGGGACACAGATTCTACTTCTAGGAATTTCACACGCTCAGCACAATCTCATCTTGGAAATTTGTCCGAACCTTGGCTAAACAATTACATTAATTTCTTTTAATAATTTCTCCAATGGTATCCATGTTTTCAAATGGATCATGAAGTCCAACAACACCTCTTAAAAACAGCCACAGCACTTTTCCATAAAAAGACACAGTCCCCCATTCACATATAGGATAGGAAAACTGTCTTATTATCATTATTATTAGAAGTGACATTGACAAACGCCTTTTTCTGTGCTCAGTCACCCAAATCCTACAGCAGGTTTGAAACACCGCTGTAAGTGGGACTGCTCACATACTGTAAGTATGTTTTGTAAGGTCTTATTAGGTGCTCAATAGGTGTTTTAAAGTTGTTTTTGGACTATTTTACAGAATTCCTTTCTGGTACAGGTATTCATTAACAGTTCTTAGCACTAGATCTCACTGGAGATACAAAAACATATTTGGCAAATGAAACAAAAAAACTTGGAATCAAGTACTAAAGACAGGAAGCAACATTTAACACAGGACTGAGTTTTTTTATTGACCACATAATGATTCCTGTGGTTCTTATTCTTCTCTGAAACCAACTAGCCTGGAAATTGAGCAGCGGAGTAAGGTGTCATGCCCAGCCACATCAGTAAATAAGTAATGGTCATTAAACTCGGATCTGTGTGTGTATGCGTGTCTGTGTTTTCTCTTTTAAATCAGCCAAAAGGGAAACCTGAATATTACAATTTGTTATTAGGACTGTATTTTATGAACGGAATATTAGGAAATTAGTAAATGTGTTAAAGGCAGAAGAATGTCTGTTATTTATGTGTGGAACCAGGATTTTTGGCATGGTCGCATTTGTCTCCAGGTCTCCAGAAATGTGATAATTACCTTGCTGCAGATGAGTTCAGGCGCGTCCTGTTCCAGGATTTCTAGACCCCCAGCAGACGTACACAGAAAGCGACACAGCAGCGATAAAAGCAGAGAGTGTGGCTCCCACCGGCAATAAAGAGTCATCCTTAGGGAGAGTGCGCTTTTGCGCCTGGCGCACATGATCCAAACAGAGGAGTCCTCTCCGGCGCACGTCCCCGGCTCCCCCGCTACATTTCCACTCACAGACCTCAGCGGCTGGACTGTCAAGAGGGACTCGATCACTGTCACAACAACAATAGCGATCTTCCGGAAAGACACCTGGGGTTTTATTCCACGCCTTTCTCAGGGACTGGCAACTTGGAAACGATGGCTACGCGGCTCCGCCTCCACCTTAAGAAACTTGGCAGACTTGACATGCGGGTTGAGCGTCATACTGGATCCCCCGTTCGAGACATGTGACAAAGTCCATAAAACCATCAGCAGCTCTCTAAACGTTGTTTAAATGTCAACGCCAGGTGATCCGAAAGTAATTAGGGAAAGCCAGACTCTTTCATGCGCAGCGATACATTGAAGTACTTTTTTTCTGAACGATTTTTCCTGTATCTCAATTACTGTGGAAGAATTCAGGCAGCTCACTGTTATTCTTTTATTGGGGTTCGTGGGCGTGAATTTCTCTACTGCTCATTTCAGTAAGAGTAAGGTCTGGACTTTGACTGGACCACCAAAACACCTTGATTCTTCTCTTTTTTCAGAGAAGAATCGAGGTGGTGTGGTGGTTATCAGTAAGAGGGTTCTGGGTTTGAGTCCCCGGGGGAACCAGGACCTTTCTGTGTGGAGTTTGCATGTTCTCCCTGTGTCTGCCTGGGTTCTCTCCGGGTACTCCGTCTTCCTAGGTTGTTTGTACAAATTGCCCTTAGGAGTGAATGTGAGTGTGCATGGTTGTGTGTCTCTGTGTTGCCCTGCGATGGACTGGCAGACCGTCCAGGCTGTATCCCCCCTCTCGCCCATTGACTACCGGGATAGGCTCCAGTCCCCCTGCGACCCCATTAGGGAATAAGCAGTTCTGAAAATAGAATACAGAGAGGGTCATGGTTGGCTGAGGGGCCGAACACAAATCATCAAACCATCCCCACCATGCGTGACAGTATGATCTTTGTGCATATTTGCTATCATTGTATTCTCATCTGCACATTACCCCAGAATCTTGTTTGCTTAGATGCAGGTAAAATGAGTTAAGCCATACAAGCTCATTTTAACTGGCCACCATCCAAAAAATAAGATGTGGTGTTTGTTTAAACACTGGTTCGACCTTCCATGTTTAATATGTTCTGTCACTTCTGATGTTTTAGATAGCAATGTTTGGCTTCTGGCAGTTTTTCAGAGCCCACTCCTTGGCAGCGGTCTTAAATTTCCTTTCATTTTGCATAATCTATATACCTGTAAAATGGTGGATTATTAATCATTGGGATTTGATCTGGCAACTTTTGTGAATGGTGCCAATGCATACCTGAACCCTCCAGACCAGGACTAGAATCCCCACTTTCACCGAGGTGCTCAAATGTCATATTTCTTTCATTGCTTGATTTCCAAAAAGCAAACAATGAAAGACCACACAACCTTTATGGAAGATTGTTTACATTCCTAACAGTTTTAAAGTGACAAAAAAGATGACACACAGTAGCACAAAGACGCTGCCTATGGTAAATACTTTTTTTTTTTACTGTAGGCCTACTTTTGTTCTTTGCAGGATCTTTGTTTACCGTTCTCATAGTCTTTGCTTTAAATTAGCTGCTTTTTTACAGACTGTTCATGTTCACGAACACCCAATCTAATCTTTATTCTATATGTGTCCATCCATCCATTATCAATACCGCTTAGTCCCTGTTGGGGTCGCGGGGGGAACTGGAGCCTATCCCAGTGGTCAACGGGCGAGAGGCAGGGTACACCCTGGACAGTCCGCCAGTCCATCGCAGGGCCACACACAGGACATACAAGGACAAACAACCACTCACACTCACAATCACTCCTAAGGGCAATTTCCCCAATCTCCAATCAACCTAACATGCATGTTTTTGGACTGTGGGAGGAAGCCGGAGAACCCGGAGAGAACCCACGCAGACACAGGGAGAACATGCAAACTCCACCCAGAAGGGTCCTGGTTCCCCCGGGATTCGAACCCAGAACCCTCTTGCTGGGAGGCGACAGTTCTAACCACCACACCACCGTGCCGCCCTATTCTATATGTGTTTGTGTCCTATATGTATTATACCTTTGTGACATCTGTCCAGGTGACATGGAAAACATAATGTACCTAAAGATGTGTGGCAAAGACAAAAATCTCTGTTAAATAAGCTGTAATAGCTGTTTTTATAGGGAGACTGTTGTTGGAGGATTTCAGCTGCAGGCCGGTATTTAATCATTCACCTCCATCTGAATGAAGTCTGGAGTCAGTTAAATTGACTAATGATGCTTCTTATCTCTTTCACAGGAACACCTGGTAACTCAGTGCAATCGTAAAAATGCAAAATCGTACTGGTTTTTCAATGTAGTGGGTCGTTTAAAATACATAATCACCTGTAACTGAGGGGATTATCGCATTAACTTGCAACTCAACTGACACTGTGTCACCAGGATGGAATGGCTAAGAGGGGCTGTCAGAGCAGAGGTATTTCAGTACAACTCAGCTTCAAAGATTGGTTTCCGAGGAATATAAAAAGCTCACAGATGAGAGAATTCGCTTCAGATGAGGACACTTATCTCTTTATCAAGAGTGCTTTTATTGTTCAGTCACCCTCGTAATGCTGAGATGTTAGGCAAATGTCTAGAACATCTGAACGTGTGAAATGAAGCAACACAATCTTCCTGAGGTGAGCAGAGTGTCAATCCCACATGTGTATACATCCTGAAAGGGTTTAATTGTGCAATGCTTTGCATAAAAACCTCCGTTGAGTTTGACTCAATCCCTGAAGTAAAACAGTGTTGAAAAAAACAAATACTGGCTTTCACTTTTTTTCCTCTCAATAGTTTCCGAGTACAGGATTTGAGGAAAACAACAAAAAAATATACACTACAAATTCAAATAGAGGAGGTAGAATGAAACAACAGGTCTTATAAAAATTCTTAACAAATGATCACAATAAAGTTGCATCTCTTGTTTTGGAATGCTGGGCACCAATGAGGGGCTTCCTCATACAGCTTTGGCTCCGTTCGTGCTTAGAGGGCCCCGTGCAAATGAGTGTGCTTCTGTGACGAGATGCCAACCAGTTTAAAGCATTCTGAAACATTATACATGAGCACAAACAAAGTGAGGTATAAGTTGCGAGAAGATTTTCATAGTGGTTAGCATATTGGCAAAGATAAGACAGGTGTTTGCTTCGGCTTCAGTAATAAAGACGCCTCTGTTGGAGACTAAATGCAGGAGACAGGAGGGAGTGTTTACCTCGTCTCGATATGCAAAGCATGTGGTGGCGGGTAATGAATATTTCCAACGGGTGAGCGGCCCGTTCAACAGTGGAACATCAGCTCCTGTGTCTCGAGTATCGAATTGCAGCAGAACAAAAGTCTGGTAGGTGAAACTGGAGACTAGAGCCTCTCGGTTCTCCACGGTGACCCCTGGAGAAGCTCTTGCTGCAGCGCGTCTGCCGGCCCGGAAGCCGGGGGAAACTTGTGCTTGCTCTCTGTCGGGCTTACTGATGATGTAATACTCCATTCTTCCCCTTTTTGTCGTTGGGTCTGAGGTAGCTGTGTTTGCAGCCTTTGAGCGAGCTGGCGTGCCAGCCAGACTGACAGCACTTTGCAGAGGAGTTTGGGCCAGCAGTGCCCACCGGACTCGCCCGTTTTTGGCCCTTTCCTCACCTCTCCCAGCTCCTGAATTAAGCCGCTAAAATCCTGTGGTAAACAGTAGCGGGGTACACCTCTGAGGGCCTTTGGGATGTCCCTGCTGTGGGAGAGGCCCTGGAAATAGACGATGGCAACCTCCTGAGCTTTGCAGCCCCTCAGAGCCTCTTCCAAAGAGGCCAGGGCAGCCACAAACACCGGCTCCGTCACCCCTGACGACTCCTTCTGGGAGTTTCCGTCGTCATCTTCCCAGAATTCAATCACAGCTTTCTCTTTTTTACACTTTACTTTTCTTGCATTCAGCTTTAAATTCACATCCGCCTTTTTACTCATTTTCTTATGTGCACCATTTGCTTTCCTGGAATCTTCGTTTTTTCTCTCATTATTCCTTGTGTTTTCTCTCTCCTCCCTCCACTTCTGGTAAGTCCTCTTGGCTTCAAGACTCCAGACAACCAGCACTCTTCCTTGAGCCTTGCGGACAGCGTCCCACTGACCATACAGCCAGGGGAGCGGACCCAGATCTGCCACGCCCGACCGGCCCCCGGCAGGCCTTTGGGAGGTCTGGGCCCACAGCGCTGTGTGCACTGTGGCACCCAGCTCCCCCTGAAGCAGGGAGGCTAAGGCACACACGGCAGAAACATGGGTCGAAGCATCTGACGAACATACCACCAACAGCGGCTTCTGGATGGTCAGCCAGCCTACAGGTGAGGAAAAACCAAGTAGATCAGCTGATGAAGACGTGCAAAAGGGACGATTCTTCCAAGTAAACTTGGTAGGTAACTGTATCCATAAGGGCAGACGGGCCTACCAGCAGCTCCTTTCTTGATGACACGGTGGATGAAAAGTACAAATAAAGTGACAGCAGTCAGAAATGTGAAGGCCGCCGCTGCACACACACCCCATCTGCTGTGTGTGTCTGAAAACAGAACGAAGCAGGTTCATTTACTTTGTAGGAGCAGAGCATTCAGTCACGCATTACCTGGCAAGCCAAAGTGCAGAGCTTGGCACGCCAGGGCTCATGTGTGGTGTGGATCTTGAATATGCTTACAGTCTGGGCACAGAATCCTCCTTCCATTAAGGGCCGGGCTTGACTGCCAGACCTGCAGAGGGGTCGGTTCAGAGAGTAAGAGCTTGGAAAATGCCCCACAAATGGAGCAGATGCTCATGGTTAACCAGACAAAATTTACCTGTACACATGGCTTCTCAGCAGGGGCATGAACAGGTACGTTTATTCTTTTTTCAGTGTCCAGTTCCCCCTGTAAAATAAAAGAGAACACACACACACAGCTCTGGTTGGCATTTTTAGCAAGCCCAATTTATAAGCATAGAACACTGAATTACTTTTTTTTTTATATAAACAAGATGGTTTGAAGTAGTGTTATCAAGGTCTGAAAAGTGCATCTAAAGGAACTTGTGAATTAAAAATCAAAACATTATGTTGCCCTGATAAAACCCCTTCATCCGCACATAAACGTCTTGCTGCCGTCTGCTAGCACTTTGATCCCATTTCATCTGTTGTCTATTCAATAAGATTTTAATTATGTTTTCCAAAGTTTACACTTGATTTTGGCTCCCTCTAGCGGTTTTCAATGAGAACTACATAAGAAATAAATTAAATACAAATTGCCCGTGTTCATCAGATTGACGCACTACAGTCCTTTTTCTCTGCTCCTGCCTAGCTGTAACACCCCTTTGTGGCCCCGATGGTTGGTCAAGTATAGGCAAAGTGACGCATGGCTTTTCTACAGATTGCAAGTTATCGAATAATGACAGGATTAATGTTGCTATTCCTTATTGTTGCTATTGCTTTTACCCCTGTAATACGCTTAGTGTTACATATTTTGCATGAGAAGGGAAGTAAAGGTATTTCATAATCATACTTCTGATTATTCGGTTTATTTGAAACTAAGCAAAAATAATTATCTGCTGAAAAGAGTTTGAGTAACTGTCCAGAGCACACTTCCCCTTTTCTCCACCTAATTCAATCCTTTTCCACCTGAATACATAAGCTTCTAATGATCATTCGTTGTTTTAATGCTCTACATATATACCAACCATCGTTACTGAGTGTATTGGCCCCGTGGGTGTACATTCCCCCTCAGTTAGAAGGCAGAGCTGAGCTGAGAACTTTGCTGGGGAAGAAGAGGTGAGAAACACTGATATGCTCCGTCTGCCGGGTCCAATATGCGTCTCCCATGAAGACAAAACTGCGAGGGACAGAGAAAGGGAGAGTCACCGGGGGGGGGCAGGATATGTGACATTTATCACAACTTGTGGTTTAATTCAACAATTCCTTGTCTTGACTCACTATCCTTGAAGAGGCAGGAGATATTACGTCTGCCTTGTGTAGAAAACTGGAAAAGAAAAAAAGAAGCTTTAGAAAATGAATAGAAGGTAGCAGGACGTCTATACATACATCTGGCTGATTCTCACCTGCACACACATATGAGGGTGTTTGTCCACTGTGGACGTGTTAAAAACCTGTTTAAAGACACAGTCGGTGTTCAAGTTAACCTGCGCAATTCTTTCTTTTTTAAATCAAAGAAAAAGCTCATAACATTGATCTTATTTTTGTGAATGATACCAGAGTAGGTCCATCTTTTTTCTCCAGAGTGGAGTTGATCACTGGTATACAGAGGTGTGGGTGCTGCCTCCAGCACAGAGAGGCAGAGACGTTCAGCTTGCTGTTTGGACACTTGGAGGTCCAAGTCACCTGCGACCTGTACAGCAGGACTCTGGAGGCACGCAGAACATCGTCAAAGTCTGTGGAGCAGCGTAAAGCAGAGGCATGTTGAAACACGTCGTGGCGCCGAATTGTCGACGTACACTATAAACAACACTGTAGAAAACCTCTGTTTGATTTTTTTCCCCCTCCTCTCATTTGATTTATGAGACAGTCATTTGAAAATAGGCCAAACAGCTTCAGTGCTTCCTGAGCGGAGGTGGGTTCGTGGTTGGTAATACAAGTTCAGCATTTTATGAGTGAAAATACAGCACAGACACTTCAAGCTGCCTCCAATCACTGTGAATGCTCTGAGGAGACCTCTATGGTATGCATGGGAGCTGAATGTGTTTACGTTAAAATGAAATTGAACTGTACAGGAGAACTACTAAAAGAGTTGAAACTCAGTTCAACAAAACTTCCTAACACAATGACCAGATAACAAATGACTGATTTTACTGTACTACTGCATTATCTTTCCAGGTTAGTTTCTGTCTAAGTTTTATGACTTCTTTCTGCACCATTAACAAAAATCTGAAGGAAAGTTAAAAGTAGAAAATGTTTGTATCTAATTCCTTAAAAATTTTTTAAAAAATCTAAAGGTTTATTTCAAAAAGTCAGAAAATGTGGTCCGGATATTATGTAAAAAGCATCTAAAGCCACAATAAAGTCAGCCGGTATGTAGATAACTTCATCTGCTATCTAGAAAACACAATCAAACCACAGCCTAACATCCCAGCAAGTTCTTTATCGGTGATTTGCCACAAAACTGATAATTTCAACTTGCTCTTCTTCTGACGAGGAAACGTGAATTGTATTTTTAGTATACATTTCAGATACTTCTTCCTTGGAAAAACACCACTGGAATTATTAGTGCATGCCTTTAATTTGCTTATCTTTTTTCTGGCTGCTGTCACCTCCCCATTTTGGGAAGTTTTTTTTTTTTTACATTTAAAGTTTCGGTTACAAACATCCTCAGCAAACGGTGCACTCTTTGTACACAGAGGACAAAGCTGCCAAACACACTGTGGTCGCCTGAGGGCATAAAGCATCCTATAGTGCTCATTACATGAAATCTTCCCTCCTCTGAGATCCAGGCTGGGTTCCCTATCACACAATCCTTAATCTCTACGTAACTATTTTAAATAATATTGTTCACGTGTACAAATGGTGCTGACAAACAACAATCTCTGTGGAAGCAATGCATTTCCTTCAAGGCTAAAATCTTTAAAACCAGCTTAAAGGGATAGATTTCTGTTTGAATTCTTTGATCTTATTCATATTTATTGTATTAATGCAAAGCCTGACTTACTGCAATTTTTCATGAAGCCTGGAACTCCCTAATACCCAGACTCATCCATGAGAAAAAAAAAGGCTTTGTGTTTGGTGCTAAAAGGTTAAAAAGTCAGCCTGAATATGGTTGTTTTTTTTTTCTTCCAGTCCCCTGGTTGTTCTGTTTTTTTAATTCCTCCAGTGGTTAACCGTGACAAGAAGACTCCCGTCAGTGCGTCACACTCACCAGTGAGGCTTCCGTTTTTAAAGGGGCACTTCTTATGTCGCCTTGCGTCAAGGTAGTCGTAAAATGCCTGCCGGTAAAGATTTTATGTGTAAATGTGTGGGGGAAAAAAACAGACTGATGGCTAAAAACTGCATTTGTGCACTGCGCTCACCTCGACACACACACAGGGCAGCATGTAGGTGATGTTGAAGTCAACCGTCTGAGACTGGAAGGTGGAAAACACAAGTATGTAATGCTCACGGTCACACAAAAAAACCCCAACCCTACTGATTATTTTTCCAGCAAAGGGAGGACCCATGTGTCTCTGATACTCACAACTAGTTGTGGTGGAATTATCTCTGCGCAGTGTGATGCTCTGTTTTCATAACACAGGCGGATTTTCACTCTGTCTCCAGACTCCAGCGAGACAAAGACGGTTTTAGACGACTTGTTCACAGACACACTGTAGTCAGGTTTGGGGTCTAAGTCAAAAGGGGGAAAAGTAGAGGGATATCAGCCTCACAGCTGACGGCTGCTCAATGTGCAGAGAAGAATGATGAAGAGGAGGCAAAAGCTTTAGAAGTAAGTCAAGAAACCAGACGAGTTCAGAGCTTAGCTACGCCACACCAAGTCCCTTTGCCTTTTATACTGAGAAAATGACGTTTATTTCCATGAAATGGTTTATGTGAGGGTGTTTAGTCAGTTATGAGTCATTTGATATTTTGTGTGTTCAAGTGTTTGAGTCACAGGCTGTTCACAGCCTTCAATCTGAGGCTAAAAGGTAAGAAAAGTAGTAAGACTTTCCACGTGTGTGAGTGTGAAAACAATGTCAGTGCCATTCCAGAACCCTGTGACACACGGCGGGGTTATTTTGTTTGCGACGTGAACAAAAGTTCCAGAGACTGAATGAGGATACTCCACCTGGTACTGTGTAGGTAACACTGCAATTCGTAGAGTTTGTCCTGTATGTCACAGAAATCTTAGCATCTGCCTTAGCCGAATAAGAGTACACAAACTCCCACTGAAAGATGAAAACAAACACACCATCAGTGTCAATCAATCATATTGTTAAATAGCTTCTGTTTAACAATAGCTCCAAATCCCCCCCTAAAAAAACTACATTCACCCTTCTTGAACTTTGACGTGATGGCTGTGTGACATCCCTGCCACACTTAACTGGGAATTCGCTTGTACTTTTGGAATCCTGGAACATTGAGAAAGATGACACTGTTGTATCTGTTAACACGGTGAGCAGCAGGCTCACAACCACACGTCTGACATTGTTCAGGGAAAGTGCAACACACACCTTTGGCTTATCTTTCTTTCTCGTAAACAGCCTGAAGGTCTTTTTTCTTTCGGAGGGTATAGAAATTTCAATCTTCGGGTACGTAACAAAATCTGGACAAACGGGACGTGACAAACCTTTTCACCACCTCACCGTCAATGCCACAACGAGGGCTTTAGAAATTATTAGGTTTATGGACAACAGAAGCTCCCATTAGAACACATACCATCAGCCTCTATCAGGACAAGGACACGGATGTTTTCAGAGTATCCCTGTTGGACGTCTTTGGAAGGGACCGAGGACACATTTATAGGGCACTGACCCCTAGCAGGATCTGTATTCACAGGGGAAGAAAAAAAAAAAGCCTTAGACCAGAGGGTCTCCACATGTCACTGAACAGGCTCCTGATATTTGACATGTAACTTACCATTCAGATCCACCATCAGAGGCTGGGACGAGAAAGACACATTTATTTCATATTCAACACAAAAAGCCAAGTGTAATTGATTTTCTGAGGTAAAAAATAAGCCTGACTGCTTCACAAATAAACTTTTGTAAAAACATTTTTTACTGAAATAATATCCATTGGGTGAACTCACCCGACAGCCTTCGACCCCGGCCGGCAGCCGACACTCGGCCTGGCCCAGCAGCAGCAGCAGGCCGGCGGCCAGGAGGAGGCTCATCTCACCGGCACGACTCTCCGAGGAAAAAACCTGTTCCGTGAACGCTACCGAGGTCCCATACAGAGGCGCCCGTGGCTGTCGGAGCCGCTGACAGTCTGGAGAAGCCTCTCGCCCCGCGGGGCTGCCCACATTTCCCGGGCTGCTGCTGGAGGCGCAGCTGTTTCTGATGAGACGCCGTTTTTTCTCACGCCGCTCGTCACACGACGAGCTCCACTTCCTGGAGACGCTGTTGTAATGTTTAACCCCCTGTTGCTTTGTCGTATGGGGAAACGTGTACATGTGTCAGAAAATATTCACCCGACAAAGCACTGTTGGTCACAGGAAAGTGGCATGTAGATTAAAAAACGTGTGCACGTGCCTTTATTAGCGTGCCGTGGATAGACTTTGGTGTAAGCGGCGCGCTTATCGTGCGGTTGGTGATAAGTGTCTCTGCCTGCCTCACCCGCAAACACAGGCGTCTGCGGGCAACACACCTCAGTGAATCTTAAAGGCAGGTGACAACACACACACACACACACACGCGGCACCTGCCACTGTGAGAGGACTGCAACACATGAACAGAGAGGCAAAGAAATGCCTCACCTGAGTTCTTGACTGGGCAAATGGAGGAAAACATGGTGGACTTTTGACCAAATGCTGCTCACTACCCTGAAAGTTTTGGGGGTTAGGAGGCATGATTGAATCTGTGTTAACAAGTAGGTGGTTTTACATGATGCTAAATGGAGGAAATGAATACTTGTAATTGTAATACTTGTAGTAATGTGGGCTGCATAATAGATTACTTCATTCAGTTTCTATATCAGCTGATCAGAACTCAGTCATGGGGAGGCTGAAGACAGTCCATCACAGATAATGGAAGTGATATAAGCCTGGATCACTGCACATCTCTGGGTTATCAGTTTCCACCACTTTGGCCAAAGCGTCCTCAAAGCAAACAGCTAAATATAAATAAAACCTCCAGCACACTTTTGGGTTATTTCATATTGTAAAATACTGTCACGTCTGGTGTCTTGTCTTGTCATGATTACCCATTGTGTACACCTGGGGTTCCCCTCCTCATGTGTTTAAATAGTCCTCGTTTCCCCTTGTCTGGGGCGGGGTCGTTCTGTTTCGTCTCAAGTCCATCTTGTCCTTCGTCTCCCCCATGCCAGGTTCGTTTTTTTCCACAGTCCTGTCTCAGTTTTGGTTAATCTTTATTTTGTTACTTTGTCATAGTTTTTCCACAGTCTTGTTTGCTTTGTTACTTTGCCCACAGCCTTGATTCGTACTCATGTCTGGACTTTCACAGTTTTGTTAAAATAAACCTTGTTTTCCCTCATCTCCGCAACTGAGTCCTCCTTCAAGACCCACCTTCCTGACAGAACACAAGACAAGACACCAGACGTGACAAATACAAATTTCCTACCAAAACAGTGTATATAGTGCAAACCTTTTGCTTCGGTAACTCTTGGCAGATGTGGTCACATCTGTTTTAGATGATATCTGAAACAGGATGTTCTTCAGAAGATGAGGGAAAAAAATATCTTGCTTCCTGGACGCCATGCAGTCAGCTTCTGCTTAAAGTGTGCTGGTGTTGAAACTGTAGCCTCATGCTAATCACTTCCAGAGAAGCACTGCAAAAGGAAATAAGGCATTTGTTACGTTCACTGCAAATGTAATAAAAAAACCAACACACTTTGTGGTGTGTGGGCGCTCATTTTGGGTGGGGGATTGTTATCATTACTGGAAGTGTTTTCGGAGGAGTGTAGGTTTACAGGTACATCCGTCATCACAGCTGTCTCAATTTCATGTTGAGACAGATAACATTAACAGCCATGTAAGGAGGCCTTTAATTGACATGCTTAGTACACAGTAGATGTTGTTGATACGATTTTCCGTTTCAAAATGGGAAAATCATGGCCTCCGTAGGACTGCCTTTTTTTTCATAATGCCGTTCTGCAAGTACAGTGTGTGACTAGTCTGTGCTCACATACCATATCATGTAACCAAGGCAAGGCAACCTGTCCAGCCACTTGGAGTCTTTATGTAAAAGACGGTCTTGTACAAGTGAATCCTACCAAATAATCAGGCTCACACAGTTTGGTGAACTCTGGCTTTTGTTTACACGACCACTACCTTTCTATAATGGAGGTACAATGCATTATTAAGGAACATTTTAGAAAAGATTCAAATGTTGCAAATGCACAAATTAGGAGTGTTTGAAAAACAGTATGAGACATGACTGGTCAAGTCAAGGGGAAATACATCTGCATTCAGTAGACAAACATGCTGACTCACTTTTCAGTTGAATGAAAGGGGTTTGGAGTCGGTTTCCTTTTGGCCATCATGGAACATTTCACAATCCGGAGTGTGAAAATGTTATCTCTAACCCTAACCCTAAGCAACAGAGACAACAGAGCCCACGACAAGAGATTTTAAAAAAATCCTTTTTAATTTTCATTGAACTTGTTTTTTTATGCAATCTGTTTATATAAAAGATCTAAAGCCATTAGCCTGAGACTAACACAGACAGTGAGGCAATCGTGTTTCAGGTTATTCCTCATTATTGACTGACTAGTGGCCAATGTGACAGGCTTATGTTAACAAAAGCTTAAAAAACAGGACTGACAGACAGAAATTACCACACAACAACGTCTTGTGCAGTCGGAGTGATTAGAAGTAGTCCATGATGAAACATCGGTGTGGATCTTGTTATCAAGAAGCCATTGGAATAAATTACAGTAACGTTGGTTTGCCCACATTCAGGCTGCAACAGTCTTTCTTTGTGCTCCTCTGACAAAAGACTAGACACTAGCACCAGGCCTTATTTTATTCTTTTGGAGAGGGGGATGTAAAAGATGTGCTGGTGAGATGGCGTTCACAGCCAAGCCAGCAGTGTGTGCATTTACCATGCAACACATGCTCAGGATAACGGGTGAGAGTGGAAGGAGGGCAGGGGGAGGCAGACTTGTGTATGCATCATAGTGTAAAACTATGCTCATTGTCTGAGTCAGCATATCATTATCTCATCTCATTAAACATATATCGACACCGTACGAGGAACGTTTTGATTCATGATTCTGAACATATGAACATATTTTTCCACCATTATTATCGATATCAGCTTTTTTTCAATTTTCTTAAATACAATATTTTACACGTCAGGTTAAATACGGCTTAGTGTGCATGAGCGTGGGAATCTTGGGGCCAAAGTAGTAGCTGCTTTTTCTCACTGGCATGGTTTTTTCTTAGGGACCCTGGACACGTTACCAAGGACCAGGATATTGTTTCTGTGTGCATGTTTGCATGTGTTCAGTCACTGTCGCTGGTTTCGCTGCTGGGGTCTCCCTGCACTTTGCTGCGGTGCTGCATGGCGCGGTGGTAGGCCACCTGTACAGATTTACGAATGTTGGACTTCCTCCCCTCCAGCATCTTCTCCTTGTCCAGCTCCTGGTCCACGCCGAGCGGCACCAGCTTAGAGCGCGGCAGCCACTGCCTGGAGGCACGCAGACACACTCAGTTGTTACGCCCGTCGCATTTCCAGCCTTAAAACCTTAAAATTCTGAGGCAAAAGCCCTTACAGAACACAGGCAGCTGATCGAAACAGACTTGATAAAAAAAAACAGCCTTGCAATAATTACTGTAGGCATTCTCACCATCTTCCCTGCTCAGAGTTGATGAACTTTGAGCATCCGTCATGCAGAGCACATGATGACCTAAAACACTGCGTGTTTTTTCCCCTTGTCTTCAGTTCTTAAAAAACACGTTTGCCCTATTTCTGCTCAGCGATCTGTCATCTGTCGCCTCAGCACAGCTTGCTTTGAAGTTTTACCGCTTTAGCTGGTAAACATCCAGCTTACATGCAGTGTGAGCCCATTTTGCTCTGCACTGTCATTTTCTGTACACTAATCAATAAAATGCTGAACCCGCACGCTGCTAAGATTAGGTAAATCTCTATATACATACATATACATCTATTAAAAAATAGAAGAGCACTTACCAAGTTCTCTTGTTGTCAAAGAACAGCACGAGGAACAGGTGCTCTCTGGCCTCCTGGGTCATCTGCTCTCCAAGTTTGAGCACATCCAAAGGAGGTACGGGGATTGGGACGCCCCGGTGAAACACCCCCTCCCTCGGCATCTTTGGGTCGATTATCTGCAGAGAAGTAGTGGCATTGAGAGGATTGTACACTCATCCAATCACAAAAGTGGATACAATGCCAGGTGGTGGTAGTCTACCACAACTAGCACAAACAGTGAGCCTCACCAGAGCTGGATATGAGGGGTAACCTCGGCACTTGGCCCACACCAGGTCCAGAGCTTCTAGAGAGGAGTAGTCATCGGACGCCATCCAACATCCTGACCTTTCTCGACCACGCACCACTGGTAGACAAGAAGAGAAGTCATTATAAGGCAATCTCACTCTAAGTCAAACAGTGTCTGGTTGCATCATTGCTTTAAACTAATCTTTCATTTGAAGTTTGTCAGTCACTGGGGTTTTCTCTTCCGCACGTTTCAGTTCGTATTCAGAGCCAAAGCCTAACAAACAGCCAGTTCTTTCAGTCTCAACCATCACAGCCCACAAAACACAGTGACATACTAGCACAAAACCAAGGAAAAAAATGAGCATCCACATGGAAGTGAATTCAAAGCAGTGAAAGAACATGGGCTTGAAAACTGCAAGTACCAAGGGTCGCAGGAGAGATATGTGATGTGTTTGTGTGTCCTTTGTGAAGTAATTTCATACCTAGAACCAACTTATAATTGGTCTCATCGCCATCCCTAAACCAAAAACTGGATCTACTTTGGCGGGAAAGAAAATCTTACTGTAATCTGTGTCTGTGTAATGGATGGATGGTGTCCTAAAGAAGGCACTTAACTACTCTGATTTTAACATGAAGACGTCATTTTTTTTTTAATGTAGCCTTATTCTCCTTTAAGATTAAAACACCACCAGCTGACAGTCTGGTGGTTTTATGACGTGCTTGCCAAAAAGGGAATTGAAAAAAAAGGGGAAAGAAAGGCTTCTGTGTGCCTACGCTGCTTTTAAACCACTAACCAAACGTAAGAAAGTGAAGAGCTGTGTTAATCTTGAGTCAGTCTAATAGATTTGTGTTCCTACTCCAAGACAAAGAAATTCTTTTTGGCCCAAATTTCATTCAGATAATGCTAAAAAGTTCAATTTGAGTTGGGTGGTAAAGTGAGGCACAGTCAGTGGCACAAAATCAAATTCATACTTGTGACAGAAACCAAAGCAGGGCTAAAGCAATGATAAAATAAGAAATGCTGTAAGAACACAATGATTGTCTCAAACATAAACAAGATACTCGTGCACTGTGGTGGGCTCAGTGTGCAACAATGCCCTTACAATGCGAAACACTCCGTGATCCCCCCACAGAGTAGGAATCATTCTCGGTGCCTGATGTTTCTTCACTGCTGTCCTCATGAAAGGCGGAGCGGGAGAAGGAGGCCTTTCCTCTACCCTGCTTGGAAGGAGTTGTGCTGAAAAATATGTGAACGGCAAAAAAGATGAATATCGGGACACATAACTGTGTAGCCAGTACTCAGGGTTTACTTATAACTACCAAAAGATTCAACAAGAACAGAGCTAGTCGATAAATCTATGAGTCTGTAACCACAGCCCAGAAGGTGCTTTCACTGAAAGATGGTGCATTCAAGGACGTCAGACACTGGCTAAATCTATTCACCTGGTTCTATCAGACGCCGCGCTGCTGCTGCTGCTGGTTGTGGACTCAGAGTCTGAGCTGGAGCGAGGGAGGCGAGGCTCATTCCTGTACACGCGGAAGCTCTCGGTTACCGGCTGGTTTCCTGTATCAAAACCATTACTGGGTAAGCCTGTGGGTGAGAGGCGGAGAAACAACTGTGTGAGCCTGTGACTGAGAGGTTCCCCGGCGGTAGCATCGAGCAGCGCGTGTGTGCTCCGCCCCCGGCACCTGGCAGCAGGTCGTCGTTGTCGCTGTCGCTGTCGGAGCTGGAGCTGGTGTGGGGGCTGCGGGGCCTCTTCCTCTGCCGGCTCGGTGACAACAGGGCCAGCTGTGGGGGGCCGATCGGGCTCTGGCTCACGCCCGCTCCGCCGTAGCCTGCGTCCCGGTTCTTTGGAGGACGCCCGGGCCGTTTGGGCGGTCCGGCCATTTTGGGGTTCTTCTTGGAGAATAGGACAGATGTCCGACGGCCCACCTCTGGAGCTAGGGCAGATGAGGGAATGCACAAAGGCTAATGACATGAGCATGACGCTGTTCCTTGCCATTTGGAGCCAGGAACATTCACAAGCAGCACACATGAATATAAATGATCTTCTTAAAGATATACCCTTTCCACCGATCTCCTGGCTGCTGCTTTCGCCCCCCTCATCGTGGTGTCCTGCAGACGATGAGTGATGAGGAAGTGAAGAGCCTCGGTCTCCCATGGACTCCCTGCCCCCAATGCCCAAGCCTCCCTCCCGCTGGTGCGCGAGCTTCCTCTTGATGACGCTGATCTCCTTTCTCAGAGCTTTGGCTCTGCGGGACTGACCGATGCTGTGCTTCCCCGAGCTGACCTCGTTGAGGCGCACCTGCAGGTAATGCAGCTGTTCTTCCAGAGGCAGCTGACGCCTGTTCTCCGGCAGGAGCAGCTCTGTGATAGGCAGACAGAGCTAAGCTTTTTTAAATGCTTCAGACTGTCATTATCAAAGCTGTCAAAATGAATGGAAACAAGCTATCAGTATACCTAATCACCTTTAGTTTGACAAAGAAGAGGTTGTGAAAAACACACCCAAAGAGGTGAGGAGGCTTTAGCTTTGCTAAGAACTGACATCCTTAAATGACAGGCGCCATCTACTGGTAACACCATAATGCAGGCCAAAATAAATTCAATCATCAAACTAAAACCAAAACCTACCACCCACTAAACTTTTGCACATCATCACTGGCTGTAAAGTAATCAATAGGCGGACATCGAAAGCATATTTACATATTTGTCTGTAATCCATTTTTTCCTCTCCTGCTGAAAATGTTTTGCCATCCAGAAACCTCCAAATCAAAACGACCACTCACCATCTTCATTAGAAGACAGCGGCCGCTCTCTTTCTCTCTCCCTCTCTCGCTCTCTGTCGCGCTCCCTCTCCCGCTCTCTGTCTCTCTCCTGGTCGCGCTGGCTGTCGGGGCTCGGCTCCCGATGGAGGTGCAGGCCGGTTTCATAGTCGAATCCTATGCGTTCGGCGTGGCGCCTGGCGGTTCTGATGACGACGCCGCCCAACTCTCTGAGCCGCAGCGCAGCGCGGTAGAAGACGGTGTCCTTGGCGTTGTACTTGAGGCAGTTGTTGACGATGAGGCCGAAGTCGGCCTCAAAGGCCTCAAAAGTGAGGTAGTGATGGGACTCCAGCAAGTTCCACATGGTCTGAAAGTCCATAGGGGTGTCGATGTGCTCCAGGTAGTCTGGGACCTGGAGACACAGAAAACCAGTCACACATGAATATACCAGGAGGATCAGACGCCTAACCGTCACCAATCTGAAAAAAGTATTCTTAAAAAGTTCCAACTGCATCTCAAGAACTCTTGCATGTGTGTTCCTTTACCTCTTCAAGTGGCACAGGCTCAGTGAAAAAGTTGTTTGTGTCCCTTTCCTGTAACTGCTCCAACGTGCTCCTCAGAAGAACCAGAAAGGGCGTCAGCTGCATCTCCAGCGCCATCTGCTGCACTTTGATCTAAACACAGCACCGCTTAGTAACAGCACACGCCTGTCAGGTAGCACATCCACAGAGAAATGTGCATGGCTGCAGGCCTGCGCGTAACATAACTCACTAACTAAACAGAGGATCCCAACAATAAACGTTTTTTCAACAGTAAGAACTGCTATCTGAACAGGTTCAGAACTTTTCAGAACAGTCCGGGTCACATTCGTTTTGTCTCACCGTCTCCCTCTTGAGTTTTTCTCTCTTGCGGATGAGCTCCACCAGCAGCCTCGCTCTTTCCAGGTCATGTCTCAGCCTCTGCCAGGCTTTCAGCTGCTCCTTTAAGGCCGTCTGTTTCTCCTCGCTGTCCCTCTGAAACGAATTCCGGGAATAAACCCATAAGCATGCTGGGGAATACCATTCCCATGTGCCATAACAAATGCAAACTTTAAAAGAAACAAGCTGAGAAATTGACCAGAGGAAGTTGTGCGGAGGGCTGCGGGGGGTGCGGGTCGACGTGGCGCTGTGAGGGCAGGTGCGTCTGCAGCCGCCGCAGGAGGGGCACGCCGTTGCGACTCTGCCTTTTCAGAGTCCAGTAGCTGTGGAGACGCTGCATGAACTGACTTTTTCTGGGCACTGTTAGGTTACTGGTGATTTTGCTCAGCCTGGAAAGAAGCAGACATTCATTTGGCTCTTAGAAAACAACGCATTTCATTCTGTCCAAGGCTAGACAGAGAGGCAGCAGCCCTGCTGTTCCGCATGCTAATCTGTCCGGACCCTTCTATAAACGTGCTGTTAGGATGTGCCCACTTGCCTGTGGGGGGGTATGCAGGGCACAGACACCACCGGTGCGGCGGCTCTCCTTTCAGCTAAGATCTTTCTCGCCCTTTTCATCTTCATCCTGGATTTGGCCTTTGCCCTCTTTGCTCGGTCGGAGCTCCAGCCCTTGGAATCTTCGTCATGGCCGAGGCTGGGCTCATCGTCGTCCTCCAGTTCTCCTTCGCTGTTGGATGACCCCATGCTGACCCCGCCCACTCCCCCTAAAGGTCGGGCTGATCCTGGGGGCGTGTGGATGTCGCAGTATGCTGTCTTTCTAACGCTGAAGGACGTGCCGTTGGCCCCGGTCTCTCTGACCGGCTCCATTTTCATGTAGAGGCCGGCTTGCTGTGCGCAGGTGACGTGGAAAGCTGTGTAGCAGTTGGCTTTGTGACACTGGATGCAGGCGCCAGAGCCACGCTGTTTGCAGATGTAGCAGGTGAGCTTCCAGCGGGCGGGGGGAATGTGCTCAATACTGTCAATCGGCTCCAGAAAGACCGTGTTTGCAAAGCAGACCTGGGAAAAAAGGCAGAAAACGCTTTACTTCCTGCTATTCCAGACCCTGAACCGAGCATTCTTACACTCAGGGATTCTGCATCTAAATCCCGATAAGCAGGCAGGAAAGTCTGGATTTACCTCGGGGATCCAGAGAGCGCACACGACATGAGCCCAGCGTGCATCGTCTGTCTGTTTGAAAGCTCCACCCTTGTTTGGACACAGAGCACAGTCCACCGCTCTACTTGGGGACTGCAGGCAGCGGCGACATAACCACTGGCCCTCTGGGATATAGGGCACGCCATAGCACTCTTGATGTACTGCCAGATTGCACATGTCACAGAACAGTATGACGTTGCTGTTCTGACACTCTCCGTCGTTACAGATGCAGCAGACAGCATCCTCATCGATCAGGGTACTGGGGTCTGCCTGAGGGATGGACACCACACAAGACAGCTGAAGACTGGGGTTCAGAGGGACGCTGTCATACTTCTCTCGCGTGCAGGTTCAGGTACCTTGTTGTGGCTCTCGAAGTAGGACTCCTTCTCTAGGCGGTCCATGAGGTACTCAAAGACCTCCTGAGGAATGGGGGGGCACCCCGTCCCGCCGCCGCTTGTCGTTCATGATGCCGAGCCAGATGTAGTCCTCTTCGTCGATGTCGTACTCCACCTCCTCATCCAGCTCCTCCACTGACTTGTCAATATACCTGATGTTCAGAGTGGGACAGAGGAGCGGCATGTGGGTATGAAATTAATAAAAGGGACAGACATGGAATTCATTAAGGGAGTGGGGCCGGTTCTTTTCCAGCATTCTGTAGAGGTGTGAATTAATCAGGGAAGAGTTTCAGCAATCTTGAAATAAATGTATTAACATATGCATCACTGAATGTATGTTGTTGTTTTTTTACTTTAACTATTATGCCTTATTCAGTTTCTTTTAGCCACATCAATGCTAATGACCCAAATAACAACTCCAACCACTGACCTGTAGTAAGATGACGGCCGAGGAGGGGCATCCGGTCTCTCTTGGTCCAGTTCTCTAAATACTGCCTCTGGGAGTTTGACTCCGGGACCAGACTGACTGTTATGATGATGAGATAATCCATCCTTCTTCTTTTCTTTACTCTTATGCTTCCCGGTCTTCGGCGTGGCTTTTCCTCCGTTGGAGGACGGGATATCTGACCGGTCCTTTACGTTTCCTCCCATGTCCCCACCTCCAACTCCACCATCGCTGCCGTTACACACCCCACCGGCACTGCTGCCCGTCCCAGACGGTGGAGGACCATCTGTGTCACTGTCCTCCTCTGACACCACATCGATGTTGTCAAAGATGCTGATGCGGTGAATCCGCCCCTGGAACTCCAGCTCGACCATGCTCTGTGCCTGAGCGTAGGTCATCGTCTCTCTCCCGGGAGAGTTTGAGTGTTCTGACCGGTTGGGGCTGCCAGGTGTGTTTCCTTCATGACCCAGTCCTCCTCCTCCATTACCTCCACCGTCATCCGTATCCCCAGAACAGGCCAGGGAAGCACGGGGAGGCCGTCCTTTCCTCTTCTTCTGGGGTATTGTCTGTGCAGGTGTGGGGTTATCATGGTCATAGTGGTAGAGGTGGTACTCAATGCCGCTGTAGCTCTTGTAGACCTTCCGGCAGGTCTCCACAGGGCACTCATACGGGGGCTTGGTGGCCCGCAGGTTGTGACAGAATGTTTTTACATCAAAATCGAGCCCCATTGTGCCAACAGCAACTGCTGGGACAGATGGTGTTCAAGTTTACATCTGAAAAACAAAAACACAAAGGGGAAGTATGATTTTGAAATAACGCACAACATACAACCCAACACTCAGGGATAGCAGTCTGTGAAAACTGCCACTGCACTTCAAAGTCTAAGATACAGGTAAGATAAGTCAAAGTAATCCTGTATAAATAAGATACAGGTGTACTGTGTGCTCAACTTATAAGTACCAAGCATACTTTATTGGAGCATTTCTATTTGAAATAGCTTAGTACTAATGCTTAAAATGGCCAGGTTTCATGATCAAATCCAAATCACGGGATTTGATCATGAAACCATGTGGAACACTTTTTAATGCAGGACTTTGTTTGGAGTATATCTGCGTTACAATTTGTGTTCATAAACAACAGCTAAACGCTTCTACGGACATCAGTTATGGTACAATCACGTGACCATATCCCCAACTCCCAATGGGAACATTTTTTCTGTTTTGTCTCTCATTCGCAGGTGCAATGCATTAAAACAGTTAGGATCCTTCCTAAGTTTAACCGTGCTGAGCTAACAAGTAAGGAAACAGTTGCCCAGCTGACGACCCATTCGCGCTCGTTTACACCCGAAGTCTCCAGTAAAAGAAACAGTGGGAAACAACAGGATATTAACTGTAATGCTGCACTGGCCTCTGATCTCTAGGGACAAAGAAAGATACAATGTATATCTTAAACCAACCAACGCTAGCAGTAGCATTTTGCTGTTGTTTATCCCAAACAATGAAATACTGCAGCAAACGCTGTTAGCCAGCATGCTAACAGTAGCTAGCAAACAACAACATTAAGTCAGTTTACGAAAGCCATAGCTGAACGCCACTTGGCCACTTCATATACACACAACTAGCCTTTTCTTAGCAACATTTTGCTGTTTGAGTTATCGCTCTGGTTTTTCTTTAACATCCGCAGACGCTTTATACACGTTCTAAACTAGCAGTGTTGACGGGTTAACCTTAGCTAAACAAAGACAGATGTAACATACACGTTACAAAGAATGCATATACCCTGTGTAATAAGTAGCAGAGAAAAGGGTAATTGAGGTTACATACACCATAGCCTGACAGTAACCATTCAGCTTCGGTGTTTCCCTCCATAATGTCCTCACCCTGTGGATCCCAGATACTGTTCGGCATAATGACACTTTGATGTATGATTTCATGACTGCATCATGATGTGCGATCACATCCAGAACTCATATTCATGCTCATTGAGCAGCTAACGTTAGTCCTTCATCCCCGTAATGATAAATCTAGGTGATGTTTTGCGGTATGAGGAAAATATACAGGCGTGCTTGTTTTGCATAAGGGCTCTACTAACGTCACTTTGTGTTTTCAGGGCACTGTGGGTTAAGATGGAGTATTGTAATCACCACAGAATCACACCAGCAGTCAAAACGAGAAAGAAATTCCAACAATGTTATGTTCAATGTTATCAGTAGAGTTCATGGCTGACGTTTTAAACACTTACTACTCCACGTTCCTCAAGAAAGACTGCGTGCTTCGGAAACCTCACAGCAGCTCAGGAGGATTGATGTTCGATTTTAATTCATTAGATAATCCCAGGTGAGGCCACAGGAAGCGTAAGTACTGTGAAATGGTTTTTATGAAACAGCATACTATCCAAGTAATTTCATTGTGAGTGAAATAATTCAGGAACTCGGTCAGACAAAAGGGGCAACCATTGCTGAGACGCTGCGCTGTAGACGCGGTTGACACATTCGCCACGCAAACTACGCTCTCGCTGAACGCGATTTAGATTGGATCGGACGGAAGGACGCAGTGGGCGGGACATCGTAATCCAATTGGTGGTTCCATATGGGAGAGATGATGGGATTGGTTGGTAGAATTTGAATGGGCTGGGTCAGTAATTGGGGCCGATCCAATCCAACACGACCCATCTCTGCTTTCATATTGAAAGTCTAATAAAAAAAATTAAAAATCAACAGTTTTAGATACAGAAACTAGATCTCGTTATCCCTGCAAAGTCTACTGATATTTTCGTTTTTTTATTTTATGACTGAGGTAAACTTTAATGTTGCGAATCTGTGCACTTCTACTAAAACTTGGGCAGTGCGGAAGGGTCTGGCCTGTCTGGCCAGCGGACTCCTTCACGTACATTAAAAGAGAGAAAGCAACCACTAGTTGGGAATTCACTTTGTTTCCTTATTTAAAAATCATATGAAATATTTATCTGTAAAGGTGAAAAAATAAAATAAAAAGAAAGATACACACACTATCGAGATTCTAGATAGATAGATAGATAGTCTAACATGAGACAACAAGTGAATGGGGATTAAAAAATAAATAATCCAAATGATGACTGAAAAGTAATAGCCTTAGAAGTTGTTTTTTCTGCAAAAAACATAACTCAAATGAGTCGACAATGGATTAACTGAATCGTTCTGCAAAAAAACTAAAATAAAAATTCAGAGAACATAGTCTGAGGGGGCTTATGAGTAGAAAATGAGACATACCATCAAGGACAAAATATTTATTTCTCTCTCAACATACAGTCTGTGATAAGAGCGCAGCAGGACAAGGTGGGGTAATGCAGTGGGGCAAACAGCAGGCAAAAGCAATCCCACACAGTTTAAATACAAGCCTTTGACAATCCGACCTTATTCATAAAGATGCAAAGAGGAGCAATATGTTCAGAGGAAGCCATTTCTGGACTGCTCCGCTGACCATTTCGACTCATTTTGATCTCTGCATCTAAATGAATAATTCCAGGGTTATTCTCAAATCTGCTCTCCACTTATTAGCAGCAAGGGAGGTTGAATAAAGCAGACCAGATACAAGTGACAGAGAACAGAAATCTCTTACTATTGGAAGTATTTCACCAAAGCAGAAGACTCTGCATAATATCCTATAAAAGTCCAATTCAAACCGAATTGATGGAATAATATACATCAAAGCAACCCCCTCATCCATCACCTCTAAACAGTCAAAAAGAAAATATACAAATACAAACTACAAGAAAACTATACAGTTCACAGCTTTGGCAGGATTGGGGTGCTGAAATCTTTCTAATGTGTTGTGAGGATGTGACATTGCTAACCATGACATCTGTACTGATTCTTTGCTTTGTGGAACATGAAAGTTTGGCCATGCTTTACATATATATATATTTATATTTTTAAAAAGTACAGGTGGGTGAAGCCCACTTATATACAGTGTAGGAACTCAACCAGAGTAAAGACTGTAAATTGTGCAAATCCTCCTCATTAAGTTTAATTTGAACTTTGTTACTGAAAATAAATGGGAAAAACAAGGCTGTCATCAAAAGCAGCCTGTGAAGTCCACACATCAACCTTGCAACAAGGCAATAACATCGCTTTTATGAGGGTGACCTTTGTTAAATTGAGTCTTAGTCTTTCATACCATCTCGGAGGAACAAAATACTGTACAAGAGAATCATCTTGGTAAAATAGCAGCAACCCCCCCTCCCCAAAAAACTTGGTAAAAAGGAAAAAAAAAAACAATTAAATAAGTTATGAACATCAGACTTATACGGTGATTGCACTAAACACTTCACGTACAGCGTATGCCGAGTACTTGCTGAGTTGAGAAATGATCTTTCAGTTGTGAAGTTTGCTGGGTGGTTTGTGGTATTCATACTTTGCCTGGTAACGTCTTACTGTTGCTTGGTGATTTGTAACTTTGCTCAACTTTGCAGCATTCTCCTGTTGCACACATCAGAGATAAGGCTTGTGGCAAGGCCACGGTCAAAGCTTTATGGAGGGTTTAAAATTGCACTTTTCAGCCTCAAGCCTTCACATATTAATTGCTACATTCGGATCAGAACACTCCCAGAGGCAAATACTGTAAAAAGAACTACGTCCAATACTATGGCTCTGGACACTGCCGTTCCTCTACAACACTACCAGCACTTGCGCTGGCCAGTGTGTCGGCTGTCTAATAAAAAAAAAATTAAAAATAAAAAAAAACAGAAGAAAGAAAAAAAGGAAAAAAAAAAAGGCTGTGTCCAGTTGAACCATTTCACCTGAATGAGAGGATTTTGGCTGCTGGCGTATATTCCCCCCCTCCCCGTCCCTCATCAGTTGCACTTTAACCATTTGTTTCTGCAAGGCATCAGAACATCTCACCACTATGGCATTCCATCTGTCACAGGGGTGAAAAGTAAACAAGAGTTAAAACACGATTCTACTTTTTAAATCATACAGGCCGAGTTAACAGTGGAGTACTAGAAGGGCATTCATATGTTAACCAATGCATTAAAAAAATAAAACTACCTTTAAGTAAAATAATCTGGATGCGAAAAAGGTTTCCCTTAAATTAAAAACGTCATTGTTCAAGGCACTACATTTCAACAAACATTTTAATTGTAAATACTGTTCTGCTTTTGAATATCGGACCTCTGGCAATCTGATTCCAATCTAGTGTTTAAAGTGTACATTAAACAAAAAGCAATGTGGAAAGAGAAGTAACAAAGAGCACACTTAAGTATTTTTGTGACCAAATAGAAAATGTCTTGTATGGCTAAGTTTAGCTAAGACCAAAGCTGGAAAGCATTAGGCATTCACACATACTTAACATCTACTGCTGTAGTAGTCCAAAACACACACACATGCGCACGCACACACAGTGCACCACGGATACACGTGTTGTGTAAAGAACACCAACACTTCATATTATTTACAACAGACTATGTATCAGTGTGACTCTGGTGAAAAAAGCCGAGCAGAGTTGGACTATCCAGCAAGCACTAACAAAATTTGAAATCAGATCAGGTAGTCCTAGTGGTTTTTGAAGAGGGACCATTCTTGGGGTTTTGCATGACCAGAGGGAAGGTTTGGATCCCGGGGTTTGCCATTGTGGTGTAGGGCGTCCCTCTTGGAGCCCCAAGCAAGCCTACGGGAACTGTAGATCCTACAGGATTTGGCATGCCAGGCCATTGCTGGGGGTAAAGGGGACTAGGAAGCGTCCCCCCATAGGAGCCTGCTGGCACAAGGTAACCGGGGGGAAGCACTGCGGAGGAATTCGGTGCAAGGGCAGCAGGCATGCCGGGGTTTAGAGCAGCAGTCATTGGGCATGAGAGAGGCAGCTGAAACTTGTTGGGAGCAGTGTGGGATTTCATCTGCAACAGAAGGCAGTCGTAGAAAATAACAAATGTGGATTCATACTTACAACATGTCAGCTACAAAATACACGTAATATACTAAGAAACCTCCAAATCACTTATGGGACATCTGAATTGCAAATACCTCAGCTGTTCCCATCGGGGGCAGTCTGCCCTCCAGGCCCTGCTGGAATCTCTGCTGTTTGATCTGGTTCAGGGAGAGTCGGGGTTGACTTGCCGCGGCCACAGTCTCCTTTGTCCAGTCATCCACCAGTTTGTGGAGGTCATCGGTGAACGTTCCTCTCTTGTTGTTGCTGTTGTTGGTCTGAACCTGAGCGAGCCGTGTGAACGGCTGATGAGAGACTGAGCCCGTGGCTGTGGTGACCGACGGCGGTGTCTGACTGGAGGCCGTCTGTGCTGCAGCAGTGTTCAAAGATGACCCTGAAAAGACAAGAAAATAAAATGAGAAATCGGTCGGGGATCATCCAAAGGAAGGAAACGGCTTTCGACTGTCAAATCAATTGGCTGCTGTATGGCAGAATTGAGGGAAGTTTTGACTAAATCAACCAATGTCTCATTGATGGAAGCCTCTTTTTTGGTGAGGCCTTACCAAAAAAGTGTGTCAATACACCTGACACGATTTGCCAACAAAGCAGCCAAGGGATTAAAAAACACATGACTTCAATTAAATAAAACATAGAAAAGAAATGAGTGATTCGCAAGCAGTGACAAAATCCACAGTCAAGACATGTAGGCACATCGCCATGCAAAACACATAGAAAAAGAAAGTGCAACAATCTGAAGTCTCAGTACCAATGTCTTCAACAAGTTGTACCACATTTTCAAGTGCCAAAACAATAAAGACCAAAGTGTACATTACAAACATGAAGACTAAAGTAGTGAGGTTAGAGTTAGAAATACATAGAAAAAAGTAAATAAGATAGTTACTACTACTGCGTTCTTTGCCTAGACATAGTCGTTTCAGAGTGGACCCTATAAGAAGGTAAAACAGCACAAGACAGAAACAGTTAGGCCGGGACACACTGCACACCACATGTATGTGGACAAGCTGCTTCAAAAGCACAATCAACTATCAAAACAACTGGAGAGAGAGAGAGAGAGACAGAGAGGAAAAGGAAGGACAGGGGGTTTAAAAAAAATCTGTGAGGAAGACTGGAAGACAGGATCTATTGGTGCCCCTTTCTTACTTATCGTAGCCGACTACCAAAATGTGTACCTGACAAGCATTGGATACTGTTATCCAGCTCCTGATGCTAGTCAGGATGAAGAGCAAGCTTACAATTGCCTGACAGTGTTCTCTGGTCTTCTCTATACAGTACACAAATCTCAGTTGTCTCTACAAACAGAGAGGACATGAATCATTTGGCTGTGCTGGTTAGCAAGCTTCCGTGTGAATCACTGGCTCACTAGTTGGCAGGCAAACAGAGAGGAAAACTGTCTTCTAAGAAACGAAGACAAGAGGCTGCATTGAAAAAAATGGATTCCTTTGTCGATGTGAGAAAGCCTGTGAAACAAAATGTGAAACCTAAATAAATCAAAATTCCAACTGAAAGAGCACATAGAAACTAGTAGGAGCTTGTCTACGTATGCACTAATAAACATGCAGGAGAGGTGAACTGAAAAAAGAAAGAAAAGGAAAACTGTAATATTGATGATACAGCCCTTCATATGGCGGAGCATGTCTCCATCAGTGCCCTGCCTGGCGCCTGCACCATGCACGTCTTCTCCATCCAAACATGAGAGACAGAGAGAGCAACGGGCCCTGCCTACTTGAAATAGGTTTGGGGGGGGGGGTTCCCTTGTACACAGGATTGAAGATGTGGGCAAAGTGCCTACACTTGCAAGATGTTACAGAGTTTAAAAAAAATTAACAGTGAATGGAAACACACAAAGAATGAAGAGGGTATAAAGACAGTCATTCCACGCACACGCCTGTAGAAACAGCCACACTCTACTGTTTTAGATCTGAGCTTAGGCCCATGTTTGGACAGGACTGGCATTTCACAAGTCCAAATGCAGTCGTGGCTTTTTTTGCGTTTGTCTGAAAGCCAAAAGCTCTGCATGAAGCAACTGTATGAGGAGACAGGAGCAATATATCCAAAAACTAAAATGATTATGAATGAGTTTAATTAAAGGAAGAAATAAAAAACTAATAAAAAAACAAACAACAAAGGGATGTATATTGAGACCTGCAGCTGGTTTATCAAGGACCACACACGCACACACACCGTATATTATACATATATACATACATACATATATACACACATATGTGTAGTGCGGTCTGCGATCAACATCCTGCTTTTTGGATACTTGTCCTAATCTTAAATTCAGTTTATTTAATGAGTGTTTTTGTTCCATGTTTAGCTTTCTGACAAAAAGACTTCAAAATGTTATGAAGATCACTCTATTCAGTAAGATAATGGTGATATAGTTTCATTGTATTAACGGACTTTATTGAGAAACTGAACTGGCTGGAGTTAATGTAAAGCCTGCCTGCATGTAACACAACCTGCATCTCTGACGGTAGAGTTTATTTGCCACCCCAGTTCTTAAAATGCATCTAAAACAGAGTCCAGTGATTGGTCAATCTCAAACCAATACTCTTTGATGGAAGCAATAAGCCCAAAGTGAAATGGGAATAAGGTTTCAGAGATTTGCAAAAGGTCGCATTGGGCTTTGACACAGCGAATCAACCTTTATGAAGTGGGGTTTTATATAATAGTCTATGTGTGCATTTGTTTTAAAATGGTAACTTTAAATTTATTTATTTATTTAATCAGGACAGTGCACATTAATGAACAATCTCATACAGATTGTAAATGAGCCAAATTCTAGCATAGTTGCTAATTCGCATCTGTCGTCCTGAGGCAAGAAGACAAAAAAAAATGTATGTGACTCGGTCAATATGTTTATCTTAAATGTGGTTTTGGAATACTGCTTGCTTGAGAGTTTAAAATTCTTCACATGGACAACAGAAGTCATTTTAGATTAACTACTGTTCAGAGAATACTCCATTGTTAAAAAGAGAAAGCATCCACAAACAAAGAGCTAATATCAGTGACTGATATGCTTGTCGTTTGTAAATTGACCAACGCATTTTGGTAGTGTGTTCCTTTATTAGCCAACAATTAAAGCACTTAGTAGATATACAGTAACTCTAGCCCACTAACAGAGTATGTGAGGTATGTGTGTGGCTATTATCAATGTATGAAATGGAACACAATCCTTGATTGTTCAGTATGAGTGATACGAATAAAAGAAACTTTTTAAAAGGTGTGTAATTTATGTAAAGTGAGAAGGCTTCCCAGGAGAGTGAATAATAATATCCACAGAACGCATAAAGAAAATAAAGGTTAGTTAAAGGAAGAATGTGGAAATGAGCGGGGAAATAGAAAAGAACAAATACAAACAGATGGATAGAGACACAGGTCCACTGAGGAATCTAGTGCGTGGTTTGCTACTAGATTTATAGGTGACTCTCTCTGACGTTTGGTGGTAAACCGTCCAGCCTGTGAAAATGAATATAAAAAGGAAGAAGAGAAGAAACAAGAGAGACACTTTGTAAAAGTGCACAGAGACTAGGATGAGAAACCCCAACATCAAAAGTACCAGAAAAGGACAATGAGAAGGTTAGATAAAAGCGTTATATTTTCAATTTTGCCAATGCTTTTTCGGGAAGTACGCACAAACAAGAAAATGAATGTACCAACTAGTCCGACCATAGAGTTTGATTAAAATCTCATTCCAGCCTGATCAGGGGAGCTTAGATGAAAAACTATTAAACTGTATCAATCATTACATCTATTGTGTTCCTGATCAGTTTAACATTAAATTAATTCAAAATAACCATGAATGATTCTGATAAGAAAAAGAATACCTAATTACTGAGTGCAATTGTAATCAGCATTTGAAAGTGCATAAATGAACAAGTCAGACAGAAACCCAAAGGAAAGCTAATGTTTTCACTGTTCTACAAAAACTGGCAGCTTCTGGCAGCTGAAAACCAAAGAGCTATAACAGTTATTTAATAAAGCTACAAAGCCATAGATGATCTACAGTCGATCAGAGTGCAGTAGATGCATCAGATCATTTTACATATTTATTTCAGCTTTTAAATTCCTGGCATGTACTTTAAGATGATGAGTGGGGGGTAAAGTGTTTCTAAATTCTGGTGATGCTTTTAAGGAGGTTCGTAGGTACTTCAGGTGCTTCTGTAATAGTTTGATAGTTCAACTCTTCAGGGTTCACAAACATCTAAGCAGGAACACTGTAAGTGAAATGGCAGGATAATCTTGATTGTCTAAAAAAATGACTGATAAGACAGACAGATAAACCCATCTGATGACTACTTTTAAAAAATCTGTGTAAACTTTCATGCCTTTGGTGCTGATGAGAATGTCAAATGGTCCAACAGTACATACAGTGTGTTTGAACAGCTGACAGTGAGGTGGCTCTTCATCCTCCAGTTTGGAAAAACATTGACGATATGAACAACATGAACAGATACATGCCCTATCTCTGCAAAAACAACGCAACTAAAATTAATCTATGAAGAGTACCTTGCCCAGGGCCAGCTTGGTTGGCCATTCCATCAGCATGCCGGCCAGCATAGATGTTATCCGAGGAGAAAGACCCCTTCAGTGAACAGGGTTGCTGGGTGTGAACCTGCTCCAAGACTGAGCCAGTCTGGGTACTGGAGCTGCCACTGGAGAGGGCAGAGCCCTCTGACATAAGGGAACTTTTGGCTGGTGAGCTGGAGGAACTGGTACCACTCTCAGCTTGATTAAAGAAACCAAGAAAACAGAATGAAAAAGCTAAAGCATGTATGAGTCAGTATGAATCACTGATTCACACACACCTACAGCTTTCTGAAAACTGATGTCACTGCAATGTTTTCTGAGACAAAATATGCACTGAAAATTCTCTTATCACCCCTCATCCCAACCCACATACCTTTCTTCTCACCACTGGTGCTGTTTAGATTATTTCTGAGCTGCTGAACCATTGGATTGAGCAGTTTTCCAGCTTTTAGCTTGTGCTTGCTGGTTCTGCGTCTTCGGCCAGTTGGTGGAGCAGCATGAAGCAGGCTGACATTGGAAGGCAGAGTTTTCCCCAACTCCTTGTAGAGATGCTCAATCTCACTCCTCTGGAATGCCTGCAGCTCAGAGATCTCCTTCATATGTCTATTAGGAATAAACATGGGGAGAAAACAAACAAATAGGTAGTAAACCATCCATCCTCATGTGTCCAAGTGATCACTCCATCAATTCGAAGTCACATTTTGGATTCCTAGGAGTCATTAGATCATAGGCTATCAGAAGTAAACCTGCATATGTTTAAAATTCCTAATTTGAGCTGTATGGAATATTATTCATATGTGCTCCACAGAACAATAAATAAAAAAATAAATAAAATGTGAGGTCAGCCAGTGAGCAAAACTGGATCAAACATCTACTGACATGCAGACAGACCTTCACATGAACGCAGGTTTCCCCTATTCTGGATCATGTTGTGACATTTTGAGCCTAGATCAGTTGATACCATTTGTTTGTGCTGGCAGAGCATTTCTGATGACAGATGATCAGAGCAAAAAAAAAACAACTGATATCGTACTAATCAAATTGCTATTTTAAAAAATAAGTTTCATAATATAATGACACCAGTAAAGCAGTCACAACAACTAAATTTGGTTTTTTGAGATTGCAGAAAGGTAACAAGCATAGATAGTTTTAGCAACCGTGTTTGACTGATTGTAGGAGTGATGCATTTACTTCTCTCTAAGTTTCTGGAGCTCTTTCTTCATGTCTACATCCTCAAACTCGGAGTCATTGTCACTGCTGATATAAGAAGACTGGGCATGTCCCACAGCAGGCGCAGGAGTGTGGCCATTCATTACCACAGGCTGTCTGCTCGGCGAATCAGAGCTCTGCTCGCTTTTGCTTCGACCAGAACGCCGCAGGAACGCAACCGCCCTCTTTACCAGGTCACTTCCGCTCTGCTCAGACAGGGTATGAGGTGGGGGGGGCAGCATGAGCTGGAGGAAGTGCCATGCTGCTGCTGTCCTCATCGGCTGAGTCGGAGTACATGTGAGATGAGTTTTTATCGTGATGATGGGTTGAGCTGTCTATAGTCTGGGCTCGGGGTATATGGCGTCGGGTAGCTTCAGGACTGGAAGTGGGGGTGACTTGGTAGAAGTTTGGGGGGGGCAGAGTAACGGTTACTACATTGGTGCTCAGATTTTTCCTCTTTCCCTGTTGACCTGAATGCCGCCACACTGCCCTTTCTTTTCCTCTCTGCGTTTTGGGAGCCTCCAGAACCACTAGAGGGTGCTGTTGAACAGCGTGTGCTGCAGCTTGTCTGTGTCTTCTCTGAGGGATAAATGACATCCGGTGGGGTGGGGATGATCTGGAAGACAGAAAAACCCATTTATAGAAGCAAAATGACTGTCTATTGACAAGATCAACTAATGCAGAGCCTAAGCAATAGCTGGAAAGAGAACAAACAATGACATAAATCATGAACTAAGATGAAATTTGTTTAAATCAAATGACATTTATACGAAGCAGATTTTCTTCTGCAAGAGCTTGAAAGTAGCTACTTACTTGAAAACGGCTTTTGGAGCTGGTGGTCATTTCTCTTTTCTTCAAAGACCTGTTACAAGCTACAAAACTAATAATGAGAACTTTCCGAATAAACAAAGCCACTTTAAAACCGTTATGTGGTAATAAATATTGGGGCATTGTGTTGAAGTTACCTACCTGCCACTGCAGAGTCACTTAACGTGCCCACATTGTCTGCTCGCTCAGGAATCTGTGGCTAACACAGAGAGAGAAGAGTGTTTATGTTGGTGTATGTTTCTTAGTTGATCCAACATATATATAACAAATATTACATTGGTGGGGTTAGGCTACGTATGATTCTGTGCTGAGATGATGTCATCATCCCCTTTGTCCGTACAAAATGAGAAGAGGTGGTACTGGACAAGTCCCTGTGACAGGATGGACTATCATGGCAACTGCAGTAACTCAGTTCAACTTCTGGCTTATTACACATCAAAACTAGCTGCACAGTGCTGGGAAATGGTAATTGCCAAATGATATGGTCATCTTTGTCACTCACTCGCACCAAACTGCAAATTGCATCTTACCAGCTGTTCCAACTTTTTCTTCGTGAGTGTCCCCTCAGTGCTCTGGCCCTCTGAGACTGCAGGGGAGCTCGGTCCTTCTGTGCTGGAGGCAAGAGGTTCAGACGTGGTGTTTGAGGTCTGGGAGGGAGTGTGCTCCTGGTACAACAGATTTCTGAGCTTCTCATCCAAAGTCTTAATAGTGCGGTCAACAAACTCCACCCTGCGTGGCCCCTCGCTGTCCGACTCTCCTTGCCCCCCACCCTGCTGCTGGCTGGCCGACTGGCAGCTTTGATGGGCGGGGCTTTGAGGCTGGGAAGTCACAGTACCCGGCTGCATAGGTGTGGCATAGGGCTGTTGCAGCACCACAGACTGGTGGCTGGCCAACTGAGGAGGTAGTTCTCCAGTCGGGCTGGCTTTCTGATTTGGTTGATTCGACTGTGATGATGCACCTGCTCCTGCTCCTTTATCAGTGGTATTAACATCCAGAGACACAGGTGGCACAATAGCACAGCACGGCATATCTGACACAGACACAGCAGAGATGCAAGATTCTTCGGCTGACAGGGAATTGTGAAGGTCAATGCTCCCACCAACAAGGGAATTCTTATGAACACAGGGCTGGGTCTGCTGGACCTGGGATTTGCCAGTAATTGGGTCGGGAAGTTGAGCCCCAGTGGGTAAAGAGGAGGAGGAGGAGGCGGGTGGGTTTTGGGAAGATAAAGAAGTGACTGGTGGCGTCTCAGCAGCTGTGTTGTTGTTTGGTCTGTCTGACAATGAGACAGACTTCTCATATGCTGAAGAAATGAATAGATCAGAGTTAATGAAAAGAAGTGCAGTGTAAATAAATATGCACAATAATAAATAGGGGGCCTGCCGCTGGCAGTGCCCCCCCTAATAAATCTAAAGCTATGAGGAAGAAGAACAAGATGATCTATCTGCCAAAATGTTACATCAAACTGAGCTTCCCCCATCAGCTGTAGTGAACTCCTGCACTATACTTCTGCCTCAAGCAGCTTCTCTTGTATAACTGATCCAGTCATACACACACAAGAAATACACAGAGACAAAATAAATTGCATGTGCAGTATCATCACTAACAATAGCCGTTAAGTGGCAGCCTGGTATGGATCTCTTAATCAGTCATGATTGCTGTCTAAGCGATTAGATCAGGGAAAATGCCGAAGATGATCTGTGATGGTTAGTCAACAGCCAAACTCCATACAGTTGGGCAGAGCAACATGGATCATAAAATAATGATTTTAAAAAAAGTATGGAAAAGTGATGCATTGTTAAAAGGAAAGAAGTTGAACATTTGGCTGAACTAGATGCCAGTAATGCCAGTAATGTCAGTAATAAGCAAAATGAAAAACCACTATACTTTTCTTCCTGATTTCAGTAATCAATCAGATATAAACTACCCATCCCACTGATCCCAAATATGAACTCCAGTCAAGAAAAATAAACTCCATTGACTAAAAGAAGCTAGTACATCATAAGTCAGGAGCAGTGAGTGTACAACTTACCTTGGGCTGTGGAGGTGTGCGATGAAGTATTATCTTTGTCTTGAACGGGTGTCTCAGCAACAGGACAAATGATAAACCAGCGCTTACCAGTGTGAAGGACTGCAGAGCACAGAGACAGAAATACACATGAATCCACACCAACTGACATTTTTTTGCTAAAAAAACAAACAAACAATAAAAAGAGCTGTTTGGTCTCCAGCAGATGCTTTGATGACTTACCATTTTGTTGGTACACTAGCTGTGGGGTGCTGGGTTCTGAGGCCTTTAAAGTAAAGGAAACAATGTGCATCAGTTTAGCATGCTTTAAAAAGATTTCCCCAACAAGCCAATAAGCTGAAAGAAAAATTCTGTTAGCTGAAAGTGCTATATCAGCAATGCTGGTATTTTTGGCAGCGCTGCGAGCAAAGTCATCTCGAAAGTGCCGTCAGGATGGACTATCCAAGGCAGAGGCACGCAGAGGAAGGTTGCCCCATTGCAGCTATTTACTGTCAACAGTTCCTTTCTCACCTCTGTTCCAAGTGTGCCAGCTCCTTCGCCATGTTTGGGGCTGCACCCCTGGTCAGAGTTCCTCTCACCCTCAGTGTCCTCACTCAGCATGTCCTCAGCCTTATCCACAATGTCCTTCAGTTGGTCGATAAAGACTTCTTTTTCCACGGGCAGAATGAAATCATTCTCCACCTGAAAGGAAGGTTGGTGAAAAAGAATTCATGGAAACCTTTTTCTGCATAACACACCTTAAATTACACCTTAAAGTAACAGTGTTCGTGTTTAATGAAAATGAAAGGAAAAAGGCCTTGAAAGCAAAGGTCAGCTTATGGCCATTGGAAGTCAATATTCCATTTTTTTATTTATAAGAGTTTGACTTGACTATGAATTTTTTTCAATATGCAATTCAATATCTCCTCAGAAAACTTCCCAAGTAGGTGTCTGCTTTGAACCATGGAACGTTAACACAGTTATACAATAAAAACTATCTCTCACTAAATACATTCTGTGTAAGTAAGTTTGGCTTTGAAGAGAGAAAGACAGAGAGAAAGACAGATTTTTTTTTTTGCTGCATTGCAGCTGAAACCAACAGGGAGATTCTGAAATGAGATGCAAGACATCATCTTTGGAAAAACACTTCCAAAACCGCTGTAACAACTGATCAGGCAGAAAAACATACCATGTAAGTAGCTATCTCTTCCGGTGCATCTCCATCCAGGTCAAATTTGAAAGTGACCATTTTATGGTTGTGAGTCTCCAGCTGACACTCTACCATCTTATCTCCAGTGTTACACACCTGCAACAAAAAAATATATACATTAATTCCTCTCTGTTGCAGAGACTAAAGGAGCTTTGTTGGAATGTATATGTCACTCACATTAAGCATGTTCAGCTTAGGTCTGCTAATCTTGTCCTGTCGAGAACGGGTGCGTGTGGACCTGCGGTGGTGCTTACGCACTTTCCCCTCGCCCTTGCTTCCATGTGTCCCTTCATAACCATCACTCATCTCCTTTCCCGATGTGGCGTCAGAGTTGACACTATTTTTGGGGTAGGTTGAGCAGTTAGTAAATAAATAAAAAATAGTATAGCTGTCAACATAATACCTAAACACACACCGACTCTGTGGTTTCTCGGTTAAAAATCAACCTACAGCTGTTTACATTTAAAAGAAACTTGGAGGCTTAAATCATGCCCAAACATGCTCAACACATGCCCAAAATGCCTAAATGTGGGAAAGTGATAATGGGTGACGTGGTTGATCAGATAAGGAAGATAAATAACTTCCTGAACTGCAAACACCGGTAGGTCTATTCTCACAGATCCTCTAGTAATGACAGAATATATACAAAAGGGGAGCAGTGGTTAAAAGTCTTGAACTCTCGTCATTGATGCACGCTTATAAGATTTCTAGTGTGCAGTTTTCAGAAGTGTCATTTTGAATTGAGGCAACCTAAATCTATTCAAAGGCCATTCCCTTTAAGTCACCACATATCACCGTCCTTCGGGTAAGGACGCTTTTTCAATGATTTTTTATATCTTACTCTGAACAGTTGAATCAAATTCATTAGTTGAGGGGAAATGTTTACCTGTCATAACTCTGTCCCCTGGAGTGTTTTTCAGCAACTTGATCCTACAGATGACAAAATCCAAAATTAAACCAGAGAGATGTATATAGCCTTATATCTGATAACTCCATTACTCACAATGTTAAATGACATAAGAAACTGTTTATTGTTAGTAGGCTGGGATCTATGTTAAGCAATATGAGCAGCAAGAAATAAATAAGGAGAGCAAATTAGTACTTCCATACCTCCATGTTAACCTCTGATAGACCTTGACCTGCTGCTCCTGTATTACTGAGCTTTTTCTGCTGAGGAAGAGTGGAGCTGGCAGACCCAGAAGAAGCTTTCTGTGAGTCACAGGATTGCAGCACAGGAATCTGGCCTTGAACCAAACTCTGGTTCTGGGCATGTGGGGGCAGCTGGCAGGACTTCATGTTGTCCAGCTGGGTAGCTGCAGTGGCTGTGCGCAGGTCTGGCCCGTTCTGCACCGGTAAGGAGAAGGCAGCAGGTTGTGTGAGCTGAGCAGGCTGGACAAGCTGAGCACTGGGAACAGGCTCGGGATGGTTGTCTTGGACTTGCTGAGGAACCTGCTTACAAAAAAAAAGACAAAAACATAATCAACTATGCATTTAATATATCTTTATATAAATAAAGAAAAGGGCGGTGAAGCTGACTATAAAAAATAAAAACTACCCTTTCAGTAGAGTCTGACTGACACATCAAACATCAACTAGTTTAGTGCAGTTACTCTGAAAACAACACTTCTGTGATGCAAAGCTGACAAAAAGACATATCTAACAGATTTCTATGATCCAAAGTTCTCTAAAGAAACCCACCTTTAGCACACAACCATTTAATCGCCACTTAACACCTTTTTAGTAAACATTACATTTGGTTCACTGCAGCCGTTATAATTACCTGCACCAGAGGCTGAGCGCTGCCATTTGTGGGAGGGTGTGTGCTCTGGCACGGCGCAATGTGTGCTTGCATGGGGTGGGTAGTTAGTATTGATGTAAATGCATACTGAGTATGAGAAGTGTCAGATTTAGCGCTGGGCTGCAGAGAGGCAGCGTGTTGGTGGCGTGGGGATGTTTGATTCACCCTGCCCAGCATATGTGAGGGGGATGGAATGAGGGACACTGGGATGGGTGAAGTTAACGCTTTTTCAATGTGCTGGGGAGAAAGGGGAGAGACAGATGGGGTAACAGGGATTGTATGACCAGGTGAAAGAAAGACATGATTTAGGGAAGAGGGGACTGAAAGTAGAGGATCAGTGCAGGAGTGAGGGAAGGAGGATTCACAGTCAGTCACAGTTGTCATCACCTGGACTGTGGGATACTGTGAAGGAAACTGAAGGAAACAGGAAGAGGAAAGTCATATAATCTAGAAGGCTAAATAGAGAGGGATGATGCATTAAAATATATTTTGTCTCGTGCTATTGCTATCCAATTATAAAGTACCCAAGGGAAAAAAAGATAAAAATCTGATACAATCACAAAAAAAAAAAAAAAAAGATTTGACTATAAACAGACAGTACCTGGGATGGTTGTGACTGTGGGAGTGAGGCTGAAACCTGCAGAGGCTGGAGCTGCTGGTGGACAGCCTGAGTCATTGACTGTTGAGGAGGAAGTGCTTGGCTTGGTGCATTGGAAGCTGACTTATTGAGATTCTGCCCATGGCTCTGTCCGTCATGTCCAAGGTGTGAAATGCTCCGACTATTAGGATTAGTCTACAGGACAAAAAGTTTTTAAATAGAGGGAGTGAATCTCCCTGACGGTACGGGTTACACTTTCATTCCTGATTTCAACTGATTTTCTGGGATTGACCAAAATCGGTCTGGGCATGCTCCTTCTTGTACCTATATCTGGACCTAGTCTGAATCTTTGCACATCTGAACAAACAAAGCCAGCCTGTTTCAGATTCAGCAGCATCACAACCAGACAAAACAGTATGTGTAGTATCAAACCTTCAATTCCCACTGTATTTTCTCCAGTGCTGACTGAATGTGTAAAGACAAAGAGCTAAACCCAATGCAAGAACCAAAATATTAAGCAAGGACAGGACTGAAACCTATGAGAAGAACAAAAACTCACCTCTTGAGTAATATTTGCAGAATGTCTTTGCTGAGGAGCAACAGGAAAGTTCTGTGGAGTTCCCACTTGGTTAGTTCCTCCATAACCTTGTGCTAAAAGGTACTGGTTCTGGGCTGGTGCATTCTGTTGGGGGCCAGAATGTGCATAGCTCTGACAGACAGCATCAGGCTGACCTGCTGCAAAGTAACTCTGATGGTCAGTGGCAACCTGTGCAAATTGAGTTGCTGCTGGACGGAGCAGAGACTGGGAGCCATCCTGGCTTTGGTAGGAAACGGTTTGAAGAAGGCTTTGACTGTGTTGCTGAACAGATGCAGTGTGTACTTGTTGATGGGAAGAACACTGTAGACTTTGAGAAAGGTTGGTAGGCAGTGGTGTCATTTGATTGTGCGTCGTATGAAAAGTTTGTCCAACATTTAGTGTCTGAGGTACACCTGAATGAGTACTTTGTGATGAGGGCTGTTGGTGATCTTGCTGAATAGGTATTTGTTGACTGTATAATGCTGGTGTGGGGGGGTTCTGAGGAGGCTGCTGACCGGACTGTTGGACTGAGCCCAGGGCCTGCTGAGGTGTGATGGGAGCATGTGCAGATTGACCCAGGACTGTGGCTGTCATGGCTGGTGCAGCTGATGTCAGAGGACAGCTGTAGGGTGGCTGCTGTGCTGGTCCGGTGGTTGCTGTAGTCTGATGCTGAACTGATGTAGGATATCCCATTGCAGAATGAGACTGTTGCTGGCCTGATGCCACAGAGCTCGCAGCACTTTGCTGGATCTGCAAAGGAAAACCCAAAGAGCTAGCTGCTGCGGCCTGCTGCGGTGGGTGTCCTGAAGCGTGGAAGCTATGTGCAACATGTTGGGGCACTGCTGGATTTGCAATACTTACTGCAGCTTGAGTTTGTTGCTGAATGCTTATTGAACATAAGCTGGCTGGAGCTGCTGTTCCAGCACTGTGCTGACCAACATATAGAGCTGCAGGGTAGCTGTGGCCATGCTGGAGGTACTGCTGTGCGTGCACGGCTGTGCTTGAGGAGGGAAAACCCTGGACAGATGATTGACTCTGGTGACCGGCAGAATTGGTCTGAAGACACAAAGAACAAAATTTAAAGTTAACCCACTACAGGATACCATTTTTATGAATAAAGATGAACGTCTCTCAATAGCCACATGTGTCATTAGCATTAAGGAGACCCAGATGTAAGTACAAGAACAGAAGGGTGAAAAGTCCATGAAATATCCGTTTCAATTTTGAGCAGGCATTGTGAGCGAGTTAAAACAAGGACATAAAAGGAGTAATGGGAAAGACCAAAAGGATCAAAATCAACATCCCCCTCTTTCTTCAAATATCTATCCATTGCAAGCTAAAAGACAGAAAGCTGTTGCATTAGCCCAGAAAAGCAGAAGGAAAAATGTTCAAATCTAGGACTGCTCTGCAGAGGGTTGGTTTGGGTTAATCAGAGGGGAAATGTAGCCTAGTAGAGGTAGCACCATTCTCCCCAAAAAGAAGCAAGCTTATGATTTATAACTTGGTCAATGATCAAGGTCTTTGAATGCAGCGATACTACGACGGGAGATCAGCCCGGCTCCATGCAGAGCAAAGCGGCAAGTCCTACAGGCTGGGAGGATTCTGCAAGAGTTGGCTCCAGTACAGGAAACCAAAGCAACTTCTTGGTTACTGTGACCTACCACTCCCACAGCAGTGGTAGTTGTCTGCTCTCTGGTACAGCATCCGTCCTCATACTCCTGGAGAGGTTCTTGGCACTCAGAGAATCTGCCAAACTGGGAGTGACTTTTCAGGCCCCATTCTCCATCAGTGTGGGTGAGTCTCTGAGCTGTTGAGGAGGGCAGCGGGGTGCTGTTGGTGGGTGTGGTGTTACAAGAAGCTGGTTTGCGGCTGATTATATTAAACAGGGACTGCTGCAGCATGGAGAAGTTTGAATAATCACTTAAACCTTTCGGTTGCCCATGACACGTGGTGCTAATTTTTCCACCCAACACTGATTGGTGTCTTAAGTCACATGGACATTGATGTTTCGGAATGACAGATGAGAGACGTTGGTTACTGTCTTGTGACTTCAAGAGAAGCAAAGCGAAGCAGGCCTGGCACATGGGACTTCTGTGCATTGCAGAAAGATGTTTGTGATTAGAGTTTAGACTAAGAAGACTACTGAGGTCAGAGTGTCTACGCCCACTTGGCACAGGGAGACTTAAATTCTCACTGTTGGCCTCTGATGATGGTCTGACGCTGGTATCACTAAGGCGGCGGAACTCAGAAGGTGAGGAAACAGGGGAGACTTGCAACAATGGCAGGACCCAGGGAGACGGCTTCTCAGTCTCCGAGTGAGGCTCTGTGTCGCTGAGTTTCGACAGGGTCTCTGTTACTGCTGTGGTAGGACTGGCTGATCTCTGAGAGTGAGCATGGAGCTGAGAGATGCAGTATGCCCTTTGTGTGTCGAGTACAGGGGCACTTCCCCTCCGCCCTGCAGTTCCCAATCGAGTTCTGACCTTTGGGCTCAGTGTTGCCCCCCATACTTCACCATTTTCACATGAATGAGGTCGGTCAGTCAGTTTAGGACTACCACTCTGGCACTGATCAAGGAACAAGCCAAAAGCAAAACATGTTACTCAAAATGAACAAGATATAACCAAAAATATATCATGATGAGAACAGAAAAACAAAACATTTGCTTTATTTTTTGTTGGCATGTGAAAACTGATAGTTGGAAAATGCAGTGCTCAGCTCAGAGGTCATGAGTGTAACGGCACGTCTGCAAGAGTATAAGTGTGTGTGCGTTCTTGTGAGTGCGTATATTAAGAAATTTAAGTGTACTTGGTCAATTACAATGTGTAAGCTCCTGATACAGACCTGCTGTGTTGCCATAGCGATAGGTTCCAGCAGGGAATGGTAGAGGACACTCTGCTGGCTGCTGTGGGAATCTGAATACACAGTGGAGCCCACACCACTGTCAAGAGTGCCGTCTGCTGCAGACATACAAATGATGTACTCATAAAAAACAGTCAAGAGAGAAAAATCAGCGGCATTGCTGAGTTGAAAGGAGCAGAATTCCTTACAAGTCACTGAGGTGGCACTGGCTGGCAGGTTTTGCAGCCTGGTGTGCTGGTCTGCCTCTGGCTCTTCTGGTTCCAGCAAAATTGGCTGTCCTACATGTTGGACTCCAACAGAGGGGCCCTCAGATGGTGCCATCTTGATCCTCTGTCCTCCTTCATCCTGTTCCCCCGGAACTGCAATAGCCGCTGCTCTTCCTCTTCTCCATTTGATCAGTGCTACACGATCTTTGATTGACTTTCCCACCGTCTTTGCGTCGCTCTCTTGGAAAAAGCCAGACTCCACCTGACACATGCACAAAAAAAGGGAAGAGCATGAGTTTTAGGATATTTTTAGCATCGAGCATGTGAGAAGAGAGAGGGTGCATTAAATAGGGGAATGTGAGCGGCAGACAGAGAGAGCAAGGAGAGGAAAAAGGAACAAAAAGGAAAGAACAGAAAATCTATTTAAAGAGGTCAGGGCTGTAGGGAATAATTCTCTTTGTCAGCAGCTTGGTTCATTACTTCCAACGAACTGGAATTTTCAGTGCATATACAATCTATACATATATCAGTCTCATGTTATTTCTAGCATAGAACAATCAGTAAAGTATTAATTATAATTAGCAGAAAATTCAACTGGGTCAGAGAAGAAGATTAGGGTTCCTTTAATGCTGGATGCAGTTAGGGTAATGATGTGATAAACAAGCCTGTAGGACATAGAATGTCAGATTCTAACATCATCCTGTAGGCTCAGGAAACCAAAGTCAAGGTATCTCAGGCACTGTACCTCTGGGTATTTTCAGGCCCAGAATGTACATAACATAAGTTAGAGCACATCAAATCAAGTGAGAAGCACATGATTTACTGGTTCAGGAACTACTCCAAGCTTGCTTTAATTTGTATTTTCAGATATTCATTTCTGGTCTCCTAAAATACTCCTCCTTATGAGACGCACTGATGCAAACAATGTGATCAAACTACAAAAAGAAAAAAAAGCACATCAAAACTAAATGGAAGTTATCGCAAGCGATCTAGCAAGATATGAGCACTGACTCAGCTTGAACACATTAAGCCCCTAAAACAGGCAAAGCATGATAAACTGTAATTTAGAAGGGTTCAAACTAAGTCCTAAAACAGAGCCACACAAAGTATTTTGAAATGATTGTCCTGGTCTGCATAAGATCTCAACTTCTTTCATATGTGCAAAATTAGCTTTTTTTCTTTAGCTTTAATCAGTATTAAACAAAAAAGACAAAAAAATACTCACCATTTCTTGTGCCACAACCTCTGGAACCTCCTTCTCCAAGTCAAAAGTGAACTCAATGGCCCCACTCTCCTTATACTTTCCTTTTAACTTTTTGTGGTCCTCCACCCACAGCTTTAGAGCTATGGAAGCCTTCTTTCCATCATCTTCCTCTGCTAGCTCCACCCTAACACCTGTGTCCTCGGCAAAGAAAGCGTGGTTCAATAGGTCCTTGATGGTGTACCTGGGAGAAGGAAGATATGTCAACGGCAGCAGCTGTTTGTGATTCAAGAATTCTTCTGTTTTCATATTATAATATTTCCACCTATACTAAATAACCACAATTAAAATTGTATTGCCATCACTACACAGGTAATACAGGCACGAAACAACTGCTTATTTGTTAAATAAATAATAATCCCTAGAAGCTTGTCAAGGTCCATTTCCATCTCGTACACAAAGCCATTATGTAACGGATCAGAACGACACCCTGCAGATATGGAGGGAGACTGCAGTGTTGCCTAGATTCCAACTGTCAGCGCCACTGCAGTGGAGCAGGGAGGCACGGCTCGGCATGAAAGATGAGAGGGCACCTTGTGGACCTTTTTGCGGCTGGACGCAGGACAAAAAAAAAGGAGGGCAGTCACTCACCGCTCCTCTTTCTTTTGGCAGATACATTCGCCAATGATCTCCTTGATTTCAGGATCCATGACCTTGTTGTAGCTGGCTGGCTTCACTCCCTGAGGAGAGGGACACATAAACAAAATGTTGAACACACAATTAGAGGATACAGTGTTGATGAAAAAGATTGAAAGAAAAACAAAGAGTGCAAGGGGGTGCTTATCTACTTTTTTTTTGTTTCCTTGATACCCAACCCATAACAGTTTCTTTAAGCATGTCGGACACATACTCTGGTCAGCTACAATCCACATCCACCGGAGAATCAAATCTCCACAGAACCTTCCCAAACACCATTGGGTCCAAAATATTTACACTTTTAATGAGTGTAGTGCAGTATGTGTAATATCCCCACTCTCACCTTCAGTCTTTTTTCAAATGCCTGCTTTTTTTGTGCTGCTGCTGCAGATGCTTCCATCTGAAAGCCTCTAAAGCAAGGTGCTGATTTCATACCAGTCAACACATTTAAGGAAACCAATCTAATGGGGAAATTGCAACACAGCATGAGTTTAAGTTGAATGATTTATAAAAATGAAATGACAACAAGAACAGAAGAAGTCCACAAGTAAAAGCAGACCATCTGGGCTAATGTTAATGGTAAGTGCTATGCTCTTAGCTGTCAAGCTGACAGGTCATAGCATGAAATGCACAGCAGCACTGATGACTTGGGGATGGTACATGCTGGTCTGCATTTTACTGCAACACTACACAGGAAGTATACTATTTGTTAGGGCTGTTCATATTGTACAAAGTCAAAATATCTGCTGTGGCAAAACAGATGTCATTTAAATGTAGACTTTTCTGCATACAAGTACAGATTTGCAGGGCAGGTATTGAACTGAGCAGCCGGATACCATCCCCATTCATGAATAGTGCGATGGTATCAGGATTTCTATTTGATCAATGTCCTATTAATAACCTGCAGTGGTATGCAGTAGCAGCATCGAGAGATGCAGCTAACATTATTTACAGCCCTTAATTCAGGAACAGAGTCCCTCTGCGTTAAATGCAAGTTACTATCTGATGCCCACAAGTCTTCAGATGGTGTGACTCAAGACAGCCCGAATGCTGGAAGTAAGATGGAGCCTGAACAGCATAAGATATAGCCACTCTCTGTGATAACCTCCTCAGAAGGAATTAAGACTGGAGACGAGTCTGCGTGAAAAAAATCCCATCAGATGGCAACTTCTGACAAACCCCCTGTAACGGTTACCATGTGAAATTACCAAAAACACCCTACAACTCTAAAGTATGAATATATAATATCACAAAGTGAAAGTCATATGAATGTTGTGCTGACAGTTTTTGTGTCCAAATTATAGATATATTGTGCAGATAAAGGACCACTTTTTATTTTAATCCCTGGCACTGAACCCTAATGAGCATATGTGCTTTCTCTGTTTTCTAGAAGCAGAGCAGAGCTGATGGTATGTGTCCGTCCAGTTTGGTAGTTAGACAACAAAAAAACAAAAACAAACAAAATGGTCAAACTCAGCTCTCAAAACACATTTCTAGCTTGTATTACCCTGCCTATCAGCTTATTTCACCATTAGGACTTCACTCTCTACAAATGACTGAGAACTGAGCGGCAGGTGGACTCACACTCGTAACTTTGCGGTAAATCTGAGCAGCATTCTGACACTCGGAGTAGGGATATTCTGAGGTGGCCATCTCCAGCATACACATGCCAAAGGCATAGACATCCACGGCCTCATCATAATGCTCCTCATACATCTCTGGAGCCATGAACTCTGGAGTACCTGCAGAAAGAGAGAGCACGCCCCACCACCATCAGCTGAATGACTCATGACACAGGAAGCCAAATGGCTATGTCTCAAACTTCAGTCTGGTACCTATGACGCTCTTTGCAAATGAAGCTGCTTTAAGTGTTGCCAGCCCCAAGTCCCCGATCTTGACAGACCCTGTAGGTCCAGTTATAAAGATATTGTCACATTTGAGGTCTCTGTGGATGATAGGAGGAGTCCGGGTGTGAAGAAAGTGAAGGCCTTTTAGGATCTGTCTACACCAGCTTCTCAGGACTTTTGGCTTCATCACCTTGAAACGCTTTAGGTAACTGTACAGAGGGGAGAAACAGGTGTGAACATGACGGTAAAAGGATGACAGCCGTCCTCTGATCTTTATCCTAAATACCTACGTTTTCAGCGTTCCTGAAGTCATGAGCTCCGTTACTAAAACAATGCACTTCTTTCCTTTGAGGGGCGACTCCCAGAAGTCATAGAAACGAACAATGTTGGGATGCTGAAGGCCCTTCAGCATTTCAGCCTCCTCTTTAAAGCGCTGACGTTCCATTTTGGACAGCTTACGGTCCTACAGAAAAGGAAAAGCAAAAGAAATTATCGACATTGAGTTGCAGCAATAAATATTTTGAATGCGTAATACTCAGATCTTCAACAGAGTGATCAGAAGCATGAACTCCTCAGCTTCCACACATTTTAAACTCAAGCGTAGAGTATGTATTTTCAAAGTAAAAAGTAAAGAGCTTTGTGTTAGCCTATCTACTCTCCTCTAACTGGAGCATATATATACAAAGCTTTTGAGTGTCAGTGTGTGGACGATTAAATCCTGAATGTTCTCCCTGTATGGGACACCAAAATACAGATCTCCGTATTAAACATGGCCATATTGGAAATCATATGCTCACTTTAATAATCCAGAAACATTGAGGATGTGCAAAGAGTCAGAGGAGTGCAAACAACAACTGGAGACACAATCGTCCCAGACACAGGGGTGGCCACACCCACAACATGTTGCAGCTCCACATTATGTCACTGATCTCTTCCGTTTTTCTCAACCTCCTTCATATGCGTGCTCACTCTCTGAACCAATACCTTTAGCTCCTCTCTCCCCTCCCCTACATCTGCAACCCATCCCTTTCTCTGCACCCCTCACATCAACCACTCCCTTATCCAACACCCTTTATTTCCTACATTCACAAAAGTATCCTCAGTAACCTCAACCTCTGGCCGCTGTCTATTTACTACAACACTAACCCAATGGGCTCATTTTTTTTGCTCCATTTTATAACAGAAAGCAAAAACATTCTTAACAAATTGCATAACAGAGAGAAACAGAATCGGTGCAGGACACCAGAAGCAAGACCCCGCCCGTCACGGACACTGACGACACTGGTGGAGGAATCAAATGAGCACAACCCAGTGAGATCTCATAAATGTACCCATAAACCAGACTTAAGTCTGTATAAAGACTTATAACAACCAAGCAAAATGTGATGTGATGCAAGGTGTGGAGTGGCATGGTGATAAAGCATTGCGAGTGTGTGAGAGTGTGGCACATAAGGTTTTGTGTGCAACTATGTGGGGGGTGGGGATTTTCACTGCACTCTTCTGAAGCCCCATGAATAATTCAGTTCTGCAGAGAACACTTTCTACAGAGACGAGCTGAGCAATGAAGGGCTGGGTCCCACGTTGGGCTGGGTAATCCCAGAGTGCTCTTAACTTGAGCAGATGCAACACATAGTCTGGTGTATACCTAAAACATGTCTTAAAGAGGCAACAGTGAAAACTGAAAACGGATAACGTGAAGCATTTTTAAACAAGGAGCAAAGCAGCGCTCCCTCTCCTTTTAGCACCTGCACCTGCACCTTTCATAACTCATGCTGCCTTCATTAACCCTCGATTCAGTGTTCCCCAAGTCCCAGTCACACTCTCCTAACACCCCTACATTTGCTTCCTCACTTCTGTTTCCATCTAAGCAAACATCAGGGCTCCTCCATTATTCAGAGGCCACGTGTACTGAAGGCTCACTGCATGGCAAGACATACACAGACCTACCACACTAAAAAACATTCTCCCACAGAAACAAAACGCACAATGTATCACTGAAAATCATTTCATAGTTACTTCAAGGCATGCAAGTTATTTATACACAACGTGTTATTACATCCATCATTTGAACAGATCTTTGTGTTTAAGTTTGACAAAGCATTCTTAGGAAGTCTGTGCTGTGCCAGTGAGCGAAACACCCGTTTAAAACTGCCCGGGCAAGGTTAAACACACACACAAATAAATACTGGGTAGCAGGGACAGGAAGATGGATAGTGACATTAGCAGGAAGCAATCCTTAAAGCTATGTTCCACACTGCTGCCGCCCACTACATCTGTGTGCTCAGCTCTATTAGTTGCATGAGCTCTTGCAGCTCATACGACAAGACAGACAAAGTAGACACAGACAGCCCAATGTGGCCAGAGGACCATGTGTTAGTTTAAAATATTTCTACTGGAACATTTTCAGAAAAATACACCTCAAAGCCAAAAATGCCAAGCTGTAAGCTGATAAATTAGTTTTGCTGTGCCCCTGTCAGCTACTAAAGCAATCAGCCTGCAAATATTCCCTTTAGGTGGAACATGAAAATTACTGGACATTTGTCTGTCATCTGCACTGAAGCCTTCTAAACTAAAGAATGTACAGTATGCCCTCAGAGATGGTATCACTCCAGCGGCCTTGCAGTGCAGTCAACATGGAATCCTCTGCAAGTATTCATTGAGGTAGGGGTTAGGGACTTAACTAAACACGTGAGTCAGTTTGTAATATCATCTGCGAGGAAATGAATCAAACTTTTTTTTTAAAACAACAAAAAACAAAAGGGAGTGAAAAAAAAACAAAGGAACTTTGCCTACATACTGTAATCTGTGCTACTCATTCATTCAATATAAAAAACAAAAGTTAAAGAATAAACATCCTTAAACATCCTGAGCTGACAGAACTGTTAGCCCTTTGTTATTACTCTGCAGAAATATTGACAGGATTTAACAGTAATATGCAATTCCAGACAGTAAGACAACAATAGACAAGAAACAAAATGAGAAATAACTGCTGTGCTGACTGAAAAACTGCGAGTGTAACAGGATCTCTGTGCTCATTTCATCACAATCAACATTATTCAGCACAAGTACCTTGGAAAAATAGGAGAATTATCCATTTATCACCTTTCTTATTTATTCTATATGTCCATTTGTGGCATCTTATCCATTTCTCCATCTATACATGAAGAAATTACACCAACCACCAAATACTCTAACAACACTATTGTAGTTGTTGTCATGAAGCACCCAGGGAAGGGACTGGGCACCTCAGCTCAGACAGGTGCTCACCCAACCAATCCGAATTAGGAGAAGAAAGACGGCACAAGGGATTATAATAGATACATAATAGGCAACACATGTTCCTAGCACATAGCTGACTTTAAGTCTCTGTTTTAATCAGTTCAGTTAGAAATGTGAGATTACACGAGCATTTATACATTCAGATTTGGCATTTGGTACTCTAGTTTATTTGGCAAAGCTGAGCACCCACATCCCACTCTGGCTGGTCCATGTCCACAGCTGTGCTCCTAATCACCATTTCTTGATCAACTTGACCTCATCTTGACCCTTTGTTAAGAGCAGATTATCAAAATATGGACTTTGTAATGATAGCGTGACAGGGATCAACAAGTTCTATCAAATATAGAAGCATACTTTCTCACTGCGTCACAACACTTAGTTAAGAAGATTAAGAAAATTCCCCAGTGGATGTGGTTGAACTATAAACTAATGACACACTAACACATTCATCCTTACATACTGAGCTAATGAGCCAGACTAAAGCCTCCCTCCCACCTCTACAGGGAAAAGTCCTGGTTCACTTTTAATCTCAGTAACAATGGGAATCTTTCTTGATCCACATCTTACCCTGGAGGTCAGGGTGCTGCAGAACACCTCTCACACAGCCATGGCTGAGTCACAGACTATAAAGATGTATGAACTCACAGGAAATAAACCCTCTTCCAAAATGATGGTTGCAGTACTTCCGGTCCTGTAACAAAAGCTGATGCAGGGCGAGTCATGAGCCAGCAGACTGCCAGCAGATGAATTCTATCCAATCGGTCACGACTGCAGGAGGCTGTGAGCAGCAGCTGTGCCAGTGGCTATCATCATTTCAGTGCCACAGCCCTGCCGTACAGCCACCGCATTCACAGGCTGCACAAAGCAGCACACCGGCACTAAGGACTGACAATAGGGGTGTGAAATTATCTGAAAAGACAGGCTTTTTATATATATATATATATATATATATATATATATATATATATATGGAGCATGGAGCATCGTCATGCCATCCATGATGGCATGACGATGGGGAGACAAAAGCAACAAACGGTAGGGCAGATGACTACTTCACTGTTTGGGCATGAAAAGAGCAAGCCAGGAAAACAAAAGAGAAGAAACTAGAGGGATCTATAGAGAAAGGCATGCTTGACAGACAGTTTCAGCACAGGCAGAACAACAATTAGGTCACTGCTACATCACTGAGCAGAATCAACTGAGAGGGAATTAGAAGGTACTTAAATGCAGCATGGGTGTTTAAAGATCATTCTCTTTGCCCAACTGCAACCATGAGTTAGCCATTTAAGACTCTGGGAAACAGATATGCAATACATCTGTGTTTTTGTCTCACACCAAGTGGATAGGCTGCCAACAAGCAGTTCAGAGACAAAAAAAAAACTTTTTTTCTTAACTTTCTCCTGGATAGTGTCTGTGTCCAGCAGATCATAACGCTCGACAGCTGGCAGGGACGTCCTACTCATACACTTGTGCATAGACGTTCCACTGTAAAAACAACACGGTAACTAATACAATTAGCAACAGATAGCTGTGGTGCTATCCCACCCATGGCAGCAATTTCACCCATCCACTCTCAACTTTAAACAAATATTCTCATCTTCTTAATGTCCACATTACTGTAAAAAGCCTAGGCAAGCCAGTGTGAACTGGTCTAGTCCAGAAAGAGTTAGGATGGCCAATTTGGATTTTATAGAACACTGATGATGGCTGGGGTAGATATAAGGCAAAGAGAGAATGGTGTTTCCTGACTTGAACTGGCTGGCCTGGCCAACCTCTTGTCTGTGCGGGAGAACGCAGACAGAGACAGGCTTGACTCTGCATTTTAAAAAAATGATGGGACCCGACACCACACGGGAGGAGCAAAAAATCTATGCCACAGTTCTTTGACAACTGTGGTAGAGATGACAATATATTAAAATTCCAAAGACTTTCGTTTATGAAGTCCCACGAGTGTCTTAAAAAAACAACATTTTTTTCCAAATCAGTAAAAGTTTATGACACATTTCTTAAATCCATCTAGTTCCCTTCAGGCACTTATTACAAGGCTTGATAAAACTTTAGTATAAAAATTGTTGCATTTAGCATGGAATTGGAAATAACAGGTGTTCAATGGGTGTTCAGAGGAAGGAGAAGCACAGATGCCTAGATGGACAGGGAACCTTATTACAAAGTAATAGTAATATCTCTATTCAACAATGTTCATTAGAATGAAATAAAGGTGTTACTTTAAGATTTGTAACCCTGTATGCTGGTTCAAATAGATGTTCGACAGAAAAAGATGTCATTACATAAGAAGTGTTATTTAGGGTTTCTTCTCTAGAAGGGGACATGTTATGGAAGCGCAACAGTAATCATTACATAACATGCTTACCACTAAGAGGTCAGGTAGGATGTTTAAAAAAAAACCTTGTTTTTACCCCAACGATCCTAGGCAGGAGGCCTGAACAGGAAACAGAGGTGTGCCAGTTTGTTCATATAAATAACCCTCTTAAATTCCAAAAGGGATTATTACCCCTAATGAGCTGTGCTGAGGGGGGACGGGGTGGTTGAAGCAATGAATCTTCTATTGTGGGGTACAATGTAGGAAGCCTTCACTTAATCCTGGTATGATCAATGAAGACTGTGTTGGTGCTATCTCTCAAGTGTTCCCTTACAGGAGGTTAAAAAAAATTGTGGGGGGGGGGGGGGGGGGGGGGGGGGGGGGGGCAGGAAGTGTTCTCCCATGGTACTGGTCTATAATGTTCATTGTGCTCACTATCTTCTTCTTTAAATCAAAACATTTCCTAACTAAACTTCTCTGTGTATTTATGGGCAGTCATTTATTCTGGCCAAGTAAAAGGAATTAATGCAGGCCTGCAATTCTGTCTCCTGCACCATGTACAATGGTTTTATTAACCAGAAACTTCCTATTAAGCCCGTTGGAGCCATATGCCGATCACACTGCTATGGCTCCATGGCACGCTCATCCGATCTTAGGTTCTTCTGTTGTCGGAGAGACAGAGAAACTCGGGCACTCCGGGAGATGTAGCCACAGATAATGCACCGTTTGGCTACAGTAACCTGGTCAGGCTCTCCATGCGTCAATACCTAGCTCATTAATGGCCTTGAACAAGGAAATGCATAAATATGTCAGATATGTTTTCATATGTAAAACTACAGAAGTGATGTGGTTTTTAGCATAACATATTTATGAAATGAGAAAACCCTGTGCTTCACAGCAATACAAAGCAAGTAAGAATCTCACATAATTGCCAATTCAAACCTCTGATTTAGAAAATAAATATATATGGAGAGGGAGTTTCTAATGAGGATACAGGCTGAGCGACTCCAGGCCATGGTTATCGCTTAGCCAAAGAAAATGTGCACCGTCTAGCACAGACAAGCAGTATGATATCACTGCCACGCCATCGTCAACAGCTCCGTGCGTTCACAATCAGCCCGATTTTATCTACAGAACAACAAAACCTCTGCCAAATGCCACAGCAAAGTCTGCAAAGAGTCAGGGGCTAGGTTGTGTGTGTGCGCGTGTGCACAGGTGCACACAGCCTTGAACACATATAGAAAGAAAGCTGAGACATTTGATCTGAGTCACAGCTGGCAGAAATTTGAAGTTTGTACATTTGAAAAATAAAAATAAAACAATCATAGGATGCATTAATATGGGGAGCAGAAAAACAGGAAGTGCTTTTTAACAACAGTGAAAAATGTGACATCCCTCTCTCAGATTAACATCACTGCCTGAGCCAGAGCCATCTGTGTTATGCCAGAAGCCTGGCGGAGACACTGAGATGTGGGGGAGAAGGGCGTACAAGAGACAGGATTTACAGAGACAGGAGGGGGGAAGGAAAGGAAAAAAGAAAAAAACACATGGCACAATATCAGATCAAACCATTTTGAGGCAATGGAGCCATGTGACTATAGGAAGGAAAACGGAGGGAAATCATAGGGTCCAATTTCAAAACACTTCATCCTCCACAGAAATGTCATCTGTCCTACTTTTCTAACATCTATGCTGGGCAAGACTAAGCTGGCAACCTGGACGCGCAAGACCAACAAACAGGAATTCAAAACTTAGTTGGGGGAGTCCTAGGTCTTGTTGTTACCTGTGCTCCACAATGTTGTTGAATGTGACAAGATCTTGAGTAACTGTGGGCAGCATGGGTTGTTTTTGGCTCAGACAACTAGTCGGAGCAGTGACTTAAAATACTATCCAGTGCATTTCATCTGATAGCAGACAGACAATACAAAGTATTCCAATAATCCAAAGGGGAGGAACTCAAGTCTCTCATTAAAATATAGAAGTTAAAAAGTAGTGGCAAAGCTCCCTAGAATTACACAGGTTTAAGAAAAGTTCCATGTGCACGGTCACAAAAAGATGCAACGTGACACCAGACGTGAAAAGTGGTGTCTATCTGTGCTGGCCAAACCACCGTTGTGACCCTCCTTCAAACAAGGTGGACGCTGCCCTGAAAATTAATTGTACCAACATTTAAAAAGAGCTATCTGACTGTGAAAAATATGCAAGAGAGAAGGCTAACAAGAGTGTATGACAGAGATAAAGTAGTAAGAGGGCAAGGGACTGGAAGTTATCTTTGACTTTGTTTACTGCGTCATAGTCAATACTGCGTCAATAATTATCTAAATGCACAAATAAGTAAATCACTTCAATGCCCTACTAAAAAATAATATATGGATAAATAAACAACCTGTCACAAACAGCTCAGATTTATTCAAGGAAACATATATAAAGGCAACTTTGAAAACTTTCAAGCAATTGTTTGCCTGTGTTCTCAGACTTTTGAACTATTCAATAAACTCTAGACTCTTTTACAGTCAAACAGATGCAAGAACTACAAAAGCTATAATCCTACAGAAAATAGGTGACTACAAGTTAAGGAATTAACGATTAGTTTCCTCTTCTTCTGCCTCACTTAAACCTACACTCTTACTCATCTTTCTGACACAATAACCTCAGGTGGGCGGGTTTTTGAGTGACCACCCAGCATAGGTAGCACATATTCCAGGGTTGTTTTGCTGGACAAGCATTACTCCAACATCTCCACAACTATTAACTCACTGAACTGGACTCCTACAGTATTTTAACTGAGGATTTGTAGCTCCCGCCTGCTAGTGTTCAGCACTACTTGTTACCGTCCTACTTCATTCCAGGTAAGATATGCAAGTGCATGTTTTAGCAGGATACATTAGCATAGTGTAGCAGGATACATTAGCATAGTGATTGGCCAATAGAATCAGTGGAGACGCAGAGCCTTTATGAAAGACAACTGCTGACCTATAGGTCCTTTCTGACCATGACACTGTGATGGAGTCAACTGATATGGATGCCTAACAAATCTAAGATTCAGTCCAATGTAGAACTGCATGTTCAGATTTGAACTGAAAAAGCCACAAAGATACTGTGGCCTTACTCTCTCAGATGCAACGTCATCCTCTGAGCCCTTTCAAAAAATGAGATGCATCATTACCTTGTAATGCTGCAGCCATACATAACAGGTTTAGTTCTTTTTCAGGAAGGCAGGCTGCAATCTTTCATGTCGCACATTACTAACGTTGCATGTTTTCACTACCCCAGGCAAAGTACGGAGGCCACTGGCCGCCACACGGCTCCCAGCAGGCTACTGCGCACTTTCAGCTGCTTCCTGTCTCTCTACCTCCTGTTGAATAGAGGGAGTGATGCAGGGAGTGACACTACTTTTTTTGCAGCAGGCTAACTGCTGGGAAAGACTGGGCATACGTGCCTCCTGTACTGTCCACTCCAAAACTGCCACAACACTGTCAACTGGTTAAATCATTACAGTGAAAAATCAAGATTGGTGGAACATTGCTGGAAATGAATCATCACCAGTTGTGCCTAACAGTGGAAAAATAACATGCTGCACAGGTTTACTTTCTTTGAGGGGTCAGTCATGCTTACTACAGTCCCCATTAAGCCTCCTGGGAGACAGAGGGAGAGAGAGATAATCCCAGCTGCAGTCTCCAAAGGACGGAAATAATTAGTTAATACCTTTACACAGTCATAAGCTTGTGATTTTCCTGTCTGTATAATGAGGAAAACAGAATGGTTGCATTTGCAGAACAGCAGATTACTATACATTAGTGGCGGTGCCTACGCACATCATTTTTCCTTTTGAGAACCATTCAAAATTTAGTGTGAACCCATTAGCCCTTTTGGGCACTCCTTCATGCGAGTCATCTTCCCCGATAGCTCCCTAGACACCTTTATCTTTATCCTCTTGCATGCCAGTAGGATAAAGAGTATCCTATGATAGTTAGGCATTCTCTCATTAATATAAAATCACTCACAATTGTATTAATGATAGAAGGAAATAATATAGATACTGCATTTACATACACTTTAAAAAAAGAAAACATTAAAAGATTTTAGTGCCTTCTCCATCAGACTGTAGTGATTTTTTAAAGCCACATTCTGAATGCACAGACCTCATAGATCTTGCCCGTTTACTCTGAACTGACACTAACACTGAAACTGTGACAGAAATGGACAGTTTTACTTTACCTGCAGTTCACACCAGGCCACCTCCACCCAGGTCTCAGTATCCAGGCCTTTGTAGACCGTTTTGAAGGACCCTCTCCCCAGCTCAATGTCAAACTTAAGGAATCTTCCTCCTGGAGATGTAGACACCGCTTTCATCTCTGCCTCCTCCTCATTTTCTTCACTGGCTGCTTTTAAAGCAACTTTACCACCGTCACTGTGAGTAACACTCAACGAGGTTCCACCTCTGTCTTTGTCTTCGTCGGCACTGGTGCTCTCTGTGGCGCTGTCTTTGCGTCCACCTTGACTTTCTGTGCTGGAACTCTCTTGTATCAAACAAGCAGTTCCACGCGTCCTGTCTACTATTGTTCGCAAGTTGATGTTTAGGATCTTACTCTTGTTTTCGCCCTCGGGTGTCTCAAAGGTCTGATCATCCGTATCCGAAAACCACAAACTCCTCCTGATGAATCTCTGGTGCACATTCCTCTGGTAGCTGGAGGAAGGGTATGCACTGGGGTCACTCCCGCCTCTCACAACAGAGTCCACAAGGTTTCCATCACTCCTGGCCTCCTGCATGTTTACGGTGGGTTCGCACTGGGATTTGGGTGTAGATGTATATTTGTGCTCCTGGGGAGCCTCAGAGTTTAAAGTAGCCTTGGGCTCCATGGGTTCCATGGTGATTTCAAAGTTCAGTTACTTAGATCTCCAGGTCACTCCAGCCATGGCTTCAGATCCACAGATGATTACCTGCAGCGCCCACCCGGTGACGCAGTTTGCCAGCGAAGGCCTTCAACGGCACTGGGATGGATGACACAGAAGAGATTTCAGATAAAAGAGCCGGAGCCAGTTAGACAAATAGAAAACCAACGCTCTGTAATGTTTTCAGGGCACGGCTTAGGCCATCCGCTGGCACTCTGCACGCGAGTAATGATTAAAAAAAAGCAAGTTAGCTGGTGACAAATAAATGCGGGGGGATGCCAAAACAAACCAGCGAGTGTAACAATATTGTTGGCAAAAGCCGTCGTCGTTCAGGTGGACGACATAGACGAGAGCTGGCCGTGGCGACACAAGTTAAGTTCGCTAGCGTGATTTCCACCAAGCGCTGCCATTGCCAACTGTCACCTGTCTCTAAAATTCAAATTACGCTGCTGAAAAATAAGACTTACCTGGTTGAAAACCGAGAAGAAACCTGGGCAGACCACCCAGGTTCAAACACTGGAGGCGAACCTTTCTGGTCCTGTGTTAGAAAAAAACAGAACGTCGCTAACGTTAGCCGACAGTCCACGACCAAATGTGGACTTTAAAAACGCCCTATCTGGATATTAGCCCCATTTCCACGCACAGGGACGACCGCAAGCACCGCAAACAAATCCGGCTCCTGTCCAGGCTATGCTAACTGAACACAGACCCCATGCTGGAGGGGAGGAAACGACAAATATGTGGCATTTATCTCATGACAAGCCTTCGCATCCCTCTTTGCAGACTCAAATTGGCGTTCCTCCACCGCTTCTTCTTCGTGGCCGCTGGGTGCAGTGCGAGGAATTAAATACCCCACTGGTGGCTTCCACACGGGGCTAAATTGGGTTTACCCTCTGTCTCTTCGGCAGTAAACTTAAATGAGCTAGTGTTTTCGCATGTCATCGCCTCTCTCCATTAGATTCGTGAGCCGGTGAGACACCCAAATGCGTTTCCCATTCAGCTGGCCGGGCTCCACGCCCCGCTAGCGACCGGCCGCCCCGTCCAATCAGAGCGCGCGCTGGGACCCGGAGAGCTAACTCACCGTATTGTTGCAGTACGAAGATTGACACGTGAAAAAAGACGGGCTGTGTTCTATAGAAAGACAATTCCTCGATTTCATTGCTAATAATCACGGCTCGTTAAACAATAAATTCATTTTTCGGATATCCCTCACGCCTAAGACAGAGCAAGGACACTGTAATGTCAGTGTGTACCTCAATATCGGTTAAACTAATTTAGGATTCAAATTATAAGGCCAATTTTATGATGTCAAAAGAGAGAATGTGCAACTTTTGCTTTTAAAAAAAAAAAAAAGGCACGCACATGCTTTCAGGTCCCGTGTCCCTGCATGACACAGGGTGCCAGTTAGAGCAGCAGCCTGCAGCTGAGGTGCAGCAGCTCACAGGGAAACCTGATGAACAGCAGCAACAGTGGAGGTGGGCCTGAGGTAAGACATATTTCTCTTATGACATAAAAGTGGGTTAAGATCGGCCTATTTCTCAGTTTGTGCATGGTCAAATGTCTTTATTTCTCACAAAAACTAGGAGTACATCTTGAATGGAATATGTTCTGCATAAAGCAAATAGATCAATTCGACCCTTTTTATGGTAAATATAATAGATATTAGATCAATGTCTAAATCGCATAGAAGTCTATAATAGTTGAAGGTATCTTGGATACACAAAGCATTTTAAAAATGCCCATGCACCTTTGTAAGCTTTCCATTTTGGCCAGGGAACCGTTAGTACATGCACTCTCTGTAACCAATACTTATCTGGTTGTTTGTTTCATGTAAGCTGATGACATTAAACTATCAACCACCTGTGGTATCTGCATTTTGATGTCACTCTTTTTCAACCCATACAATCTATATGAAAGCCGGAACTTTTGGAGCACTGCAGCACAGATTAGATACCAACTGATTTAATGTCTAAACAGAAACAGATCAATCCACATAAACATTTAAATAAAGATTGGCGGGGCTGCTGAAGGCATGCAGGGTCAGATAACATTCTGGTTCATCTGAGGAGTGAAGCATTGTTGGCACCTAAGTGCCCTTATAAATAAAGAATGTGATGTCCTGTTTCCACTTCACCAGCCTAAATATACACATATACAGACACACACACAGTCTTACTTTTATGTAATATCAATGCATGCCACGACTAGAGAGCTGCAGGATAACTGAGATCTTAAAGAGTGTTGATTAGACAGATGGTTTATGTGGCAATTTAAGTTTCCATTTGACAAGTAATAACAATATGCAGGCGCTCTGAGCCCCATCCAGGTCGCACTATCAAGTTTTACAATGTAGGGAAATGGAGTTCACTCCATCTTCTCAGTGTCTCCGCAGTGCTGTTTAATTTCAGGTGGAAGCATGTTTGTGTGTTTGTGTGAGTGATTGCACAACTAGTGGGGAGGAAGAAGGGAGACCCTGGCTGCCAGAGATACTTCCCTGTGACTGTCAGAGACAAAGTGCAATACCCTCACGCTCAATAAAATGGCTGAATGATCTCATTTACAGTATGTGTCCTCGTTGCCCCCCTGCCTCCCACCCTCCAGCATGAGATAGAAATCACTTCATGGTTGTTTTGTGGAATGAAGATCTTTTTTCTGCAGATGCTTAACAGACTTTTAATATCCTGATCTATTTTACACTGAAATCGAACACCAATCAGATTCTGTATTAGATTTCAGTACAAAGCCAGGACAATGTGCTTTGGTCACCCCCCAGTGTCAAAGGTTTTCAATCCATCTTTGTCTATAGAGCAAAGAAAAGTGCATTCAATTCTTTAAGTGCCGTAGCTGGATCACCATCTGAAACAGGCATGTTTACTTTTCTTTGTGTGAGGCTGTAAAACTAAAAGCTCTACAGAGAATCATGGAAATTAGATTTACAGTTGGGTCGATCCTCATCTGGAGGGCTGCCAGAGTTTGAGCTGAGTGAGAAGTGATGGTTGCTGATGTTACATGATGGATGGAGAGCAAAGAAGTGCTTATGTGAGAGAGGGGAAAAGGAAGGGAGAGACACACCCATCAAGTTACAGAGTTAATTTGGTCTTTCGACAGCTGGATCATTCAAGTGAATAATAAATGCAGGATCCTAGAATATCTTAGGTACTTTGCATTGTTGCTTTAAAGAGCCCTGTACATTACAGATACAGAGCTTAGTGGTACAAAGCATTGCTGCAGCATGGTCTCTCTGTAATTGACATGTGGGTATTTGGCTCAGGGTGCGATTCTGTGTGACAACGTGGGAAATAGCAACAAGTTTAGATTAGGTGTGGGAGATGAATGAGTTCATTGGTTTGGCTTGGACGTTGGCCAAATCTAAAAGGCATCTTAATACACAGAGAAAGAAAGATCCAGTTTTGAAAAAGAACATTTAAGGTTTTGGTCCAATTTCTTGAGAATAGCTTTATGATGTTCTCTGAAACATGCTGATGTAGTCAGTGATTAATCTAGAAGATTACATATACCTTTCTTTCTCAGTAAGGAATTTTGGTTAAGGTTATCATTTTAAGAGGTTTTTAAACACTTAGGTGAATTACTTAAGGTCCTTTCTTTCTTTATTTGTCATACACACCCACTACGTGACGTCTTATGTGCCTTTACAGAAAGATGGGTGTTAGTCATAAATACATCTGATGTTCCACTGTGAGGATATACTGGGAGTTTAAACAATCTTTATACCTGTCTCAGCCCTCACTCCTTGCTCTCATCTCCCTCACTGTCCTTTCCTTTTGTGTGTCTTGCCCAAAACTTGATTTGAATTTGAAAAAAAAGTGTCTATAATATATCACAAAATAAGCTCTGAAACCTCGAACCACAACGCAACATTTAACGAGAATCTTTCTTTTATTTAACATAACAATAGATTTGAAATGAATGGCCTTCTAGCAAGTCTATTGCTTGCTCTGAGAATCAGCAATATGGACAGACACGTGCAAAAGTTAATATAAGTTTTTCATATTCAAGTGAAAGGACTTAGATAGGATTTATCGTTTAAAAAGTTTTTGCTAGGCTTTCTGCCTAATTGGCAAAATAACCAATCATATCCCACATTGGTCTTTTTTTTGTTTACTGAGTCTCTTTTTCAGCAGATAGTTATCACCTGTTTCTCTCATTCTTGATATATGAGACGAAAAATGACAAAGAGCCTAACCTTACAGGTCTGGTGACTGCAAGTCTGGTCCATGAATCTGTATGGGGGGTCATTATATTCATGGGTGATTTTTAGAGAAATAGTCAGCCGCTGTGTTTCTAGACACAGTGACTCCATGTTACAAACCTGTGATCTCACAACTAGCACTATGTCACTGCGGTCTGTTGACTTGAGGATAAAGGGCTGCCGTTGAAAAGTCTGTGTCAGTGTTTGGGAGCAGAATGGCTGACCCCACCACGTCATGACAGTGTACCATTTGTGGCAGTTTGGCCCAAATCACAGTCACATGGGGACTACACCGCACCGCACTGATTTCCAGTGGAATGTAGGGAAACATGTTTTGAAGAGCTGAGATGAGTTGTAGCACGAGGTATTATGACTAGAAGTGAGATGGGTTTTGAGTAAGACTGTTTAACTTTTTTTTTTCCAAGGTCTGTTGGATATTTTTTTTAGAATGTCGTTTTAAAGAATGTATGCCAAAAAATAAACACAATATTCTGATAGATGAAGAAGCTATTGACACATGTAAACCATGTTCTAAAAAAGTATAGGCGTATTAATAGAATCAAACTAATCAAAATAACTGCTGCCACACAGCTCTAGCTCTTCTGCCATGCGAACAGCCACACCCTCTCCTCATTTTGAACTTCCCCTCAAATATCAACTTAACCCATGTCAGCTGATTGTTATGAATATCCTAAAGACGCTGTAATTCAGCTGTTGCCTATTCTGTGGCAAATTAGAGGGTGCAGCTCTTCTTTTCCCCTCTCTTCTCTTTGTCTCTGTGGCAGAGGGAAGACATTTCATACCAACTCAGTGGTTTGGTTAATCTCTGACAAGCTATGCTCACTGCAGCTGCAGGGGTGTGTTGTGAGAAAGAAAGAGGAGGTTTTGGTTCTCCGGAAGAGGCTGCTGATTACTGAATGCCCCCAAAAAAGTGTAAGTCTCCAGGCTCTGGCCTTGACACGATTCAGTTTTTAGCAGAGTAGTTCTGGTGTTCACCAAAGTAATTCTGAGAGGATGTTAATACGGTAATAGCACTCCAAATAAATCTAATTTTCAACATTTCAGAATGAGTTTTCCTGTTTAACAATATCACAGTATTTATCCATCCCCTACAATGCCTAGACAGGAATGACTTCATGTGGTCAGAGTCCACTCACAAAACCAATCCAGCGATCTGTTACATAATCATCACCCACACAAGAATCCATTCACTCTCTAACTTTTGATATTATTTCTGGATTATTATTATAGGATAAATGACATTCATTATGAACTCTAGGGACAAACAAACGTTATAATCCAACAAGCTGTGTTTACCCATGTGCTCCAAATGTGCTAAATATAAATTGATTGTTGATTGTGTGGTGAACTTATGTCATAAAACAAATGCTTCTGGGTTTTACTCACTCAGGATCTGCAGCCTATTCTGTAATTGTGCTCAAATAAACAGAGATGTGACTGAATAGTCACCATATCACTCCACACAACCAGCATGATTACAGGCGCAGGACAGTCAATCATCGCTGCCTTGATTTGCAAAGTCAACAAATTATGGAAGAGAAGTGGCCAGCCCGGGTTTAAAGGAAACATCGGAACATGGGTAACATCTGAATATGGGAAAAAGATAAAAAATTGCTTCAAACTATGGGCCCAAAATGTAAATACTGACTTGTTCATCTTCATAAGCTTGTACGTTTTTAATAGCTGCTTGAGGGTCGCTCCTCAGTATTGCTTGCTTTTTCTGATAATTAACTTAGAATGGAGCTCAGATCCTCACTATCCATGCACAGGAAGCACAAAATTACTGCTAGTCTCATCAACATGCCGCTTTGTTCAACTGGGAGAACAAAACAGAGCACAGAGCGTGCTTCTCTGTTTATTTCCAGGCATCCTTCTCGCAGGCACTTTCTCCAAGCCATAAACAGTTTTTTTTTCCTGCACCAATTACATTCTTCTCTCCACAGGCCACCCATCCAGATCCCGGGCCCGGCAGCCCAGCCCTTCTCAACATGAACCACTATGCCAATAAGAAGAGTGCAGCTGAGAGCATGCTGGATGTGGCTCTGCTGATGGCCAATGCCTCCCAATTAAAGGCAGTGCTGGATCAGGGGCCAAAGATTTCATTTTATGTCCCCATCGTCACCCTTATCAGCATCTCTCTCTGTCTACAGGTCGCAGTTGGGCTCCTGCTTATATTCATAGGTGAGAAAATGAAGATGCATCTCAAAGGCATCTATGTTTTTCTTACATCTTGCAAGCTTCAAGTTTAATACCATCCACCTAGCCCATCAGCAAGATTGATTACTCTTTTCCACATTTTACCCGACATTGAACTGCCCCCTCACCAAGCAATGCTGAAAAACAACCCATTACCTACCAGACTTTTGCTGTAACCATGGCTACCGGGTCAGAGTTCACCAGGTTTTAGTTTGTCAGCATGTATGACAGTCAATGGGGAGAGGTCACTTGAATTCTCTGCAGTGTACGTGTGAAAGCATTTCAGTATGTGTCTGTTAGGGTGTTGGAATCAGCAGAGGTGACCAAAAGAGAATAAGGTGTAAAAATAGCATCTGCTCGTCAGAGTGAGATGAAGCTAACCTGACATGGAACAGGGAGAAACAACGGGTTAGTGAACTTTAGTCAGGGTCATGCTGAATCACCTCAGCTCCACCAGAATGAGTAAATACAGGGAGGCATATAGTTATTTTCCATTTCTGGAAAACAGAAATGGAAGACATCTTTGCGATAATCTAAAAATGATTTCAAAATGGAATTTCTGTTGTTTCTTTACATCACTAAAATACTAAGGGGTGGCAGTATTTGCATTACTTGGACATTTACATTGGAGATAATTTTGCGTCACACATTTACTCTCACCTCTCCTTCATCCACCACAACAGCCAGAGTAAACCCACCTCCCAAACCCTCACCCCCCGCCTCACCCGTTAATTCAGTCTCTTTAATAGGGGCAGTGGTGCGTGATGTGAGTGGCCTACATACCGCTCCCACAGCCCCACTCCACCCAGGCAGATCAGACATTCACACACAAGGTCAGGCTGGGTCCCTGTGCCATTTGACCTCTGATAATAGTCTGCAAATGCATATGCACATATACACACACCCTGTATCCCTACACACATGCATTTCTAGGAAACCACATTCATTTGAGGATTATTCATTGGCCAGTTCCTGTGATTACGAAGATAACAATGTAGTAATAGTGTCATTTTGTTTTGATCCAGCTTCTTAAAAAAACACAAACACTTAATACAAATTAAGTTGTATTTTAGGAAATCCATGCTCCACTTCATTACTTTTTATTGTTCTCCTGCATTGTTCTGCACATGTTCTATGAATCTTGTTTTCTGTCTTTTTCAGTCCACTAGACAATTTGACTGTATGTGGAATTTCTTAATGAACACAGTTCATCATGACAGTTTAGTTTGATTATGTCATGCTTTTTGTATCTTGAGGTGCATTTTTATTTGTAAACACAAACCATCTGAAATGAAAGAACTTTGAACTGGAACAATTGAATAAGAAATGTGAAATTCTGTCAATCATTTGGATCACTGACATTAAGATTTGATCAAACAAACAAAATAGAGAAAGAACATGAAAAAAGGATGAAATGATAGATGATTCATATCATTTATATAATCCATATCTTATAGACTGAGCATTTCCTTAGACCTAAATGAAAAGCTGAATCATTTACTCTGTTTCATCTAATTTTCTCTTGTCACTTGCAGACAGATGAACTCTTTGAACCCAGAATCAAGCATGAATAGATTTGTGCTTGACAGTAAGCCATAATTAGCTAGCTTGGTTCCCAGAATAAATGAGATAGCGCCTGTTTGATTAGACATTCAGCGAATGTGTGTTGTGAAATGTGTCTCCTGGCTCTGACCGCAGTGCGATGGAACCTGTATGATGATCAGATACAGGGGAAACTTACCTTCATGGAAAACTTATCCACGGGCCTGGTTTTTATTATTGTGGTGGTCAACATCTTCATCACAGCCTTTGGATTGCATCGACCAAACTGACCACGGACAAGTGCAAGTATTCTAACATCTTGTTAAATACATATTTTGTGACAAATAGAAGATCATATTTGATTTACTTTTAATATAGTCATTTAACCATTCAGGGGTAAAGTACTTACATATATTCTTACCTAGTCTGAGTGAATATGCTACACATGTAATAACTCTCTTTTATTGCTTCCTTTTCTCCATCTAGTTTTTCTCTCTCCTGTTTCATTGTGGAGTTTTCTGCTAAACAAATCCATGTGGTCAGCATGTTTTTGGTCCTCTCCTCTTCTGGCCTGACCATCACAATCCCCTACCTGACCCAGAAACCTGCTGACCTCTCCAGGCGCTCACAGAAGTTTCCACCACAAAACAACTCAAACAAGCTCAAGCTTCTGTTCATTTACCAGTAAATCATTGTCTGGTGCATAGAAAGCAGATTTGTTTCTCATGGACCGACAGGAAAGTGGAGACAACAGCAGTGAGTCACATGTGAGCCTGCGCTGTCTGCCTGCTCTGTTGTCCTGCATTGACCTCACGCGACAGACAGACACAGAGGCTCAGCATCGCTCGAATCTGAACACAGTTCAGATTGTAACTGCGCTGATGATGATGATGATGTTGCAGTGGTGTGGCACGTTTTTTTCCCCCAGACGACTCAGCCTAGGAGGTTTCGGTTGGTCTGCTGAGCATGTACATGCAAAGTAGGGCGTGCTTCATCTCTGAGTCTGACCTATCTTGACATCTATCCCACAGGGATCATGCTCAACAATAAATTACAACAACGCTTGGTTTAGACATGAATCTTTCTGCCATGGGCAAAGATGGACTGTGTCTGTGGTTTTCTGCTCTGGCTGCAGCTGGTGAGTCAGAGTCAACATAGCAAAGACCCCAGCACAACTGCTTGTTAAACTGAAGGCTTTAATTAGACTGTTTCAGCTATATCACCGAAACCCCAATTAGAGCCCATGCCAATACTCATTTTGTACACTGCAATGACTTAAAAAGAAAATTTAAAAAGCAGTTTGAATCTTTGCTAAATATCTGAATAATAGTCACGCATGAGTGCATTTGTGCAGTATGACAGTGACAAAGCACAATTCAACTGACAAACCAACATCACAATCTTATCCGTTTCCTCCTCCACAACTAACACTGGTAACCGTGGAAACAGAGGGAGCCAAATTGATGATACACACAGCTTCAAGCATGGCAGATCTCTGGTTGATATATATACATTATACTACTGTTCCGCCTACTGCTCTGCCTCCCTCTCAGTCTTCGACAGAGTGACTCTGTAGGGGTCGAAGATCACAGGATGCTGATGAGATACCGATCAACCACAAGCTTTGGCTCTTATGAAGAAGAGTTATTAGTAGGCTCTCTTGTAGGGATGTGGACAGTGTTCGATCTCAGCAATCAGTCATGGGAACATTTACTAAAAGACTTCAGCACCTCTTCATTCCTCCTTCTTCCTGACTTCCCTGTCAATCTTGTATCGCAGACAAGTCCCACCCAGAGCAGCAAATCTCCTCAGCTCCTCTCCACATGTTTGATAACGCTCTGTTTCCACAAACACTTATTGCATGTGATCAAATGTGTCAGGGTATCTAAGCTGTATCTATTTTGTACAGACATTTCTTGACCAGTCAATAAATAGCCTTTATTATTTCATTGTGCTAGCTTTACTCACCGAATAAAATGTTCAATAAATTAATATGAGCAGTTTGCTCTTTCTGATTGTCATCAATGTAACACTCATCATCTCCATCTCCTACATTTGTGACCCAATGAGGCAGTAGTGCCCTCTAGTGTACAGACTGATGATAAGTAGCTGCAACAAATGTTTTAATGACATTAGCATTATACATTATGTGTTAGAAAAAACAATACTGGTAAGCATATTGTTCATTTGTTGATCCACACAAAAATTATGATGCAAACCCAGGTGATATTTCTTTTCATGCTTTATTTGATGAAAATATAACATGCTCATGATGCACTTTGTTCAGTGACTGGTTGATAAAAGAAATGATTGGTAGGCACTGGTATTAAGATGAGGTGTTTAAGAAATTGTGTAGAATAGCTTACTGTATAAGGTGTTAGTGACATTCAAGTTACTTTTTCCTGAGTCTTTAAGTCCAACCACAGTCAATGTCCACAAACGAAGATTGGTTTTGTTGTTCTTGGCATGTATACATAAAGAAACACACAATCTAGAGTGACAGCAAACAGGTTTTCATGTGCGTATGTATCCATACACACTCTCTCTCAATTCTAAGGTTTCCCTGACCATGAAGCTTAAAAAAAGATACCCTTGGTCTAAAAAGCTGGTGTAAAAATCGAAAAAAAAGGAAAATACAACCCCTGAACAACATAAAACTTCTTTACTACTAATTTATCAAAAAAGTAAACAAAAATGCAGAGACTGTGCATTTAACACCAAATACATCCTTCAATTCAACAGCTTGTAGAACCTCCATTAGAAGTTATCATTCAAGGAGTCTTTTTTATGACATCAGTGGAAGAATTTTCTTCTCATTTGAACTATTTATTTTCTAGCATCAGGCTAACAACTGGCAAACTGTTAAAACAACTGCATTTACAGAAGTGGCAGGGTTTCTTTGATCAATTAAGTAACTTCAGTAACTTAATTTTAAAAATTAACCCTGATGTTCAAAGCCTAACTAAAAATATATTTTTTTACATTTTGTCCTGTAAAACACAACCTTGAAATGAAAAGGAATTGCACTTATCACATGACTGTAGTAGAGAAAATTATATTAAACACGGCAAAGGTTTGACCCAACTCTCTCAGCGAACAACTTGCCAGAGCCTGACATGGTTGGGCACGGTTAAAAATGATTTGGTGATATTCTTATGATGAACAAATGCAGTGTCTGATGCTCCTCAGATGAGGTTTTTATATTGCTTTGGCACAGGAAAGAGGAATGTTCCATATCTGGAACCTCCCTTAGAGCTCTTTCTGAAGCATTTCAGCACCTTAATGGCCTTAATATTTCTATTTTCCAACCTCTGCATAGGAAACGAAAACATCCTTAGCATCCTTACTAAATCTTGCGGCAGAGCAGGGAAGAAATGCTCCAGTGCATCTCAATGTCTCACCCTCTGTGTGTAGAAAGAGTTCAAAGTTCAAAGAAATTCACAAGAGACTCTCTGGAAAGTCTTCAGTTGCATCATGAATCTGAATGACCTACCTCCATAATAGTAGAGAACTGCAATGCCAACCACAAAACTGAAACAGCAGAGGAAGAACATTGTTCCTGCAGAAGCAAAGACAAGAAATGAATGACTCATGACTGGACGGGCATCAAAATGATTGTACGGCATGTTCAAATTTGGCGTGGGGAAAACGTGTGCTGTTCAGCAACTGCAGTCCTCTCAGGATTGTGTGAAGGACGGTTAGAAGTCATTGTTTCATTGTGCCCATTTCCCTGCTGTCATACCTTTCACTTAGTGGATGAACCCCTTACAGAGGAAAAGAATGCATGGCACAGGAAGCAGTTTTCCACGTGCGCTAAACTGACCCACAAAGCCACAGCCCTGGATGTAATGGGTTGATGAATGGTGGAGCAACACAGAGCATTGGGGCCCATGTTCTGCCATAGGGGTTAAAGGGTTCAGCAGACCACAACCTCTGCTAAAGAGTACAGATTACATGAGCTTAAGGCTGATCCGTCGGTCGATGAAAGATACAGTGGCAACACAGCTCACTTGCACTCACTTTAAAGCTGAAACACAGAACAGAAGTCACACACTACACCTTTTGACTGTTTCTGCGACTTTAGATTTCTGAGGCTGCCAGTAAATAATGGATCAATTCAGTCTCATTAGAAAACCTGGACAAAGTGGCTTTGTCCACATGTCCGAAACACGGTGCTTTCTCTATCCATAGTTAGAGTCAGACTGAGCAGTGGAATGTGAGAGTTTATCTTTTTGGAATATGGAAACATTTCTTTGTATATATATTAGAATACTGACAGTGTGCTTTTAACCCTAATATTTGGGGATGGGAACACTGTAGAAAATAAAGAAATGTGAGTGGGCGAAAAGTAAAAAGTGCAACAACTGAGTAAACAAAAACATTGTGTTGGACAAGAAACTAGTCATTTGTTGCTAGGTCTTTAGACCAGCACCGTTCACTATCCAACCGTTTGTCTGTGAAAGCACTAATGGCCAAAGAGACATTTGTGGGGCAGGGTTAGGGCAGGCAGAGGAACTTTTGGGGACCGAGCACACTATTGCCCTGATAAATTCAAACATAAACTGCATCTGTATATAGAACGATATATATATACATAATACGATATACATAATAAAGCTGGTGGCATTTATTGTCAAAATGGTTGAGTTTTGAGTTTCAGTGGAACTGACAAAGACCCTAATATAAGCGACTAAATGAGTCAAGCAAGTCAACACTAATGACAACAGAAATGCATTCAAGATGTCTATCTATAGCTCTTAGTGGAAGCTACACATCTAACATCATAAAGGCATCATTCAAACAGCTGCTTGATTGCTTTTTAATAACGACAGACTGCTGTGCCAATAACCAAGCATGAAATCTCAGCATGACTGAATTGCAGTTGCTCTAATATGTAGGTTACATTTACCTTTATCATTAAGTATAAATGGTTCTTGAAGGATGGTCATCTTAGTCCATTTGGCCTCTGCCATCTCTATAACAGAGAGTCATGCGGTTAGATGGCAAAAGCAACACATTTGAGACAACAGCTAACAGCCCTGGCCTCACACCGGCTTCTCTCTGCTGCTTAACCAGGATAAGCCTGTATAAATCTAGATACCGTATTTACACAGCAGGACACCTGCCATTATGAATTACCGTGGAAGTTGCTAACCTCAAACATAGGGGGTTAAATTAGAAACCTTACTTACTTACAGTGTAACAGAGAAATCGGATGACTCCAGGATGGGATGATGATACATAATATTTGTCATTTTCTGCTTATTAAATGGTCTCTCCTAAACAGCTCCAAAAGCCAGCCCCTTTAAATATCTTAAACATAAATTTGTGTTTATGGAATCAAACCTCTGAAAGACATCCGTCTAACTGCTATCTAATTAAAAAACTGCCTGGGTGTCTCCTGGGTGCTATTTGTTTTACCTCTTTGCCTGCTCCTGGTAGGCAGGCTAGCATAGACTTCCTCAGCATGGATGTGAAGTGCTTGGTAGAATTCATGACATGCCTCTTCCCCTTTTGCGTGTAGGTGCTTCAGCAACTCAGACAGTCGCACATCAGCGGGCACGCTCAGTCTCCTGAACTGCTGGGAAACAGAGGCTGGGTTCAATCTCTGTATGTACAGCTGATGGATTTGTGAACCTTTAGGAATTTAGGAATGCCTGATTATCACTGCAGTGAAATAAAAAAGACTGTAAAGTAAACCTGACAAAGACAAATTTCCAATGCTGTTTATCTAATTGAGTTTGATTCCTTTTTGTGTCTGTTTTGCAAGGAGAATCCAGATGGTAGAAGATTTAAAATGCTGTAAGGTCTCAGGTTTGAAAAAGGCTCAGCAAAAGGAGGTTAACATTCAGTCCAGAGGTTTGTACTGAGTGAGGTTAATGATTGTTTTTTTGTAAATATATTTCTTGCCTAGAAATAAAAGTTGGATTTCTTCCTCCTTTTTCTAGGAATGACAAGTTTACAGCAAAGTTTAGTATACTGGGTTGAAAAAGGTTCTCAATACTAACTCCTTTAGCACAGTGATTTTTATTATGTTTTGGCATTAGATACATTAGCTTGAAACAGTCACTACATAGGATATCACTAGATTCAGGAGTATGCTTTTGGTTAAACTAATATAATTCAGACTGAAGCTTGATCACTTTAAAGAATTCCTCCTTAGCCTGGTTCTGCCATGACAACTGTGAAAATACATAAAAGCTTGTATTTTAATTTATAAATTTATAATACATTTTAACCTAATTCAGGATTACATTATATGCTACTAATGCTCCCAGTTTGGGGCATTGTCTCATGATGACAGTAGTTCCTAAGACTATTCCCTTCAAGGATAAGTGGTATATCCTGGTTCTGTGGGAGTTTTTGTCTAAGGAAGGTAATATTCACTAGTCTTTGGAAAATAAAGCTTTGTCAAAAGCAGAACTTTTGACATTTCTTCCACCTGCCCTTCCATTCTTGTCCCCGAAACTGTCAAGTAAAAAACAAACTGAAAAAAAGATGGATTTGTCTTTTCTCTTTGCTTGTTTTTTTCAATCTCTGCAACATGTCATTTGTGGTGACCTTGCAGGCTTCCTGGTCACTGAGTATCTGGGGGTAGATCCTGTTGAGCTGCAGCACCAGTCTATCAACCAGCTCGGTGTCCATTCTCTGATCACAGCACAGGAACGGGGCATCACTCTGGAGCTGCTCATCATACCCCTCAACACCTGATGGCAAAAGATTCATGAGACAGTGTTTCATCAAATAGCACAGCCCACTTACAAACGATGGCTTCTGACCTGATATAAAAGGGGTTTGCACTGTAATTGTTCAAAGACGAGGCCACAAACAGTCCACACAGTGAGAGCGTGCTGCAGAGCTCTAATTGATGCTGTGCAGATTTCATGTCTCGTCTTAAGTAGTTTCTTAGTAAGCTGGCCTTGGCATTAAGTCGGCTCTGAAAATAAATTACTAAGAGGTTTATTCTCTCTCTTTGTGGGGGTGAATGCAAATGCAGCAGATTTGTAAGGCCATACTTTTTTATGCCTGCAGATAATGAGGAGCTAGGCAACTAATATTACTGTCCACTATCACAGTGTATTAGATTGTGTATCACAGTTAAGACAACCTTTGCAGATTTATAGATGCACATCTATTCAGTAACAATGCCTCATTTATCTATTGTCCCTTATATAAAACTCTGTATACAACTCATTTGCAATATAAATGATGTTTCAACAGACTATTGGTAATTTAATGGTATTTATCTATTGATATACCAGCAAATGTACTTGACAAAAACTTTAACCTAAACAAAGTAATTTTTTTTCAAGGCACAGATGTCTGGTTCTCTGATGACATATTTATTTTATATAGATTACATGAATTAATTCCAATGTTTGTTTAAATAGTAAATATTTCCCCTGACAATCCCAAAACCAGATTTGGAGACAGAAGCAGCGGTCACTCTCCATCTTTAAAGAACTGGACAGTGGTGGGAACTGTCATCAGAAGTCATAGACAGACAATATGTCTCGCACTACAGTTTATAAAAAAACATATGCATTTTTACAAGTCATGTATTTCGAGAGGTGACATAAGTGAAGTCATACACGCAGGTAAAAATGTTTTAATCATTGTCCGTAACAACAACAGTTTGCATGTCCGAGCAAAGCGTCTCGTAAAGTGAACTTTCCAAAAGGCGAAAGCTTCTTACCCATCTCTCCCAATGCTGCCAGAGCAAACACACGCCGCCTGGGACTGGCTGGCCCGGAGCCTCCTGCTGCATCCGGAGCGACGGCCGCTGCTCCCCCGGTCCCGCTCGCTCTCCAGCACCGCGCGGCCACGCTGGTGACGACAGGACCACGTGACCCGGAAGCCTGTGGTGGGACGGAGCAGGCGACTGGTCGCAGCAGCTCAGAATCCCAGAAGCGTGCGGCAAGTGTAAAGGCACACTGAACCGGCAAGCTCTGCTCACTTTATGGCACCACTCATTAGCAGTAGAGCTCAGTTTATTTAGACTCCCCAAATCCCACATTTGCATTCAGGCCAAGGCCTTGAAAAACAGCCGTTTCACAGTTTAGTACAATGCGTGTTTGCGAACTACGTCTCAATAAACACATCGAGTTTTAATCTGAATCGTTAGGCTACATTATTATTCAAGCACAAATCTTTCCACAGTCCATTTTTCGTGCTGCCATCCATATAGCCGGCTGGTGTCCGGAAGGTGCAATAGCTCTTCATCCCCGCCAGAGGGCAGTATGCCACCACATTTCCACAAGACAAGGCACACGCACATTAATCCTGTCAAATCTGAATGTCTGTGCAGCCGTCATACTCTGGAGCACTGCAGACATAAAAAAAGAAGACAGAACCCAACGAGACATGCTGACATGGTTCACACTTCCCATAGTCCTCTTAAGCAGAGTCACTGTTGTACATGTGTGGAAAGTAAACAAGATCTTGATGGATGGTTTTCTCTTCTGGACAATATGTTTTTTTTACACTGATATAATCCTTATGGAGAGTTCTTTGGGGTTTATATTCCTGTTTGAGTTTAAACTCCCCATGCTGGAGTCTGTGGTTGGTGGGGTGTGTGGCGGCCTGCTGTGATGACCCCCATAGTGCCACACCAATCCGGATCCCGCTGCTGAGACCAGGTCTTGGCTGGTAGTTTGATTGGAAGACAGAGGAGGACCAGGGTACTGAGGTAATTGAGAATCCAGGTTTTGGAGCAGGAGAGGCTGATCATAGTTCTGTCCAGGAAGACTTGCAAAAGGAGGTGGGGGAGTATAAGCGCAGGCAGGAGGGCCGTAAGCGTAAGGCTGCTGACATCTATTGAGGAAAAGACACAAAGGTATGCTTTGAACACTTGAATTGTTATCCCCCTTTTTGAGCATTTAGGTGAAATTGATTTAATACCTGCAGGGTCGCATGTTTTCGCACAGGGCTGGGTTAGCGGTTCCCCACAGGGGAACCACCTGCTCATGGGCGTTGTTGTTATTGTTGTTTCGGCCTTTATGACTGAAGCGAAATCTGTTGTTATCCTGATGCTGTTCCTGCTCCTCCAGTTGCCACGCATCTGACTCTCTGCCACAGAAATGATTTAAGAGCTGTATGTCAGAGCTTCAGTTTGAAATGCAGCAAAGGAAACACAACTAATCCTTTCCATCCATTGACATTTAATCCTGTGGTGCAATTCTGTAGTATTTGTACTTTACTTAAGCCATTTTATATATATATACATAATTTCTATATGTTTCAATCCGTGATATTTGAAAAACCTTCAACTCCATCTCAATCTATTTTTCTTCTGACTCCCAAGGATCCTCTTTCTATAGCTGTGTGCCTACCAAACACAGTTGTAAAAAAAAAGTAGTTCTATATCAGCGTCAAATGTCTAAGAGCACACAGAATGTTTTTTTCAAGGATATTTTCAGTGCCAGTATTCAGTAGAGTTGAAAGAAGAAGATTTTTGTATTCCACAAGAGTAGAACCATTTCCATCTCAGCTCCACTCACCTCTCCTTCTTTTTCCTTTCGTCCTCCTTGATGCAGTCAAGCAAACAGCAGGTAATGAAGGCCACAGACATGAGCAAGATGATGCCCGAACTTACAATGGACACCAGGACGGCCACTTGGAAACCATAGTCGTCGTAGCGAGACAAAGCTGGAGTGAGATAGTCGAGGACAATCGACCTATTTATTGGCTTGTTTTGTGCTCTGCAAATTCTTTGTCATTCATGATTATGCTTAATCTATTCAATACCACTCCTCATCAGAAACATACATGGTGACCTGGTCATAGATGTGGTGTGGCACACGTATACACTGCACATATACATAACATGTCTCTCGCTGTTAAATTCTAGAGAAGACTTGAGGGATTTAAATAGCTTTTTGGAAGATGGTGATCTTGTCAGCTCATAGTGGACAGGTGAGAAACCCAGCTTTTAATTACTTTTAGTTTCACTTCAGACGGTTAATTCTGTCCCCTGACAGTTGATTCTGAATTGCAGTTAAAAGCCTGCGCTCTGTTTTTCCACAAACAAACTGTGCACCTGTGGCTCTGAATAAATTTGCATTAATATGATCATTTAATGAGCTCTGTCCACAAGCAATACATTACTTATTTTCTCCTAAATGTGTTTTCCCACCATTTGAAGTCAAATAATCACATTTTTGAGGAGAAGTACCACTTTAAGTGAATTGATGTAACTTTGTTTATGCCTAATAATGAGCTGGTTTCTACTTTCTTCAGAGTAATGGGCTGAGAGTTCACAGAAAGTTGGCAAGCCTCTACAGTTCTGTTTGTTCTACCCATATTGAATTTATACACACACAGATATCGCTGGACAGAAATGAACAATTAGCTGCATGAGTCGAGAAAGGCATAGCTATAAAAAGGTCACCATACCCTCCCATAGCTGTCCACTTCCTTAATTAATCATTTTTCTGTTTCTACTTACGCTTGCAGTAGGTTTCTCCTTCCCAGTGGGTGCTGTTGTTGTCCATGACACATTTCACGTCTTTGCCCACCAGTTTGTGTTTGGCTGGGCACTGCAAGGAAATGACTGTGCCCACGTTGGTCCCATTGCCTTGGATGATCCTTTGCGTGCCCAAAGCTGGCAGGGGAATGGGCGTGCACTGAGCCTGTGGATGACCTGAAGCTGAAAGGTAGCGTGCACAGGTTGAGGAATCAGATTGTGTAGAGCAAATGCAGCTGTTGACGCAAAACTTGTCATAAAGATGACCAACATTCACACATCTGTGACAGAAATTTGTATTCACAGATTTCATAAGGTGACTTCCAAATCATGCTCCAGCAGCGATTCAGAGTTAACGTGATAGATTGGAAGAAAGGGACAGTCATTCCAGAGCTATCAGCACAGAACTCCCGTTGGGCCGCACAACCGTGTGACAAAAAGCAGCCCCCCTGTATCCTCTTTGTGCACGCTGCATGGTGTGAAACTGTACCAACGCAGGAAATGTGATAAATCATTCAACAAAAGGCCGGGGAGGTTGATGGAAGTGCACGGGCCATCTGGAACCAAGCTTAAAAACCAGTTGTCATTCAGAACTGCTTGGTGCTGAGCATATTAAAGGAGATGAGGACGCACAGTGCACCAGCTATACGGCATGATGAGCACGCAACACTAGAAAAGGGCATTAGAAGGGAGAGTTTTCTGGTTTCCCGAAGAATTGGACAAGATAACACAAATAGGTCCAGGAGAAGTCAAAGCCATGCTGGCGTTTTTGATAAACACTTTTCTGCTTTGCCAGAATTGTGAGATATTTTTCCCTGTTTATTAACCAAAGACAAAAAAATATGAGAGGGGCTTGTACAAAACCATGTGGTGAAGTTGCAGAATACACCAAAACTTCTCAGATACACAACAGGCATTTGAAATGAAAGATTTTGAGAATAAAGCAAGAAAATGCCAGTGACTCTACCATTTCTAACAGCACCACACTCACATTTAAGTAACACCTTGACACATTTCAGTGCAAGTAAGGTGAGCATTGCTTTTATATAACACGTGTATAATTCCGTGAGCTTGTTGTTCGTTCCCCTTTCTTTCTTCTGTTATTTCTTTCTTTAATTATAAAATTCAGAATAATTAGATTAAACTCAACTGATCTAACCCAACTCACCCCATGTATTTACAAGCTTTGTTAAAAAATCAAATTGATGTGATACACAGACATGCAGCTCTCAAATTCAGTATTTCTTTTTCTGTATCATTAATTCTGAAGCACTTGGCATATATGGCACGACTTCATTTAACTGGCGTGCGCGCAAAGTGTCAAAACAGATCTGTGAAACAACCCCACAACTTCGATATGAGGACAAATCGAGTACCATCGAGCGACACATGCATTTTGTCTTACCTGATTTTTTCCGGACATCTTTATTGGTAAAATCAGATCTGGACACGTCTACTACAGAGGCTGTTGCCGCCGACATGATGGTGACAGTCTGTTCTTCCGGTTGTGCGGGAAGACAGCGCGTCTGGAGCTCTCTGCGCCCGCTGGAGGATGAGCAAGCGCTGCCGGTGAGGTGTCTCTCTGCGCAATGATCCTCACTTCTACAGTCTCAGAGTCCTCCCACTGCCCGTCCGCGCCCAAACTAATCGGTCTGGGTTGCGCGCTGCTGTCGCGCAAGAGGATGAGCGCTCCACAGGGTTGATGAAGTGAACAGTCGAGTCCTTGTCGACCAAAGCAAAAATGACTTTGTGGATTAAATCAGATCGGCTGCGCACCGAGAGCAGGATGTGGATGCCTATGTAACCGCAGCACGAAACAGTTGGCACAGAGTCACTTTATGATGCTTGAGGGTTGTGCAAAAATGTGAACGTGGTCCATAGGCGTAAATATGTTCTTTGATATCTGAGGTCATCCACAGATGCGTGAATACAATTTCGACTTCACATCTTAAAAAAACAGTCACTTACGTTTGCAAATGAGTATACATACGTGTGTGTGTGTGTAGGTGTAGGCCCTTCACTATTTGTGTTCTACTAAAGGTGAAACATTCTGGCCTCCCTCCTGTTCCTCGACATGTCGCAGATGCGCAGACATCAACAACATAAAAGTCTAACCTAAACAATGCTTTATCCGAATCTTTTGGAACATGTTATAACATAAGTTTATACTCCCATTGTAGAAATGCATAATACAAACTTAGACATGGAGAAAATCCAGAAACTCAAGGCAAGGTGCAACAATATTCTATGCTCACACCACAAGACACAGTATCGGGGCTCACATGGGTTTCTTTTCTCATATCGCATTTATATTTCAAAGCAGAAATGTCTTGTCTGACCCACAGGTGGGTCTGATGCTACTGAGGATTCTGGGCATGTATATTTCTGCTGTGGGCAATAAGTGTCTGGACAGGGGCATAGCCCTGTCCATCCCAACAAACCCTCTCACACCTGCTCAGACACATTCGGAGTCTTTACTCAAACTGCAGGTTTCCTAACAAATACTCTGTCATTCCTGATTAAAGTTTCAACAAGGGACGTGTTTATCTTTAACTTTCCAAAAAACAGGAAGAAGATGCTGATAGTGTCTGTGATTGAATAATGATGTTGAATTCTAATAAAGATGATGCTCAAAGTTAGCCGAATATGCCAACCTACACTTCCTCCTTACAATGCATAATTCATTTTTTAAAACAAGAGACATATAAGCAACGTGTTTCCTTGTGGAATTCAGTATTCAAACCTAATTTAGGAGGATGGGAAAGAGGATAGAAACCCAGTGAATGGGGACATTTGGAGAAATGGTTTGCTGAAAGCGTTTAAGATCTTCTCTCCTTTGGTTGCTACATCAACAGTGTTCTGGCAATGAGTACAGTTTGGACTTCCAGTGCCTTCCACTTTCTTCTCCAGCCAGGCTTTAATTCTTCGTGTTCTAATATAACATGCAGTGTCCAATGGGGACTTGCTGTTTATGAGGACAGTCAGAAATGCCTTTTTTTGCATTAGATTGGTGCAAAGCAGATATTTAGTATTTTGCCTATGAAGTGCCAAGACTAAATTTCTCTTTCCAAAAAAGGAGTCAGAGGCCATTAAAAAGGGGTGGGGGAGACCAGAGATGAGCAAAAATAGACATGGAAATTAATCTGAGTTGACAAGAGAGACAGGTAAAGGTGAGGCAGGTAGCCTGGTCAGCTTGGAGTGTCCGCCCTGCCCCTGACACAATGTGGTAGTGTGGCTCTGCTGGGGGGGAACCACTCCATCACAAAGGTAATTAAGTAGAACAGGAGGGGCGTCATCTCACAGTGCCAGCAGCCCCACCAACACTGATGCTCTAACCAGGCCACATATGGCTGGAGGTCTGGGTGGAAGGGACTGAAGGTGACTTCTCTTTGTCTTTGGCTATATTCGAAAACAAGCAGCTTGGGAGTTGTTGATTTTAATCGACTAGGTACCACAACACCTTATTATTTTTAGGCTTCCTCTGACGACAAGTTACTTTTTCCGAAAGATATCTGATGTCAAAATAAAGCTAATTGATGGTTACAGCAAAGCCACAATCAGGAGTCCGACCAAAACATGAAAACAAATTCAGTTTTAGATGACAAAGAGACACAAAGCAGTAAAATGCATGCGGCTGGACATACTTGAATAGGTTTCAGGAAAATACTTCAAAACGAACACCCATCATTCTTTAGTGGTGCCTATGACATCATTAATGCACATTTTTCAATGCAGTGAGCTAAGAATTGATCCCTCTCTCAGGCTGGGTTGTGGCCACCCACATCCCAGCCACTCCATCAATCTGAGCATCTCATACACACCCTGAGGGGAGAAATGGGAAACAGGTTGCCGAAAACACAGGGGCAATATTACAGTGAGACATTCATTTGCTTAAGCAGTGCCTCTATTTTTACGTTAAGGATATGGGATGGTAAGCACAACATGACCTAAAAATCCAAACACTGCGGTTCAATGGATAATAATCTAGCAGATGACCAGTTTTCAGGATATACTGTATGCACAACTTGCATACAGCATGCAAGTTTACTCAGAATTTTAAGATAAGAAGCAACAGTAAGGAAGCAAAATGTCTGGCCTTTCTAAAAAATCCAGAGACCGTTAAACCGATATAGCTGTGACAAACTTTGTGTCAATGGAATCAATTACATCTAACTTACACAGAAGCTGCAGGCTGAGCCTCTCAAACACGCAGTGCTCTGTGTGTTTGCTAAACCACCAGCAGATGTAGAACAATTTTGGTATATTTACAGTCCGTAAAGGTCCAGCTAGATCATAATGACAGGACCCATACACACACTTGACAGTTTACATGTCTTGAATTGGGTGGCCTTGAAGGATAATGGGTTTTAGTGGTGTCATATTTATCAATTTGCTGCTTTTTAAATATACTTTATCCTCACAATTTGATTGCCTAGAGATCACCTACTACAAATTCAGGTTTAGTTTACCCAAACTTGGTTTTTGGTACATTTTGTATCACGTAATGGTGCTGCCTATAGATAATGAACCTCTGTGCGGCCTTTCTCATTAGATGTAAATGATTAAATGTTAGTGAGGTATCAAGCACCATTGGCTTGTGTACATTGATAGATTGGTGACACCCTTAAACTCAATACAACAGCAAACAGACCAATAGGTCCCCTAAAGCCATATGTCTGAAGGTGTCACCCCCACTTTTTGTAAAGGAGTGAAGAAAAAACAAAAAAGCAATCAGCAGTGAGAGAGAAAGTGAAATGCATGAAATGCAGCAAGGAAATGGCATCATTTTGTGCGTGTCAGCAATACTGCAGGTAGAAATGCTTCAATGTCAGGTTTACCGGGCAGTTTCTGAAAGACTGGTGCAATTTGGGAAAAATTCCCACTGAGGCACGGTCAGAAAGTGAGCAGCAGGACAGCACAACTGCAACAAATTTAAGATGAGGGTACCAAAGGTAAAAAAGGAAAAAGTAAAGAAAGAAGATGAAAAATCAGCACGTTGAAAGTGAGGTTGGCGTTCCATTTCGAAAAAAAGAGATGTTCATCCACTTTTTATCTTCAGTTTGGTTGTGTGGGTTCATTTCCCTTTATACAAAAAAAAAAAAGATCACTATGCATCCTGTTTTGGTGAATTGTTACCAAACATTAAAGAGTGTTTCATTTTGCAATGTGCCATACAAGCTGATTAGATGCTAGGTGTTCAATCCTTGTAATGTTTAGTGCTTTACAATTTAATTTGTTATATGGAGTCCGAGAAAAGATTGTTCAGCTGTGAATTGTGAATGTGCTCACACAAGCACTGGCGGACTTGAATTTGGTGTAAGTATGGGAATTCATGCACATTGAATAATAATTCCATAATATAATGGAAGGATGGCCAGACCTCTCAGGTATCTGGGAAGCTGAATAAGCATCGTTTATTAGTTTTTCTTCTTTAAATGCCTCGGCTGTGAATGACCAAAAGGATGATTTCTTGCCTCTGATGATGAGAAGCTACAGCTTGGACATTTCATCATCATGATGCAAATCTTTATTAATGACCTTTCCATAATCTATTATAAACAGGACATTCTGCAGGGAACCTGCACTGTAATTTTAGTCACACTAGAGGAAAGGTAGAAAATATATGCCATACACTTTAAACCTCTCAAGATAGTTTTAGCTGCAAAAAACATACATTACAATGTTGTGGTAACATGAGCAATAGAAAATAATTGATAGTAAAAAAAAAAAAAAAAAAAATCTGGAAGAAAATGGATAATAAAAACATAGGAAACTAAGAAACCAAACTCAAAGTTGAAGCCTTTGGTTATTTTCAGTGGCAAAAAAATGGTACGCACATTAAAAGTCCTACTGAGAACAGTTATCAACCCCCTGACAAACTAACCCGGTTTCAGAAATCTTTGCTATATTATGCCTTTAAACCTATAACATCTACACCTAGAAAAGTTGCATTTCTTTTTCATGTCTTTGGAGCAACAACAATCAGAATCTATTCCTTTTTTCACAGATATTTGGGGTGACTATTTATGTTAAAAGTGTGAAATTTAAAAAAAGGAATTTCATAATAATAAATAATTTAGGGATCATAAACCTAAACTTAGTTTCAGAGTTAGTTCAGGTAAGTGCACTTCCTCTAGTCTAGTATATCCTGTGACTGAGTGTGAGCAGTGAAAAATGTGCTCTACCAAATGGTTGAGCAGGATGTTAAAGGGTTCATCTCCAGAAAACAATTAGTTTGTGGTAAAATATAGATATTGTACCTTCTACACTTTTTCCCCCACAGGAAAATGTTCCATTTTCAAAGATTTTTGAAAACCTAAAAAAACATGAAAAAACCAAAACAACAACAGACAGACAGAGGCAATGAAACTGGGGAGTGGTGGTGGCCAAATACAGCAGCAAACACTTGCAACGGCTTCCTGTACCAGAAAGGAGAAGTGTCTACAGGCATCACCGAAGGAAGCAAAGAAGAGGTTTCAGCATTTGCATTTGCGTGGGTGTCTCTGCAGACAGGATGCCAAAGAGCAGCACCATACACGGTACTGACTACGATCTGTATGTTACCCTTGACCATCAAGTGCCTTCTTTCTCAGTGAAAGTTCAGAGTTGGAAATTAAAAGTATAAAAGTACAGAAACTTCCCTTTCTTATAGATTCTTCATAAGTATCAGAAGATCCCAAATCTTGACCTTATGTTGATGCCAGCACAAAGACAAAAATCTATCCAGATCTTTTTTTAGATTGTGAGATAGAATCTCTGTAAAAGCCTTTAAGAGCCGTTAATCTTTAAAAATCCTCCTTCTCTAATAGTTGCGATCTAAATATTTTCCCTAGTCTTCCTCTGGAAAAATGTTTCAGCCCAAAAAAATGCTAAAAACTGCATATTGTCTGCTTAGCACAGTACTACACCCAGACAGCTACCAGCCGTTGGTTGATTTAACAAGCATTTTGCCACTGGCAAATCGTATCTGAAGGTATGACAACATTCTTTGATAAGTTATAAATGAACAAAATAAAAAATGTAAAGTCCCATAAGCTTATCTAATCCATCTGTCATTGGACTGACTACTCTGATATCTGTTAGAAATAACCAGTTCATTACACAAAACATAAGAAATCAGTTTAAATTGACCAAATAGAAAGTAAAATATGGTTTATGTGAAGCAAGTGGTCATTTTGTCTTCCAGTTTTCCCCAAATAGGGTCAGAAATAGTGTTCAATTTTGCATTTGGTAATGCTAAATGCAAATGTTTCTGAGCCACAGAGATGCATGCACTCACATACTGACAGCTGGTAAGAGGCTTAAGCTCCAGTGGAACATAACAGCTTTCCCATTAAATCCATTCTCCTCGGTTATTGTGGGAGAGCTGTCCAGAATTGTCACAACCTGAGATTTTTTACAAATATCTTTGTTTGGATATTTTTTGGCTTTGCTTAACATTTCTCTTGCCAAATTAGGTGTTTTACCACTTTCATTTTTACCAAAAACGAAACACCTTGGGTATGTCTGTACTTTCAGAGAAGTGCGCGCCCTGATCCATGGTGTGGTTAAAAGAAGCCTTGTGGAAACCAGCAGGTCTATTTTGACATCGTACAACTCCACCACAGTCATGGTAGAGTCAGATGTTACTGGCAAACACGCAAAAGGAAAAGGCAAAGAGAGAAAGAAGTTGAGAATTTACGCAGAAAGATGATTCAATAACAATGATGCAAGTCTTTGATGACAATGGAAACTCCTCATTCTGATTAGGTGAGAGCAACCACTCGGATTTACGACCAGCGTGATCGGTTCAAGAGAAAACTGAAAAACACAGACTGGAGTTTTCTGTGATAGAAATCTGGAGGAATTATGAGAGCTTATCGCTGCAGGATCAGGTTCTCATCTTGCTGCAGTCACAGCACCCACCCAGTTCCTCTCTGCCCTGGGTGTATCACATGTAGAGCTATGACAGAAGCAGCCACTCAGCGCTTTGCTCTCTGCCTCTGGACCACAGCTCAGAGCCCCATAGAGATACCCCTCTTCCAATTCATCATTCTGACACTTAGGGTTGACTTGCTAAATAAATAACTTATGCTTCATCTCACTCAGCAATAGCTGCCCTCAGTTTAGTCTTTTTATAAAGGTGCACATCAATAAATATATGCCAGCAAGAGCTCCAAAACATGTGGGTATGCTACAAAATATAGACAGTGCTCATGGAAGATGATAACACTAAATTAAATCCAGATTAACTTTAGGCAGCTTCACCCATTCCACGCCTTCTTTTATTTACGTGCATATCTTGAAATCAAACAATGCCCAAAACCTTCCACCCACTCAGATCGTACTGTTTCTTTGAGTCTCCTTTCTTATCATAAAACACTGCACCCGATGAAACAAACAGGCCGCCGTGGCTCTCAAGAAACACTATCTCTTCACACCAGGCTAAAATAGAAGAGAAAAAAAAAAGTGACTGGAAAGTGCCTGTCTCATTCAGCCCCTTGATAAGACTGTCATGTGTTGCCACAGTACAGGGAGTTTCATAGCAGTTATCATCATGGCAGCTGTTAACATTGCGGCTTACCACAGGGGGCTTTTTTTTTATAAACAGTGTACGTAACTTCAAGTCAGTAGAAAGCATTTTGCTAAATAGATTAAACCATATGGTCACAAAAAGAAAACTGAATCATAGAGGTCAAGAAGAGGTTGAAAGGTGTGACATGTTACTCCATCAACAGGAAGACGCCGTTGGTATGCCAAAGAAAATCCGGTTTCACATCTGGTTTGGAGAGAAATAAATATCTTAACAACTGTCAGGTGGATTAAATGTGCAACTTCTCCTTTTTTATGTGTTCATTGCTGTGTTGTGAGGAAGCTGCATTAGCATGCCAGTTTGTTTAGATGAATCTGAAATAGTAAAGTAATACATTAGAGTAGTTTACACAGTAAAAAAAGGAAACATAAAATGTAAAGTAGACTAAATCATAGGCCCCCTTAAGACTGTTGGACTTAAACTACATATCCAAAGTAACTTGATTAACTTTGTGAAAAGAAGCTGCTATAAGGTTTTATGGACCATGTCTCAATTCTTCCAACAAGCTTGCAGTAATACCTGCTTTCATTGTATGGCTCGAAGAGGAATCCTACTGAAAGGGGACTGTTAGGAAAAAAGAACACCACACAAGGTATCTAAAGAGTTTGAAGTGGACCTGGAGCGATCTGTAGCAGTGGTGTCCTACTGCGCCATCAGTGCCCACGGAAACAAAAGGCCTCTGCAGGAGAACACCAGTAATAAAGAGAAACAAAAAGGTGGCACTAATCTTTTCAAAGCGTTAGTTTTAGTTTTGTGTAGAGATGACAAATTGACATTTATCAAAGACAGAACGTAACCACAGTAAAACAGGGTACAGGCCCTGCCTTGCTGTGAGGCTTGTGTTTTTTTTTCTTCGAAAAAGTCAGAAAGGCTTTTCATATCACAGGAACTTTCAAAGTTTCTGTGGCTGTCGGATAAAAGGCACTAAGTTTTCAAACGTTGCCAGTCAATTCAAGATTAGAATACACATATTAATCTAACTGGCCCCTTTAAGGGATGAGTGAAGAGCAATTCAAGTAAAAGTGCTTCCTGCTGCATTTCACTGAAAGTTCTAAAAGGACAAACCAGAAGTGAAAACAGTACTTATGGGAAATGAAACCTAAATGAATGCGTAGTAACTCCGGATGGCACAAACATTGCGTATAGAATAAGTTCATTAATCTGCATCTGTATAATGAAATCTCTGCCGATACTCACGCTATTTGGAGTTTTTGCTGAATGTGTAAACAGAAAAGTCAAGACATTGCGACAGTGCTATAGGACAGAGTGGCACCAAATGAGCCACATTTGTTTATTGATGATATGCATGACTGCTTTTCCACCGTGCACAATCCACTTAGGCGTGACTCTGCTCACTTACAGTACAACTTGAATGAATTCTGGAGCATTAAAAAAGGGGGAGGAGGGGAAGATTCCATGGCACGGAACACAAATGAGTGAGTTTACATGCACAAAAAGATCCAATGACAAAGTTTATTTGCTACTTTTTTGTTTAAAGGCTTGTGCTGACAGGAGAAAGGTAAGGGGGCAAGGCTGTATAAACAGTTTTACAGTACAGTACTTGGTTTCCATCACATCACCAAAGGGAGAAGCTGATTTCTAAGCTGAGAAATAGAACTAGACAGAGAGGGTTTATTAAGCTTGTTTACAAGTGGAGATATTGAGACTGACCTCATAGGGCAGGGCAGAAGTAAAGCCAAGTGATGCCTTTCTGGTACTGACAAATAATAACAGCAAGGGTGGAAATGTGTCAGATCAAGCTTAGATTAAAGGTCTCAGACTTTAACAACAATAATAGAGAAGGTGGCAGTACCAATGTACTTCAGGGCAATAGGTCAGGGACTGTAAGATGGGTGCTATAACTGAGAGCATCAGGTGGCCAGCCACTAATGTACACGTTTACTTTGTCTTTTTTAAGTTAAATGTATCTTATCTTTGTTTCCTTACATCACACTATAGTATACATACTGTACAATACCCACTGAACCACCACTGTGTCCCCGGTCACTGAAAGGTGACTCTGGTTTGACTCTGGTTTCTTACTCTAACATTTCATACTTATCAAAACACATAAGGGGATTCACACTGACATATATTCATTCATCCATCCAGCCATAAAAACATACATACATGCATACATACTTCCACACACTTCCACACTGGTGGAAAGACAAACAAGAATTAATGCTTCACAACAACATGGAATAATATACAAGAACTTCATCTTACAAAAGAAAAAAGGAAAAAAGGAATTATACAGGAACTTTCTTCAGTTATATTACAAATAAAGGTTCTTCAAAGATCTACTCCAGCTGCTGAAAACACTGAAGAATAAAATATACTGACGAGTGGCATTGGTAAGTCGTAAGCACGTTTTTGTTTGTTTGAGAGACAGAAAAACAGAGGGGAAAAAGTAGATGTGTGGTCATAAGAATAAGGTTTAAGAAGGACATAAAAGATTGAAGGGTCCTTTCAAAAGGGGGAAATAAAAAAGTGCCAAGGTAAAGTGAATTCAAGTAATGTGTGCTCTATACACAGGACAGAGAGGGGGAGCGAAACCTGTGGCTCCTACATGAGCACTACTGGCTCTTCCTGTGTTCTGTCACGCTTGTGGAGGCCTCTGTGGGCGTTTCTCCACGAGCAGCTTTGGAGAGGAGGTCCACCCACTTGGTCTGAAGTTCTGCATCTTGGGCACTTAAGAGCAAAGTTTGCTGTGTGTGACTGAGCCGGAACACATGCTTGACATCAGACTTGTCAGCTGATGGCACCGTGCTGACCTCAAACCCAGAGAGAGCTACTGTCCGTGACCCTTTCAAGTCCTACAGAAAAGCAAAAGACAGAAAATGGAAAGAAGGTTTTTCCAAGTGAACATTTGTAAGAGGAAGAAAAGGAAAAAACCCCACAAATGAATAAAGTGACAGCTTGTCTCATGAGCTGCAGGAGAAAAATTTCATGAGGAATATTGAATAAACCCTGCTTTTTTTCCTCTTCCTTCCCCCATTTTCTTTCTGGATAATCAGGAAATGCTCTTCCAACTCTCATTAATCCTAATCTTTGGAATGGCAGCTCTCTGCAGTGGGACAGGAATTCAGTTTTGGAAATGAAACCTTGGGATGTTTCTTACCAATCCATTCAAATTCAAGATTCAGTGCAATTCCAGAATAAGGATGGAGCATCTCTGGTTCATCTGTGAAAGTGTGCAAAGCTACAGGGATAGCCCATGTCTATGACATAAAATCCTGGATATTAACATACTGATTGTCTGCCAGTATGATGGCATGCAATCCAAACGGACAAACACAGAGGGTATTACTGAGTATTAGTGAGAATATAACCGACTTAGTTTGTTCCTGTGATGCAGGACCTTTTGTATACATAGTAAACAGTACTGGTAAGACGGGCACTTATAAATCAATATTCATCACTTATTTTAGGCAACGAAAAACAGAAGAAACATGTTTTGCTTTAATTGCAATTGTAACAAAACCTATTACCATAATTGAATGGGTAAATTCGGCTTGAACTGTCCCAGTGCCCTCCAAGCTGCATATTACAGATTGCACTTGGAAAATGTCTCCGATAACGAAAATGGGGCAACATTACTCAACAGTGTTTCATACATTATATAAGAATTTAAAGCTCTGTACAGATCAGATGTTAAGCACAATTAAGCTCAAATGGCCGATAATACCTCCACAAGACATCATTTTTACTGAGCTGCATTAATTGTACAACTCAAGAAAAAGGTTTTGAGCTCTTTTCCCATCTCTGCTAATGTTCAGGTAGTGAGAGGATGAACACCAGCTTTAAATTGCTATCCTCAAAATCAATATATCCCCTAGTCTCCGAGGGCTCTGGGACTCAGTTTCTGAAAGACAGCTAAGATGAAGCTGTGAACCTTTCAGAAAAAACACTGAATTCCGGGCGGTCAGTGTGCTTACCTCACCTGGGGTAAGGAATATTTGTGTGCATCTTTCTATTTGAAATGTTCAACATCGGTGTCCACGGACTGCTTTTGTTTCATGCAGGACTCACTGCACATGCTGATGTCAAGCACGCTGTGGAGTGCTGCCACTCATTTGAGTGTTCAGTTCTCTTTACCATTATCCCCAAAGGCTCTCTCTCTCTCTCTCTCTCCGTACATTAGTGTGTGCAGATGCAGAGATGCCCCTCACCTCTTATGCAAAGCAGAGAGATCAAACACAACAGGCCAAAACAAGTGGAACAAATCCATCATTCTGCAGCTTGTCACATGGCCAGTCACCGATATTTAAGACTACCTGTGACATAAGTCACTGAATCCTATGAGCAGAAGTAGTTAAGGGGAAAGATTTTAGGGAACTACAGGATATATTAGCAGTGGCAGCAGCTGCAACTCCCCCTGGACAATGTCTACAGAACACATAGTGAGATGTCCTGCTATATAAACAAATCTTATTATGTGAAGATAGGAAATATAAGGCTTAATTTCACCACCGAAACCAGAGGCTTTTCCATAAACGACTAAATTATTAGAATGTTTATCTTTTATAGATGATGGCGCTCTCTTTATTTACTTGCAGAAGGTGTGAAAATGTGTGACTTATAAGTCTCACTTGACAAATATAAAATGATTATTTCATGGGATCGCAAGCTTTGAAGAAGCACTTTGATATAATCCATGAATGGCTAAGTCAGGAGATTCCATAGAGAATGTATATCTGCTTATCTGTTACCTGTCCACTGCTTTGCAAATACAGCACCAGGGGCTCAGCCTTGGTTACAGCCATCCACATTTTGGTCCAACTCTTTCCCTTCTCCTGCACTTGGAGGTACCCGCACAACAGGCAGTTTTCTCCTGTTAGCGATGTCTGTTTCTGAGGAGGGAAAAAACGAAACACGAAACACAAAAAAAGGGAATCAATAACACCAGTGGTCACCGGAGGCTTTGCTGAGAAACTGACTGAGAACAGTACAACTGGCACGAATGAGATTGCTGTGATATGCACCAGAGGGACATTTTGGGGATTTAAATTAAATGACACAATGACCGGGCAGATCTTTCACTGTTCACCATTATGTAACAAAAATGTAGGACACAAGGAGATTTGTTCATAGACAGGTGCTTAAGCTCCTGTGCACCTTGTGGAAATGTTGCATTGCCTGCAGCGCCCCCATGTGGAGGATCATCTCTATGTATATTTGCTCCTCACCCCTCAGAATTCCGTGACTGGATGAGCATAAAATAAGACTTAGACTTTTTTTAAAATGGTCACAATGGGACTTTTTTTTTGTAACACCATACATAGTGAATGTTCTTCTGTAATGTTATCGATGTAAGCTGAGCGGACTGCACATCCGTCAGACTGACAGAGGCAAAGACACCTGAGGCCACCAGACTGTTGTGTCAGCAGAGACGGCTGGTCCTCCTTAAGCTGAAATCTTATTATCACATTAGTCATCGTACAGGGCCTGGCTGATCTTTCAATGTGACTATGTGTGTAGATGGAAGTAGAAGTGTGTGGAAGTGCGCATGGGCTGTATGTGTACGATGTGTTGTTAGGTCTGCAGGAGCCATGCACGAGGTGTCCCTGTCGTCTGGCTGCCACTGCTCGATGGCATTCAACATTCTGTTCCATCACTTTGGCTTAGTTGTGAAAGGTTCCAAGAGAATGCCTCACCTCTAGCGCAGCCTTCTTTCTCTGTTCGCCACCGCAGAGATTCTCCAGGCTGAGGCTGGCCTCAAAGCATTCGGGACACACTCTGCTTGTTTTGTTGTCCAAGGTCTTTGAACACTTTGCACAGATGGCCTGCAGAAGGACACACAGCGTACAGCACTTAATTGTCTGAGATGATTTTCCGTGAGCTCCCTCACTTTTTTTCCCCATCAGTTCATTCATTGGGCCGTGTCTTGTTCCATCTGTGCTCACCGCTCCGCAGGACTTGCAGTGATGTTTGCGCTTGGTGAAATTGAAGCTCTCGCTGCAGCCCTTGCACGTTTGTTTCTCTTTCTCCTTTTTCCTGGAACTCTTCTGAAAATAAAAACAACATGAGGTGGGTCAAGGTCTTGCAGCTTAAGCACAAGCGAACCAGAAGAAATGTCTGACAGCTTGTTTTGCTTAGTCCTTTGTTTGTCTGTCTGCCTTTTCTCATTTCAGTGAACAAAGACACAAAGGCAGACGCCCACACAGACACTAAAGTATCCACACTATTTCCTGTCTGACTGCTGTTGTGGATATGTGTTACACTAATCTCATCTTTGTACACATGGGCACTGTCTGCCCCAGCCAACAAAACTGTTCCTCCATCTTTAGATGCAAGACATGTGGGTCAATGGCTACCATCAGACAAACATCTCAACCATCCAGGCACCACTCAACGCGTCTGTCAGCATTACCACAAAAACTTTCCAGCTCAGTTATGAATATTTACAAAGTGAACCCCTACTTTATTTGGTTTTTAATACACAACTGCAACAGAGACTGTGTAAACGTAGACAAAAGGGAGTGAGTGATTAGTATGCATTACAATTTCTTTGGCTGGAATGTAAGAATCTTCCCTGTGAGGTGCTCCATTACCGCTTGGCGCTTGCATTGCCCCCTGAGTATCCGTATTTTTTATGAGGCAAAAATGCTTTCAGGACATTTATGAGCCAGATTTTCATTTATAGATCAAAGTATAAACATGCCGGTTTTTCATTTAGTAGAAAGATTAGTCACCGCAGGCGGCAGAATGCTGACAACCATGTATCAAAACATTTGGGGCCCTGTGTGGTATGTTATTTACAACTTCCATCCATCCATTTTCGTAACCGCTTATTCCCTAATGGGGTCGCGGGGGGACTGGAGCCTAACCCATTAGTCAATGGGTGAGAGGCGGGGAACAAATTTACCAAAATAAACTTAGAAATTATTCAACCCCTACTTTTTACTCAAATGGGAACAGTGGCAGGAGACTGAGTTGATAGATAAAATACAGAACAAGCGCCTTGTTGGACATTTCAAAATATTTTTAGTAAATTGGTGAAAGGCAAATGTGGGTAAAATGTACAATTGAGAAACAAAAAGCTGTGACAGTATCTTACCCTTTCGTGTAGTTTTTCGCCATCTGAGTCAATGGAAGTGTTGGACCAGGGGCCCTGAGGAGACAAACAATCAAGCCGATCAACCACTTCTTCTTGCAGTCATGCACCTCTGCCACAAGGTGTCAGTGCGGACCATCTGAACCCAGTCCTCTGGCTCGTGTCAAGTAACTGTCTGGCTGGGATCCAACTCAGGCCAGCACAAAGTGGGTCAAAGCAGACGTGCAATACTTCTGTATAAACTTTGACTTTGGGTTTCCCTATTAGGTCATGGGAGAGCTCAGAGGGATGAGACTCACAGACACTACGTGTGGGAATAAAGAGCTTCTCTCTCTTCTCTCTTTAAGTGTTTTGTCTGTATGATACTATCAAATCCATAGATGGAGAGCAGTACAGGCAGACAAAGGCCAGACTGGGACAAAGACATTTGGTGTGCCCGCAGTCGCCCCATGATTCACTGCACAGTACGGCCCACCAAGGGCTCTATTAATGAAGTGAGTAGTTAAGGGAGAGTAATACTGACCGGTGACTCAGGCAGATGGTCATCTTCACGGGAGAAGGAGCTGTTGAAAGCTTTATTGAACGTTTCGCTGTTTTGTTTGTGTCGTTCAATAGTGGCCTTGATCACCTGAGAGGTTTGAGATATTGAGGAGGAATAGAAGGAGGGTTGAAAAGAAGAGAAAAGTCAAACTTAGAAGACATGTCACCATAGGGATACTGCCTGTTGTGTTTAAATGTGTCAGATCTATTTCTGAGCTTTTGGATTTTCCATCTCCTTCTACAGGGTGGGCAAAGAAAGCAGCTGCAACATGGTGACCTGCAGAGCCACGCAGCTAATGTCTGACAACAGCCTAACAGCAATACTCTAAATCAATCATGTTCATACTGCCTTCTCTTTATACTCTGCTATCCGTCATCCTTTGTAAAATTCAATCCAATGTTCATTTATGCTTTGTTCTCATGGTTATATGCTGGTTCACTACCCCCAATCTCACTGTGTAAAATGGCCACCGTTTCTAGTCCAAAATGTTTTAATCAGCTTAACTCTGTATAATGGGCTAAATGAGCAATAATGAGGGAAATTAATAGTGCATATAATACTCGAAGACTGAATGAAAGTGTGGGGGAAATTTTTACTCATTCCATTCCCAAGTAAAGCATACTGACTTATGGCCCACAGAGATGTGTGTGCCACAGAGGCTGTGTCTCTGTGCGTAGGTACACTGTGTGTGTGATCCTTACCTGAATCCAATCTTCCTTCTCTTCTGCTGTCCTATAGGCAAAAAAACACAAAAAACAACAATAATGAAATACACTAAGTTCCTTTCATAATAAAAAAATTAAATCAATGATACAAACAGCATCAAACTACAATAGCCCAAACTAAAAAAACACATAGTATAATAGTGCCACTCTAATAAAGTTGTAAAAATAATGTCTTAAAAAAGTTGTTTATCACAACAGCATCAAACTACAATAGCCCAAACTAAAAAACACATAGTATAATAGTGCCACTCTTATAAAGTTGTAAAAATAATGTCTTAAAAAAGTTGTTTATCACAACAAAAACTATATAGACAGCTAATAAGGACTATGTTTCTGTACTCCTTGATCTACTAGGCACACATGCTAACTACATGCAAAGTAACAGTTTCCATCTTGTAAAAGTACTAAATTAACTCTTAGGATTTAAAATGTTAAATCATGGATCAAATTCCTGTTGAAAAGCAGGACTTCCTCTTCAGAAGATTTAAATCTCTTTACCTGGCCTGTAGCTCCAGTGAACGCTGTTTACCGATAATGGCAAATGAGTGAGGGAGATTCTGTTTCACATTCTCCTGCACCTGTGTTGAACAAGCAGGAGAAGTGTCATATGCAGTCACCAGAAGAAAACAAAAACTTATCCTGGTTTAAGAAGCAGAACCCCACCTCCATGCCAGCAATGTCAATCCTCTCTCTGACACTAAACTTCTGCCCCATCAGTCTGAGTTTAGGCACGCAGTATAAAACCATGTTGTTGAACTAAGTAAAATACAGAGAAGGAATTAATAGACCATGCAGACATCAAAACATTCCTTAAGTTCTTGATCTTTAAATTTTCCAGCCCTCTCACCAAGTAGAGGTATCTGTCTTGTGCTGTTCCATTTTTGGCTGACATCTTCTTGATATGTCCTTCTTTGATGAGTTCATTGGCTGGGTTGACTATGTCCTCCTCTCCGCCGAGCCTTTCATAAACCTCCAACAGCTTGTGCATCTTCTCCTGAAAAATGTTAATAGAGGACACAAAGAGAAGAGGGAGAATCTATTTGAGTAAACTTGAGTCAGACGATTGATGGGGGTATACTCCAAAGTTATTGGGATTTAATCAGTTTGACTTCCATTTGTTTGTGGGCTTTTCCAGCAAAGCAGAAAACTGCTTTTCCTGGTTTTGGCAATAAATGTCTTCATTGCTTCAGAGTTCCATTTGTCTGTTAAACATTTTTTAAAGGATAAAAAAGGAGAAAGAAACATGGCGAAACAGATAGAAAAGATGAGGAGGAGAGTAAGAAAATACAGAGTCAGACTTCCGTGTGGCATGACACTCAGAGCAGGAAACAGGAACTTCCTGTCTGTGTTAATGTAATGTTGCAGACTGGCAGACAATATAGGCCAGACTTTGATTGGGTAACATAGAGCTGGTTCTTACAAAGCTCAGAAATGGGTGGGGAGATGCACACAGTTTGTTTACAAAAGAGAGAGATGAAAAAAACAGACGACAGATTTTTAGGGTCAAAAGAGCAGTTACCATTTTCCTGATTGCTGCATTGGAGTGATTGGCAGCTGTAGAGATCAGCTCCAGTGCCTCTGTAAAATAATTGTATAGAGAAAAAGAAAAACATTGAGAAAAATAGCCAGAGCTGACAAAACTAGTCATCTTATCCATTATATTCTCAGAAATTCAGACAATGACTAATATTAGTCCAACATTCATTCACAAACACAGGTGTATGTAGAGCTTGTTGTTCACAGTAGAATAGCTACAGTAATTGTCATGGGTGTTATAATACTTATGTTACTCAGGTTCACCAAGGTCAAAGAAAAACACTCACTCTCTAAACATGAAGTGCACTGCGTGCATTGAATTGCCTTCCAGCAAATGTTGAGTGTAGCACAAATGCCTTATAGCACCTGAGTAAGCTGTATTAATCATAACCTTTATAAACAGAACAGACACACAGGCAGGGGGGAAGCAAGGCCAAAGCACACGGGATGAATTGCTTTTCAGCAGGAGTGGATGAGAAAATCCATTCCAGACTCCAAACCACATTGTAAATTGAAGGGTCAGATGAATGGATACAGGTATGTTGGAGGACAACAGATAACATGAAAAGTGTAACTAGTCTCTATCAGCACACAAGGTGTGTGGAAAATAAACACGCCGCACAAGTAAAGGAAATGGTGTTAGCAGTTTAAAGGAATAACACACGACATCTCAGAAACAGTAACAGGATGGGACAAATTAGTGTTTTTTTTACAAATATTCAGTTATGAGAGCAGTGTGTGTGAGTGTGTGTGTGTATGTGCTGCAGTCAAAACAGTGACTTTCATGTCTTACTCTCTGCGTCTTTTCTGTCAAGGGCATCATCAGGCAGCTTCTTCAGGTAGTCTTTCAGCAACAGCTCATATCGAGGAATCCTTTGGACCGGCTCCAGCATGTGGTGCTGCAACGTCAGGTTCCCACATACATCCTGTTTCTGTTGGTTGAAAAAGGAAAACAGGGATGATTTGAAAAGATAATCCTTAAAAAAACACTTTTAAACTAATGGATGCATATCCTCACATGGATTCCAATCTCCAAATTAGTCATGAAAGCGAAATAAGATTAAAACCAAAAGCACTAATTGACAATTTCATATGATTTCCAGATTGGAAAATAGAGAGGTAGTTTTAAAAGGACAATTTTACGAGTTATTGAATAAACTAACTCTTGGTCAAACATCAGAGGAGATAAAGGGTCAGTGAATGAGGAATACAAACACAGATACAAACCTGTATGTTCTGGACAACACTCTTGAACTGTGAAGACCTCTGGGTCCATGTGTTCACCAAGTCCATGGCTCGGTCAAAGTTCTTCACATATTCACCATACATCTTCATGAATGGAGCCAGTTTCTGGAGGATATCTCCAATGCGGGGTTTTGAACCCCTTTAAGAAAAACAGCAAACAACATCCAAAATGTTATGTTGCAAAAAATCCCTTTATATGATGTACCCTGAACATATTTATTCATTTTAAGTTGATCAATTTAAAAGGATTTTTTTGTGTGTATTTTTTTCTTTGTCAACCTTCTGCAAGCGTTTACTTCCATCAAATTCAAACAATCCCTCGATATTTAGTAACCTATATATGTGATATGAGTTGATTTTTAGGAGAAAAGTATGTAAAAAGATACACTTTCATGCACAGAAGATGTCTTGATGATTGAATTATTATCAGCTTTGGCTGGTTAGCCTACATCTTTTTTCTCTAAGACAAAACCTATGTAGGCTTCTGATTTTACAAAGGTTTGTTGGCCCTGGATATCATTATCACTGCAAAAGACTCTGCTTAGTTATCTGTCTTATGCAGTAAGAAACAGGGGTTAATAAAAGATCATCGCTATCTCAAAAAATCATTTTCCTCATTGCACAGGTTTATCCAAATAAGTTTCTCCCCGAGGAGCACTTTTCTGGCTTCAGTTTAAGTGTTGTGCTTTTGTGTTAATGCTTTTTCTTTCAATCTGAGCCAGTGAATCTTAATGAGTTTGGGAAAATAATGTGAATGGGAGTGTTATGTGACAGGTGATTTCCCCCAAGACAGTCCTCTAGAGGAGTCATTATCAACTTAGGATGGCTGATGCTCGCAGAATATTCCACACCAGAGATATATTTCCTGCTTACTGTGGAAAATAAGAATGTGACCCAGCAATACAACACCACTTAGAGCCTGACAATAATGTCCCCCGCTGCCAACCTGCTGTCTGGATTATTACAACCAGCATTTACTGCCTCACTGCTCTCCACAGAGCTAAATTATCTCTAGAATAACTTCACACATTAACTCAGTAAGGCCATCGAGATGTTTAAAACTCACCATTCTTCAGTAATCCGTGTCTTGAGCTCAGGAAGCAGGAACTTATCGTGGAAGCAGTAGATGGAGGAGATGTTTGAGAAGATCCCTGTAATGACGTCCTGAGGGACTCCAGCCTCGGTAAGCTTAGTGCAAAATACCTGCAGGCAAAATGGGCACAAAACTCACTTAAAAACCAGAGCAGCTTCCAACTTGGGCTGCACACTGGTGAACACATTTATATTAATCTTAATGTGTACAATTTAAGGTTTTGACTTCACACCCATGATAAGAAATGTCAACAATAATTTTTCTGTTTTGTATGGGTTCAAATGACTCCCTGTTATGTCTAAACATTCAGTATCAGCTGTCCAAACCCTGCTTTCCACTTATTTGTTTAGTCTTTTTTTATGTGGAAATATCATCCATCTTACTATGTATCAAATGGTTATATATGAAATACTAGAACAAGGACAATTTTTCTATGAATCTCTTATCAAACCAGTTAAAACTTGTTTTCTACTCTAAGTGAGTAGTCCTGTTGGATTTTGAGAATTGCCTGGCTTCATACCTTTACACAAAGCTTCCGTATTCTAAAAGCAGAAATCCTACTTCCGTGTTCAACTGAGCACACTTCAGCTTGGACTGGGAAGGTTAATATTTTTCAGAAGAACATACAAGGAAAAAAGATGCTAAGTATGAAAAATACAGATGTATAAATTTAAAGAAATAGAAAAAGGAGGGAAGGAGTCAAAATGATGATGGGAAATGCTTTGGTTTGAGCGTGATAATGCAAAACTGGGCTTACGGGAAGTAGCAAGTTTTGTACTGCAGCATTTGGTTTGTTATTTGGCCATGACCATGTTGGGTTTCAGCAGATAGAATTTAAGTGAGAGGGTTGGATCTGATTTCAAAATGCAATCTATAAAATAATCTAATCAGTTCGGTCCTAAAGAGACTGGACTTCTGTGCAGGTGTCACAAAGGTGGAAATGAGCAATAGAGGCTATAACCTTTTTTGTTTCAGTATGTAACAGTGGGTTGAGTTGTCTTTTTTCCTGTGTTTTTAGACTTTGTAACAGATCTTTATAGAGGGGCATGTTTTTAAAGAAGGCCTGAAATGGCTGTTAGCTACTACTGCATTGGTTTAATTTATCGCCAAAGCAATTACTACATAAAAATGGCAGTTGAGGTTACATTGGGTTAGGGCACTCCTATGACCAACTTGACAATGGTGTCCTTGCCAGTCTTACCGACTGGTGGGCTTTACCGGAACCATAGAGACAAGTGTGGCAGCCCGAAGACGAAAACAGGAAGTAAACTACAAGGGTGCTCTGAGCTCAGTAGAAACTAAACCAGAGCTGCTCTGTGATAGGACAGATGTTCATCTCCTCCACCGCATGAACTGAGCAAAGAGGAAGAAGGCTCAACCACTCAACCAGCTCAACCAGCATTCTCATCACAAAAATCAGACAATACAGATACAAAAAAAAGTGTAACTATGATCCATTTACAAATGCAGAGAGTAAAAATGAGATGTGGCTAAATCAAGCAGCTCATTATCTGAGTCACTTACATGACTGGAAGGAGAGAGAGAAAAATCACCTCTGAATATTCCTGACATGTGGCTCTTGCTTTCATTTTAAGCAAACAAGACATATAGTTGTATTTTAAATTCTACAAAGCATACATTTCAGATATTTCTTACATTCATTTAATTGATGGATCAATTTAGACAATATTTCTGTAAATCAACAAGGACTCTGAAATTTGACTTTTGCATTTTTAAAAAAGTACAGAATAATTTAAATTAAATTTTGGTAACCATTTAATGAAAATACCTTAAATAAAACTTAAACAAAAAAACAAAAGTGACAGGTTTTATTGTAAGTGTTGTTTTTAGCTCCATTAATGCCTCTCATGGCATTAACATGGAATTAAATAGTCCTCTGACTTGTGCAGTAGAATATGAAGCAAGTCAGTGTAATTAAAATCAAGCTCTTCGTCAAGGAAGCTTTCTAATTATACAACCCAGCAGAAGGTGGGAAAATGTACAAACACAGCGAGGGCATGTTACCCACAGGCAGTCCGACACTGAGCCAAAGTATGTGGGCAGAGTCCTCAGCAGCAAAGACAGACGGCTGTGAAAATGCCAGTTTCACAGTTTTACAGATGCTATCTCTTGAATAGGGCATGATACTCAAGCACACAGACACAACTAATATCAGCCACACAAGAGACGGGTTCAAACTTAGGTTTCCAATGACAAATTCAAAAATGTTTGGCTGAACATGTTTTACTATACTACCTATCCACAATAAAAGAAAATTGAAAACCGGCATCATGTTCAGAACGTTACCTGGTCGAGGAGGTTGAGTCTTTTCACATAGGCCTCTTCAGTCTGGAGAAGCTCTTTGGCAATGTTTAGGAGCTTTTGAGCCTCTGAGCACTAGAGAAAACAGAGAAGCACCAAAAAGAGGACATTTTAGGCATGAGAGCAAAAACTACACATTGAAGCCTATTCGGCCACATAACAGAGGTCATGAAGCTGCCATGGTCAGCTCTGGAGAAGTCAGAACCCTTCTTTGAAAACTCATAGTATAGTCAGTGTGCTTAATTTAGTATGAAAAAACATAAATCTTATGTCATATATGTTGAAACCTCCATTATCCGTAAAATACAGCACATACAAGGTAACTTCTTATTTACACAATACTGTAATCAACTGAGCATGAAACCAGAGCAAACAGCTTATAGACAGTAGTTCCTTAGAACACGTTAAAAGGCAGAATAATGCATCTACTGAACTGTGGCGTTTGACTGACACTTTTCCTCATCAGCTTTTTGCTCAGAATTTAGAGGAAAAACAAAACAAACAAAAAAACACACACAATTCCATAAAGCGTAATGGGATTGTCTTCATTAGAGCAATAACAAACAAACTTGAACTTCATAAAAAGGCCTACTACTATGCATCAACCTATTACAAGAACTAACTAACTTAATGCCTTTCATCATAGCAGAAGTATGTCCTGTATGCATCAAAATTGGTAGAGCCTCCACCAAAAAAATGTATGATGGAAGGGGATTAAGAAAAGCAGGATTTCTTTTAAAAGCATGCCTTGTGTAAGGCAGACATGCCAACACACCAACAGCACACTCCAGAGGTTTGGGGGCAGCACACCTTGTGAGAGGGCTGACATTTTAGCAGAAAAACTGAGAGCACTTAGTGGATACACAATGTTGCGCAGTGCTGCAAAAATAGACTTCTGAATCACTGCCAACATGCATCTAGTTTGTCATCTGGTACTTTTGAAACAGTTATCGGAGATGGCTGCTGTTACTGGATACACAAATAAAAGCCTGGACTCTGGAATATCAAGCACTAAAAGTGCCATCAATAAATGAAAAAGGCTGTTCAACCATTACATTATTAAATGTGATTAAATCTCTGACATGATTTATTTCTTTCATCCATCTGCTATAGAGAAGAGTCTTGCTTGTTTAAAGGTCTCCCAGTTTAAAGGTGTCATGTGCAGCCTTGGAGAATGACTGTGCATGACATTAGATGAGCTGACTCTTGCAAAATGAGCTAGAACTGAGAGCGAAAGCTTACTTGGAGCCCATAAAACAGGTCATAGCTGTTGTTAACTGCTTAAAACAGCCAAAAGATAGAATAACTTAAAAATCTAATGAGAACCCACTGAAACTTTGCTAATGCCAAAAAAGACTTTATGCACACATATGTATATGTGCACAGCCACAAAGACTAACAGCATGCATACACAAGCATATGTACACATGCTAAATGTTGGTTTGCAGCTGTGCAAAGATTTAACAAAACAAATGTTTGAATTCCAGGGAAAAATATGAGACTCATAGGAATGCTTACTGCTCCATATTGCAAAATCCTAAAATGGAATATGGAGCATGTAAACTCATGTAAAGTGAGTCTAAAAACCTCAACCACTCCAACCCTGCAAAGTTTTTCCTTTGGCAACAAAGGAGAATTTTGTTTGTGAAAAAAGCTTCCTTGTTTGTGAAAAAGTCGGAGAGAAATGGGTCCTGAAAACAAGCCTGATAGGGTTGTTAGACTGGAACAAATATTCTAAATGCCTGAGCCTGAGACTACATTAACAGCATCTTCAGCAGAGTACAGCACTGATGTGCACAATGGTCAAGCTAAAGTCCAATATTAGCAGTAACCTGTCAAACCTATGAAATATCTGACATGCTGTTGAGGTGAAAATGAAGAAATACTATTCCTTTTTCTTGCTTTTTGACTTGTTGTAGCTCAGATTACACAAAAATATGTTTGCGTAAACATTAGGAATTATGGTACTGATAAGGTAATCTCTGTATTTCTGACTTGTTGTGCACTCAGTTCATGAAAGTTAGAACTTATTTCACAAAGGCTGTCTTCCATACACACACACAATCATGTGTTGCATCACTTAATTTCTCTAAAATGAAATTTTACCTATCAGCTCAACCTGGACGTTTGACCAAATTTCCCCATCATCAGTTAGGAGGGTTTGCTTTTCTCACCATAAAGGAAGTTGTATCCCGTGCAATGTAAACAGAGTGGTACTAGAACAAACATCCACATTTTTCTACGCCGCTATTTAGATACTTTCAGAGGAGGACATTTTGGGAGTAAAATGGGATAATCATCTATTATAATCCTGAAAATAATCCTGTAAATTCAAACATTCTATCTTTTCGAGGTGGTTTCCAGTCGGCAGTCAGCAGAACTTGTTTTTGGTTGGCCTCCTGCAGCGTACATTATTGAAAAACCCACATCCTCTGTGACAAGGCTGTCATTATACAGCCATCAACATGTCAGCTGCAGCATGAGACTCACACTTACACAGAAAGACCCACAAGACACACACATATCACAACACAGCCTTCCTCTGCGCAGCAGTGTTAGGATCAGGAAGCCCAAGAGCAGATACCTTTCCCCTAAAACACAAGAGGGTGTGGACAGACGGCTGCATGTTGATGCATTCATGTGACCGCTTGCTTGAGACTGATGGGTTTTTCACAGCAATGAAAACATCTGAGGAAGAATATTCTCCAAACAGCTGTAACAGCAGGTTATGTAGTCTAGTTATGTAGACAGTTTTTCTTTTTTGGTATTTAAAAGCTCCTCTTATTGGACACTGTCATTTCGACATCTACTGATCAAGTTCAGCCTGCATGAAAATGAAAAGTTTGTGTTGGTCTGTGGGATGAGTGTTGTTTACAATCAATAGCAAAGCTGAAATCTTATCTCAGCTGTGGGAAGACTTTAGTCTGTGGACTCTCATCAAGCAATATGCGGCGGCTTCAGTTTCAGCTTCTGGGCAGGTATTCGGCCTTTTATGTATGGTTAAAGCCGCTTTTAGATACCAGCCAGTCACTTGTGACCGCTAAACTGAGGCTATAATAGTGTCTTATGTTGCACTCAAAAGTATTCTTTGAACCTGCTCACCCAAGCTGAGATAATAATAGACACATGCTACTTTTTCCATTACATGAAAGGCAGCCTATGATTAGGCTCTCGGACTTGCAGTACGAGGATGATAGAAAATTACCGCGCCATGTGGAAAATTAAGCAGTGATGGTTGTATAGAGCCAGGCTTGAGATTACGGCTGATCAGGTTTTTGGGAATGACTGGCCAAGATACTCACTTTGTGTGCCTCTGAGTGTGTATCCGTCACATAGCCCGTTTGCGTGTCCGTCAGAGAGTGTATCTCCCCGCTGCTAACCTCGTCTAAGTCACTGTCCTCGTCCTGTGTTGAGTCCCGCTTGTTGTCCAGGGTTACGCAGCAGGACACGCTCTCCGTTTCGGTGACGCTGTCGTAATGATCCTCCTCGTCGATGGCGTCCTCGTTGGGGAACACCTCCCCTTCCACCGCACACGATGGGCTGTCGATGCCGCTATCCCGATTGGGAATCTTCCCGTTCTGCTCCGAGGAGTCGGGATTGTCCAGGAGCTTGTCCGAGGAGCCCTCCTCGTCCAGGCAGCCCACCCTGTGCGCGACGCCGTCCTCCGCGCAGCTGTTCGGCACGGCGTCGTCCGGGCCGCCGATGTGCATGGAGGCCAGACGGGACAGCTCAGGAACCTCATCGGTCTGCGCACAGGTGCCCAGTGCAAGCTTGTCCAGCACAGAAGGGTCCTCTGCAACCTGTGCTGCGGTGTCCGGGCCGCAGGAGAGGGGGGGGTCAGATGCAGTGTCCATTGTCAGGCACAGGTGCAGCTGTGACCGTGGGAGCACCCCCAGGATGGGGACCCTGAGAGGACAAACAGTGCATTATGAATCATGACCAAAGAGGAGCTCAGGCTTTGAACAGGTTGCTGGACACTGGGGAGAAGAGAGGTTTTTTTTCAAAGCCAAAACGCTCAAATTACGCACATTTTACTATCAATCTGCTGGCAAATTCTACAACATGACAAATTGACCAAATTAGCCTCCAAATATAATTTTCTCGTTACGACTTACCTTGAGTTTTCAAATCTCTCAATGAGCTGCCCGACTTTTTGGGCCTCTCTTTGAGGCTGTGGTCCCAGGCCAGGAGCAGCTAAGCAGGGCTTTGGTTTAGGCGGAGGAGGGGGTGCCGGTAGGGGTCTTGAGGGTGCCGGGGGGATCCTCTTAGGTTTCTTATCTTGCCCGAGGGCGAGCAGGTGTGCAGGTTTAGGGGGCACTGCAGATGCACCAATCAAGACAAAGCAAGAACAGCAGAGAGCAGGAGAGACGCATAAGAGTGCTGACTCCAACAAAAAGCAATCCAATCAGGTAACACGAAGAAATCCAAGACAAAAAACCTCCATCGCTGAGAACTACGACACAAAAGTTCCTTTTTAAAAAGAACGAAATATAAAAAGAGGCTCGGATCTGCCGAGCAAAGCGAGCTCGACCGTGAGCGTCAGCAACCAGCCAACTTCCTTATTACAGAACAGGATGCTGAGACCAGCATGTGCGTAAGCCACCACACTTCCAGATAAATCAAAAAAGAGAAAAAAACTGAACAAAACACAAACAGCACCATTTTTAAAAAGCAACACAGCACTCATCCATGCTGGCACAGCTAAACCCATGAATGCCTTCACATTGTCTGTACATTTGCATATATTTAGTTTTAGGAAATTCATTTGTCTGAAAGCAGGAAACATGGTGACATGTAGAACTTCCTCTACCTCTCTTGCGAGTGTATGATAAAAAAAAAATACGAGAAACAAGAACACTGGTCCTTTACACGCAAAATGATACTACTGTGTTAATGACATATCTGTTTTCCAGGAAGATTTTTGCAGGGTTTACAAACATTATCTAAAGTGGATTTTTATCAGACTATCATGCGAGTCTATAAATTCACCACCACTTTAATAACAATGCTAAATAAAACTAAAATAGGTAATTTTATTAAAAAATATCAAGAAAATCTATTTTTAGATTTCAGACCTTTTTAACAGATATAACAATTATAGTATAGTTAGATAAAACTATATCTATATTGTTATATATATCTATAACAATATAACAATTATATATATTTTTAATATATGTCTTTTCATTTTGTTTAAGGTTTTTTTGTAGGGATAAGCACTTTTGATTTTATTATTAATATTTAAAGAGGTGAAACTATTGAATTGAGATTGTGAACTTTTTCCTGAGTCGGCCGTTGTCACTTCTGCATATTTATCTGTTATTAAATTAAATCCCTTTTCAGTTCAACGAATTCAACACACCTGGGTGGAGGAGTGGAATATGGGAAAAACAGAACAAACCTGTTATTCACTTCCTGCTTTAATCTTCATGAATGGCACTGAAAAATGATTGTAGTGTATTTTTTTATTACTGCATGCTATTTAAAAGAATAATCTGCTAAAAATAACTGGCTTCAGCCAGTGACTCATTTGACCCAACATGCTGGAATTTGCTGCTTACCATCACCATCTTACATCCCAAGAGGGAATTTCTTGAAATAACAAAGCAACTCTTGAGGTCTTACAGAGGCCCTGTGATTTCCAAAAACACATATCTCTGTAATTTGCCACCATTTGCATGACTTAAAATCCTGAATCTGATCCAATAATCGTGATTAAAAGGGATTACTTCAGCAGACAGCTTTGAATATTCGTAAACACTTTTGATTTTGTGGGTCGAGTCTGTCGTGTAATGTCCTTGTAGACCACTAGGCTAACTCCCTGAACACGGCACATGTTCTTCACATTTAGCATTCTTCAAATGGAGTCCAAACAACAAGCACTTGGGAGCCACTGGCCTCCTTTACACCAGCTGCTTGTGTAGAGGTGACCTACAAACCAGTGTGAGTGGCAGAGTGAGGCCAGACAGCTGACACCTACCACGTTCTAGAAAAGCGTTTGTCAGAGTAGAATCAATGACAGCTGAATAGCAGGGGTCTGGTCCTGCTGCACCTTTCAATTACACTGACAGCAGCAATGTCAAAAGGGCCACGCGGGGTTGCAGCGTTTTACCTTGAGGCTTCTGCGCGATTGGCGGTCTGGGCGAGGTGGAGGGCTGGGGCCGGGGTTTGATGGCCGGCCTGTCGTGACATGGTCTAGGGGTCGGACCTTTCTTCACCAGTCGTGGAGAACACAGATAATCCACTGAACTACACGGGTACTGCAGAGAGGAGGCGGCCAAATCTGCAGAGGGGAAGAAATCGATAAAGAAAAGCAACATAAGTCATTGATTCCTTTGAAAAGATTCATCTAGCTACACAGCACATCCCCAAAATAATCCTGCCATCATACTGCGGGAGTGTGCAGCGAGAGGAGTGTTGGTGAGTGACCTTGAGTGCAGCGTGTTTGAGGGTGTCGCCCTCAGAGCAGAGAAGAGGAGAAGCTCTGTAGCACCAAACCTGCAGAGAGCTGCAGGATGCATATTGTTTTCTCTCACTCTCTGTGGTGTGTTTCTGACTGAGTGCATCATATCTGCTCTGTAAATAGATGTGTGCTTACGCGTAGGTGAGGAGGACAGAAAGAGAAACTACCCAAATTATAATAGAGTCCTTTTGGTGAACCTTTTTCCATTTAATATTCGTCATCTGAAAAAGAGGGGCTTACATCTCATATGCATTTATTATACTTTGATCCGGTATATTGTGTGCCCTCTAAAAGGAGCCAGATTAACTGTTTATGGCTAGTGCTAACATGATCTACTTTGCAAAGGGACAGGTGAACACCCTAAAGACAGATTAAGGATGGACTGTGATTAAGTCTTTCAGCCCACATTCAGAGCAGGTTTTGGCCTCGTATAACAACATGCTTTAACTGCGGACATAAAAGTAATAACGAGGCTCATCTGCTCAACCAAAAGTACTGAAATACACACAAAAACAAACGGGGTTTCAGGGTGGTTCACAGAACATAACTTTTTCTGTCGGGAGAATCTTTTGTTGCAGGTTACACAGCTTACTTATGACAGTTTTATAAAAACCTACTTGTTATAGCGAGTTAATGTTTGAATCGTAATTAAAGTTTGTTTTAGGTTGTTAAAGTTGTTTTAGGTCGCTAAATATTTTTTACCAGAAGCTTACAACTACAATTAAACCTTTAAATTATGTCTTCTTATTGATTGAAACCTTGTGCGTGTCATGTGGATTGAGCATTCATCAGCTAATTTGAGAAAATTAGACCCATATATCTTTTGAACCAGATATAGGTTAACCCAGTTAGAAATGTCCACTCCTGTTCAGATCCCTTATTGCCTGCGTGAATGTCAGGTTCAAACAGGGTCTAAGTGAAAAAAACTGTAAAAATGGCTGCCTTTAGTGTATTTGAGTTTTATCTTGACATCTGATATTTTGACCAAGTTGCATATGCTAAATAAAAAACATGAAAATGTCTGTCTTTTTTTAAAGCTAGGATTTTAGAGACATATTTGCATATTCAAAATGTACTGTAGTTTTTAACAAAGACTTTCCAAACAGTGAGTTGGTCTTTAAAGTTTTTGCTGCAAAATTTGAAATGAATCAGCATAGTTACTTTATGATTTGACCCAAATTATAGTTTTATCTCCAGTGGGTCATACAGTTAAACTATAATCCTTGTAACAGCTCCTATGCACAGTCTGCAAAACAAGATGGACTGTGTGACTAAGCCACTAACTTTCTATATGGGGACCATTGAGCATGCGTTTACACCCAAATTCACAGCACAAACACTTCTTTCTTGGAGTAAGATGGAGCATCTTTAATGGGGTTTGAGAATCCTTGTGTTTTTATTATTTTAGTCAAACTAATGAGATCACATGCATTTGAAAAAATTATATTTCTTTACTCTGGTCAGAATAAGAGAACACTGTGCAACTTTAAATTTTTTCCCTGAAAGCTTTTCTGACCAGAAAACAGGTTAGATGTTTCACAGCTTTGATGAGGAAATATAGCAGGGATCATTCAGCCAGCTGTAGCTAAAACATGTTTGATATCTTGGAAAGGAAATGAGGAAATCGTTTGAGAAACATATTATTTCAAGTTAAGGAGTGTTGGAGCAAACCGCTGGCCCACGTTTGGGTGCTATGAGTCCACTCTTCAATAATTGAATTATTGAAGAGTGGACTCAGCGGCAGAAGGCAGCTCGTAGTAGTTCGTCCTAAACTGATTAGAATAACTGCAGACCACCTTAACACAGATCCGAATTTTTTATGGATTCCACTGTGTCTCACCAACTCTAAAAATTGCACGGAGCACTGACAAGAGTCCTTGCACATCTAATTAGATTTTTTAAGATGAGCTCCAGGCACTGGAAGGAGAAATTCACTCAGTAATGAGTCCCGTTCTGCTGTCTGCCCCAGGTGGCACACTGCAGGCTTTTCCACCGTCTCTGCACAACAGTGGAAGAAATCCAAGACAAGGGAGAAAGCTCCAGGCTCCATAGTAATACGGGCATGAAGGAAAACGTTCTCCACTATGACACTGACATGTCTCTACCTTCAGCAGGCTAACTGGGAGATGACATGAGGCAAGAAAGAGCGAAAGCTTGAGCACAATCAAGAGAGTAAACGGGTCCAACCGCCAAACAACCGCTCAGTAAAGAACATTTCGACCCAAGTTTGGCCGTCGTCTCTCCTGGGAAAAACAAATAACACTGCAAGACTGGGGCAAAAGGGCTAGTACCTATGGAAACACAGTGTGGTCATGGTTACCTGAGAGCACAATCTGGCCCTCATACCAAACCGCTTTATACCAGACAGAAACTTAATGAGACAGCAGTAAGAACGCAGCTGACACTACAGTTTTTTTCTGAAGGAATATCACCACAGGGCAACGATCCAGTGGCTCACACTTGTGTGCCGTTAAATATTTGGACAGTAAGATGTATCATACCTGCTATTCTGAGAAATGGGAGCTTGCTCAAAGTAAGTATTACCTTGCGTCCTTTCTTTGAGTTTTAAAAATCCAAAGTCCAAAGAGTAAGAGAATCGAAAACACCGAGAGAGAACAACTTGCTCGGTATCACAATAAATCCTGCCCTCCCAGTTTTCCTAAGTTCGTGTGTGACTAGCTTTTGTGATACACAAACAAGTGCGCACACACCCTGAAAAGTCCCTCAAAGCTCAGCCCTGCTTTATACCCAAACACGCACATATTCTCTGTTCCCGGCTGTGTTCTTGGAGCTGCACCTGCCTGCTCACCTGACAAACGTGATCCTAGTACCTCCTCCTGGAGCCTGAGTGACAAGATTGTGTGTCACTCTGGAGAATGGCAATCCCTGTGTAGCCTCACAGTCAGCCCACAACAGGTGAACTTTGCCCATGTCACACAGCAGCTTAAAAGACACTTAAAGAACTAACACTTACCTATACAGGATTTGTAGTTTGGAAGCAATAAAGAGAAATCTTGATATATTTTCATTTCCCTGTTTTCTATAGGGAAATGAATAGCAGAGACAATAAAAAATAATTCTTTAATCGCATGAACAAGGTAACAAATATTCTCCTGTCTTACCTATCCATTCATGGTCAATGGACTGACTCACTTTCCAGGAGTAAAAAAGAACCAAGAGAGCACTGCAAATACTAAAAGATGAACCTGAAAGATTGCATTACAGTGAATGGCTGTTATGTATGTGTCTAACAGAAATATTCAGATGTCTTAGGGACATTTAAAAAGGAACAAAGTGTAAACACAGAGACAATCTCGCCCTCTGTCTGCTTTTGTGACTCTGTCATCAGTTAACAACCAACGTTCCTCCTATGTTTAATCATTGGCAAGATTTACATTTATAAAACAGATATAATATACAGTATGGCATAAGATGAAGTAAATACTTTTTTTCTGTTTCTTTCCCAAATGTCTAAACTTCAAACGCACGTGCACACACAAAAATTCCACCAATGCGGCTGCCTGTCAATCCCCCTCAGCCCTGAGGCGCCCCCCCCCACATTCATTTATCGCCCATCATCCCATAAGTACAGTGCTCTTGCCTCAGTTCCGTCTAGGTGACAGATCATTCACACTCAGCAGTCTCCCACTCAGACAGCCAGTCAATCAGGCGGCCCGCCTACAAACCCGGCCCTGGCAAAGACGAGCCGACAGCCGCCGTCCGATAACGTCAGCAATCCATCCAACCCCATTCCCCACAAGACGGCAATTCCTTTTAGATGCGACACTTCATTATTCATATGTCACCATAATGTTTCCCAGTTGCTCTGCCTTCATTACACCTGCTCTGCTTTTTGTTTTTCTTGTTTTCACTCAGCCTGTGTATGCATGCATGAATGCGTAATTTCATATTCACCTTGTTTCCATGCTGTGTTGCCAGGAAGAAGAGTAAAGAGGGGCGGTGCCTCATTTAGAGGCTCTTGATTTTGTTAATGGTCGTTTAAACATGAAGTAAGTTATCTTCAGACCCAAACAGATAAGGGCATTTTTGAGAGACAGATAATAGAGAGGTCAACCAACAACATTATTTTTAGAACTATTTCATCAGCTGCTACATATTGTATATCCAATCCTCCAATCCTCTTCATTCCCGTCTCTGTGCAGAAGAGACAGTAATAGGTGCTCTGACCTTGATCCGCTACAGTTTCTGAATCATCCCGAAGGCTAAAAGCCAGCTAGCCAGAAATACCCATAAAAACAGAAATATTTGAATACTCATAAGCCACACTGAGACAATGGTATTCAGACATATGGATACAAATAGATATTTAGTTGCAAAAATAGTAAAAATGGCAATTTGATCTAATTTATCAACCAGATCTTACATTTATTACAGCCATAGCAAATATGTAAATACTTGGAAGAATTATGATTTACTCCAGTTAATAAAAATAGTTCTTTGGGAGAAAAAATCATTTAAAACAATTAATTGCACCCTCATTTAAATATATTGTAAGAATAACAAATTCTAAAAAATCCTGTAAATACTGGCTGTGAACTTCAGCCCACCTACTGACGTATATCTTGTGTAGTAAAATAAAAAATGTACCATCCATCCATCCATCCATCCATCCGTTTTCTGAACCACTTATTCCCAAATGGGGTCACGGGGGGAATGGAGCCTATCCCAGTACCCTTGCATTTAAATTGATTATATTTATCATTAAGTGGTGGATTTGCTTTATTTGTTGCTGAGATGTAAAATCTGAATAGCTGCCCAAAAAACAGACAAGTTCCCAATATGCACACCCCATGGTGGGTTGAGCCTCCCTTTAAGAGGATCTGCATCACCAACACATGAATAATAAATGTTTACAAAGCCCAAAGAGGAAATATTGGTGTCAACAATGTATAACAGCTGTTGTAGGATCTACTGCAGGACAGGAGCCTCCTCTCCAACAATAAGCAGATTTACTTCATAAAACGAACGAACAAAGCTCCAACTCGGTTCACTGCAGGGTTCGAGAACCTCATATGCACGCACAGGCAGTCATGCACGTACACAAATACAGAGGGATCAACAGCCATCCAATCAACTACAGTATGTAGCTGCAGATTACCAATCTATGCCCATCCATTTTCTCTTCAGGCCTCTGAATATAACTATGCAAAGTCCCTTTGTCAGCATATCTGTTAAAGTGAAGCCTTCTGTGGAAAATTATATTGTGCTGTTTAATAATTAATGGTGCCTGAAGTTTCCCCGGGCTTCCCAGGCCCCATCTGCAAACGGGGGGGAGGCAAGTCAACTTGTTAGGTCTGTCCTGTCCCCATAATCAGGTCAGCAGGCACAGCAGGCTCAGTGACATGTCTCCCACACTAACTGGGAAGATTTCAGCGGCTCCCATAGATTAGTACCATGCGATTTTCAGAGGCGGGGGGTGGACAAGGGAGGACGAGCCTAAGAGGATGAGGGGGTAGCAGATGGCTGGAAAGTGTTAACGAAAGTTATAGCCTACTCCAGCAGAAGCACCGACACAAACACAGCGGCGTAACGGTCTGAAAAACTGAGGGAAACGTGGACAGAGAGAGAGCCTGAAGCCCGAAAGACGCAAACACAGCAGTAATGAGTTGCGTTATCAGGTATGTGTGAAGCCTGAGCTGCAAACGTTTGCTTCCACTTCCTGAGTGGATGAACTGCTACCGTAAACAAGCAGAGAAAGCTGCATAATCAGAGACAGACGAGATAATCACAGGGGCACCCCCACGTAGTGGAAAAACTCAATCAAGTCACTCCTGATTGCTCCAGTGTGTCCCAAAGAAGTTGCGATTGCCATGGTAACTGTGCTGATATATACCAGCAACATGGCATGTAGCTCATAGTTCTACGAGGAAAAAAGACTCCATCTTGGATTTGAGTGGGCGGAGAAAGCAGAGCAATAAGGGTAATGAAAATGTGGGCAATCAGACAGTATCTTTTATTTAACAGACACTCCCATGTCCTTGGTGACTGGTCATAAGAAAAGCCGAGAAGAGATATGACAAACCGATTGACCTTTTCCCTAAAGTATGACTCAAGGCCTTCACAGTCAGCAGCCAACTACACAAAGTATTAGTCACAGGAAACACTCAGTCGACAGTAAGTGGCCCAATGATGTGCGGACACAAAAAATAGGATAAACTGGATATTCTCAATCAAAGAGTGGTTTGTAATGAAACAGCTAAACCAGAACAGCAGGAATTTTAACTGGCTATGACCACTGGATACATCAGTCCTTTATTCAAGACCAGTTCTGTTAAAAAAAGGGGGGGCACCCAGAGAAAATTAGGACAACTCAAATGCTTGCGTGCGCACACACACACACACACACAAGGGGGTTCACAAACCTGCCTGCGCTGATGACTGCCCAACTGTCCCAGAAACCACTGAAGCCTTACTGAAGTCTACTGTAGCTACCCTCAATGGTGGCTTTACACTGCGTAACAGCAACACCCAACTGGACTCTGGGACAACAACTAGGGCAAAGCTGCACAGGGGAGCCCATCTTTTTCCTCTGCCGGTGCTGGAAAATAATACTCCAGCTCTTTCCATTCCCACAGGGGGTGGGGGAGGTCGCAACAAACACAGGTCTGCTCCATGATTCATCAGCACCCAAAGCCTGAAATAGCGTTTTCAAAACAAATGTTCATTCGCTCATCCCAGGAGGGGTGTATGGTAATGAGGATAAGGCAGGTCAATCATCTGGACCGAGGTTTTATCACCCCTCACACATTGACCAAGGATCTTTGAAGTGTGAACCTATCGACCATTTTACCATGTATTGACAGTGGGGATTAACCAATCATTGTGGTGGACAGGACCAACCGAAAACTGCTTCAATAGCTTCTTGCATGATTGATTATATGCTGATTGATTAAATGGTCTCTGGGAGTTACCACACACACAACGCACACACACACACCGATTATTACACCAACATCCTCTAAATGAAAATAATTCAATCAGAAATCCCTCCGACACTTGAGTGGACAGTATAATTATCACGCCGTGGTACGCTAACACTTCACAGCAGGCTGCAGCGTGTCTCTCTGTGGCCCCGGAAAAACGCCTGACAGCCACCAAAACACAGCAAATTACGAGGGAACACTTCACAGGCAACCATAACACACATCATGCAGCAGCAGAGTTACACCTTTGAAGTATGTAGTCTTCCCCAACAGACCAAAGAATAGGGATTGATGTATGCAGAGATAGTCTACAGAGGCTGTAACTAGGAGAGGGAAACGGGGACAGCACATGGCAGAACAGATTAACAATTAAAGTGTATATTCTGGGTAAGTGCGTGTGTAAAAAGGGTGGAGCTATTCATTTCATACAGCATGACATGAGTGTCTTTATTTTTGTGTGTAGCAGTTAGGGCGGTGTTTGTGCAGTTAGTGGTTTAATTGAGCAAAAGAATAACAATTTGCTACTCTTCTCAAGGCTGAATAATTGTTTTAGCTATTTATATCAATTTGTGGACTGAAGATACTTCTTATGTCCAAAAGAATCTTTTCCTCATTTAGTTAAATGCCTTAATGTGAGAGAAATATCCCGACATGGCCTAAAAGAGCAGCGATTTTACAGAAAGTCTGATGTGAACGTCGCATTCTTAAACCTAACACATTCAAAGCTTGAACCTTGAACATAAAACTCGTAAGCAAATCAATTACTTTCTTCAAACAGAAAAAGGTAAACAAAGAATTCCACGGAATTTCATTTTTAACTCATGAAAGAATAAAAGTATTTTTCTTTCCTGGTCTTTTTTCAGTGTTTTTTCACACTTTCTCAAATCTTTGTGCTAGGTGAGGTGGAAGGATGCCCAACACACCACCCTGCATCTGTTCCAGGCAGGATGGATGTCAGCATGTGCAGAGGAGTGTCTGTGAGGCTGCTGACAGTCAAAGGGTCCCAGAGCGAGCGAACCCTGCCCAGCACAGGTCAGCATGTTGCCCATTCCAGTCTGGTTCATTCCAGTCGGGATGGTCTGATCCAGAAAGGGTGTGTGTGGATGTAAAGGGCTGGGTTAATGAAAAAGAAAGGTTGAGAGTGAGGAAGAGGGCTGCTGCTCCTCTGTGCTGATCCACACTGGACTCCTACCAACATACACAAAGGGAGCAAAAGGTCGCCCACTCTCAACGAGGATAGATGTTTTTGACGTCAGAATGCTTTTCGAAATGTCACGTGGGTGCTGAGAGGCAGAGTTAGCAACAAGATCCTCCAACAGGGATAGTCCGAGGCAAGCAGTTCACTGCAGCTTCTGTGAGTCACTTAAACTTTGAAAACTGAGAATACCATAATTTGCCAGTGGGGGAGAAGCCAAAATAAGCTTTTTTTGTGTAGAAACAGGCTTAGAGGAACTGAAACCATTTGCGGAGAGCAGAATTAGCCAAGACATGCGAGTAAAAAGCCAAAATGTACCAAGAAGCATGAAACAGTCTTGCACAAATTATGGCAAAAGGAGAGGCCTCTTATAGAAGCCAGGTGTACAGTAGACGGACTAATAAAGCCTGCTCTTCTCCTACAGCACCTCAGCTCAGCCACATTAACGTCCTCACACTGGAGATGGAAGCGGTGCCAGAGACAGTCTCTTACAGAGCCTCTTACAGTCAGGCATGGGACGGAAAACAAGAGGAGGACCTGCATGCTATCCGTCATTGAAAAACAGTCAAATCTGGCTGCAATAATCCTCCTTAACACCAATCATTTTTAACAGATTTACATGATTGGAAATAAAAATGTGTCTGTATTACATCCTGTTAACATGCAAGTGATGAACAGCTAAGATATAAAAGGATCCTTTTGTCACCTTAATGTGAATGAAAACAGATCAAATTAAGTTTTAACCTTCTTTATCATATGAGAATTATTTTTAATATGTACCCAATCCAATATACAGTCTGTAAGAAAAATACAACAAATCCAGAATGCAAACCTCTGTTACTTAATTAATTTAAAAAGAAATGTGTGTTTAAATTCTTTAGAGAGCTGAAGGCAACATAAGACCCTGCAGTAGGGAGCTCTGCCTACCTGTCTTTGGTCAACTTAGCTGGTCGGTCTGTTTGATCAAAGAGTCAGAGAGCTAGAGTTACTGCTGCTTCTTGTCATTGACGGCTCAAGAGTAAGAACTCACCAGAGATGTCCAGAAACAACTGTAAACAAGTCCTTCTTCTCTGTATTTCCCTGGATGGATGTGAGGCAGTATTTCATACCCTTCCTAGAGTGCTGTTAAACCCAAACCAGCTTGACCTCACTCGTAAATGCCACGAGATAATAATTTTCTTCCTTTCTTTCCCATTTCCTTGCTCCCCCTGTGTCTGGAGCTCAGAAACATGAGTCAAGCTGTGAGAAGAACAGATTACTGTCCTGAAATTTACCATTTATGGTAGCTCCTGAACAAGCCCTTCCATGTGTGCACAGGTACCAACGTTCTACTTTACAAGGAGACATTGAAGTCCTCTCTATCCCTACTCTGAGGAGAACACACCCTTTAAAACCGCTCACTGAAAACGCTTTTTAAAAAAAACACTTACCGGTGATTCACACGCAGGCAAGCAAGTATGTTTGCTAGGAAACAAACACACCTTCACTGCGCACACACACTATGCCCCGCAGCAGAAAATCATTAAACATCTTGTTACTGGTCTCTGGAAGCCATCCCTCGTCCTCCCCACAGCAGCAGGACACAACTACAAAGCAACTTTTAGCATTAACACTGAAACCCTTCGAGCTTTTGAAGTGAGCTGGGATTTTACAACAGGGGGCCGCAATTAGAGCCAAATAGCCTCCTCTTCTCAAGGAGGTCACATTAAAAAGATGCAAATGTTGATCCAGTGTTTGACTGACTCTGGTATGGCGCAGAGGGCTGTTTGTCAGTGCTTGTGCTTACATGGGATTTTTCTTTTTTCTACTTCTCCTGCTTGATGCCAAAGTGTTGTACAAAGGCAACACGCATGCTTCAGTAGAGACAAGAGACTGCTTAATGCTTTCTGACTGACTGCTCAAAACAAATGGAGAAATGAAGACATGGACGCACTTATGTGCACGCAAAGGTGCAAGGACGCAGACACGATACTAGAAGGCAAAAATATTTGTCTTCCTTATGTCTGTGGAGGCAAAAGTTAATACTTATCACAAATACACAGGAAGTCTGCTTTTTTAAGAAGCCAGAGAGACAAGACTAAAGTCAGGCATGACAAGTCCTAAGGCAGTGGCAGTAGAGACTCTAGATCCATCATTATCTCATCACTCAAACTTTATCTAACCCTATTGCTATGATTGTCATAAAAGCTCCACACAGAATGGCATCACCAGCTCCGACTGGTGGAGGGACCCAGGTGTCCCGGGTTAAAGGAAGTTGTGGGTGTAATTTAAGTGATTACGTAGTACACTAATCAGGCTGCCCGTTATACATGGTGTCTGTGTAAGTGTATGTTTTCCTGTTTGTGCGCGTCTGGGTCACTGTCACCACAACTTCTCTATCATCACTGACCAATATGAAGGACTTCCTTCCTGTTGGTTTGACCAAGGAATGGCGAGACAACCCACAAGCGTGACTTTAAGGACTTTAGGTCTACATGAGATGGACAAATGAAGGACTTCACAAGGACTTTCTTTCCATAAGAGGGCAGATTTTTGAGGACGTGAAAAAACCTAAAAGCAGAGTATGCTTTGAGCTGAAAGGTAATGTTTATATTTTGATAAAACACAAGTCATTTGGTGGTAGTTTTAACCTTGTTGGTAGAAATGGAGTCTAATGCTATACTCACTTTGTCATGTGGAAATTATTGGAATCTTCATTAACAATCCAACATAATGTTTATCATTACTGTATCAAAATAGAAAATTAAAAAACAAAAGTCTGATATTTGGGTCTAATTCCATCCATCCCCACTCCAAGCCCTTACGGTGGTCTCTATGCCTCTTTTCGACGGCAGCTTTCAGGAAACCTATATAATCGCTCTATTTTTTGTGCTTGAGAGTCGAGGAGCGTGTTCAACTTACTACCACACTAAGACAAAAAAAAAGCAAAGAAAAGTTCCTAGGTGATTACATTTCTTTCGACACTGTGGAATTGCTGCCCTCGTGGTTGCCGCCCCACCTCTGCATTAAATACTTGTGGACATTGCGGGCTAAAGACATCCTTTCTTTTGGCTCCCTGTTAAAGTCAACCTGCCCAGACACAAGGAAATTGGTGAAATATGACTAACTACTTTTTCCACAAGGGGTTTCGAGACTTGGCCTTTCACACAAGGTTACAGTGTAAGTCTTGTTGGCCTTGAGTACAGGCGGTTTCTACATCATTAAGCTCCAATGTAAGTATCCGCTTATGGTGTTCCTGGCATGTCTTGACATCTCATGTTTTTGTTGAGTCTGCGTCAGAGAGAAACTCATTCAGTTTGTTTTAATTTGTCATTTTTGTTTTAAACCAGTTTACCTTTAATTATATCCTGAACAAAAGGCTCATACTGAGCCTCCTATAAGGGTTGACTACTTTAACAAACATGTATCGTGATATTATCATTCACTTTTTGTTCCCTCCCTTAATTGATATTATCCATTTGATGCTGGGTATACAGATATTCTCAGCCAATTTCCGCTTTAATTACACTTTAACGACTCCATCTATAGCACATGCTTATGTTGATACCTCCATAAAAATCCTGCCTCTGCACTAACACCAGTCTAAGAGGATCAGACCACTCTGAAGCAAAGAAGCTTGAAGCGATCCAGGAAATTTAGGCAGCTGTACTCGGCCAGCTCCCTCCGACAGTATACAGTAAACTAAGGACATGCCAGCCAGACTCTGTGGCTGCCTGGCTCAGCATCCTCCCATTGATCTGGGTCAAAAGGTTGTTGATTAGACTGAGACTTCAGTCTCTAGGCAATGCCACAATGTCTGCCACACATTCGGCTGCAGCTCGCACAGCTGCTGCCGGTCGTCATGGAAACACTCAGACTCCCCTCTCTTAAAGACGTCTCCCTCGCCAGTTAAATTATAGTGTTTCAAACGAAAGCCAAAGATACCAGAGAAACACAGACACCAACATATCGGTGGTAGGTGACCGATAGAGCACACGATTGGGGGCTATGCAGTCGCTTAAGCTTTAAATCATCCGTTACACTGCCCTGCGATGACATCATTGCGCTACTTATGCTCACCACTGTCTCACCTCAGCCGCTGCGTCTGTGTGGCTGCATGGCTGGAAGTTGTATATTTTTTCGCCCGAGACAAAATATTCTGAGCATTACTTTATCAAAAAGATATTTAGGTGGGAAGAGACCTCAACACCGCTAGGTGCTCCCTACATTATTACATTATATATGTATATAACCAGCACAAGAAGCCAGAAGGCTCAGCACTCACTCCTAATTATGCATTGCAGCAAGGATGAAAGAGAGATCCAAACAAACTAGAACTAAAGCACACACACACACACTGTGGCAGTCAAAAATGAAAGGAGACACGGCAGGGAATCTGAGGATCAAAGCAGCAGAAAATTGCCCCCAATGCCCGTTCTCAATAAAACATTCAGATGGACATGTATATTTTAAAGGACAGCGCGAGTTAGCCCAAATTCTGCAGACAGCTGCGAGCCCACACACCCAAACACACACTAGGCAGGGCTTTGCTGTGGAGAAAGATACGTAGGACTTATAAAGCAGGAGAACCTCACCCACGCTGCCATCGTAAACCTCAGATCCATATGGAGTATAGGCAGAGTCTGTGTTTATGCGAGGCACAAGTACGCACGTGCTCATCTTCACAGATGTACAAAGTGCCGAAATGATGACATGAACCAGTGCAGAGAGACAGTGGAGTGGCATTAGCAAGTAACTCACCAGGAAAAGTCAGTTTGTCATCAACCTTTTGGGTTGGCTCAGTTTTCAGGCTCTTAATGAAACCTCTGTATGTCCTGCTGTACGACAAAAATGTAAACACACACACACACCAAAAAAAAAAAAACTAGTCCAGCCTGGAGCCACGAGGATGCTGTCTGGAGAATCTGGGTGTTTAAGTCGCACGGTGAAGCGCACGGCTAGAGTCTCCTGCTACTACTCCAGTTCCCTCATCCACTCTGACTAACCACCACGCTACCTCTCTCTCTCTCCTCCTCTTTACTCCTCCCCTCCACCTCCTCCCTTCACGGACCACAAATACACTCTCCCTGCCCTAAAAAAGAAAGAATGAGAGAGACAGAGAGAGAGAGATGCGTTCCTCCTGTCCTACGCTCTATCCGTCCCGAACCCCACAGTATTCAGAGCGGTGGGCTAAACAATGCCTCCGCTGCCGGCACTCTGAAAGGAGCACAGGAGCAGTTCTCAGCCGGCGATAATGCGTACCCAACTGTCACCATGGAAACTAATGAAGGCCTGGGCTGGCCGGGTGGAGGGAGGGGACAAATATGGGTAGATGAAGAGGGAGGGGAGAGTTAAGTGAGAGGGAGAAGAGTGGAGGAGGGCGAGACCAGGAGTAGTGGCTGAATGAAGGATGGGGGAAGTGTGCGCAAGTACAAGTGGGTGTGACTGCACAGTTGTTGCGTGTGTGTGTGTGTGGGTCTGCGAGTGTGTGTGAGAGAGAGAGGATATGAGTGAGCTGGAGAGGAGGGAAGGTTTGTATGGAAATTCCTCTCGATTTTCATGGAAACGTAGTGCTTGTCACAAAAACTATATGGATTAGTTAATAGCTTGTTTTGTCCTGTCATTTATCCAGAATGAGAAAAATATCATTTACAGTTTAGCATTAAAGAAAACAGATAACCAAAAACAAGAGGTATAATGTAACATCGGACACTTTTCATGTGTGATGACTCAAACAATTAGAATAATTTAAAACTGTTTTGTTTTCTTTCGTGTCCTGTAAAGGATAAAAATAAGCTGTGCATCACCTCATTGATGGCATCAGACTCGCTTAAGTTTGAGCAAAAGTGTGATCCTTTTAGCACCTGTTCTTCTAAATAATGTGTATCTCTGATGTTCATAAACTATGCTGTACCCATGGGGCCGCCGCTTTGCCAGGAGTCTCCGGGGAGTACATCCGTGTCCCAGTGCGTCTTCCCCCACCGACATGTGGATCACAAAAGCTGCCGGGATGACGCGTCCAGGCTGCTCCAGCCCTCTTCATATGCACATATAATTACAACCACCCCCCGTCTCCATATCTCTCCCTCCTAATACTCAATGGTTGACATGGGTCTGAAAGACGGGGTGACATTGGCCGACACCGGCTCTGAACCCACAGTCGAATGCCAGTGATAACCATGGAAACACTGCCGATATATCCCCGGCTCCGAAATGATAGCGGGGCTTTAAAAAGAGGGTGTGAGGAGAAGAGCGGAAAAGACGGGAAACGCAGAGAGGGGGATGGGAGACAGTATTTGATTTAAATTCTAAAAAACGCTGGGGATTTCAGATCTGCAGGGAGCTCAGAGTAACTGTGAGAGGGCTGAAAACGGGCCCCCCCGATTGATCCTCTTGTCTTTGCGACAACAATTACATCCTCTTGCGGAAACCCTTCACCCCCAGCAGCTTTCCAGGGCTCCTCTTCCTGATCTGATTGAAATTCTCAACAGAGTGAATTATGCATTGGGCTGGCTGGATGGAACAGGTGCTGCTCTCCTCCCAGCAGACCTGACGAGGGGAAATCCTCTCATACGAGTGAAATGAAAGATTTTTTTATTCATTTTTTAAATCTGCACTGCAGCCTCCCTGGAGGATACCATTAAGAGGAGAACATAGGAATCGAGTCTTGCCATTGTGGCTTATCTAATGAGGCATGGGGGCTCATGCTCCTTTACACCAAAGAGAGGAATGTGGGTTGTGGGTTAGGGAGGAATGTTGAACCTTTCACCATTTTGTCACCTCTCTTTAGCATATGTAAAGAACACATCACTGCTAAATGAAGACCATGGCTTTAAAGGCTGATTTTCATTTCATCGAGGGAGTGAGAGATGAACTATCTGACAGGAACTTGAGCGGAGAGGAAATGAACTACAAGCTGGCACAGCTCCGCTGTCCTTCTGTCACTCTTCCCTAGTCTCTGTAATCACAGCGATCTCTTTCCATCTGTCCACAAAGAAGGAATGCTTTGAGATTATTCCCTTTCTGTCACACGCAAAATACAGACTTTTGACATCAGCCTACGTCGTCTCCCCGCTGACCCATTCTGAGTGTGTTGCACATCTGCCTAATGGGATCGCCAGTTAAACACTTCTTTCCATCGGTAAGACACGAGATGTATTACTTCCTTTCTAAACTGAAGGTTTACGTGTTTCTAAACAGGTTTCTAGATTTTCTGTACTGTCTGTAGATGACAGAGTGCAGGTATTTTAGTGTTGCTGCCACAGTTCTTTATTTGCCAAGACTATTGGTGGTCCAGAAGGCTAGAGATGTGCACAGCAATGCTAGAAACACCAATTAAACAGCAGGGCTGTGTGAACACTTGCAAGTTCTCTGTCAATATGTGCACCCTTTGCACACGTTTTTCCCTCTAATGCTACACCATTACAGGCACACTGAGGACTTAGCCCAATTAGAGATGGAGAGGACTTCGTACAGAAATCTGCATGGATAAATGAGCAAAATCCTTTTTTTGAAAAAAACAAAAAAAAGAAAATCGGCTGTTTCCACGGCACACTTAGTTTGGTTGCCTTGGCATGTACTCTACCGATGAAAGCCAGAAATTTTACACTGGTCTGTTGTCATGGAAACTATTGAAATTCCATGACATGCTGACCTGCCACTGACACTTCCCAAAAAGTCCTTTTAACCAACAAATAACACAGGGTTTCATAAGGACAAATCTCTTACAGACACACTCACTATAAAGAAAACAGCTTGAACTCTCACTCACAGACCTTTACAAAGAGAGCCAGGAAGACACAACAAAAATACAAACAGTAGGAGGAGATGGAGGCGGAGGAAGGATGGAGCTTTGGCCCTCTGTTACTCCCTCACTAAGCCTCCTGATCAGCTTTCTCTGAGGGGAACCACACTCACAAAGACCCAATTGAAGGATCAATTAGACCCTCCAGAAACAAATTACATGAGATTATTGTTATGAAAGAAGACGTGTGAGCTTATGTGTTAGAGCTGTGTAAAGCCCTGCGTTGTTCTGGCACTGAGCATCTTTATCGGTCATTCAGCTAAGCCCAACAGCCACGACAAACATTAACCAGGAGGAAACCACAGAGATGCTTTTAGCTTAAATTAATACTCTAACAAGTACATGACCCATTCTCTTAGAGGAATGTTCTTAAGGAGAATTCATTAATTATTTACCCTGATAATTCAATCTTTTAATCCATTATTAATAGCTAAATGTGGCTCCTGGAGGAGAGAGGTTACTTAAATAGAATTACAAAGAATCTGGAGTTTTGGGCAATCTGTGCTTTTCTCCAACCTACCTCTTAAAAAAAGTGATGCATTAGAATGTTTAAAGCTTCACTCGCTGGTAGTGGTCTGTAAAATCTGTAAAAATCTGTAAAAAACACCAGCCCTATACTGTGTGTGGGCCGGGGCGAGGCAGTGATGATGGGTGCAAAGCAGTTTGAAAAGTGAGAACAGTTAGAGGACGAAACAAAAATAAATATCTACACACATAGGATTATTCTGACAGGAATTTGGAAGCTGAAGTACAAGGAAACCGGTGCTGAAGTATTTCTGAGAGCTCCCCAAGAACATCAGGAGTTTGGAAAATAAATGCCAACGGGACAAACTCCATAAAACCCTAAATACTTTGAAAAAAATGTCTGAAGTTAAAGAGCAACTACTAACAATGGCAAAAAAAAAAAAAAAAGAAACAGTTTCAAGTTTATTTTGCAGGTAACCACTGTTGCCAATGGTTACCATGACCTACAAGAAAATTTGTTTGATTTGAAGAAAAAGCTCTGCTGAAGTGATCCAGTTTAAAGGATAAAGCTCTTTGGAACTATTGTGTATAATGATCTGTTTTCCCACATACACATTTAAGCAGTGGGGCCCAATTTCAAATTAGAAATAGGCAGGAGTCAGCATCTCTCTAATGATCTGCATGAGCTAAACGTGCATCTCATCACACAAGATGACCAGCAAGGTGATATTTGAAACAGCTGATGATGAATACACAGGGCATGCTATTTAGATTTGATGCCTGTCTGGAGGGCAGCTTATAATTTCTGCCTCTCCCAACAAAGGCATGAATCACAAAAGCGCTCAGTGTTCAAACAATGTATCTAGATGGTTTTGGGTAGTTTTAATTTCCCCTCTCACTGCTTGGCAGTGCTTGTTCATCGTCCAGCTTCCAGCCTGTGGGAGATCAGCACTTACAAATGCTACGTTGTTTATTTCCACTGTGCACACCAGAGCACTTTGTTCAGAAGCAGCACTCGTCCTTGACTGAGGTTCTGAAAGGTGTGATGGACGTGAACGACCCCATGATGGTTTGTCACTATTAAAGGTGCCCGTGTGCGTGCATGTGTGCGAGGGTAGACGAGTTCGCATCCACCCACCGTGGGTTTTAGTCATCTGAGGAGCTGCAGGCTCACATCTCCCTACAGCGCCCAGATGGCCTGTGATTATGAACAGCTCAGTAGAGATTATTTTGCAGCACAGACAGAAAGGGAAATGGAGAGACTAGCTCAAATTAAGATGAACTTGGCACAAAAAAGAGATCATATGAAACCAAAATATATAGTAAAGAAACCCTTCCTTCTACAAAGACAAAAAAAATACTTGAATAAATCGTAAAAACTTTTAACTACCGTACTTAATATATTCAGTGTTTCGTTTCGTTTCTTCCCTTAGTGCAGAAACACCTACAGCCAAAATGATGAGCTCAGGTTTCATGTGTTCAGGGGTACAATTTGATTTATGTGCGTGCGTTTGTCAATGGGAGTGTTTCTCGTGAGGAGTACACACAGGGATATTTGTCACCGGCAGCTACGTGACATGATGGATCACGCACAGGCAAGTAAAGCACACCCAAAAGAGTTGAGTGAAAAATGATCAACGCTCCACTGAACCAACAGCATTTAACCTCTCAGTGTGTTTATTGTAACAGCCTCACCGGAGGGGGAAACGTACAGAACGCCTTCAACATTAACGGCGCATATCAAGTACCCCTCATACCTAGGACCCAAAATAAAACAATTACATTTACATGAATAAAAAAAATACAACTACTGCATATTTCCCAACAATGGAAATAAGAACAGTTAGAGGGTAGAATGCAGAACATCTAAAGCATGTATGAAGTCAACTCACAGCTATCACAAACACCAAAAACTGGCAGTGTCACTCACATTTCTTTTACTTACCTGACAGACGTTTTGCAGGGGCTGAATCCAAGAGGCCACACAGATCACAAGAAAAAGGGAGCAGCCCTTGCCGCTTTGCTTTAGTTTATCATGAGGCAGGAGGGCCTTCCAGAAGGCCGTCGTAAGTATTGGTGTGCGTGTCCTCATTTAATGAGGCTGATCATTGAGTGCCGTCGTTAAATACACGACAGTTTAACAATGTAAAGTACAAACTAAGTTTTATTTCAAGGATGTTTTCAGAGGAAATTAATTATGAGAATTTAGCTCCAGGCAAAGCTCAGGCAGGCTTTTCAGTAGAGCAGCTGACAGAAATACAACACACACGCATCCAAAAGACAGATGCTAAGCTGCCTCTGGCAGTTTTTTGTTGCGTTTCATTTCGACTTTCCAGAATCTACCTTGTTAATAAATCGGAGCTTGAAAAAAGAAAAAGTAAAATACTTTTTAGAAATGCAGGAAAGGAAAAAAAAAAGGACAGGATGAGAATTCACAGTGGACCACCGGAACAGGATCCACCTGTGTGGATGCAGCTCTCATCTCCTCATTAGAGCAGAACATTAGGAGTGTCCTGCGATGAGAGCTGTGCCATGTGCCACCAAAAAGTGTTCAACCAAAGGCAAGGAAATGATATCCTAAAACAAAGTAAGGGTCTACTCGACACCTCATAAAATCAGGGTTCTAAAACTTCCAAAGCGCTGGGTGGTGATTTCAAACAGCCGCCAATTAAAGCAGAAAGTCCCAGTGCAGGTATTTTCCTCCCATGTAGCACAGCTGGCGTGTTCCACAATCTCATCAGAACAGCACAGAATGATAAATAGCTGAGAGGCTCTGCGGACTATAATGGGAGAGCGAGAGGAAGCCGTAGAGAGTCATTTTGCGGTTCCCAGGGTGACCTTCAGTCTGAAAACCAATCCGATGTCACCCTGAGATACAGCAGCTCAGCAGCCACCGGCGGGGACCTCACCGCTCTGGATTGGAGGGACATGATGCCAGCAGGGACTGCTGTCACTGTCTCTAAAACGATGACCTGAATTAGAAAACGTTACATTTCTATTCGTGTTCAAAAGCGTTTTTTATTAAGTTCAAGTTTTTTTTCGGTAGACTTTGTTTAACTTTTATTTTTCTTTAATGTCTTTAATGTCTCACTGTCAGACTACAGAAATCAATGTCCTGTCAGGCCAAGTGAGCCTCAACTAAAGCGAGCCTTTCATGATTCTGGATTGAGAATGAGTCTGACCTTAGCTAAAGGTCTTCTGGCAACTTGAACAGCATGACAAAATATTTAAAAATATATTACTATCATTCATTGCCTTTTTGGAATCACACTGATCAGACTGACTTTTGTCTATGTACTTAAAGTATCCTATTTCCTTCTTCATGTGTTGAACACACTACAAATAGCATTACACTGCCATCTAGTGGTGCAATAAAGGTTGCACACCCTATAAACGCAGCCATAATAGAAACATGTTTCTAGAAACAAGTGACACTATCCGTTTCTGAACTTTTAAAACCATGTTTTTTTAAAAAAAAAAACTATAATAAATTACTTTATGCAGGCTATGGTATTTGACCTAATCTACTTTAAGCTTTTATGAAACAAGCACCATTTTGCTCTGCTGCAGAAACATCTGCCATAAAAATAGCTTTTACCCCAAAGTTTTCAAAGTGAAAGCCAAGTCCCTCCGTCTCTAAGTACTTGGACATTAATGTTGTGACCACAAAAGACATGAATCCAACACAGAATCCCAGAAAAAGCTGCAAACACGGCGGCACTTTCACACTCTGGTTGTGCCTTTTGCAGCCCTAAATGAAACAACATTGTCATTTAAAAAGGAGCGACTGGTGGCGGGGAGGGGAGATGGGAAGAATAGAGCAAAGAAAAGTTTAGAGTTTCCTGCTGAATGACAAGCCTTCAAGGCAAAGTGTGTGTCTCTGTGTGTGAAGCCCAACATGTAAAATGCAAGGGGGCTCAGACCAGTGCTGGCCTTCAGTGCACAGCAGAATCTAAAGCTCTGTTTGATTTCCCCATTCATCAAAATACACAGGGTTAAAAGGAAGGAAAAGCACAGGGAGAGACAATGGTTAATCACAACAGAAGGGCAGAGCGGAGGGATGGGGGGGTGTTAGGGGAGCTTGGAGAATTGAACACAGGCTGCCTTTGTTGGCTACAAACAGCCAGACTAACAAGACATTTACAACCTAGTTTATGGCTGCATCAGGTGAGTGAGTCTAAATGGAGGAGTGTGTGGTGATTAGGAAGGGGGTTGGGGGGGGTCAACACAGGAGGAAATATCAAGAACACGGCCTCCATATCACTGCCAACGGCTATTTTTTAACACAGACTTCCAAAGTTTCAAACAATCACCGAGGTCGTTCCACTAAACCTTTCACATGTTGGTGTTATTAAACGGCCAAATTTAAGACGGTTAAGCAATTGTGGTGTTTTTAGGGATGTGCCAGCGTTAGTCACAGCTGAAGCAGCCACAATGACATTTATGAAATACCTCGAATAAGTTGTCCATGACTGGTTACTGACTGTTGTTTTTAAAGCTCTAGGGCCCATTGACTCATATTGACCGTCTTTCAAGTTTTAGGATCCTTTTTATAAATGGTATGAGAAGTTTAAAAAAGACACACCTGGAATTTTGATTGGAGTAAAAGTTTGTGAGGAATGCATTTTGAGACAGCTGGACCAGTAATGGAAAAAGATAGACAAACTATATTTACAGATGTATAGTATACACATCTTATGCTCAATTGATTTAGTTTGGACAATCAGTGTAAAATCTGCAAAATAGAAATCCTATGATTGTACACAAATGTGGTTGGAGATACTTGGATGTTGAATTGTCTGCATTTGGTTGTCTTGAAGTATTAAGTTCAACATTTAGTTGGGTTTTTTCAGCCAGAGGAGATGCGCAAGATATAAATCTGATAGAGAATCAAAGGATATAATGCACGTCCTTTGGGTAACTAATCTGTGCAGTTGCATCCCCCCAACACAGTTAGTCTTTCTCCGTCTATCAATAGTACACCAATACACCTGCAGGTCTTTGTCTCAGCTTTGTCTCAGAAATACATTGCTATAAACAAGAAGACAACCACAGTTTGAAGGAACATTTTGCTCTTTGAAAGTAACACCCGTGACAAAAATCACGGGGTGGAAATGTGCTGGGCTGAACCACCCTGGTGAGGTCACAGTGAGACATTTTACAGATGAAAAAAACCCAATACTTCAAACTCATCTTGTTATCTGAGCAATGTCTGTTTTTTTGTTTGAATACAGTGGCTACTCAGTACAGCCAAACAGCATATAATAATTAGCAAATTAAACACTTGGGATGGCCCATCTTGATAAGGATCCCTTAAAGCCAAGAAATTATCTGAAACTTTGGACGGCCCCAGACTAAAAGAAATTCATTGGCTTTATCATTTTGGGTATATGTGCGTGCAGTTCCAGTGGTTCAAAGACGTTCTTTGTAACAGTCTTGCAAAGAAAAGTTAAGTGATGCATAGAGACGGTGAGATTTTCTGATTTATTCAGCCTCTTATATGTCTCACTGTGTGATGTAGGTCAGACACTTGGGTATGACGTTGACTGTTCAGAGCTAAAGTGCCATAGGGCTGCAACAGGGAACATATTACAGCATGTCCTCTGCCAGGCTATCTCAACAGCCAACTTTCTGATAAACGACCACTCTTTTAGAACCGTTTCATCCATAAAAACCACGGTCTGTACCCTAGTCACACTGCGTGTTCAGCTTTATAGTCTAAGATATGTCAAATCCGATTATATTCCATCATATGGAAGACGCAGAGGTGGAACACTTTGTGTGTCTGAAGAAACTCTGTGTTGTGGGACGTGTCCTGCAGCTGTTATCATGGTCATGCCAAAGAGCTTATGACATGGAGGACAATAGTGGATGAACCCCAACTGTGGACCGTAGCTTGCAATTCAGAATTGTAATCAACATGTCACGGTCAAATTTATCCGGTTTATCTCCGACAAAGCAGCTGAAAGCTCACAGTCTCCAAAGCTGTGGAGAGGATGGCCAAATACTGAGGAGGTAAATCAAGAATGAGGACAACAAATCTAAATGAAAGTGGGAACTGTCTATTTTTCCCAAACATTTTCAGGACACAAACCGACAGCAGGTGTACAGAGACTAATTACAGCAGATCAGAGTAACTTGAACTGTACTACAGAGGTGTGGTTTGTGATATTTTGGACAATGATGACACAGGAAAGAGCCATACCACTCTTTGTATATACAGACAATGAGTCAATTCTTTGTTGTCTTTACTCACATGATATTTGATGTTAGGTCAAATATTAGAATACCAAGATCGTCTTTTAAAGACTGTAGGTCTGTATGAGCTATTGCCAGTCTGGATATCAAATGAGCTGAAAGAATAGTGGTATTTTATTCAATTTATGAGCCATGCTAAACATTTGCCTTGATCATCAGAGTGCTCACCATTTAACATAAAGGTGAACTCCACCTGCTTCTGTCTTTGTGGATCCTCCTTTTCCACCCCTCTATATCCCCCCCGCCCCAGCCTAGTGTGCACAGGAAGCTGTGATTCCAGAGAGCTTTCTCTTCTGATGATCAGAGAGGAAAAACACAATGCCTTCAGTGTGCTAGAAAAGAGCTCGACTCATAAAATGCACACACACACACTAGGGGAGAGAAATAGAATGGAACATGCTTTTACTATTAAGGCCCAATTTTTTTCTTTCCATATGACTTTCCCAGGAAAATCCCCCTCGTCAGGGAAGGTCCAGCCAGACAGACAGCAGACTGGAGAAGAGAGACAGAGATACCAGCACAAAAAGCAGTGGAGAAAGTTTAACCCTGCAACTGAGACACAATTTTTAGGGTGTGTGAACTGGGATCGGACCTTAGGGTAAAACTGCTGATTTAAGACTTTTTTTGGTTTAGTTTTACAGTATCTGAAGAGTCCCTTGATTGCCCTAAAAAAAGCCCTCCTACTCTCAGAAGCTTAAAAAATATCTGGAGAAGCATCTGGCTTACATACAGTCTGCATATTTACATAGATTACCAGCAGCAGATTAATGTAGACTGCAGGTTGGTGCTCCACATCTGACATGTGAGCCCTTTATTGGACGACACCGAGTAATTCTGCTCGTTTCTGGAAGGCCTCAACAGTTGGTACCATTTAGGAAAACTAGGTCACTTCCGCCTTCTGTGTGTGTATGTGTGTGTGCGTGCATATTCCTGTGTGTGTTGGCCAGACCCTAAGCCAAGAGACCTCCAGTATAAACATATTGTGCAGGAAGAACTGAAACTCTGAACAGAAACATCCTAATACCAAACTGCATTGGACTCATTACTTGTGCTTTCCTCACGGTAAAACTCCAGCAGACTCCTGTTAATCTGTAAAAACAGTCACGCAGCATGAGTTTCTGGTGTGACATCTGGTATTTGATGTCCCTGCTTGGAAATGGGCTGGACAAAAAGATGGAAACATTAGGACGCAGCCGGCAGACCCGAAAATAAAAAAGAGCTTAAAGGTAAGATTAACAAATCACAAAACAGTTTAAAGAAGGTTTTTTTTCCCCCACCACATTTTCAGCCACATGTTTAATCCCCAAACTGTGTGTCTCATAACTCAACACTATCGGCCAGAGGCTGACGGACAGGCTGCTCGGTTGATATTATCAGAAAATACAGGCCAATCACAGGTATCTGAGTATGCTCACTGACATGAAACGTCTCTTTTTCGGACCATAAAGCAGAGCTTCACTCACTGATTCACATTCACATTAAGCCATCACCGTAATGTCAACACTTTTTTTCGCACAATTAGATGAAGCAACAAGAAACAAAACTGAGGCTATGCAAAAGCCAAGCCAAAGTCAACACCTGATCTGAGCAGCTATAAACTGCTGCTGCTAACTGGGGGACCGGCAGCGGGAAAAGAAAAGGTGACCCTTCATTGGATCTTGATTGCGATCAGTAGGTCCAACACAGCAACCAGGCCGGCCACTGGCCTGAAAACAGAACAAAATATCAACCCCGCACACAGTTAAGCGCTATTGATGAAGAGACAGGACGGATAGCTTGCCTGTGTGAGTTGAGAAGCTATTGAGGTGTAGCGAAATGTTACCCGGAGCTACTTTTTATAGAACGGTGTCGATAGGCCATGCAGTGGTCATCATGCCACAGCATGCAACGGAAAAGCTCCAGTGACAAGTCACATTCTCAGATGTGACAGGAAACCTGTTCGAGTTGTGTATCTTAAAAATTGGCAAGTTGGCAAGTGCAAACACTTACACAGAGCTAACAACCCATCAGTCTATTTAAGGTCACACTATTGCGTTTACAAGTGTAAAGATTGAGTACACAACAAGTCATGACATGACTCGGACAGACATCTGGGTTATCTGGAATCGGAGTGATTATGCTCTGTTCAGCATGCTTGATCTCCACAACTGAAAACCGCCTTCTTTGTACACACACACAAACGCAAACACACATTTTCCTACAGATTGAGACTTTTTTTTTTGCAGGACAGAAAAAAAAGAACCTGTCAGAAAAACAGCCAGTCTCTTTTTCCACTCTTCCAAACTACAGAGCCGTACTTAAGGAAGCCTTCGCAGCAGCAGGACACACACATGACCACCATTAAGAAAATCAATGTGACAATCTAGGGCTGCAAAAGAAGCCCAGAGCTTCTGAATGGCCCTGAAACCCAGTCTTGCTATCTTCCACAGACATAACCTGATAAGACATGAAATGGAGGAGCAGTAAAAGAATTTTGGGAACTTGTCAGTAGTTATAGGATTGATATCATTAAAAACAGATAGATTAGGCCCAAACTATTATCTTATCATCATGATGTGCTTCAAGCTCTTCACAGATATGAATATTGTGGCAGACATTTGAGATAAACTTGAACAAAGAAGAGCAAAGAAACTGTTTGATCATGTAGCCAAACTCTTTTATCGTATGTGATAGGACGCAGCATGAGGAAAATCAGCCATCAGATTCCTGACTGAGGATTTGCAGAGGGCCAATTCTGACTACTTATGTGGTGCGAGGAACAAATTCAATGAGAAACTGGCAAGCAGGGAAGAGGCTGAACCTGGGAATTAGATAGAACACAGCAAAAAAAAAAACAAGACTGAGGCAGAAGCTGTAGCTCCCGGTGAACTGTGGGAGTTGGTAGACGCCACTGACTTAAGGAGCACTGGGATTGATGGGGTTGAGAACCTGGCCAAGCGGGCAGCTAGCACTGTGAAAGGTTTCCGCTGGGTATCAGGCTGTCCGTAAACCGGTTCAATGTTTAGGCCGGAGAAAGGAGCACCACCCCGGGCAGGTCTACTGCATGCAGGGTGGACCTGGCTTCTGCTTTCAGTCATAATCCGGGGCGTGAACAACCTCTGGGGTTTCTGTACTAGTTTACAGCCCTGGGTTTGCAAAGTCCCGGAGCTGGCAGCATATGGACTACCAGAACCATAGAAAGTGGATAAGCTACCGTTACGATGCCCAGGACAGGAGATTAAAACGCCTGGTCTGATCTTATAAAAGATGCTTTCACGTTGAATTACACAGAAAACCACGACTAAAACAACCATCACCAGCCTTTTTCTTTGGTTTAAACTCACATGTACTGACCCTTTCAGAAGGACACCTCCTGCACAAAGTACAGGAGTGTACAATATGTGTTTCTTTCTGTTAACATTTTTAGATTTCAAAAAAAGTTATTAGTTTTAGATAGCTGGGGCTCATGTGCCTGTTTAGTCTAGCAAAAAACTTGGTGCTGTGCAAACCTGCTTGAGCTTGTGGGTTTATTAATGCACAGCGATGTGTGGTTGTTGCGTACGAGCGGTTCTCAAATTCAGCTTGGTAAAGCCCACTTTGCTGCTAGCCCATGACCACAGACCTATTTCCTGGTAATGTGTTGTGTGAGCTGTCGTAATGGGACTAAGTCTTCATCATCTACAGACTGTAGACACTAACCCAAACAAGAAAGTCGGGATTGTGTGGCTTTAGTTGACTGCAGCACTCCTCTGTGCATTGCTGCCTTTTTCTGTACGCCCAGGATAAAGAGTTGATCCCTCTAACTGCGACTGCATGCTTCACACTCTGGGACAATGCATCATATTGCACAGATCGATCTGAGGTGTCTGACGTCATCGCTTAACAGCTAAACTTGACATACGTCAAATTGCCGTGGTTATTCTCAGCTTCCTGTTCTCACACTGCCTTGCTGTGTGTTTATCTGATGAAGGAGGAAGAGATGTTTATATTGGCTCCCTTAAAAAACAGACAACCCCACTAGCTTTTGTTAATAATACATAACAAAAACAGCCAAAAAGGGACATCCGTGCCGTAGCACATAGCGCCGCTGCTCTGCATTAGCAGGGGAAGACCACGAACCAATTCTTAGTGAGACGCAGGCGGTAAAATACAGTAAGAGTGAGAGGAAAGTTAGTCAGAAAAGTTCAAAAGAATCAAGTCAGAGGCTTGTGGTGCACTTCAGACTGAGAGGCATGCTATATATCCCACCACAGTTTATTTGTGATGTGGTTTATTTTAATAGATTCTCCAATGACTTGATGCTAGCAGCCTATAACCCCTTTGACCCTCCCATCGCAAATACGAAAATAAGCAGTGGGGAGCGCACGGGCTGGCTGGGGTTCCCATGTGGAAGTACAGTTGAGGGAAAAGGGAAAAGAAGAAATACTCCATCTGACTGCAGCCGGAGCCCCGGCTGTGTGTGCGTGCAGCAGAGATAGGCGGGCAGAGGGATGAGGAGGCAGACATTGATCTGGGACAGTGTGGGAGAGAAAGAGGGACTAAAAAAGAGCAAGGCCTTGGGAACAAATGCGTGTGTCTGTCTGTGTGTGTGTGGCGGAGAGAAATGATACACTGCTGAACTACAGGAAAAAGAAAGTCAGCCAGGAGGACGGCAGATCGATTCCTCCCCTGAGTCTCACAACAAACAGTCTCTTTTTCTCTCTGCATAGCTCACCTCTGCTCCAGCCTGATATCGTCCCATCAGCACTTCATCGCTATCGCTCTCTCCCGGTTATACCCTCCCCCTTCTTTGTCTACACGCTGGGGCCAATTCATGCTTTCTAAGGCCAGCCTCAACGAAATTCTGAGGTTTTTTGCTCCCCAAAGTTTTGGTGTGAGGGTGGACTGGTCGGAACACGAGGGCGGATGACCCCGACCGTGCCAAATAAGAATATGCCACAAACGGTCAGCGGGGGAAAAATGGAGGTATCTTAAAGGAAGAAAAAGTGAAAGGTAAGGCGAGTGGTGGGAAACAATGCGCAGCAGCTTCTAATGAATTTCTCAGGACATTAAAAAATACAGCTGCTCACAGCGGCCCAGGCAGACCACACTAAACACACCCACCCTCTGACCTGCTCTCTGCTGTTGCCTCACAAGGCCCAGGGACAGGCAGGCGCGCTTTAACACACTTTAACTGACCTGCAATCTAATGAGCTCTGCCTCACACACACACACACACACACACTCCTCCACTCAAATCACATTCCTCTCAGGGACACTGGAGCTCTTTGGGCCACACACACACACACACTCATATTAACAGAGGGCAGTCCATGAGTCCTCTGCTTGTCACCAGTGTGAAAAACTGTGGGGACCGTTCTGGTTTCCGGTCATAGCTCACTCTCTGTGGGGATACAGTGCGTGTTTATTTGTGTTTCTCATTTGAGTGGGGGCTTGTATCGGACTGAGGTCAGGGCCTTTCTCTATCAGGGTTTGGCACGGCTTTGCTCCTATTCTCGCCCTTTCAGCTCAGGCTCCCAAGCCGTCGCGGCATTAATGCTCCTTTTTGTTGCCTTCTGAAGCTCCACAGCAACAAAAAACAAAAAAACAACTCTCAGAGCTGTGCTGCTGCTCAGTAGATGCACAGGCCTGCAGCTGTCCTATTGACAGCTGGCAAAAGCATTTCGGAATCCAAGTCCTGTGCGTAAAACTATTCGTAGCCATTTGAAGACAAAAAAAAACTTTCAAAACTCAACTTTTCCCCAAAAAATGAAGAAATGAAGACAGACAGGAAGAGCCGGAGGCCGTGCGCTTACCCGTGGCTGAAACCCCCTGCATTTTTGCAGCGAGCTGCTCTCAGGTCTTCCTGTGGTGAAGCCGTCCCTGCGCCGGAGGAGCTGACAACAGCGCTGGCCCCTGCGCCCCGCGGACTCAGCTCGGCTCGGATCGGCTCGTCTCGGCTCGGAGGAGCGCTCCTCGCCCACTTCAGAGTTTGTGTTTTCCCGTTTCGCCAACACAAACACACGGAGAGACTCGGAGCGCCTCTCTGCGTCCTACGCGGCGGAATGGATGTTATCCGGGTTGGTTTTAGTGCAGAAAGAAGGGCAGCATTTTCCTCCGGGTGGCCCTTTCTCCTCCCTCTTCAGGAGCACAACTCTCTCCTCTCCGTGTCGCTGGAAAAAAAAAAAAGAAAAAGAGATCCGCGCTCCCGATGGAGCGACGCGCGATCCCGACAGCCCCCCATTCATCAAATGCTGGAATGAATATTTCTAAAAAAGAAAAGGCCTATTTAAAAAATAAAGCAAATACAAACCAAAGAAAGTATTCCTTTTTATAAAAAAAAAAAAGTTTACGTGAATCAGATATGAGGACCCGGGACGCTCATCCTGTTTACTTCAACTCCTCATTTAATTCCTAATCTATTTTTGGACACTGCTGCTTTTTCAGCCATGACATGCCCATCGGCACAGAAGCATGACATGGGCTGTCACGTGAAGTCATGAAAAGGATGAAGAGGCCTATTTCAATAGATGGCTCAGCTTAGAAAACTCCACATCTGCCCATTAGAGTGGAAAAAAAGAAATTGGAGCAAAAACTGGCACAGGGTTTCCATGTCACTGCTCAGACTTTCCCTTTATCTTTTTAAATAACACCCCTCCGTTTTCAGACTCTTCAGTGAATATTGCCTCTGTGGATAATTCTGGAGAATCATTTGAAACTAAAGGGATAAAACAACCACTTGATTTGCGGAAATGTTTAAAATAATCATAAAGAATTCATTTGCTGCCATCCCTGATGATGCTTAGCTATGTGTTGAAGTCTTGATATGTGGCTTATTGGCCTGTTTCATGTTTAAGTCACGAGTTTTAAGCAGTTCTTCAGCTTCACAAATGGTTTGACTTCAATTTCTTCCTTATTTGGTAAGGTGATAAATCTTCATATTCACAAATAACCATCTTAATAAAGCAATAATAGGTTACAGGGACTCCGTGTAAACAATTGAAGTGAAACTTTGCTTTTTTTGTGCTTATTTCTTAACTCATTAATCAACCCATAGGTCTAATGTTTCTGTTTAAACATTTTGGAGAGGTCCCAGGCCCCTGAGCTGAAAAAACCCACTCTGCCCAACTGTAAATAAAGCCTTCAGCAAAAAAAAAAAAAAGCAGAATGTTTATCATCTAGTCACATGGACCATTTTTTAACAGAAACAAAACTTAAACTTCTTGTTATTGTAAGCATATCTGCTACTGAGTTTGCTTTACTGTGGAGCAGTGTTTTAATGTTTTTTTCCAGCTAATCTTCAGGAGCATGTGGCTGCCAACCCTGCAGACCCCTCTCTGTGTCTGCTCGCACATACCCCTCCTCCCCATCTATTTGAAACTTGTGTCTATTCGGTTATGCACCATTAACCCCTTTGTAGCTGCTGCTGTTGCTGCACACTTGCAATTGGGCTCTGATTAACACAGAAAGCACAAGAGTCTTTAATGGTGATGTCTCCCTGTGTGGCTGCTTGCCAGGCAGACGGCTGATTCACTGACCCATGCCACCCTCTAATAAGCTGTGCTACTTCTCTTTTGCTTCATAGATTAGCTGGATTGCACATGAAAGACAAAATAAATTAAAAGATTTATAACAGATTTTTCTTTGGATCTATTTGTTTTTTCTTACAAGAGGTTAATTGTGATTGCATCAGTGACTATTATGAAAGGCACAGTTTTTTGTGGGTTATTGAAATTGTGTGGAAAATAGAGCGGAGGCCCAGGGCCTCTGAATGCACAGTCTGACTAGTGTATGCTCATCCACAAAAAGCCAAGTACCAAACAACCCAATGGGACACATCCTCTGCTCCGCTCCCCTGGGGCTCATCCACTCAAAACAGCCAAGCGGAGAGAAACATTCAGAGGGATGGAGGTAGGGGGATAGAGAAAGGAGAGAAGGATTAACAGAAGGGGAAAGGTGAGAGACAGCCAGGGATAGAAGACAATAAAGACTGTTGAAATTGGAGTAGAAGGTGAGTATCCAAGCGGAATGATGGGTGCAAAAGTCAACGCATATGTGTGAGATGAGGTACCTCCAGCTTTTTTACACTCAGATAGTTAACGTGGTGTAAATTCGCCAATGATACGACTGATCACACTCCAGAATGGAATGCCATTTTTCTGTTCACCCCTTTTCAGGTGCAAATTAAGCATCGCACTGCTCGAATCGACACTCCATATGTTAGGTGAAAGCTGCCATTTTGAGACCAGCAGCTGCATGGAGACGGGAGACACGAATCCATGAGTAACAGTGGGGAGGACTCTCTGTCTCTACTGTCAGGACTAAGGAATGAGGCTGAGCTCACTCTCAACAGGTCATAAATTCAACATCTTCAATTTCACTATTCCTGCTTTGGCAGAGCTTTTGGCAGAGCTTTTTTAAAAAAAACGGTGCATCTCTGTGAATTGGAAACCCCTCTAAGTGAGGCATGTGTGCTGATGGTAATTGACCAGCTGATCACTGCTGTCTGCTCCTCCGGGCTCCACATGGATGTATCACATGACCGCTCTGGCTAATATACATAAAGGAGACTCTTTGTGAGCTCAAACAAACACTAGGCCTCTCTTTTAAGGCAAATAATGGCCATTTAAGTTACTTATCCGGGTTTTAGGTTGGGCATGAGGGAGTCAATGGTTGTAGCACAGAGACCCCAAGTGGTTTATTTTAGAAGTGCATCAGCTAGGATATGAGACAGCTGCTCCACTGCATGGACCCCCTTCCTCTGTCTCCCTCCTCCGCAGCACCTGGAGATTATCGGAGCAGGACTGATGCCACGGGACGGAGCCTGTGACCAATCTTTCTTTCATCAGCTGAAAATAGATAGAGAAGAAGCCCAGCACAAACGAAAGCTCTTCTGCAGTTGCTGGGGTGATGTCATGAGTTGTGTAGGAACACCTCAGGGACTCACATTATTTCATAGATGGTCATTATCCAGTTTATTTTATGGCAACTTTTAGCAACTAATCTGAGTGCACTAAATCCCAGCTGTGTTTAGAGGTGGTGAGATGGTTTTGCTGGGTTAGTCAGAGCAGGTTAGAAGCTATCTGGATTACATATCTAAGGAAAAAGCTCTTCAGGCAAGTTGACGAGAATCATGGAAAAACAGACATTTCAGTTCTTAGTTTTGGTTTGAGAGAGCAGCTAAGCCTCAACTGGCTCCAGAGATACAACAGGGACTGTGTTACTGGAGAATAAAATCACATCAGTGTCTCCAAACATTTTGCAAACAACCCTTTGTTCAGCTAGGAGCATGTCCAGTGGCCATTCTGCTTTCCCAGGCCATTCAGCTGGCGTTATCTAGGTTTTCTGCTATGCCTTTGAAGTATCCCTTGTGTCATTCACAAATATTTTTTGGTTACAGCAAGTGTAATTTATCCAATCCTCATTTATATGAATAGTGGCACACTGAGTTACAGATTAATTAAGAATTTACTGCATTATTTAATCATTTCCTTGTTTGTCTCAAATATTAAACTATTTACCATAAACACTTCATTTAACAAGCAGTCATTGTCAATTCATTATTTGACATGTTTTTCCTTTACTACTTCTTATATGTCTCTAAAGAAATAATAATTAACCAGTTAATAAGATTTAGTGAGAGATGTCTCTTTACTATTAGTTGATTAGCAGTGAGTTTCTCAGTCCGACGGACTTTTTTGTACATTTGAGTAGCTGGTTCTTAAGTATTAACATTTGAAAAGCTGAAGGAAAGTCTTTGCAGCAAACCACTGAACAATGCATGGTCGTTCTGACTTGTTAGTGTCAAGCTAACAGACATGTGTGTATTGATTTTCAGGCAGAAACTATTGGACCCGATGAGGTCCCGGAACATCTGACAGCTGACAGGATTTAAATCACAGTCATGTCTCGCGCTGCATTTTGCCAAATCAGACTCAAGCCTATGATCTATGCTGCGCAGACAGCAGATGAACTGACATTTTTGCATTCGTTTAAGCAGATCGTGGCCTATGCTTGCCATTTTCTCTGTCTGTCTGGATGGATTCTGGCTCAGTGGCGCCTTCGTTCGTCTTCTAGTTGGCAGGCTCTTCTTCGCTTTGGCCTCTGGCTGAGTGGAGAAGCAGGAAGGCCATTTCAGGGAATGTTTTAGCAGTGTGGGTTGGTGGCAGCTGCAGAAAGTGTTCGGGGCTTTAGGGGACCAGGATGCGGATCAAAGGGCCCAGCTGTTTGGGGCTGAACTGGCTCTCAGGCTTCACTGAGGGGTCGAAGTCAGAGAGGAGGGCTGAGGACCAAGGGGGGGGTTGCACTGGAATCACAATGGTTGCCTGCTTAGATCAGGTAAATATTCTATCAATCTTACGCGCTTTTGCAAGAGTCAGCAGTGTGTCATTTGTGTTACAGTTAATATGTTCCTCAGGGATGGGGAGAGCTCACTATGCAGCCACAGGAAGGATGCCAGTGGAGAGAGTGATGCTGATAAAGGAGTACTAGCAAGTCCACAGCCTGTCACACACCCCAGGAGGGACAGCAGGAAAACGAGTGGGCAGTGCAGAAAGCTCTGACTGAGACCCAGGCCTCTGCAGGGACATCTGACAGACCAGTTAGTTGGCTCAGAAAGAGAAGAGGAGGACAGAGAAACCAAGAAACAGATGCAATTACCAAATACTCCACTTGTGAAGCGAGATCCGGGCAGATAAAACCTAAAAAAGAGGGAACCTGCCAGGCTCAAATGAAACTTAGTACACTGACAAAGCATGGTAACCTTTTGAACACATATTTTCACTCATTATTCTGTACAAACTACTGACTCACTCAGGAGATTAGGGACTGGCTGTGTCCTCACAGATTCAGCCCAACTTATAAACACTAATCTTTTCTCATAATAATTCCTTAGTAATGGTGTAATTTAGATTAGACACATTAATGTAATTTAATAAGTCATTACATGGGAAAGTCACCGTAATGATGATCCGTTACAGAAATGAAGCCAAAGTGTACTCTGCAGGACTACAACCTCCTGCTTCTGTTAGCTTGAAAATATATTAATACCTTGTTTAGCCCCTTGTGTGTAATCCAATATGGATACACATCAGAAACAGGCACAGAATTCTATTACTTTCCCAGCATAAGTATCACTAATTCTGAGAAGATCATTGAAGATCATTGATCATCAGTGCTTCTAGGGAACTAAAACCTTTTCTCTAACTAAGAAAAAAAATTATTGCTACCCATTTTTGAAAACTCATACATTAAACAAAATCTGCTGTGAAAAAAAAATCCCCAAATCATCTGCCCACCCTTGTAAATCACTGCAGCGTTAATTGGTCGGAGAGCTGGTCTCCAGAGTCTGGACAGGAAATTCTGGGTCTACCAGAGGTCAAAAAGAAACTGAGTGTGATCAGTGCGTAGGCGTTTATCCTAAAGGAAGGGAGAGGGGAGGAAGGGAAATGGAGAGGCAGACCAGGGAGGGGGAGGGGCAAGATTTAAGTGAGACAGCAGAGGGAAGACAGAGGGACAAGGCTGTGGTACGTGGGGGGGGATGGAAGTGTTTTTGAGCATTGTGTGAAATGTAATCGTGTCCTGGAGACAGCTGGGAAGTTCCTCTCCTCCAGGCGTCCAACTGGGAATCCCCAGACAGCACCAGTGATACCACATGCACTCCCCTTTTTAACCCTTCATCTGTTCCTGCTGTGCACACGCCATAAATAATAATGACACCAGAACACTTTGGAACTTAGGTCACATTTATTGATTTTAACCAGTATGACTACCCTTACACAGCCATACCCCCTCTCACCTAGAAAACAAACAAAACACTTTCATAGGATTAGTTCAGCAGTAATACATCAGACCCAATGCTTCACTTAACTTTTTTTTTTCTCTCACAATTTTCTTTTTCAAGACACCCTGATAAAAGTTTAGCTGTTTGTTTTCAATCCTGTGTAAAGGTCCCATGACTGAGAAACATGCATATGACATTTAGCTGTAATCAATATGCCACTAATCATAATGCACATTATTGATAAGAATACAGTACTGCATGACAAGTCAAATAAATACCAACATACAGGTGAAGTCGTTATTTCATATAAAGATATCAAACTCTTATTATGGATCAATACTGAAACACAATATGACAATAGTTTGCACAGCTAAATTTATTATCACTATGCTATAGCTTCCAGCAAACAGAAAACTTCTCCTTTTTATTTCAAATGTAAAAACAGGTTCTGAATTGCACTTTTCTTTTTCATTCTCTCTTCCATATTGGTATTTTTTACGCCTCAACAAACAAGCATTGGCTAAAATGGCACTTTTCAAGCTTGTTGATGCTGATTTTGTTTTCTGTTTCCTGAAAACACAAACGTTTAAAGATGATGTAAAAAAAAAAAAGGATTCAAGAACAATAATAATAGAAAAACAAACCAAAAAACTCAAAATTGGACAAAAAGAAACGTTAAAATGCGCTGTCTGCACATTTGTTTCAACAATACTATTGTTATCACATTACCTTCACCAAACAAAGCTAGGGATACGTGGGTGCTTCCAATAGTACACCGATCCACCCCGACACATTACAGATGCGTGGAGCTTTTTGTTCAATAACAGGAGGCCAAAGGAATAATTTTGGTTCCCAAAGTTTGTTTAAAAAACCAAACCAAACAAAAAACCAAACAAAAAAAGACCACGACCGTTTCTTAATACCCCTGAATTTTTTGATCGGATCACTGACCTGCACAATTCAATACAATTTCAGAGTTATTGAGCTAATTTCAAAACTATTCGTCTTAGCATGCAGAAAGGGGGAAAATTCCCTTTGCGCTTATTGCTGCTCACAGTTAGTTCAAACCCGAAGTCCTCACCTATAAAAGAAAAAAAAATACTAATCTAAGATTCTCCCTTGAAACAATGAAAGGCACTACTGGTCAGAAACGAAGAACTAAACAAACCAAAAATCAAAAGTAGCCCCAGCTACACTTTTCTCAGTGACGGCCTGTCTTCTTTCTGAGTCTTGATTCTTTTCGACCAAAACGGTGTACCAAGATTTGGCACGATAAACAAAGAGAGAACGAAGCAATTCCAATTTGGAATTTAATTGTCGCCCTTGCAGAGAATTCTGAAGGCCAGTGATCTCGTTTCAGTGGAACGCCCTCGGTAAGATGCTAGGAAAAGCATGTCACATCACTCCAATTTTTCCCATAACACACCTTACCTATTTGCATCAGAGCGTTGTCAAGTTTCATTGCGTAATTTTGAACTATTCCTAGGAATAATAAATACATGAAAAAACCCCAGAATTTGATCACCCTGGATTTTTGTAAAGAACATGGCAGTAGAAGAAACATAAAAGAAAAACAACAGCATAACATGTAGAATGTGACAAAACAAGTTAAAAATGGTTATTCGATGGAGAAAAGTCTCGTGGACTGAGTCATAATAGTACATTTGTGGTTTGTGGAGCATTTACTGGAATAAACAATTTCTGTTATAGAAATTCAGATAATTATTGAGTACATGGTAAAGACCTGTAACCTACATTGTATAACTCAAACCATAGTACTATCATGCTTTCCTATAAGGTTAATAATATTTTTTTATATTCCTATATAATAAAAGTGCACAAATTATAAGAACTAAAAAAAAAGTTAAAACAAAAAAGATGAGACCAAAGAAAACAGCTTGTTGATTTACACTGAGAAACAACCACATGTCCCCTGGCTTCTCATTGGAAGGTTTCATTAGCCAATCACAATCCCTGAATTTAAAGTTCACTGGACTTGTGAGAAATGTGCTTCTAGCAGCGACGCATAGGTACGAGGCCGAGTGTCATTCTAATATTGGCCACATTTTAGCACTGGAAAGCAGAGGGGAGGACAGGCTAGCCCATCTGAGCTAAAATCTCCTGCTACGCAGCATTTTCATTTAGTCGTTGGGGAGTTTTTTTTTGGTCATGTCCAAACAGCCTACGTCGCTAACCCTTTTTGCCGAGCCCAATCAGCCGCGAGAGAGAGGAACTTGTGTTGGTAGTTCGCCGTCCACGCAGAATTACTGTAAATTACTGCAAAATGGAGAAACAAACAAGTGATCAGCATCATTAGCATTCTGGTTATTTGTTAGCAAGGTTAGCCGGGGCCACGCAGACGGAGGGGATGGAGGCTGGGGTTAGTCGAAGCGGCAGGCGGGCAATGTTAGGAGCTCCAAGCTATCCAAATGTTGCCCCAAGAGGTTCTCTGTCGCTGCCCAGAAGAGCTGGTGTGTAAGCCAAAACTATGGTGCAGTTAGGAAGCCGCAGACTCACAAGTACCATGATCTTTTATTCAGGGGAGCACGCTGAAGCCATGTCGGACCACCCATGTCGAGGGACATGGGATTTTCTCATATGCCATGCAGGTTTAATGAGAAATGAGTTATGCTCTGACATGCAGGCTTACAAAAAATCAGAAACAAGATGCATAAAGTGAAGTTAAACTTAGAGGTGACGAGGGAGAAGCCTGCAGGAAGAGGTAGGAGGAGCTTTATAGGTGGCATACTGTAATGACACCGGATAGGTCAGACATTGATTTCCAAGATCGAGGGAGCGGGGAGATTCTAGTCACAATCACATCCTGAGATCTACCTACTCCGTAGTGAATCCACAAAGCATATACAAGGGACAAGGGTTGGGTTGTAAGTTGAATCAGTGTCACCTGGCTGACTGAGCGACGGCTTGTCAGTTTTTTCCCCTCCAAATATCATCATCTAGGAGGAAACTCCTAGTCGTTTCTCATCACAGAATCAGAGGGAGCTCTCAGCCAGACATCTGGCTTTCTTCACCAGCATGTCTGACTTTCTTATCTGCTCTCTCGGGAGCTGGTTTACAACATGAGTAAGTCTGCCTCCACTACTCCCCCAAACCTTTTTCTTCGTCAGCGCAAACTGATAGGAAAATGAATGCGTCTCCTTTTTTTAAGTGAGTCTCAAACATAAGAGTGACTGACCTCTAAGGAGGCCGTTTTGCTCTTTTTTTCTAACGCGTACGATTGCTTTGTCTCCATGCTGTGTGCTACGGATGCACGGGTCAAGCAGGGTTGACCGCTGACACTTTAATAAATGGCGATTCCACTTTGAAAGAAGGGAATACTGTAGAGTAGGAACCTGCAAGATCATAACCTGAACACGATCATATTAAGAATATAGAGTTTCACTATAGCTTTGTTGTGGTAGAAAATGCTCTTTTTCAGAAATCTTGCAGGAATTCCTCACATCAACCCTGCTTTTAGCATCATAAAGCTTATGCGTCTATGATCCACGAGCAGACGATGGATTTATTTAACACAAGCCCCACTTTTTTTTTGTATTTGCTGAATACTAGCTTGCAAGAGTTTAAAGCTATTGTCAATACTAAAACAGCATGTTGTTTTGTCCTCACACACCAAACAACATGAGAATTAAAACAAAAAAAGGGGGGGGGGGATAAAAGCCCTCCATCGGAAATGGTTATAAACATAATACACACCCGAGGGCCCTTCACTTCAACACTGAGTTATACACACAGGCAAAAACCGGCAACACGGCGTATGCGAGGACTTTACCTGACAAAGATATTCAGAGGGTCATTTTCCCCATAACTTCTCATTCTAGTTAAAGGGTGAGTGGCGATGCTGGAGGAGCAAGCTGCTGACAATCTACAAGAGAGAAGGTTGTTACAGAGACCAAGCAACAAGACACAAGATCAGAAACGTTAGAGGAAGGTTGTTGTTTTTTTCAAGCCTTGTAACTGAATGAAATGACTTGTCAGCTCTGAGCGATCCCCCAAACGTAGAGCAGGGAGACTGTAGATGGGGTAGCTGAGACATAAGGACAGGGCTTTACATCAACCGAGAGAGAAAAAACTCTAGTGTTTGGGTCGACAGGCACTTTTGCCGAGTGGACTTGGTTTTGTTTGCAAATTCATTATCGAGAAGTGAGAACCATTTTGATTTGTGCTCTTCTAGGATTTGCTCAATGTCTAGAAAACATTTGAATAAAACTATATTGTATCTCTGTTCACAGTAATTCTTTCACCCATTTAAACTGATGTAGGAACCTGAGGCACCTGTGCTGAAGTGCACTTAATTTAGATGTGAAGATAGATTTGTCAAACGTTCTCCTGTAGCATTACTCTGAATGAATCCATTGCAACATTATGGGTCACATGGAACACATACTGAAGCCCTCCTGTATTTTACCATCCACCAATTAATCAACTCTTGTTTTTACAATGTAGAGCCCTGTAGAACATGAGTTCACCTCATACCAAACACCTGATGACAAAAAACAGTTCAAAAGCTCATAAGCGTTTTTAGCTGCAAAGCCATGCGATTCTACCGACTGTATTGTATTGGTGTGCTAGCGTCACAGCTTTAAAAAGATCCTGAAATAAACACCTGTGGTCACAGGTGCTCCTTTTCTGCCCATACAATTCCAATACAAAACCAAAAACCCCTTTTCTGTCTTTTGAATTTCTATGTAGAATTATATTATGCTCCCCTAGCCACAAAGCAGAGGGAGCTTGCATATCTTAGTTAATTTTTCTTGCTGTAAACATCAAAGAGTCACTTGATTAAAAGTGTGCCGCTGGGCACTGGTCAGTCCCAAACGAGGACGGAAAAGGAAGGAGAAAGGTACGGGCTTTCTTTTTTTTTTAAAGGAGCACCAATGCCGACAGACAAGCCAAAAAACAGAGGATGTCACACTTTAAGTCATAAGACTATCAGAGACACATCATCTTTACAAACCACCACCCCCACCACCCCCTCCACCCCAGCCACGATGTGTTTCTGTTACCAGGCAAGCAGCCCAGTGGGGGCCAGAGCAGACAAGCATAGAAGCTGCCACCTTTCACATCATATGCACAGCACTGTGACAACGGAAAGAATAGACACTCCATAACATCCACAATCCCCCCCACCCCCCAATAAAACCAGGGCCCTTTAAAACCACATGCCAGATATGTCTACTACAGTCCAAACGTCTAGTGCACAATGTACACCCCCCTGCATTCCCCTAAGCGTTTACAGTAGCACACAGGAGCGGCTGGTTAGTGAGGCTCTAGAGGAGCGCGGGCCGGCCAGGGAGCGAAGCGAGCGAGTGGGGCTCTTTAACACTAAGGCAGGGAGGGTTCTGCCCCCCTCCCCTCTGTACACAGCAGTCCGTGCGGGCGTTCAGGCCGCCCCTCAGTCGCAGTAGATCTTGTACTTCTCGCTGCAGAAGACCACGGGGCCTCCCAGGATGCCGTTGGGGATGGCGTTGCTGTGCTCGGGCCGGCCGGAGCCGGAGCAGGTGAGACTCTGACTTACGTGGGGGTTGCTGGTGGCGGTGCCGGCGGCTTTGCTGCGAGCTTTGGACCGGCCCCCCCTGCCCCCCGGGCGGGTCTGCTCGTGATCGAACTCCAGGTCTTCGAGGCGCTGCGTGAGGGCCAGCTTCTGCTGGATGGCCATGCGCAGCAGGGAGTTCAGGGTCTTCTTCTCATCCTCCGCCGCTGCCAGCTGCCTCTGCATCTCCTCCAGCTGCGTCACGTATTCGTCACAACTGCAGGAGACACACGAGCAGAGAAAACAGGTGAGCTAGGTGTGCATTTGCTCTCTTTAAACTAGAGTTCAGATGAACCGACAAGAGGTTTTCTTGTTTAGTGCCACCCCTCCAAACCTCCAAAGCAGTTTAGAGGTTTTTGCTTCAAAGGAGGACGCATTACTTAAATAATATGTGGCCAAACTACAACATCAAATACACAACTCACATCAGAGATACTGACACCACCTGAATGAGAGAAAATAAGTGCCCTCTCCTTTATGTGCAGTTATGTATGACACCAGCAGATGGAGCAATGGAACCATGTGGTGCAGTCCTTGAACAGCAGAAGAGCTGCTGCATTATCAACCTTTAGAGTTTAACAAGTCTCCTTTACCAAATTCTGACAAATTACTTTTTCAATAAATCATTTTTTAGTAAACGGAGTAAATATTTTCAGCACAGCAGTGGATTTCCTCCACACCCGCCATCACTTTGCAATTGGAAAACTAACGTTCTGGACCTGAGGCTGCTGTTGAAGATGCTCATGAGAGCGACACAGTCAGCCCTTATGAGCAGGTGAGACATGAATCAGTGTATGTGCAGGGAAAAGGCAGATCCCACCCACACAGGAAAACAGCTTTGACCTCGGGGGTCATTGAGGAGATCTACCCTGCGTCACCTGAAGAACCGGCTATGGACAGGAGGAAAATGAACACACAGGAAGGTAGGAATGTGAGCAGTTGCTCCTGGGACCTATTGGCACCTGATCCTCACTTCTCAAGTTGTAAAAATCACCTCAATCGACCTTTCCATCTCACATCGGCGTGCCAAATGCACAAGATATGAGGACTACTTTCCATTCTTCACCACTGGGTGCTGCACTGCGGCATCATTACCTGCGCTCAGTGTCCCTTCATGTGTGTGTGTGAATATCAAACTGGACAGGTATGAAAACTGGGTCATCTGACAGGATTTCAAGAGTAAGTGCCTATCTCCACTCTGCATCTGCTGCTGTGGAGCTCATATTTCATTTCCATCCTCTTTCTGCTCTCATAATGCCTCAAGCCCCATCATGTCGTTACTGCCTCTTCGGTTAATCTGTCTGCACCGGCCACTTTCTCTTGCCTAATCTTGCTCATCAATACTTTCGGTAATGGGGGACACACCTCTGTGCAGGGAAGGGTTGATCATGACAACTTGTCCTCCAAACGAACAAAACAATTCAAAATGTAATTCACCTAGCAGGCAGCCTCACCCTGCAATCTTTTATTTATTATCTAATTGAGCTTTGACTTTGTTTGGGATCCTTCCTTTGGCTATATTCCACAAACTGTGAAAACAGAAAACATGTACCATCCAGCTTTGTTGTTGTCAATTTTGTCATCGGGATCTTAGCAGGACAACGCTGAGTCGTTTCATTGTATATTAGTTTGAATTAAATTCAGGTGACAATTTACAGTTTCAGTCTGATTTCTTTCTTCTAAATAAGGGCAACAAGAAACCAAAAGAAAACAAAAATAAATCTACAAAGAACAGATTGGGAAAAAAAATCTTTCAATGTGAATTTCTGAAGGCAGAGTCAAAGCCCATTGGCAGGCGCAGATGTTTGTGTTGTATGCGGTGTTGCACGTGGCCGCGGGCTACATGAACTCTGCCCCTGCCGGACCACCATACGAACATGAACCACGTCCTCCCCTCTTGTGTGTGCAGCCTGATTCCCTGTGGGACACACACCCAGACAAAGGGGATCAGTGCTACTTCATTAAACCCTGTATGAGAGCAGGGGGCGGCTGAGGGTGTGGGGTGCTGGTGGAGTTCAGTCAGTCCTGTTTGGGTGTGGGAGGCCGTGCAACTTTCCCGGGAAAAAAAGAAGGGTCTATTCTCCTGATTCGGGTGGGGGTACAAAAGGAGACTTTTAGGCCGGCTGATGGGGCGGTGCAGGACAATGGATGAAGCAAACCAGGACGTGGCTGCTGGTCCGCTGATCTTGAAAAGTTGTTACCTTCAAAACTTTGATGAAAAAAACATGCTACATGCAATCTTGGTGGAGATTTACTTTATCTGGTGGGATGTAACTGTTGTTGCTGTTTAAAACCATCACTTTGAGTGAGGGGTTTCACAGAACACACAGGAAAAAGTCAGCAGACATAGTCTGGTCTGAGGCTTGATTTGTCATGTTAGGAGCAGAGAGGCGGGGGAAGTAAGAGCATCATGAAAATGGAAGATGGAAAGATAGCACAACAGACAACATTACAGCTTCAGACTTGACCGTTAAGAAGTCGAAGCAGGAGGTGCTAGCTTGCCGAGGCATGTCTTTGGAATGTTAGAGGCAGAGCTTACTGTTAACATGACACCAGAGACTGCAGCTGTGGAGGCGCAGACACAGAGAGAAAGACACAAATATGCTGCCTGCAACTCTTCTCTGATATTCTCACAGCACCAGAGCGTCCCTCCGTATGTGCAATCCAATTTCAAGTAACTACATTTAAGTAGGGCACAGATTGTAGAGCTAAATCACACAAAAACTCACAAAAGACAAACATTCTCTCCCCTCGTTCCTCTTTGTGTAGGGGAATATCATTTGTGACTGAATGTTTTTCCCATCTCAGAAATCCACCTTTACAGAAATTGGGAGGTGATTACCATGGGAAACTGGGCTTGTGTAGTGGGATTTAACAGAAAGCCTGCTCCTTCCTCTCTTTCTTCACAAGACAAGTAGACAACCGGGTGTTCGGTGGTGAGGAAGGACGGAAGAGGGACGGGGGGTATAAGAAGGGGGAGTGTGGGAAACCTCACTGAGGCAAGTCCCCCAGCCTCTCAAAGAGTCCCCTGACCCAACTGTGTGCGCTATAGGACAAAATTTACATACCAATGCATGAATCCCATAAACAGACTGAATGTAACTCCACAAAAGTGGGGAGTGACTGGGGTCCGGGGCTCAGGGACAGTGGCGTCCATGAAAGCGCTTTTGCCACATGAAAGGAAATGCATGTTTTCATGCCAGTGGCAAAATGAAAGTTTACCATGTTAAAAAGCCTCTCATCCAGAGTGACACAATCCCACTGTTAGGGGAGACTTGGTTCCAAATTCGCCCTGTTTACCTTTGGTTACCTGAGCAATGCTGTCCATTTCAAAACAGCACCAACAGGAAATCACCGTTTTATTGAAAAATAATTCAAGAGGTACCAATAGCTCCATCTACCCGTAAACACTTTGTCTTTCACGAGCATGTAAACGCACATAAACAAACAAGCAGTGTGTGGGCCCTTAGTCTACGATGTGTTAAAGGCATAATCCAGACCAATCTGAGGTGGGATTATGGGCGGAACCTTTGACCTGCTTCTTTCGGGAATCAGAAAAGATTAGTGAGTGTGTCGGCCCATGTGATCCTCCCACACTCGCAGTCACCAGTAAACAAAATGCTGAGGTGACACATTTAAGCAATACCCAGAAGTTGCTCAGTTGTACACTGAGTATTCCGTTTCTGTACCGATTGGGTTTCTGCCTTTTATTTCAAATTAACTAAACATGTTGCCATTAAGAAAACACCATGCAGACCCAGCATATGGTAAACATGGATTATATTCTGATAATAATCCAGGCTTTAGCTACCTGGTCATGTATGGTGGAACACCAGTCTGCTGTTCTATCCCAGATTTAGAAGCAGGACTGTCTGACACTGGTTAGAAATTCACCAAGGGTGATGAAAAAGACAACTTCCTCTACAGACACAGGCCGATGACTTGGGTCATGCGTGTGGATCTTTTTGGAGTCCTACATGTAATTCTGTGAACACTTGGTTTTTACTGCTTGCTGTGCACGTGAGCGCAGGCTGCTTACCGTGTGGCAAACATAGCTCGGAGGGAGGAAAAGGTGGCGGCGTCCTCCTTCAGCGCTTTCAGCTCATTCCTCAGTTTCATCATGGTCTCCGTCACCATGGCCTTCTCATTCTCGTACTTGCTCTTCAGATTGGCCAGAGCAACTTCAGCGGTCTGAGAGAGGAAGAGAAGAACAAATATCTCAGAGCGGGTGGTGGGGGGGTCTCTTCCTACCTTTGTTAACGTGGACCATATGACCTGCTTTTTCCATCATGTGTAAACATTTAAGACTTGTTTTTGGTTGTCAGCTGCTGAAGTTAAAACCACAGCTGGTTTTATAAGCAATTTTCATGTCTTCTAACGGCCACCTTGCGTCCACCCACATAGTTTAAAGGGCTCCTGCAGCAACTGTTTACACACCCTGCCTCATGGCTATGCTTCTTTTTGCATTGCGTGGCTGTTATTCTGTCAGCGCAGCCAGCTGACGCCACATGGCTCCACAATAGATCTCGTCTGCAAGCACGTTTGTCTGGACAGCTGAGTAAACTGAAATTGTTTCCTCTCTCACCCTGCCTTTCAAGGACTTTTGATGGCAATATCAAGCTATCTGAACAGATTGTAACTGTAAAAGATAAAACAAAATGAAGAAGATAAAAAAAGCCAACCGACCTGCTTGTTGGCCTTGAGGACGGTGCGTAGAGTGGCAATCTGTTCCCGCTTGGTGCTGAGCAGGGACTTCAGCTTGAGGATCTCCTCCATGCAGGCCTCCTTGTCCTTGTCGGCCACAGAGCCAAGCTCCAGAGAGGCCACCCTCTGGCGGGACAGCTCCGTGGTGCGATCCACCGCCAGCTGCAGGTGTTTGATCTGGTCTCTGATGATGGCCACCAGGTTGTAGATGTTCATGGGCTCACGGCGGTGGTCGGACACGGGAGATGGCAGGGAGGAAACCGGGGAAGGGGCTCCTTCGCTGAGGTCGGCCTTGCCAGGCTCGGGGAAAAGACCCTTGGTGAGCAGGATGGGAGAGCGGCGGCCACGGCCCTCTGGACTGCTCCGACCACCCTTACCCTCTTTGTAGAAGTCCAGCATGACCCGGTTGGGTGTTTCGTTGTTGCACATGCAGACGTGGTTGTAGAGGGTAGCCAGCTCTTCACTGAATGTCACCAGCTCATCCTGGGCCACGCTCAGGCTTCCCTGGGATTCGCCCGCGACGTCGCTCAGCTGAGGACACGCACAGAGAAATGGATAAGTCAATGAGGGTAAGACAGCATGGAGATCATCAATCAGCACATCTGTACATCAGTGTCACAGGCAACAGCTCACCTTTCGCAGCTCTTTCTCCAGCTTAGCCTTCTGTTCTCTGTCTGCATTGCTGGTTTTCTCCAGAGACGCGAGCTTCTCTCCCAGAGTTGTGACATCGTTCTCCAGCCGGGTGCGCTCCTCTTCATAACGTGACTGACAGGTCTGGTATTCTGCCTTCAGAGTCTTCAGTTCCTCCTTCAGCTCTCCCGCCTCCGACACAGCCACCTTTGTAAAAAAAGAAAAAAGAAGAGCACGATTGAAACTCATTTTTTAAAAACGTCTTTAATCTGGCATGTTGTGCTGCCCACTCTCAAACGCCGGCAGCTGCTCACCTTGTACTTGCACTCCAGGATTTCAGGTCCATTGATGTCCACCTCGTAGTAGTCGCCGTCTTCGTTGCTGTCCCGTTCTTTCTCGTTGTCTAAGGCAGACTGGCGCTCCTTGCTGGCCTGGAGTTTGCGCATCGCATTGAGGTTCTCTGTGAGGCGGTTGACCTTCTCCTGATGCTCTGACAGAGCCCCATTAGCCTGCTCCAGTTGTTTCTGAGAGTCCTGCAGATTGCTCAGCAGGTTGACCTTCTCACGTTCCATCTGAGAGGAGACAGAGGTAAGACAGGTGATGATAATTACTACAGCACAAGTCATTTTATGTTTTGATAACCCCCTGACATTAAGAACTACATATTAAGGTGAAATGAAAATAGAACAATCTATCCTGTGGTAGCCTGACACGCTATCATAGAGCACTGACAAAGTATGCAAGGCATTCTGCCATCAAGTCAGCATCAGTGAGGGTGACCTTGAAAATGTATCAGTACAGCTCAGCTGTGGCATAAACCCTGAAAGGGTCATCTTACGCACATGCACACCGTGGTGCCTGTATCAGCACGGAGTTATGTGTCACAGTAATGCCCATGTGCATGCGTCACTTATGAGGGCACAATGCATGTATTTTTTTAAAGCAACTTTCAACAATGTGCAATGAGGGTTGATTTTAAAAAGAGGTGGGAAAAAAGCTACTCTGGAATCACTGTAGCACGTCAATATCTATGCTGAGTGAAAGACTTCACACAGTCTTTAGAAACACTGTTTAGCCGAGTACAAAAAAGGTGATGCTCAATGATTTGACATCCAGAACATAGAGAAACAACACATAGAGTTTAAAAAAAACAATATATATCTTTCCAGGATGCTTCCAGGTCCTTATAATTAAGGATTTTGTCAGACTTTATAGATTCCTCCATCACAGTCCCAAGTAGAGGAGAAAAAAGTTTTTAACAAAAACAAAGACGGTCATCAGTGAGAAGTTAACATGACTATCCGGTGACCATGGTGCCCATTCAGGCGTGATCTTGGACTGGTGTGGTGGGGAGCAGGCAGATGGCAGGTCCTCTGGTGCCACCACCTGCTGCCTGGAGAACCCCGTGGCGCTTGGAGGGTGTGTGTGTGTGCGTCTCTCTCTGGATTAACTTAGCAGTAATGGGATTTAGATCTCTGCAGCAGACTGGGGCAGCGTATAGTGGAACACTCACTTGTCAGACACACCTAAGGCTGAGGCAAATCTCCAAGTGGGTGCTTTTTTTTAAACATTTGATCGCATTAAAGTAACAGTGCAATAAAACATAATAGCAAAAAGTCTCGAAGAGTGTTGCTGCTTAACTTTTGTTCAAAATAATGCGAGCACCACAGGACGACAGAGGAGTGGCATACTGCACTTGGCTGTTACCAGAGCAACGCTGCTTTGTTGCTGGAAGTCAACACAAACCTGCATCAGCTGCTGCTTGAGCTTCTGAATTTCTGAGATGTTGAGTTCGCTCAGCAGGTCGTCGACCAGGCTCGGCACCGGGCGGAAGAGATCCTCCTTCTTGGGTGTGGAGATGCGGTTGTCATCGGCGATGGCGTTGGCCAGTTTGGTGAAGCCGTTCTCATACTCCAGGAGAGCCTCGTCGTTGTTGGGCTCGGTCGCAGCATCGTCGCTGAACTTGAGGCCATCCAGAGAAATGCTAAGAGGACTGTGGGGGAAAAATGATTTATCTGTCATTTGGCGTCACAGGCTAGAAACAACAGAGCACCATGCTTGTGTTGTCTTTACCTGTTGTACAGAGTATCTCCAATGTTCATGTAGTGGGACAGCTCTTTCCTCAGGGAGGCTTTTAGCTCACGCTCAGTCTTGATGGTCTCCAGAGCCTCGCCCAGCTGACGCTCGGCGATCTCTTTTAGGCGGATGGCGTCCTCCAACTGGCTGTTAAGGAACTGAGTGTCTTCCTCCAGTCGACGGATCTCGTGCTTCAAACCCTCAAACTCCACCTGGACTCAGAAAGAGGGAACAGCTCTCACGAATTGGGGAATCTGAATTCATGTGAATTACAACACAAATCTAGCACAATAAAAGATAAATAAGGTGGCTTGAGTTGATGTGAAACCAAAGAAAACAACAAAAACACTTAATATTTAAAGTAAATTTGTTGCATCTGTTGTTTTTTTCAGGTTGTAATAAACATGTTGCACAATCCCAAGCACAGGGGTGGACCAGGAGAATGAAATGTCCCTGCTGGAATAGCAAATAAACCTAAAATGTGTAGGAAGTGTTAAAGTGTTGGATTGTTTTTTTCTATAACAGGCGAAAGCTGCTGCGTCTGTCACATTTTCCACAACATGGCAGCTTCAGGCGACTGAAAAAAGACAAAGCAAGCTGCCTATCTGCATTGTAACTTCTCGCTCTAAGTCTGTAGTCCCTCCATTCTAACCACGTTTTGCCACTCTCACCTGGCTCTGCTTGAGCACGGACACTTGTTTCTGCAGTGAGATGTTCTCCTCCTCCAGCTCAGTGTAATCTTGCAGCAGAATAGTCTCCCGTAACTTGTACTCCTTGATGTCATCACGCAGCTGATTCCTCTGAAGCTCCATAATCTGGCTGTTCTGTAAGGCATAACAAAAAGGACGGTCAGAAAGGAGTTGCCAGCATTTTTCTTTTCAAACCAACGTGTAAAAGATCACACTTTACTGATTGATAGACCGATTGATCAGACAGAGGCTTGAGCACACCCGTGTGTGTTTTATTGGCTGCTAAACACTAAATCTTGCTAAATAATAAAAGCGCCCATCTGGCTGGGCCAAATGCCTGCTTGAGAAGGAGGCAGCTGGTGTCTCTCTGGGAAATGGGCCACACATGTTCCTGTCTGCCGGTTCTCATAACACCACAGATTGAAGCCTGCTTATCTCTTTCTTTAGGTTTTCAGCAGGTGAGAAGCTTTACAATGATCTCATTTCCAAAAAGGACGTCTCACTGGCATTGATTCTCTGTAGCGGAGGGCTGACCAGCACAGTGGTGCGAGAAGTGGTGCAAAGCTGCTGGAATGCTACGAGTGTGCGCCAGGAAAGAAATGTGCAAATGTATGCAGTATTAAAAAAGATGCTTTATCAATATTCTGCTTGCACTTGCTCCTCATGTTCAGTACACTCTTTTTCATCAATCTTGCTGCCCAAGAAAGCTTAATTCAATATAAATAAGAGGGCAGAAGCTTGCCCTCTTTGGGCATCCTCAATCCTCTCCTAGAGTCAACCCAAACAAAGTGAAATACGTTTGTGGTGACAAGACATCCTGCTAGTCAAAACAACCTTTTAATGAACGCACCAGGAATTTATAAAAGGAGTGACATGCATTTGCTCACACGTATGTGAGGGCAGAGTTTCAATTCCCAAACTTGGCTTGTGTTATTATCGCCTGTCACGCTAATGATTTTGTACATGTGGTGAAGCATGTACAAGTTCGGTGCTTCTGTGTCCTGGCAGAGCTTGCAGAGATGATCTCATACCAGATACACACAGTTAACCTCCCGAAGCATGGCCAGTTTGTTCCGTCCTCTCACTCAAACATCATTTGGCTGCATCACAATCCCTGCTCTTGGATCACTCAGATTCAGCCACGGGAAATCACTCTTGAGGTTTCACTTTGCATCTCAGCATCGCCTTGAGATTAAATACACATCAGCAGCTTTAACATCCGGAAAACAGTGAAACAAGCTTGTGCTGACAGCACATCTTCATGCCCAGAACGACCTTTCTAATGTCTAGCTGGTCATTAGTTTGCTATTGTTCGCTGCAACACGCTCAAATTCCACTGTAGATAATGGCCTTGTGACACACGGCTCATAACTGCTGCACAGTTATGAAAAATGCACCCTCTGAAACAAACAATGCCCAAACCCTTTCACTAAAGTGACTCAGGAGATAGTAAAAACGTATTTCTTTGTTTAACAAATGACTATCATTTGGTTTACAGCAGAAGAAGTGTAAAAATCTGTTGCTATATCCCCCCTGAAAAGGAGTACTTTCTTCTTTTTAACTGTAAAATAAGGAGTCACGATGTGCAGAGTTTCACTGGGGCTGTCGCTCTAAAGCGCATTAATATTCATCCGGGTGTTGCGCATGTCTGATGAGTGTGACTGTTTGCGGTGCTAAAAGCCATCCTCTTGGTATACCACTAAATAATGTAAGAGCTGAGAGGAAGAGTCGGTCTTCTCATTGATCTTCAAAGCAGGAGGACAAGAACACTGAATAAAAGCAAAAGAGAAACAAAGTATTGAAAACCTCAACGTCTTAGTAGCATCAAATAACAGGCATCATTAAATAATTGTTGCTGTGGACATAACATTAGCGTAATCGGTCGCTCTTTTTTTATTTAATCTAATTCTGCACAGCTGCACCAGTGCCCCCCCCCCCCCCGGCAGGGGTTTTTGGGTCAGCTGTTGGGTCAGATCTGTTCAGTCCAGATGAATAAGGGCTGCCAACCAGCCTTATTATGGATGTGTTTCCAATTTGATTAAAACACACAAGGCTTTGACCTTTCTGCATCCCCCTATACACAAAACCTCTCAGAGCAAGAAGCAGGGCAGTTGAGGTCGTGAAGTGTTAAAAACAATTCATTGGGAGAGGGACGTGGGACTCTGGGGAACATTTCTGATCCATCAAAATATTTACTGTCTGTAAGAACCGGGGTGGGATGCTTTAAGGTAAAGCTTTTTGGAGAGACGCCCTTTAGGACCACAGGCTCGTGTGAGGTCAGAGGCTGTTACTTTTGTCACCACAGGTGACATCCGTACAGCTGTCTCAGCACGGCCACACACATGCAGAAAAACACACCTTCCAAGAAAAGTGGGTGTTTTTGGAAAAATGCTGTGAGGTTTTGGTAGAGTTTGCATCGGCATATTTTCTGATCAAGGACAAACGACAGCTTTCAACGTCATGCAGAGGCTTTAAAAATCTCAAAAGAGTAATATGGCTCTTCGGGCTAATACCCCCCCGAAAAAATTTTTTTTCCCCAGTAACAGCTTTTACTGCATAGCGGTGCTGAGGCCTGCATGAATCCAACCGTGGATTAAAGTAAATTCTAATAGAGTTCAGAACCTTTGGTTCTGAGGGAAATGGCTCAATAAACCTTAGCGACAAAGTTTTAGGCTTAACACAAGGGAAGATTGCAAATGTATGATGCTTCTTTACGGACTCTGCAGTGTTTGAAATAACTCTATGGAACCTGGCATGTATTGATAAAGGAAAGGGCCTCTTGCCCTTGGTTCAGCTCGCTCAAAATGCAGCGCCCACACTCCCAGATGGAGGAGGGCTGCATTATTTATATATAGTGCAGACAGGCTTGATAGAAAAAGGATTTTTCCTTCTTTCTGTCCCTTGCCCTCTAATTTGCTCTCCATCATCATCCTAATTTTGCCCTTCGGTAAAATCCACATGTGCCAGCTTTATTTGATCAGAAAAAATACTCTGCAAAGTGCAGCAGCTCCCAGGCAGCATGGCACAGTGAACATCAGCTGAATAGTGCCTTTCTCATCATCAGTTCCACATACAGCACCACCAGCACAACACCCCTCCATTTCACCATTTCAGCCTTTCTTATTTATACAATCTCCACTGCACCTCCATCTTCCCAGCACGAGTGTGTGTTTGCATTGCTGAGGGATGAATTCCTCATAAGAAAAAAATGTCCTGCAGGCTCCACGGAAAGCCAAAGTCAAGTCAGTTCATGTTGAATCCTCCTCTACCAAACCAAACTCAAGCCATAATTCTCTTCAGGAGATACAACAGCTACGCCGTGCAGTTTTAAACAAAGAAGAGGAATAATAAAGCCCGGAGGCATCGTAGCACTGTCAAAGCTAAGAAAGCGGGTGAAGGCGGATCTGCTTTTATCCTCATCTCTGCTGCAGGCAGCTGTCATTCTATCCACCCGACCCAGGCTCCATTAGGGGGGAAACACACAGTTCAGGCCGGTGAGTTAAAATTGCAAAAAGGAAGGGGATCTCACTCGTGAGTGTGTGCCTGGTAATAGGTCGCCCAGTGTGCGGCAGCTGAAAGGCCCTTGGGGTGACACAGTGCCATCCTGCACTTAGCTGTGAATTAGTGGTTTTGAGGTCATATGGATGAGAGTGGACAAAAATGTTAACACCCTTTAGTGGAAGTGAATGTGTGGGTCCGTGTGTGCGTTCTTGTTGATTTATTAGTATCCATTGATCTGGAATACAAAACCTCTTTAGTCCAATGCAACAGTGGCTGAAATGGAAAAAAA
>JABUIW010000028.1:5738249-5826405 GCA_013363375.1 Menidia beryllina | reverse complement strand
AAAAAAAACAGTATGCACATTTGTAGGTCCAGTAATGGAGTACAAAATCATCTGTGAGTGCTAAAAACACGTTGGTTACTGAAGTGGAAACAATTTGTCTGAGCGTCAATTGAGAGTAAGGATGGACGGAATAACGCTGATGACATTTTGAGCATTCCAGTCTTTGGCTTTGTTCTGGTGATTTCTAGAGAGACAGCCTGTGGGACTCCCTTTTCTGAGGATAATGGTAAGCATCAATATCGGCACATTCTTCTCAAGACATAAGACTGGATTTAATGAAGTCATGCCTATTTGAGAGCGCCTCCTTACTGTGTTACTGGCTCTTTGTGGGGGTATAATCCTATAGAGCGTGCCACTGCAGGGAGAAGTGTCTTATCAGTGCTTTGGGCTATCATTTGAGTCTTTGACATGAGAGGGAGAGCCTGGGAGGTTTAAATGTGATGTGATGTTGTTGCTATAATGGCGCTGAGAGAATTGACAATTGAATTGACAGACTTCCAACTGTCTGCATTATGTCGTGGACAAAACATGGAAAAATTCTGATTTCTGTGGCTATTGAACGCTCTGGATTCATCGTGAGATTCTGATGTACTCCTAGGGGTGCATGGGTTGAAATAAAACCCGATTTAAAACAAACACAAAAGGCTTGGGTTGCAGCCTAACTGTCTGTGGGTTCCCATGACAGAGCTAAGTCATTCAGTTCCACCCCTGACTCGATTTAATTAGCCATGCTGTCTTAAAGAAATCAGGACTGTACAACACTGGGAATGAGTTTACTCTAACGGTTTAGGCCTTCCTCGCTTCTCTTCTCCTCATCTCTAAGGACCCCCCCCCCTCCTCCTCTCCAAGCCTGAGCTTTTGGGCTAATTTGGAATCCTGAAGACAAAGGCCTCTTTCAGGCCGGGTGGATTGGTCACAATGCCAGCCTCAGTGCCCGGGTTCTCTCCATTTGCCCACCGCACACACGCCCAGCACCCGCCCGAGTGCCATTAAAATGGGTGCCATTATCTCCCATACATCGGGCAATTTACACCTCCAGAGCCTTTTATCTGACCAATTAGAGCAGTGGGTGCCCCACAGCAACGCAGCGGGGTCAGCATGAAGCAGGCCACCTGGTAAAGCTGTGGATTAGAGCTCTAGCAAAAACAAGTGAGTATCCTTCTTAAAGATAGCAGGACTGAACAACCTCAGGCGTTGTTTTCAGAGCTGTAATGGTTTGTTTAAAGTCATGATGTACAGGTTGATACCTGAAAAATGACTGGAGGCTGCAGTGGAACACTAGCTCAGTTTCAAAAACACGGCTGGTGAGGCACATCTGGCTTCAGAATGACCGGCCTTACACCAGCACACAGCAGCTGACCTAATTATGGGGGGATCTGGGGAACTTAAGTTGTTTTGAGGGACAGGCCATTTTTAGGTCTTTTGCTAATCCCAGTAATAAGCACTGCTGACATCTGTCTCGAACTGCGACTCGTATTTAAAAGCACTAAATACAGCAGCCGTCTGCCATATCAGCAGGAGAGTTTTTTTTTTCTTTTTTTAAGACACAGTTAATTTTCAGTTTATTCATTTACCCGCAAGTTTTATGCTTGACCTGCAAAACAGTGGACTAAGCTAAATCTGCCACACGCAGACATGGGAAGATGGGTTTAACAATCTGAGAGGCAGAGAATTAATCTGGAGAAGGAAAACACAAAGAAGATGCACTTAATACCATTCAGTAGAGGGAAACAATGGGTGGGCCTGTTGGATCCTTAAGCAGCCTTGAAGTGCAGATATAATGCATGATACGTGCATAATAGTACTTGTTTTATTATGTGACCAAAAATGCAGCTGCACAGATGTTTATTTTATTATCTTTTTTTTTTTACCTATTAAATTGATGCAGTGCAAAATCAATGACAATGTGGTTTTAGGAGCCTGTTCCCTCCTTTCTTGTACAGCCAAACCTCTCCAACAAGCAGCTTCATCTTCAGCCTCCTTCATCATTATTCCGGCTTTGACTTGGCTGTCAATGGAGAACGGACCAGGGCATCAAAGGAACCTGATGAAAGGTGGGAGGCTCCCTCTGCCCTCCTGTCAGACTCTTCTCCTCTCTTCCCAACCCCTCATGTCTCTTATTCTTTATTTCAAATAGGCCTCTGCGGCTCCCTCGTTAAGATAATGCCCTAATCACCAGTGGCATCACACACCAGATCACGTGTAGAGCGTAACCACTGGCACAGACACACAACCCACGCTCTGTGCCCTTGTCTCTTCTAATGGGGTCACCTAGCTGTGAATATATGTAAATAGCAGCAGGGAAGAGGCCAGACTTTGTCAAAGTGGGGCACCAACAATGATGGTCTGAAATATATTTGGACAAGCCGGTAGTAATGTGTGTTCACATTTATGGAAATGCTCTGAGGGTGGCTAAGGCAAACAGTAATGCCCTTGTCTGGCGTAGATTTTTTTAATACAAGGAGGCATGTCTCCTCTCGCAGAGGCAACATGTTGAACTTGATTAACAGTTTAAGATAATAATTAGTTTGTGTTCAGGTAGGCTCAATCCACCTTTTGTTGGGAGGAACATTTCCCATGGCTTCAGTCAGTGAATTTCCTGAAACAACAATTCACCCAAGAGCACAATAAGGGTGGAGAAACGTTATTATGGCCTCCACCTATGTCACATTGTGCCTGAAGGCAAGGTGTTTCTGTAGTCATTACACAGAAAGGAACCTTGTCTTAACATGTCGAAAAGGCACGGCTTTGTGGCTGTGCCATCAAGGCCAAAATGATAATTAAAAAAAAAAAAAAAAAATTAAAATAATAATTCACACACAAATTAAACGCAGCTAGGACCAAATGTACATCTCTGAATCTTGCCGAAAGGCTTTGGATCTGTGCTTCACAATTCGCCTGTGGGCTGAAGCTACAAGCTTCCCAGTTTCCTCATGGCATGCGTGGATATTTATCAGGGATGAATATCTGCTTGTTTCTGTAGCCTCAGATAAAAATAATTTCATGATAACATCAGTAAACAGGCTTGTTCTCAACAGCTGCAGGCCAAAAAGCAACAGACTCGACCCTATATGCCTCGGCTTAAAAGTGGGTTCACTGAAGTCCTGCCCATCCTGACGGGCAGTAATTTTCCTTTCCTCTGGCCTCTCAGGGTGGTAATGTGAATACAAACCTCACCCATAAAAAGCCCCTCTCACCTCTTTCGTTTCTTGGGAGATGGCATTAAGGCGTTCATTCTCAGACTGGGTGTTGGTGAGGATGTTTCGTGTCAGTCGGAGCTCGGTCTGCAGCTCCAGAACCCTCTGCTCATAGTAGGCCTCCTTACAGGCGGACTCCTGGATTAGAGACTCTTCCCGGCTTTCCCCATCTGCCGCCACCTTTCTGTGGTTGGAGTATGCTTGTCCAAAGGCCTGGGGATGCAGAGAAGGTTGACAAAGGACGACTGGTTAGAACTTATAACGTCAAGAGATATGCGACAGGGGTAATATAATGATTTTAATTATCTGTTGTTCACTGTTGATCAGTGCTCCTAAAAAAGAGCCATTTCAGTGACACTGATCTCTGCTTGTAAGGTTCAGCTGAGGGCTGTGGATCAGAAGCTCCAAAAACACAGCCGTCGCTCTGCTGAGATTATCATTTAGTCTCCATCTGGGCTGCATCAGAGTGTCTTGTCCCCATCCCCCCTGCTCTCGCTGCAGGATGCTGGCCTTCCCTGCACGTGCGCTGCAGTGACTCCACAGATGGAAAGTCAAATAGGAAAAGTAGAGTAAATGCATTCTTGTCTGAGTAATCACGAGAGCCCCGTTTTTAATACTCTTAATACCTTGGCAAAGGAGGGTCAGTGGATGAAATGAGAAGCGGATGAACTTTATGAAGATTAAATAACAATCGGGGACATGGCTAAGGCCTCCCACTTCTGTAGGAGGGTATTCAGGGTTAAAAAGCACCGGAGGAGCATCCAGTGTGAATGAGAATAAGGACAGACTCTGTCATTATTCTTAATGCGGTCTTCATTTGGACCTTTATGCGTCATTAGCCTGCAAGGCAGTCACAACAAATCGTGGCCAAGGCGACAGACCTACGCAGAGCTCCACTCCAGCAGGATGTAGGTTAGATTATGCCCTCCTTTTTCATCATAATCACCCTCCCGATTACAGATTTCATTTCCAGTGCTGTTACCGCTGGTGATCGGATGGAAACGCCGATTCTCATCCTGCCACTGGTGTGTGCAGGCACTAATCTGAAATCACCTGAGGGACTGAATCTGACCTTGTTTGCCGCAGCAATGCACACTCCCCTCTGTCTGATCAGCCACCCCATTACCCTGCACGTGACTGAGAGCTGCAGGATTTTCTCCATTTGACTGAGTATCATATTAATCCCTGTAATTCCTTCGTAGAGAGGCGAAAAAAGCTGTTGTATTTGTATTAGTCAAACTGACCTACTTCCAGGACCTGGAGGAATATGTGAATGTGCAAAAGTAGTTTGGTGGGCTAAAGAGAAGGATGACATAAAGCCTGGAGAATTGTGTGAGAGCTGTCTAACATTTCAGTCAGGCAGGGATTCTGTATGGAAGAACAGACTCATTTCTGTTAGAAAAAGGAGCCGAAACTTCATGAATCAATTTATTTGTCCATATCTATAAGATGATTAAAAAAAATTAAATCAAACAAAGGCTAGCTTTTCAACTTGGAGGATTTGTTCCTTTTATGAGTTTAACCTGGCGGTTAACAAAACTGAATGGGGTTCAGTGCTGGTATTTAAATGATTCAGTCCATTTGTAGACCTCATCTCTGGCTTTCAGTTTGATCAAAACATTGTGTCTGACACTGACAGGACTATATTTTGTGCTTTCTAATTCATTGGCAGACACGTTTAGAATAAAAACAATTAACTTAATGGTTACTTTGCCTTTAACTCAAACAGCTGGGATGGGCTGTGCAGGAAATGACATCACCAAGGTCAAAATGAATGCTCCACAACAATTCCACAACGATCTGTTAATAAACAACTATTGTCCGTAACTATAGATAAGAGTGTCAGTTACACACAGTGCATGCCTCTCCAGCCCATCCTCTAACCCCAAACCACACCAGCAATCAGCAGGAGGCTGTTTGGAAGCAGGAGGCTGTACTTGATTAAAAAGTCATTACAGTGACAGGATTAACCCAATCAGAAATCAGGGGAATCCCATCATTATAATCGCAATGCAAAGTTGCTTCTTTGGTCAATCAATCTAACTTAAGAGAGCCGTCCTTTAAACAAACAGAGACCTCCACCAAAAGAACCTATCCCAGTTACTTTAATCTTCCCAAGCATGGGTTTAGGCTTCTTTAAGGTTAGGATGGCCTAATGGGCACGCACACAACAAAGCCTGTAATCTCACAGCCAGCAGCCCATCCGGTTTAAAATTCATCTTTTTCTAGCCATATGCTGCTTTATTTTAAAGACTCTGGATATGGGGATGTGGATTATTAATCTCTTGTGAAGCCAATCAAAGGCATGTCTTTGGTTGTTACCATGCTGTCTGAAGTGGAATTCATCATGATGACTACGACCGACATTATGACGCTTTTAAAAGGAAAAGTCCGAAATATTTTTTTCCCCACATTTCCACATATTTCTTAACTGCTCGGCGTCAAACCGACCAAACGCTGCATGGGTTCATCGGCAAAGACCAGCTGGAATACCAATATCATGACACTGGTTTCTACGGCAACAGTTTATTTCACACTTAACAAAAACAGAAATAGAACAATGAAAGTGTTATATGACAATGGCTGCCTGTGTGTGCGCGGGTTCACACTTGCTGGAATACGGTGCGTCCTTTAATCTGACCAAAAGAGTGTTCAGAGGCAAAAGCTGATTACAGGGTACGATCATTACTCAGAGGGGAATCCCACCTCTCTCTGAGGTCGTGATTCTGAAAACGACAGCTCCAGGCCTGGCTCATGCCCTGCATCCTAAGGGGTGTAGCTAACTTTAAGCAGGGTATATATAAGCCACAGAGTTCACTTTAACTCCTGTTCATGCTTCACCCACCCTGTGAGACGAGAACAAACACAGGAAGAAGGGCTTTGTGCCTTGGACATGCAGCAAGCAAATCAATACAGCCGGTCTCCGAGGCGCTGTGGAGCTCATGCACACATCCAAAGATTCAGTTTTTAGCCTTAGTGCTGCAGGCCAAGAAGAGTGTTTTGTGGGATGTGAAGTAAAAATGATCATGTGTCCATCAAAGCTACTGTAAAAACCCCAGAAAAGGACAACAACCACATTAGATTTTATGGGTGATGCATTTCAGTTAATTCCACTGAGGTTTTTAAAAAAACTTTTCAAAACCTCTATATACTAAGTACAAGCCTGGACTTAATGACCAGAGGGAACATGTACTGGATAATGGAGAAGTCATATTGGGCAGACAGTCCTCAGTCCTTCAAAAAGTAGATCTTCCAAATAACTCACAACACACCCTTGACTTTAAGTAACATACAATGTGAGCATAAGGCAAAGGCTTGAGCAGAATGTGGGCTGAATCAGAACAGAAATTTGTCTCCTGGGCAGGATTTTCGGGCCACGAGGAGCCTATGAGAACAATAATGCCATGCCGCTGGGATCAGCTCAGTCACTCATACACAGATGGCCGAGAGAGCCGCAGATGACCTCGGATTTCAAAGCAGTGATTCAGCAGCGCTTGGAGCGGGTCAGTGTTTGGGACTGCCATAGCAGGCGGCCGCAGAGGGAGCTGGAGCGAGAACAGGCGTGGAGGACTGGCCCGCCTCGTGAATCCCAGCTCACGTGGAGCCTCAGTTTATTATGATAAACTACCATTCTTTCTCCCTTCCTCTTTTTCCTTTTTGCCTCCATTCCCGCTGCTTCTAAATTTAGCTGTCTACTATCAACTGTTCAGAATACACATCTCCTGGGACCAGGGGTTAAAAGTCTCCTGCGAGCCAGAGGCTTCCTTTAACATGCATGTGTGGCTAGAGGTCGGATGGTGACCCACTGCTCTGCAATGGACAGCCTCCCTACACCATCCATTTGTCCAGGAGACAAATGCCCACAGGCTGCTTAAAACAATCCAAAACCTCTACATTTTATATAACTCAGTTTGCATTCCCACTTATCTGAAAACCACTGGCATCTGCCTTAATCAGTAACATAGTACCTAATCATTTACTCTCTTTTCGCTCCTCGACGGGGGTGGGGTTTGAATGAAAGAGACACAGATTCACTCTCATCCTTTCACAAATCCATGAAGGTTCTGATTACTTTTGCAGTGCTGTCGTGTTGGGTACAGCTAATCTCCTCCTTGCAGTGCTGTCATTTCTTCACCGCATCAGCAACTTGCTAGAAATGCTAGCCACGGAGGCAGAGATGTTGGCAGCTTCCAGGCACAGAGCCTTATTGATTCACTGCATAGCACAGAGCCGTTAGGCTATTATTCACTCACAGGCCTGGGCCTGCCTGTGAATAATACACACACACGGATCCCATTTGCGATTCTACCAGTGCGCCCTGCTTGCAGCCACACTGCGGTAGCTGGTGCTTCAGCCAGGCCGAGGCCTGCTCTCCCAGCCGAGAGGAGGAGCTGAACGTTCAGAGTCTCACAGGGACTCCCACGGCACCGACAACATAGCCCAACATAGCGATGGCAAGAATTCTACACAGGGGATGTGAGACGGCAGAGGTCAGAAAGAAGCCCTGAAAAAAATTGGCTTCCTCAAGAAGCCTGGCTGAGAGCTGAAAGGCACGAACCCCTCTGAAGAACAGCCCAAAAACAGCCCCAAAACAGCCTCCAGTTGTTGATCTACTGTGCTGCAGGCAGACGGGGTGGATGGGGGGGGCAATGTTAGAGAGTCAACACGCATACACCGATGTGCAACGCTCTGATCAGGCCCAGGAGGCTCTTTATACGTCCCATTGAAGAACCCGCACTCAACCATGAAAAATATCAGAATAGCATAATTGGGAGCTCAATGACATAGAGCTGCTACACCCACCCCCACCCACCCATCCACCCCCCGCTCACAGGAGGCTGCAATAGAGTGTTTTCATTTTCTACTTCCACTTCAGAAAGCTGAAGTCAGCATTGGAGATTCTCTTCACATTCAAGCATAATCTTGATCTATGTTCATGCTCTGGACCTCTGAGAAAAAACATCTTATCCACTGACCGTAACCCTAACATCTGCAAAAATAGGACAGTCCACCACCAGCACGCTGTTTGTTTCAGGCTAAAGGCTCCTTGTTCAGCCTTTACACCCATGAAAAGCCCTTTTCCCAGCCTTAATTGTAATAATATTTTAAATAAGGATATATTATACATGACGACAGAGAAAAGTGCACATTTTCCTATTTGAGTAAGCTGCATCAGCATTAACTACAAAAGAAAAAAAAACAATAACCAGACTTGCTACATTTCTTTGATTAGTGATGCTGTCTGTTTTTGTCTGATTTCTACACAGAAACAAAGAATTGTTCGCTCTATGTTGTTTGGCCAGGGAGGTTTCCCAACTGTGTTTTTGTCTTTGGGGTCTTTAATCTAGGAGTCAATAATCACAAGGAGGCATCTGTTTATCCTGAACTGTGGGCTGGGTCTATTGTTCAGCAGCTACAGTATGAAGAAAAAGGCCTCAGAGCTCTCAGGGGGGAGCAGCAATTCAATAGGGCCATCCACACTCCACCGATCTGGCGTCTGAGGTGGAATCTGGGCTGCTTATCACTCTTCATATCGCTGCAGCGTGCCACCAGCTCTGTTCATTCACAACCTCCATCATTTGCAATGCAAAGGCAGCCTTATCTGGGCCTGCCTGCGGTAAGCCCATCGGTTCCCCTTTATGCCAGGCAATCTGCCAGAGAGAGAGAGCTCTCCTGGGTCCACGCGCCAGCACCCCATGGGAACAGCAGTTGTTATGGTTACTAGGCCAATTACAGTGACAGAGCGAGAGGCGGTCAGTTAAGGCGAGGAGAGGCGAGGAGAGGAGAGAAGAGGGATGCCACTGACACAGATGGCTCCTGCAGAGCTCAGCCAGGGCAGCGGGCTCTCCTACTCGCTCTCTGCCAGCGGTATAAAGCCACAACCTGTTCCTCTCCCCAACGGCACGCAAAGAAAACACCGGTCCACACCTCTCAGCGATATGTCAGACAATCTCCCAAAAGATGCCGCACCCCAGCGGAGCCTCCGGGTGGGGAGATCATCCCCAGCTGAGCAGCCTCCTGCTCTTATTGACATAAATGACCCCAGCAGGCAGCAGCTGGCACGGCAGCAGGGGCCAACCCAACCCACACACACACACACAAATGTTTTTTCTTTAAATCTGAGTTTTTACTGGCCTTCAACATTAAGCCTTAAAAGGAGCAATTCTTTATGCAAAACTTAAACTCACATTTAAACGTATTCCTCCCAGTCTTCAGTTGTGGAGGAGACATGTGGCGTCAGTCAGAGTGAAGCAGTGGGATAAAGAGGAAGGGAGGGACGGCAGAAACCTGATTTTTCTCTCTTTCTATTTTTAGTTTAAGACGCCTCATCACTTTCGGTCGCTGAAACACAATGATCTGTCATCCTAAATTCACTTCTTTACCTCCACTCAGGTCTTGAGGAAGGCTAAAGTTATCACTTATCCTCCCTTATCTCTCTATTCACACTTCCGGGCCAGGAAGACGGTCTCTGGAGAGTCTGCCCTTCGTCCAGGCCAGACAGAGAATAATGACCCCCTCTGTCTAATTACATTTATTAAATTCCATATGGGACTGTGTGTTTGTTCCTGGTAGCGTTAATGCTAAACCTCGGCTCATGGAGGCAGCCTGCCATACCAGATCCTGTCAATTTGTAAAGAATAAATGGGGGGTTCAGCGAGGTCAGCATAAATACGCACATAATGGAACTATAAAGCTGCATATCACACATGATTCCGCATCTGTTTACAGCGCTCTCATTTCTGTTTTCCATTTGTATTACAGTACACAGTAAGTTCTTGTTTGCCAATGGAGAGTTCTACTCTGCTCAGATGTCTCTTTAACAAGCCTAAACAGAGACAGGAAAGTATAAATATAGTGTATTTAATGAATGCTGAATAAGTATTGTTTTTTCCAAGTTAAATGAGACACAATCCATGGATATAGGAAACTATTCTAAATGGGTAGCCTTTAAAACTCCGAACGCCAGCTGATAGAGGAATCCCCATTGGTCTCCCGTCAGAAAGAAAGGGCTGGTTCCCACAGGAAATCCCTGCTCTGCCCAGTACCCCTCCCTGTATAACCCAATTCCCTTTCTCTGTCTCTTATCCAAATTTCTTAAGGACCCCCGTGAGTCTGGCACACATCCAATTATAAACCCACCTCTTTTTTTTATGTCTTTCGCCCACAACTTTTAAAGTTGTTATTGCTGTCCCGCCTGCCCCCTGCCTGACTTCTTCCCCTCCATTTACCCTTCTCCTACCACCATCTCCTCTAATCATTTCTGGCTGAAAGGTGCAACATGGGGGATCCAGACCCACTAGCCTATATACAATGGGGTCTTGGGGGAGAAGAGAGACAAGGGGGAAGGGAGGAGAGTGGAGGGGAGTGGGTTTGATTTGGTGGAAGTAGGCAGACACTGTTCTCTGACTACCCAGTGGCCTTGAACCAGCTTAATCCCTGGGGTGCGGGGAAACCCCCCTTGAAATTAGGTTGGCTAATATTTGAATTGATGGCATGCTGAAACAGAGAGATGATTTTAGAATTTGCCCCCTGGTTTGAATAACTTAGGTGAGGTGAGAGGCCCAATTTTGAAAGGTTACTGAGTAATAACAGAGGATTGGTCGACTGATGGGACAGAAAACGAGCAAGTCATCAGGGAAAAGGATCTGTTAGCAACTCGATCATCTACAGCTTCAAACTGGATAGCAGCCTGGGAGAAGCTGGTGAGAGAAACTCTGTTTCAGTGGAAGGACATGGGTGGGGGGGGACAAGTCAAAGCCTTCAGATCTGGGTGTCTATCAATGGGCGGGGTTGGGCCACGCACCATCTGTTTACTAACAGCACCCCCAAATTATTCCTTCAAGTCATGTGCAAGAAGCCTGCACCACCATCTCCTGCCATTCGGTCTTCAAGAGACTCTTCAGAGCTCTTTAAAACCCTGAATAAATAGCACTTAAGTGCAAGACACAAAAACATACTTCTATTATATAAAAAAAAACGATTCGATTCTAAACATGAGCTATTGTCATAGAAGTGCTTCGCTTGATGACCTGCATGCCATCATTTCATCTGAGCTGCTAAAAGATACCAACTCAAAGCTATATTTCATATGCTTCCTGTTTTCTATAAAAAGACTTTGGCAAAGTAAACAGGAAGCAGAGCGGGAGGGGAGAGGAGGTGAGCCAGGACCTCATTTCAATGGAAGGAAGAAGAAACATCTGATAGAGACCCTGACTCCTTGTGACTAAGATAACGCTTATGACCAGATTCCCTACCACGCAGTGCTGTAAACAGCGCTGGAAGCCTTCAGTCTTTTATTTGTGTGAGTTATGCTGCGTGGACTCTGTATCCAAGTCTACACATGGAAGGGTTTGTGGGCATTCTGGCAGAGGGCACATACTCAATTTTTGTGTTCCTTTTAAGGAATCATGCAGGAGTCCGTAACAAACCTATGCTCTACCCACACGTCCAGCTGATTCATCTTTTTATGTAAGACGCCACAGTCATCACATGAATAGCGGCTCACAGGCACCAAGCTAACAAGACCTGGTGTCTGAGGAAGGAGAATGGAATATCTACCACACAGATTATATAACATGGCCTCTTGAGTTACCGAAAGCTTAAGAAGTAAGCTTATGTTACCACGGAGCAAAGTAACACAAGCCACAGCGTTAGTGCCTGAACAAGAATAAAAAGTATTACATCAGACAATAAATCACCCAGAAACATCTCTCAAACAATAAAAGAGGATTGCCTTTGCCTTATCAGTTTAAAACATGACCTAAATGACACACTGAGACCACACAGTTACCATAACTAGGAATGTGGGAGGGTATGTGCATTCCAGCTTCCCTCTTTGTTGGCAGATTTGTATCAGTTTCTAGTCGAAGCAGTTTAGAAGAAGCAAAGTCTGAGACTGACCTTTGCCTGAGTGAGCCCTGCTGTATTGTCCGAGGCCTACAGTCTTTACTCTGACCTCATCCCCTGCTTTTAGCCTGGACCCCTGCCTGATCTGGATCCGGCCTTCGATAATTGGATTACAGTGACAGAATCATGACCCTGCTGGGCTTCCCTATGTACAGTTCTTACTCAAGTTAATGCACGAGCAGCTGTTAAACAAAAATGGAATTCCACAAAAGAAAATTAGTCACATCACAAGTTCAGGCTTTATTTACTGTGACTTCATAAAAGGCTAGCTAATGAAAAAAACACTCAAATGCATCCATTTAATTGTAGCTCAATAATGACGAGCTAAACCTCTACATACAGCAGCTGTAAATTCCTTTCCTGCTCACCCTCCTGCTAATGCTTGGTTACACACTGAATTGAATCAAATAACATAACACCTTAATAACTGGGCAGTCATTTTTCCAGAATAAAGAAGCAAAACAGTTTTTACCCATTAGTCGAGGTCATTTAAAAAATGTAATAAAGTCATTGCTCTCTGCAGCAGTGACTTCCTGTTGGCTTCTTTGTGGTAGCAGAGCTGAAGAAACCTCTGACTGAACACTATGCTATGTAGAAAGTGTGTTCGGGTTTTTTTTTTAATTATTTTTTTACTGATCACCTTAGACTCAGTAGCCGGCACAAAGCCAGCCTTCTTTATCAATGCGTTACTTCTTTTGTTGAGTCAACGGGTCTGACGCTGGCTCTCCAACAGATGGCCGCAAATAAGATTACAGTAGCAACCACAGACTGTGAAATGTGTGAGTTTTTCCTTGTGAAATTGTTAAGTACTTCTTGAGTAAAGAAAAAGCCAAACATGGCAAGCAATGCTCTCATTAAGGTGAAGGAAAAACAAACATCCATACAAATACGCTCTGGTGTTAACGTGGCCCCTGTTTGAGCTTTGCAGAGGTGTTAATGGTATATCAGAATCAAGGACAACAGCTTTTAAAATCCTAAAGGATTAACAGTGGACCATTTCAGCTAAGAAAAATCTATTCTTTTTCTTTTAATACCACAGTGTTAGGGGAATCTTCACACAGCTATCTGGAAGTTTTATTTGTGGAATTCTAAAGACTGTTTTCTTTGTAATTACTTTACTGAAACTGAGATTCATGTGGGAGATTTCCTGGACTGGCAAGGGACTTGCCAACATCTACAACGCTTGGCACCCGACAGCTTCTGTGCAGCATTTCCACAAAAGCCACGTACCTGTGCCCGGCTGAGGCTGAGGGGAAGTGTGGCCGGGCCTGGCAGGCTCCCAGACTGCTGTAAGCCCTGCACAGAGAGCCTGGGATTCATCCTCTTATGCCCAGAGTGCAGGGGATTTGGGACTTTATTTAGTGCCATTTAGAAAAGATTACCCTTTAACTGAAGCCTCGCTATTCTGCTAAATACAGTGTATCATGGAAAAAACAGCAGATCAGAGCATGTTTAGCATATGCTAGATTCTAGAATTAGATGATACATTTAGAAATTACTGATTAAGACTGAAAATTATAGTTAGAGGATAGGGGAAAAAAAGAGAAGCAGCTGGTGATGAATGGATCCCGTAAAGTCAGATAGACTTTATTTGTAACTTTTAGTCTAAAACACCAGATGGCTTTCGTGTCCTCCTATTGAGGATGGTGACATCCAATCAGCATCCATATGACTTCATGAAAAAGGCTTCGAGTCAGAGCAGATATCTTTGTTTAAAGACACTGGCACACATCCTTTAGTGGTTTGCCATTTCTAAAGGGACAAAAGTGACCACCCTTTTCAAATGTAGCAACAATGGAACGCCTCCCTCCATCTCTTCTTTGTCAGGCACTGTGTTCCTCTGCCATCAAACCCTCTCTACATCTGTGACACTCAAGACCAGTTAACCCCAGTGGACTAAGCCACACAAAGGGACTGACGGCCTGAACCTCAGGTTTGACTGAGCTTGAGGATGTTTAGCTTTAAATTTTGCAAAGCATTATGCAGCTGCTGATTTAATGATAAAAAATTAATGATAAAAAAATAACTTCATAAAAACAGTCATGTCCAATATTTTACACAGGCAGGACAGCAAGACCAGGAGGGTTCAAAACCATTGTTTACAACTAAGTCTTTAGGCTAAAAAAAAGATAGAAGCAGCCTCCTGAAATACACCGAATTCAAGAAAATGGGTCTGTTGTCTCTGGAGAGAGGATGACGTCTTTGTGGCCACTGAGCTCATCCCATGACACACAGCACAGGACGGCTGGACGCCAGACCCAGTGGAGCTTTCCAAACCTCTCTGGGTCACAGGAGTTTGAGGATATTTCAGACTTCCATTAACACCTGAGGGGGAGTGGCACGTGATGTCACCTGTGAGTGGCTTAAACAAAGTATATGACCACCAGCTGAGGGAACCTCATCTTACACTCCTCAGACAGCTGCAGCGTGGTGCGATGCCATAAGCCGCTTTACCTTATGACTGAAACTGAGCTCAGCAGGCTCCAGGATAACTGGGTTCATGTCCACACTGCTCAGTCACTTCTTAATACTACGGCGGGCACAGTCCTGTGAGGGAGCAGCTCTGTATGCACAAATGCAATGCTTACAAAACATTTGGAGGACAAACAGCATAATGCGTGGTCAGGAAAGTTTCTATGAGAAGGGGTTTTTGCAGCCCGGGACTATTGGAGATACCATATGGGCAGTCCTCTGTTCTGGACTGCTGTCACCACGTGCAGTCAATGCAGGGCATTTCAATGAAATGACCGTAACAGTAGAGAGAAGAGGGGATCAACACACCACAGTGTGTACACAAGCTAATTCCCGCTGAGCTGAAGACTTGGAGGATGTCAAGAGATGGCAAAGACAGACATCAGAAATGATACCCGCATCATCAGGACTGTGAGCTAATGCTCAGCAGCTTCCAAACTAGCTGCTCCGTGTGTCCCAGCTAAGCCTTAGCTCGTCCCTCAGCATTCGCCGGCCAGCATACTCGGGCAGCAGAACCTGCTGAGGAAGCAGAACGGCCGCTGGAACCGAGGCATCGAGAAGGGCTGTTACTAAGCAACAGCAATGGCCAGAATTCCTCCATCTTCCTGCCTCAAGAGTGGTGTGGGGGAGGCTGATGGCAGAACCCCGTCCAAGTATTGGTGAAGAAGTGAGAATCTGGTGAAATAGCAGCAGTTGGCTGGCTGATTAGGAGTTTAAGTGCATTAAAGCGCCCATCAGCGCACGCACAGCAATCTGAAAGATTTTCTCTAGCGCTGTGTTTGTACATGCCACCAAATATGAGAGGCGGTTTAAGGTCACCGGCTGGGATCCTGTGTGCAGAAACCCTGTAAATCTTCCAGACAGTCTATTCAAGTTTGTCTGAGTCTTTGAGAGCGGCAGGACCATCCAAACATCTGATCCAGCAGGATAAACAGTATCTGTGTGCCCAGCACAGCAGGGCACTCACACCTGACCATCCAGCCATTCGCCAAGTTGCTTTGGGGTCAAAGCTGTGTTGGTAAGTTTAAGTTTGACCAATAAACCCCTTCACGTGAACAAAAGATGCTCCAGGGGTGACCGGTATGGAATTTGGTTTCCACAGCTTTAATATGTTGAACCCTTAACCTGTGAGCAGAATTCATATAAGCTTTTCTTTTTTTTTCTCCCCACTTTGAGACAGAAGCTTGTTTTGACGTTCTGTGATAAGCAATAAAGAGGACAAGGGGGGGGGGGGGGGTGTCTGAATGTGTTTATGTTTGACTTGTGATAGCATCAATTCTGCCCTTCAAACAGAGGCTGGCGGGGGGGTTGGGTGGTGAAATACTCTGAACATAACTGTGGTCTTCTAAAGGTTATTTCTGATCTGAAACCTGCATTACCAGCATCATGGCTAAAGAAGAACCCCCCCCCTTACACCCATACAGACAGATATTTGGCGTCTGTTGTGAGACAGTCGACCAAAAACTATCTGGGAGAATTTGTTTGTTTATTTTTTTGTGGGCTGTGTTATTTATTAAACAAACCTTCCTCAAATCACAGACAAGCTCAAAAACAATATCCTGATTCCTCTAATTTGCTACATTTGGGTTACTTTGTTAGACCATTTCCCAGTTGGTTTCCGTTTTTCACAGCCTCTTGCTGCTGTCATTCCTCTGTGACACAGCAGGATCTGCATGCCAAGAAAAAGCATGGGGGACAAAAAAAATCCGGCGGCAGTTGCCGAGGCAGCCCAGAGACCCATTTTCTTCTGTGTTTCCACCACCAGGGAGAGAGCCACAGGAAGAGAGAGACCAGAGGGAGAAGCAGAGAGCTGGAAAACGTCACAGTGTCCCTCAAAAAGCCAAACAGGCAAACAGCAGTTTTCTGGCAAGGGACGAAGGGGGATGCGATGAAGTAAGCATACTCGGCAGCTATTGGTTGCTTTGACATGTGAGAGGCCACAGGAGGAACTCATACAAGGGAGGATGTGAGCAATCATGAACAAGCCCGAGTCACAAAGCTGGAATCCTCTTCCTTTATCCCTGCTGTTATTTGTTGGTACAGAAAAAATCAGTGGAAAGCAGCATTTAACGGGGCTGCCTATCTAATGTCACACTGAAGTCATAGTTCTCTCCACAGTGCAGAGACCAGCTCCTGCTCCAGGGAAGAAAATTGGAAACAGCATGATACAGCACGGGGGAATAAGCCGGAGCATTGTTTAGTCAAACAGGCACATCCTTTATCTGACTCCAGAGGGCTACTTTCACCGTCGCCCTCAACATTCTTTCCATTCCCCAACGGTTGTAACTCGTCTGGCCTCCTCTGCGAGTTGTCCACTCCTTAGCGGGAAGGTTCAAAATTCAAACGATCCCCCGCCCATCCCAACTGAAGCAGCCTGCCGGGGCCTGCCTGAGCTCCAAACAGTCCCTGATAAGATAACTGACTCACATCATACTTCCTATCCCCATGTGGAAATCCAACCTTAGATACCATTAAAAGAACACAAATACTTTTCTCCTACCGCCTTTTCAGGCCTGTATGAAATAAAAACACATCATGCCCCTGTTTCAGTTGTTGGCCCATCTGTTTGGGTTGACTAAAAGAAAAGGTTGTGGAAACACACTGGAGAGAAGGCCGTATAGAGGCGTATGAATAAATAAAGGTGACAGAGCAAGTGGGACACCTTGAGAGCAGAGAGGATGGGGGTGTGGGGCAGTCCAAACAGGAAGCCTCACTTCCTCAGCTTGGAGTTTTGACCTTGTAGATTGAGGGGGCTGATTGCTCTAATGCCAAAGCAAAACACCTCATTGAATTGGACTGGAATGTGATCAGAACACAGAAAGCGACTGAAACATTAAAAGGAAACATTTTCATCCCTCAGCATTGGTATTATGTTCTATGTTCGGGGAAGGGGGATCCATCTGAAGTGAGCATCAGTCTGGGGATTTCTTAAACGACCTACCTCTTTGAGCAGGTCCAGCTCCTGTCTGATCGCCTCATACTCGACCTCCATGTCGTCGTACTGCTGTTTGAGCTGCTGCTTCTCCTCCAGGACCGCCAGCCCGTACTCCGCCGCCTGGATCTTCTCGTTGGTGGTCTCGCTCAGCTCCCGGGAGAGCCGCTGGACCTCTGCCCGCAGCCACTCCGGCCTGGCCTCCAGCAGCATCCCGGCGTCGGGGTAGCCCTGCTCCTCCGCGGACATGATCGGTACCGGTGGAGATCACCTAACGGCTGATCCGTGATGAGAAGATGACGAGGGGGTCTTCAAGCGGTATAACCTTGAAGAAGAAGCCGGTCGCTCAGATTCGCCGATATTTAAATTGCATGATTTTTTCTCTTCTCCGCTTGTGTGTCTTTGGTCATGTGGAGGACGGCGATTTATATTACTCGCTGCCGCCTCCTAAAAATGCTCCATCGTTGCGCTCCTTTGCGTTTTCTTTGCCTCTCCCCGGCTTGCGGGAGAGATAGAGCCGGGGTGGGAATACCATCTGCCAAGGCTGCGAAGCAGAGCTCTTCTGTTTCCGCTTTCTATCTTTCAAAACAAAAGAACGAAATGTGACAATTCGCCGCCAGCTCGCGTGTGCAATCAGAAACACACCTGGTTACACTCTAAAGTAAAAATTAACAAATTAAGAACTATTTTTAGAGTTGGGGGGGGGTTTCTTTCAGTCCTCGGACAAGCGCGAACGTTTCGCTCTCATTTTGAAGATGTTACAGCTTCATTTCCGGTAGTTCAACTTGTTTGAGACGGTTGAACGTTCCGTTGGCTGAGACGAGACGCCCACGCAACCAGCTGGGAAAGCTTGCGAGCCCTCGCAAGCCCCCCATGGAAATGTAGTCATTGTCTGGCCAACGGCCCTTGAGTCTCAGCTGCAGTCTCTGGTTGGTGAACTCATAACCCATAAGTCTTCGCGACTTGCCGATGTGGAGCACGGAAACGTTTCTGCCGTGCCGGTCGTTGTCATAGAAATGGAGCCAACAGACAGGGTTTGTCGAAGTTACAGGAGAATATCTGCTGCCATCTGTTGGAAAGTGAATCATTTAGACATTAGACGCGCACGTCAAATATTCAACAAATAGACAATGTGACTTCTCCTCCTCATCAGTTCTCCATTGTCTGTCTTTATTGTTGTCTTTATTATTTATCATCGTAATACATTCTGTTCTGTTCAACATGATCAGAGTTGCAACTATTGCCATTGTCTTTCATTTGGTTTTGCTTTAGTTGTAATTTTAATACATAAGTATCCAAAGAAACACAGACAAAACATTTGAAATATGTATCTTTTACGAAATGTCAAAATTAAACGTGAAATGTTATGTATGAAAAGTTATTTTCACGTTTGAAGCTTTATATGACCCAGCTCTAGTGGGTCTGGCTAAAAAAGCATTTTCTTTCCACCTCATGCACGCTCAGATGACTGAATGAAACAGAAGTTCCACTGAAATCTGTGGCTTCCTCAGATGGACTAGTTTTTTTAATTACCTTGAGGACCAATTAGAATTCTTTTATAAACAGCAAAATATAGAAAGACTAAAAACTGATCATAATTATATTCATTGATGGGAGATACATACACATTGTACAGTTTTAAAGAATCTTTAGCTGGACAAGCTGAAACATTTAATTGTTCCACAGGACTCTTTTTGTTGAACTAATCTCATAACTTTTGTTGCTAATACATTTTGTACATCCACTGAAGCAGAGCAGTAATGCTTGTGTCATGCGGTTACTTTGAGTGATACATATAACTTTCATGACTGCTGACCTTTTTATAACATGACTTCTTTAACAGCTTAATTACAACAAAAAAGTATCCTACCATCAAGGCTGAACTCTTTAAACACATCATGCTCGGACAAATTAGAATTATAGATTTTGACAGAGTGTCATGATTCTTATATATAGGTAGTATAGAAAGTTACATTTGATATTTTAGTGCAGTGAGCGCACATTTAATGGACATCTTCTAAACAGCTACAGATGAAAAGAGCAGAACATTCTTGAGCAGAATGTGAGTGTTTCGGTTTACACTACAGAGCTATTCAAAACTCAAATGAAGATATGATTGAGGCTAGCGAGCCTTTTTTGTCCATATTTGATGCTGTAAAGTAAACTTTTAGACCTTTAATTTAACATTGCATCCGAGTTAGAGGATTTGAGCTCTCATCAAATGCTGTACGTGATACACTGATCTCTTGCTCATCAGAAGCTAACCAGCTTCAGTGAGGTGCCAGGTAAGCCAATAAGATTCCATCCACTTGCCATGTCACTCAGAATTTACAGCACAAAGTACAGCCCCAGAGTCTAAGTATACACTTAATCTATTTTTAAAATCCTCCAAACTCTTATTTAAAAAGCCTTGATCACGTTTATACCATATATAACATTGAACACACATTATAGATCCGCTGTTAGTCAGGTGAGAAGGTAATTGATCATAATAATTATTAGCAAACGCATCAAGCAGTAGACTTTAAGTCAGCCTCGATGTGGATTTAGCGGGAGTTTTGTGGAGGAGTGGGTACTCTGTTTTATACCTGTGCATAACAAGATTAGTATCCTAATCTGGGAGGAGTCAAGAATAGCCTTTTCTCCCCCCTGCTGAGTGTCAGAATGAACCTTTGTGTGGAGCTCACTGCAAAGGACGCAATTCCGCCCAGCACTGCCGTTCAAATTGTCCCAATACTTGATTCGTTATAGATGGCCTCAAAAAGATCCACATGGGATCCGTAAGGTGCTTGTGCTGCCCATCCTCTCAACACAGAGATAATCTGTTTAGGTTCAAATCAGGAGAGTCACAGGATTGACTTCTCACATAGCCGGAGAAGTAAAGGCAGCCTAAGAGCCATGAAGAAAGGTTTAAGAAACGCCGGCATATGTACCTGTGAGACATTTCTACTCTGAGAAGATGGCCACACACATCTCATCCCAATTGTTTCAGGTAAATCAACCTTTTTTGCTTTAATGTATGTGACCTACAATTTCTGTATTGTTTTATATTCCAGGGTGATTCGTTTTGTTTTTAATGAGGCACAGAACTGAAACGATCATTGACCTTTACACAGTGCCAACACTTTTAAGTAGATCATGTATGCTTTACATTTGACCTGATGAGATTTGCTATACTAATCTTTATTTATGACTGGGAATCTGTAGTGTGTTCTGAAATGAGCAGACGCACCTCGATCACTTAATCTCAAACAAATACTTTCTGTATGTATAGTGATTACGTGTTTGCTTATTTGGACCTGGACACTGATGAGACACTAACGCCAGAATTTTATACTGTATTTTACAATGAAAGTAACATTGTGCCTGAAATGTTTTACATTATGACAAAGTGTGTCAGAGAATAAAAAATTCTTTGTGTGTACAGGCTCTGCAATGACTGTTAACCTGAATGAATGTTCACATGGCATTCAATGTGAAGGACGCTGGTGGATCCCTGATGGAATTCAGTAAGTAAGCATAACGCCTCTTACAAAATGTACTTCCATGACTCGTTTTTGGGGCTAAGCAGCCACATCTGTGATTTCTCCTAACCAAATGCAGTGGTGAAGTACATCTCAAGTGTGTGAGAGGAGCAGCTATTTTTATCATAAAGTCCTGTTGACAGACTCGAAGTGCCAAGCAAGGATTAGACACTTCTTAACTATTTAGGTGTCAAAGTACAACCTAGATTTGACAGAGACAACAAATACTGACATGTGAAACTTGCAAGATGATTTCTAGGGTACCTAAATATTTTCTTTCCTCTGATAACTCATGTCTAAATCCTTTAGGCTTGGTTTCTGTGTAATTATTATTATTATTTTTTTCTTGTTCCGTTAAAATAACTGCAGTAAAAGCACCAAGAGCAAAATACACAATAGTAGGAGAAGCTATTCGACATGTCATCCCCGGACATATGCAATGCTCCATCGGATGTGGAGGAGAAACCTGCAAGTATGACAACCCAAGTTACTGGAGTGAGGACCAACAGGCCATAAAAGGCCTCTACTCATCATGGTATACATGCTTTGGCACTGCAAACTGGCTTCAGTATTGAGACACAGACATGTGGGACCTCAGATCTACTCCTCATACACCTCTTTGGCTGTTTTTTCAGGATTACTGACCATCTCCTTGCCATGTCCAGGCCCTCAACGGAAATTATCGAAAAGTATAACATAGTTGATCAGTTCAAAAGGTATTTGTGTCTTTGCATAGATGTTAGCTGATTTTAGAGGCTCCCGAGGAAAGCCGATGGAATGGCAATGATTAACTGCTCTCTGCTCTGTTTGGGTGTGTTTACTTGAAGGAGCGGCATTAAAACCGTGATCAATCTACAGATACCCGGAGAGCATGCAAGCTGCGGAAAACCTCTGGAGCCGGAGAGTGGGTTTTCATACCGCCCAGAGGTCTTCATGGAGAACAACAGTATGTGTTTAAGATGGCCTTTACTGGATGGAGATTGTTGTAAAGAGGAAACTAAAGCTTTTACAATTTCAGTTTATTTCTACAATTTTGGCTGGAGTGACTATGGAGTGGCTAATCTCACCACCATCCTGGACATGGTGAAGGTGATGGCCTTTGCTCTGCAGGAGGGAAAGATTGCAGTCCATTGTCATGCCGGTCTTGGCAGAACAGGTATATTAGAAAAAAAACATAAAAAGCATGAAAAATGAATACAATTAAGAACTTGGGCACATTTAGACCATTAATCTGAAAACCTTGCATCAAGAGTCTGTCCTTTTCTTTCTCTTCCCCTGCAGGTGTGCTGTTGGCCTCATTCTTGGCCTATGCCACCAGACTGACAGCCAACCAGGCTATTTTGTATGTGCGTGCCAAACGGCCGAATTCCATCCAGACCCGAGGTCAGCTGCGCTGCGTCAGAGATTTTGTTAAGTTCCTTGTCCCTTTGAGGAGCGTGTTTTCCTGCGCCCAGCCGAGATCTAACCCCCTCACGCTGTCCCAGTACCTGAACCGCCAGAGACACATTCTGCATGGCTCTGAGAGGAAGGAGCTGAGGCACCTGCCCAAGATAGTGCAGCTCGTGTGTAGGCTGCTGCTGGACATCGCAGAGAATCGGGAGGTGATTGAGGAGGACATTCTGGAAGCTCCGGATATTCACGACATAGAAATGACCCTCAGTGTCATCGAGCAAATGGAGCCGGATTTACTCGATAATAAGCCCCGCTTGCCCGGCTCGCCCACCTTACCCAGGCATTTCAATGAGCCCCCCATCTTCTACCATCGCAAGAGTCTGAGCTACAGTGAGTCTGACTTGAGGCGTCTGGGCTCACAGTTAAACCTCCTGACACAACCTCTGGCCTCCATGTCCAAGTCTGACGTCATTCTCCCGGCATCCCTGAGTCGAGTTCAGAAGAGCAACGTCTCCGAAGTGTCTACCGGCTCCACGGGCTCCCTCTGGCAAGTCAAAAACGAGGCAGGACAAAAAGATGGGACATTTGTTGTGAAGAAACTGAAAAAGAAACCGATTCAGCGAAGCGAATCATTTGGAAATCAGACCAACCAGAAGGATAGCATGCTGTCCAGATGGAAGGCAAAGCAGCGAGAGGAGCTGGGAGTGAACGGAACAATGTCTAAAGTGAGAGAGGACGAGCAGTCGGAGGTTCCCTGCATCACTCTGCAGTCCGAGCTGTCCCTGGACGCCCGGAGGCTGCTTGTGGCACAGGCATTGGCAGTGGACCTTTTTCTTGATGGGGAAGAAGAGCACAAGACCAAAGTGTTGGCCTGGCAGGTAACTAGTCTATAGAGTTGTTAATAGAAAACATGTAGAAATGCTGTCATAACAAAGAAACTCTATCTGTGTGGGAAATAACCCACTCCGTGGCCTTTCGGCTGAAATGTGAGCAGACAGAGCTGAATCAAGGCGGTGCCTGGGAGAGGCTGTGCATGGAGCGAGACCCCTTCATCTTGACCGGACTCATGTGGGCATGGTTGGAGCAACTGAAGGAGCCGGTCATCTCTGTCCATGATGCCCAGGCCCTAAGCCCCTACGAGACTGATGCTCAAACTGTTCTGGACACACTTGGCCAGGTCTGACCTCGCTCTGTTTCTATTCCAATTTAACAGGAATCCCAAAGTCCAGCGTAATAATTTAGGGATTAACGTGGGTTCTAAATCTCCTCTCAGGCCCCAAAAGAAACGTTGAGCTGCATACTGAATTGCATGGCTCAGATGCTGACTATATCAAAAGAGGTCGAAGATGCATTTCTGCATCGCACCATCAAGGCTTTCACGTGGGTAAGAAAGCTAGTTATTAACAGAATGAATCCAAATTTCATACTCATTTAATTTTGACACAACTGGTTTGTTTCTGTTGCCCTTTAACAGATGGACATCAGTTCTGAGGATGGGAGCAAAGTGTATGAGTCCATGAGCACAGTCCTGAGGTGTGTGCTTGGTGATATGAAGTCTGTGAGCAGCAGCCTGGAGGACGCTTAACTGTGAACAGATGGACAGCCAGTCGGCTATGTGGAGCCCACTGCATGCAGACAGGGAAAAGAATCTTTCCGTGCCTTCTGTCAAAATGATTTGGAGAAAAGAAAAGGCAATATTTGCTGTTGTAAAGTTATCAGATGTTTTTATTAAGTTGATGGGGACAAATGCTGATGCTAATTTGCCTTAGTTTTATTTCCAACTCAGCTTAATAGTTTAACTTACTAGAGATCAGGTGAGCAGAACATTTTGCGCATCGCATTACGCCTTAAACCATGTCACATTCAACTCTACAAACCGTTGTACAGTTTCTTAACAAGCATATTCACACAGTTGGCACTTGCCTTACCCATACTATTGTGTTTCTTAACTTTATTAAGAAACACAACATTCTCTTTTGTTTTTGTGAAAATATGGTCCTATCAAAGAAGATCCATTTTGAGTTCATAATAAAACTCAAATGTTCATAATAAACACAGTTCATAATGGAATCCAAGTCTCCTCTTTCCAGTGGGTGGTGTAAGATCCATTCAGGATTTGCCCGGTGGGACTGGGATATTCAAGATGTGAAAGAATACACTTTGAGGACATCTTTGCCATCTTTCCCTTCCGCTGAGGCCACGATGCTGGAGTAGTCACAGGCAACATGTGTGAACCCTCTGCCAGGGGGACAAGAAGATGGGGGAAATATCATATATAAAAACGTTATGGCAGACACAGGGAACAATGTCACATAGGCGGTTAGCAATGATCCACATCTGTATATGCAAATACAACAGCTGTCCACACGTCACAGGCAGTGAAATCTGACAGAATGAGGTACCTGAACATTGTGTGAGTGCCTCCCAGCAAATGGTACTGACTCTCTAGGGCATGCCCATGGTCCCCGTCCTTCCTCCACGTCAACACTCGTAAGGAGAGGTCCTGTGAGGCTGTCACCACACGAAAACTATCCTGTAAATATGAAGAAAACAAGGTGGATACACCAGCCAACTGTAGTCATTAAAAACCTTTTTTTTTTTTTAAAAAAAAGCTGAATTAAATTGAACTGTTAAATCAAACAAAAAAAATCTTCCTTTATATGTTCCTTACATTCCATTTAGGAAAAAGAGACTCTCTTAATTGTTTTACATCTAAGCAAAAAGGGACTACAGCAAATGACTCTTTTTCACCATATTAGAAGTCATAAACTTTCCTTTTATTTATTTTTTTATTCATTCTTTTTTTAATATTGCAGGACAGGGCGACAGGGCAACAAGCACTCCAAACTTCTCCAAATCTCTCTGAACCTGAAATGAGAAGCATCCTACCACGCATATGGATGAGATGGGCATAATGTGATCTTTAAAGCTAGAGAGCAGGGCTCCTTTCAGTGAGTACACCAACAGCTGCTCATCCACTGCCAACACTAAGCAGTTGGTGCTCTTGGCCTCTAGAAGGAATGTTGACGAACTTGGGCTCAATGTCAAGGGGAAGGACTCCACCTGCTGGACTAATAAAGAGAAGACTGGATAAGATAAGCGTAGAAAGGAGCGGAATGACAAACAGTCCATTTTAAGAATTCATTTTGAAAATGATTTGCCACTGGACTATGTTCTGGTTTACTCAAGTTGCTAAAAGTAGTATGGCTGGCATGTTAGTTCAACTTTCTCTTGGATTTTCCCTTAAATATCACTAACCAACTGTCAAACTCTGCAGAACCTGGATTAAAAATTCAGTGATCCCATGCCAGGAGGACTCACCAGCTGACTACTGTATCCCTATGAGCAGGCATCGGATCTAAAGCAGTTTTCAAGTCATTATGCACATCAGGCCTCACCCTGGATCTCAGACTTGTACTTCGTCTTTTTAATGCTGACGTCGAAAACAGAGAGGGCTTTGTTGTTGTGTCCGTGCTGACTGTGGTGGAGGATGGCCAGTCTGGCAGGCTGTGTGGGTATGAAGACAGCGGCCTGGCAGCCGGACACTGGCACAGACTGGCACAGAGGATCTTCGTCTTTAGACGGAGAGGTCAAACTCTCAGTGTAGACCACCTGGCAACAAAGGGAAACCCAGAAGTCCACAGGCAGACATGCTTTAATATCTATTCCCCAGCTGTACTATTTGCGCCAAGGAAATGGGGCAAAAAGAAAAAAAGAAGAGAAAAAAAACAGGACCGGAGCAGGAAACACACACATACGCCCATTCTGTCAGCCGCAAATACCTTTGGGCTTAAGTCATCATTGTCCTTAGTTCCAGCAGTGATCCATTTCTTGTCAGGTGAAAGTTGAAGTATGTTGACTTTAAAGGTGTCACACACCATTATGTTGGACTTTTCAGTCAAAGTAAAATCAGCCAGTGTGCGCACTGATCCCTGACTGGTTCCTACCTGGAGGAAAGCGCAACAAAGACTAATGCAGTTTGATCAAAAAGACAGCTCCACAATGACTCTCGAATCCATAAACTCGGTTTCGGGTAACTTACCGTGAGGAACCAACCATTGTTTGTGGTGTACTGCAGTAGTGAGCAGTGGGGAGACGCGGTGGGAAAGGAGGCCGTCTCCTGGCCGGTCCGGCCCTGCCAGGTCTTAACGAGCCCTGTGCAGTCTGACGTGATCACAACCTCCTTCTTATGATCACAAACCATCCCGGTCAACGGACTCTGCACAGGACTGCTCCACAGGAGCTCACACTACGAGAAACAAGGGTGTGTCATTTTAGAGACAGTATTAGGAGTTTAGCAAACCACATCATTTAAAGTGACTGGCTTAGTTTGGAAGTAGAGGTTGTAAACTAATTCATGTCAGATTTAAACACAAATATGAATATCTTTGTGGATCATACAAATACATCCATTTCCAGGTAGATTTAAAAAAGACATAAACTTTGCAGCACTGCAGAGTAATAGTTACACTGACATTTTGGATGTTCCATGCTCGGACTGTACCATCGGTGGAAGCACTGCATACTACAGGGCTGTTGTCCCAGAGGTCCGGAAGCTGGCTTGAATTCCCCTGTAGGTATGCAAGACCTACCACCCTGCCTGGTCAGACCAGAAGTTTAACACACAGATGTGATGAGAGGGAAAATCAAGTTACGCACAAGAGATGCAGGACAGAAAAAAACTAAACAAAGGAGCATACCTGTGTGCCCTCTCAGGCTTTTGCAGGTGTAACCTCCCGAGCGGCCTTTCGTCATTTTCATCTCCAGGTGGGATCGCTGCAAATAATATCTCTTCCAGGAGTGACTTCCGTCTTCCTTCTGCAGGGCAGCCGGGTTACAGAAACTCCAGCGCTGCAGACACAGCCTCCTGAGCCGAACACACAAATGGGGGATTTTGTTTTTATCGCTCTGTGCTATTGTAAACATAAAGAGTTGTTGCCTAAACTGCTAAATACCCATTTGGGTCCATGAGCTTCACATGCTGTGCAGGAAAAAGAGATTGTTAATCAAATCATGACAAATGTGCCATAAATGTAGCAGCGATAATTATAAACAAAACGTGGATCAAGTAAGGCAAGAGGAGCAGCAGGGGGAGGAAAACCAAAAGCAGTGGTCTCTGAGGAAATGACTGGGTATGTTGTGAACCTGAGGCAAAGATTTTGAGTTAAATCCACAAGCGGTATAGCTGCATCTTACAGTAAATTACAGCATACTACATTTTTTTCTTTACATGTGCTGAAAATGTTTTGTATGATCGGCTGTAATCAACACTTCCCATAAAAAGGAGGCATCGAATTCCATGAGATGTGCCTGAAAGGGTGATTATCAGCAGTTTTAAGTTTTTGTAGAAAGAGTGAGAGGGAGAAAGGCTCCATCATTGGAATGTACATGCAGAATAATAAGCAATGTAAAACTGAGTGTATTTTACAGACTAATGGAGATGGATGTAATCATCTGAATTAAGCCACAAAGAGAAGCAAACACGGCAATGCAATCTAAACTATTCTTAAACTCAAAATAATTACTATATTCAACTGAAAAAGAGTCAAGAATAATGAAGTAAACCGTTTCTGATTCAATTGAGAGAAAATCGCTCTGAAATGCGTTCATGAGTTAGATCATATAATTGAACCAATCAGTTCTGATGTGAGTGGGGCTGCTTTTGTTGCCACTGGTATTTAAAACCTTATTTGAAGTCGTGTGGAATGTTTTGGTGGTTTGATCCGGATATCAGACTTCTTGGTCTTTGTCTTTTTTTTTTTTTTTTTTTTTTTTTTTTTTGGTGGGTGGAGCGTTTTTCTTTTTTTTATTGACTTAAGTACTTGTCAGCGATTGGACAGAAATGTAACACAATATTTATCCACACAAGATCACCAGGTAATTAAAACAATATAAACAAAGCTAATAACTCACCTCCATAACCAAGGACTCTCTATAGTTTCGTGCCACTCCTGAAAGTACATAAAATGAGTCAGACACATATGATGTTAAATTTCTTACAGCGACTTCCGCAAATCCCACCTTACCTTGCACACGCTCGAAGCACTGATTAAGTCTTCCTCGCTCAGAAAGGTGAAAATGTGTATCAGACAGTCACTGATCAGAGGCTGGTGGTGTGGATCCATACTGATGTCAAAATGTACCACCTTAACCAACTCCTGTGGAGTCAAAACGTCAGCACAACACCAAATTTGACAGAGCTACGGGAAGCGCGCAGGGACAGGGCCGGCGTCTTACCTGCAATGTCACAGCTTCGCCACCAGAGGCCGCCATTGTCAAAGGCAGCGGGACCCGGGAGACGTCGGGCAGAGGCGCACTTTGGGGTCGCGCGCTCACCGGACGCGTCGAAAGACAAAAGGTCAACGAATCCTTCTTTTAACTAAACGTGATAATGACATCAATAAAATAAAAAATCTAATGGAAATACAATCGCAAGTGAAAACAGAACCAATCAGGAAGGAATCTCTTTTGTCACTTTGTCTCGACTTTTAAACCACATTTACTCATGAACGTTGTGGAGTTACAGGGATTTGATTTGTGTTTCTTAGACAAAAAATAAAACAGCGTTGAAGATAGCAAACACACAACAAAATACATAGGGTATGCTCGTAATTAATAACAGCTCCAATAGTCAAGGTGAATTCTCAGCAGAGCAGTCTGCCTCTGTTTGTGTGACAGTGTGTGCGTATGTACGTGTGTGTGTGTGCCTGTGTGTGCGTGTGTGTGTGTGTGTGTGTTGAGATTCAGCCCTGGCGGGATTCTTCAGCAGGGCCCCATGTCTCCTGTGAACACGCCCCAGATAGATGAGGCAGATATATAGCCGGGACCTGCGGGTAGCAGAGGCACCGGGAGACAGCAGAGATAATCGCACTTGCTCACCCTCGAGGGGTTTACCTGGGACACCCTCGCAATGACCAGAGGGCCAAGCCGAAGGGGGCCGCGCACGGGCAGTCTGGATGCTATCCCGTTCGGCGGGTTGTAAAAGTTCCCGAGCGTCCGCAGCTTTGGATGCGTGTCTTGGGTCCGGACTTCCCCTGGAGTTACCTGTGCCGCCGTGAGCGCACCGAGTTCCTCATCAGCTCCGCAGGTCGGTGCAGGAGCCGCCGAGAGCTGGGCCGCGATGAGTCGGAGAACGCGACGCTGGATTCTACGAGTTTTGCTTTGCTTGGGGATTGTTTACTTGAAAATTGGGTAAGCTTTGTTGGTTTGATATCAGACTTTTCTGAACGGTTGTTCCCAGAGGCGGAGGACTTAGGGGAAAACACACTGACAAATCCAGCTGTTGTAAGACCTTCAGAAACCTCTGCCGAGTCCCACATTTCCTCATATGCAGGTAGATGATTTAATACAAGACAAATAGAAGGTTAGTAAGGTGCACCGATTCGTAACAGCTTGGTTCTTATTAATGGGTCCCTTTTCACACCTTAAAAGATGGTCAAACCCATAGTCGTTCCAAGAATGGAGCAACAATGTAATTAAAAAGTATAATATTTAACAACTTTACACACAGGCCTTTCAAAGATGATATCAAACGTTTTTGGATCATTTTGCTCATTGACAAGTAACCAGGACAAGCATAAAGGCTCAAACCGGACGGGCTGGTGGCGTCCTCTCTCAGTTCTGTCCATCTTCATTCGCAGTGGCTTCTCGTCGGTGGTGGCCCTAGGTGCGAGCATAATCTGTAACAAGATCCCCGGTTTGGCCCCCAGACAACGGATTATCTGCCAGAGTCGCCCCGATGCCATTATCGTCATCGGAGAGGGAGCCCAAATGGGCATTAACGAGTGTCAGTTTCAGTTCAAAAACGGGCGCTGGAACTGCTCGGCGCTTGGAGAGAGGACCGTCTTCGGAAAAGAGTTGAAAGTGGGTATGTTGCTGTCTGTTAACGTTTGTTCACAGTTAGAAAACTTATTTCTAGTGAGCACCATTTATCATCAGTTTATCAGCAGTATCACCAGGGCCAGATGGGCTATTTCTCCATGTATTTACGGCCAGTTGTTGCTTTTTTCCCCCTCTTGCACACAAAAGTAAAGACAAATAGTGTTTGGAAAATCTGAACTGTATCAGTTTGACTGTTATAGAAGTACAGAATCATACACAATCTGTTATGTGGTTAATCTGATCTCTTTTGACACTGAGGCATCCTCCCTCTTTTGTCTGTTGTGATCATCTCTGTTAATTGTACGCACTTTCTCATGCATACAAATGATACGGATCATCAAATATCTCTCACTGCTGCAGCCAAGGTATAAGAATTGTCCCCCGGGGAGCCCGCATCATTTACATCAGGCCTAGTTTTGCCAGCCTTTTCCTTGAGTGGGGCTTTTCTGAGCATGTATAAAAGGCATTTGAAGCCAGCATTGGAACAAAGCTCTTGTGAATGTTGGCAGCCTTTCCTTTCAGCCGGGGAGAGTCTCCAGAGGCACATTTTCACTGGTCTTTATCCTGTCTTGCGATAGGTGCCGTGGCTCTCACTGTAAAGACGTAGACCTTTCCACGGGTATAAATTACAGTCAAGAACTGCCAAGAGGAAAGTAAGACTTAAAAGGGCAAAATCAGAGACCCAAATTAGTCTAAATCATCCTTCCAGCTCCTGAATCACCCATCTTTAGAAGAAGCAAAACCTTTGTTTGGAGCTTTGTATCTTTTTTTGACATTTACTATGATTATATTCATTGAAGACAGTTGAATATTGATGATTCTGAGGATACTGACCAATGTCAAGAAACATGAACATTATCGAGTCAGTAACTAATAAAGTTCTTTGGATGGTAACAAGAGGTAGAAGCAGTATTATAGCAAACTGACTTTTTGAAATAATTTTGGTAAATAACTTTTTTCTTCTCCTGGCTAAAACATTTAAATAAAAAACAAAGCATACACACAATTACTCCTAGACACAATGGTCAGCAGCTTCGGCCAGCTGTTTGAGGTATTGTTGTCTTCTGCTGCTGGAATAAAAAGATTATCTCTTCATGCTGCTGAACTGTGAATCTGGTCCATTATGAAAGAGAGGTTTTGGCCTATGAAGAGTTTTCATTTTCGTTTGAGTCTGCGCTTTGGACAGCCATACCAAATAGATTGGTTTCACTGATCAGATTAGCGTGGAAGGCGAATGCTTTTAAATGAGCACCATTGTTGGCGCTCAGACTGAGGGAAGCTATGTCCCTCGCATTTGTTCTTAAAGCAAAGGACGAGCCACCCAGCGGACATATTGCCGTTTTGAGGTGCACCTTGCAGATTTCAGATATTTTCCTCATCAATCGCGTTGGTATTGGAAGGCCGTGGTTACACTGAGTTCTCTGAGATGAGATCCACGCAAACTAAGGCCAAATCAGGAGCTTCATGTGTGACGGTAAACTGCGGCTCTTTGTTAAACCTTTTTATTAAAAATCTTTCATCTCCCAGTGCAAGGTTGTGAAGAATTCATACCGTCTCTTGTGGTGAACCCATGCACTCTGAACTGAAGGCGGAAAAAATTAACAACGGGGCCGTCAGAACAGACTGACTGCTGTGACACACCTTCTTTTTTGGCTCAAAGCCCATCCAGTCTATAAAAACGTCCACATAATTGATGCCTCAATATGAGCTTTTTTTTCTTCAATGGCGAGGGCACACATCCAAGATGTTTATCAGAAACATGGCAGCTTTACATAGTGAGCCGGGTGGCAGGAGGAAGCAGAAAGAAGGCCTGATGTTTGTTTAGGACAAACAGTGACAAGAGGAGTTTATTTACACATAGATATGATGGATGTTGTAATCAGTGTTAGCAGTTTCCTGTTTGCCTGATAATGTATCATAGATTGTCAAATTATGAACTTTACTTGTTGATAATGTTCAGAAACGCACGCTTTTTATTTAATTCCGAGCTTTTCTTTTTTTTTACATTATGTTATGTAGGGAAAAGTCTTTGCTTTGATGCAGAGTTTGGGTTCATACAGAATACATCTGCAGAACTCTCTCTTGACTCGTCACTTGGACGGATATTTGTGCTGCTGGAATCGTCTGTATTGAAAAGTCCGGTCAGATTAACCTTTACCTATTTGTCTGATTTATCGATATTTCCGTGTGTGTAAATGATTTCTTAGTTGGACGTGGGTACAGATAACACCAGAAAAAAAAATTGGATTCGACCACCTTATGAGTTCACACACAATGTAACAGCTTCCAAGTGGATCGATAGCCCTTCCTTGCCGACAACCCTGTTATTCATACAGCTTTGTTGACTATACCGCCAGCAGACATTTTGGTTCACGGGCAGGACAGTTTCCAGGTCAGGTTTCAAAACACTGCAGCCCTTGAGTGATATGTTAGTAAGACTGTGATGTAAGCACACATTCAGTTAATAATTTATCTGTTTTGCCTCTTTTAAAACCCTTCTACATGCCTGTTCCATTCCTTTGAATTGAGAGAGACACACAATAATCTTCTCAATTTATAAATCTGAATGTATCCCTGTTATATTTCATTTTGCACCTTTTTTTCCTGCTCCCCTAGGCAGCAAAGAGGCTGCGTTCACCTATGCCATCATTGCGGCGGGGGTTGCCCATGCCATTACAGCCGCCTGCACACAGGGCAACCTGAGTGATTGTAGCTGCGACAAGGAAAAGCAGGGTTTCTACAGTAAAGACCAAGGATGGAAGTGGGGAGGCTGCTCGGCAGATATCAGCTACGGCCTGGGCTTCTCCAAAGTTTTTATTGACGCTCGGGAAAGCAAGCAGAATGCCAGGACGCTCATGAACCTCCACAATAATGAGGTGGGACGCAAGGTGAGTGGAGACCCAAATCTACCAGACTTTAGTGTTCTTGTGAATTAGAATTAAAAAAGCCTCAATTTTCTCAAACAGTCTTTTGGAATTAAACATGGTGGTGAAGCTGTAGATCTCAGTGTGTTAACAGTCTCTGCCATGCTTTGGTGTGGGTGAACCTTCGCCAGCGATATGGGCACCGGGGCCAGGCTCAAACAAGAAGTGGAATAAAGGGCGGCTTTTAGGAAAGAGCTGTCTAAGTGGCAGGGTTTGATTACAGCCCAGATCCCTGCTCTGAAAACAGATTGACACTGTACAAAAAGGCATTAGCCCAGTCCCTCCGTGTTTTGCACCACTGGGACCGTATACGGTTACCATTATGACAATCAGGAGCCGCCATCCCACCCAATCATACGGACCCACATCAGGTGCGGTGTGATTGCACGTCCACCTCGGGGGTGTTTACAGTTATTTAAAAAAGTAACATGGCTGTGGACTTGGTAAATTCTACTTGAAATGTCTTCTAAAACACTTGGTATAAATCACATAGTTCTGCTGAGCAATCGGCCTTTCTTGTTGTAAATCACAAACAGCAAAGCAATTGCAGAACGTATCATTTCATGTGAGCAAGAAAACGTTAAAAAAAACATCAGTTGTAGCATAAAAATCCAAGAGAAGGCCCTCATTTGATAAAATACCTAGGAGAACAATTTATCCGGATTGTTTTCATTCAAATGCTCTTCCGACATGCATGGTCGCAGAACACTGCAGAGTGACAAAGAGACTCCAGCCGGTCTAGATGTTGGATACTAGGTAGACAAATGTGCCAACGTAATGCTTAGATGTAGTGGAGAATAAAGAGCCAGCGTTGCCGAAGTTAAATGATATCCTCTCCCTGACTCAGACCAAAGAAAGCCTGATTCACCCAGCCAACACGTCAGAGCCGGCGGCTGAAAAGCCCCTTCAAACACAATTGTGCGGGACAGATCGTTTTCGACATGCATTTCACATCCATGAATTCAAATTGGCTTATCTGGACAGCTAAATTGCCTCCCAGGGAAAAGATTGTACTCGTGGATCCAAACTTTGAGCGGTCTCACTTATTTCCCCTTTCTCTCTGCTAATAAATAGACTCTCTGTTTTGATAGCCACCCCTCCTTTATTTATGCTAATCAAAAGCAGTGACACTGGGCAGGAGCGCCGTTCACAGCTCCCCGGTGGAAGACGTGCAGACAATGGCTGTCACAAGTGTTAGTCACAGAACAACTGATGGATCGGGGAGTTGAGGCCAAGGTTTTTATGAAGTGGTTTGCTCAGGGAAAAGTTCTTTCTTTTTTGTCCTTGTTCACATGTCTGTATTTGGGGTTTGCTGTTACAGCTTTCCTGCCAAGATCACAGATATAAATTTTTCTCAAATGGCTTTCGGACAACAGATTGCATACCAAGCACCTAGCATTTTAGAAAAAGGGAAATTGCAATTGACCTTGTTGCCAAGGAAAACTTCAGTGGCACTTCTCATTGTCATCGGCTCAGGGTTTAGTGCTAATCCTAGTCACTCGGCGCCTTGTACAGTCACTCTTGACTTTTGCGGGTTGTGTGTGGTGACTACACACACAGAGCCTGAAATCCGATACATTATTTTGGCTTCTGTGTATATGGTATCACAGTGCCGTGTTCTGGGGTTGTATTTAATCCCCAGCTACGGTGTATTTGTAAGTCACATTTTTCAAAAACTGGTGTCACAAGGAAATGCACGGGTATTTTAATGAAAGGTTTTAGAATAAGTACGGATATATATTACTTAAAATCTACACTTAGTCTGATTTAAGGTGACATGGCTAAGACAAGACACTAAGACTCACAGATGAAACATTTTCCGGTGTTACCGAGTTGCTTTTCTGTGTTTAGATTCTGGAGAAGAACATGCGGCTGGAATGCAAGTGTCATGGCGTCTCGGGCTCCTGCACAACCAAAACCTGCTGGACTACACTTCCCAAGTTCCGCGAGCTGGGCTACATTCTTAAGGAGAAATACGCCTACGCCGTGCACGTGGAGCCAGTCAAACCCAGCCGCAACAAGCGCCCCAAATTCCTCAAAATCAAGAAGCCTTCCTCTTACCGGAAGCCCCTGGATACAGACCTGGTGTACATAGACAAGTCGCCCAGCTACTGTGAAGCCGACCCCGTGACGGGGAGCCTGGGCACGCAGGGCCGGGTGTGCAACAAGACGATGATGCAGCACATCAGCGGCTGTGACCTGATGTGCTGCGGCCGGGGATACAACACGCACCAGTACTCGCGCGTCTGGCAGTGCAACTGCAAGTTCCTGTGGTGCTGCTACGTCAAATGCAACACCTGCAGCGAGAGGACAGAGGTCTACACGTGCAAATGAGAATATTTATTGGATGGTGTGTGCGCGTGAGTTACGATGGATGGTTTTTGTTTTTTTAGTTTTCACGGACCAATTTTACAAAAAAAAAGACAGGAACCAAAAGGCTGCTTTTGTGGTCTTTGGATACACAGTGAGCAACTACTGTGCTGTGTGAGCAGCGAGCAGAAGACGGGGCGTCACGGTTCTTTTTGCACACAGAGCTCTTCAGCCCTCTTTCGGGGTAGTTCTTTGTGATGCTGTCTCAAAACGGCATTGCATAAAACTGTTAGGAGAACGATTTAACTCTGGCGAATGAGACTGGGTGACCGCAGTTTGGGTCACTGAAGCACGATGTCAAGACTTTAAGCTATGTGGATGTCTACTGACTTTTTCACTGTTTGGACTTTGCCAATGCAAATGAATGATGGTGGATGTGATGCTGGGCAGGACACACTGCTGTAGTTCTCACCCCATGTGCACAAATGAAATGACACAGCCATTTGGAATATTTAACACACTGTATTTAGAGAATGGAAACTATTACTATTAATTTATTCTATAAAGAACTACTGATTTTGTCCATTATGGATAAGAAATAACTAAATATCATGAGGTTTTAGTTTATTAAAGCAATGAAACATGTCCATAGTTAACACACTGGATTTGAATCTTTTTGGAAAAACGTCACATTCTAGAATAATGTTGTTCCAGAGGGAACCACTGTGGGCCACTCAAACCGAACTTCTTGCCTTCTTATGAGTTTGTCTTCCCTCTTTTTGCTGCTAGTCTAGAAACTCCCACTTGTTGAGATTGAAAAGTAAGTGCTGCATTGACACTCTTCAGTGGCAAGACTCACTTCTAGCTGAAATAACTGGAATCATTGATAAAAAAAAAAAAACAGGCACATTTTCCATGTTTGGTAAATAATGGTTATAGAGTATATATTTGTAAAAGCTTATTTTTATATGAATGTTTTATTTATATCTTTTTTTGGCATATTCAGTGTCACACACAGATTCTGAGATTTTCTTTAAACCCCAGTGAAAAAAAAAGGCTGATATTTGTAAGTTGGCCCAAGCTGTCACTGCCTTAGCTGTATATTGTAAGTGAAATAGACTGTTTGTATGTGTCTGTGTTCAAACATTTGTGTTTACTGCATTTCATGACTACTACTGATGGAATACAGGAACAGAATAACACTAACAAGACGTAATTTTTCATTATTGCCTCCTTGCACGTCACTGATATATCACTGTTCATGAGAACAAAAAAACAAAAAAACAATTGCAAATACCAAAAACAAAAAAACACACAAAAAAAAGATCGAACGGGACTATTTTGCCATAATCAATCCTATGTATTTGAATAGCTGGGATATGGTGTGAATTAGTGAGGGGAATTATCTTGGTTGTTCATTCGATGTGAATAGATCAACAATAGGGATTGTTTTACTACTAAGTATGGTTCACACTGAATCTTACATAGTATCCATGTTGAGGTAAGGACCACTGTATGGGGCTTTAAAGCGCCATAAGATAAAGATAAATGTCTGATTATGTGGTCACCATAGAGATGAATTGACTCTTAGACGACAAGCACAATGTGTGCAATAGTTGGATAAAAAAGAGATGTTCTTTGAGAGGGGAAAGTTATTCAGGCTTAATTGAGGGTCCATCTTGCCGACTGGGAAGCAGTTGAATGTGTGAGGGGAAAAGTACTTGTGCCCTAATAGTAGGGTACCGCTGTAATTGATGAGGCTGGCTGGGCAGACGTGTCACAGTGATGACTTGCTCAGTTGGGGGAGTGGGAGCTGTCAGGTGATAGATGACTCGCACATCTGCTTCATTCTCTCCAGGGCCACTAGTTGCTACAACAACTCCAGTGCAGCGGAGAAAATGCAGGGCGGTCTCCAAGAGAGGCCGGCCAACGTGTCAGGGAAATGTTAACGATGCTAAGGCCCACAGTCGTTACAGATTCCACTCTCATCGGCCTGGAAGTGGGGCGAGGAGATGGGCCTGAAGGTGTTGATTGAAAACCTGCTCCCGATAATCTCCTCGGACCGGCGAATGTTGCTTGTAAAGTTCTCACCTGTTTTGGGATTTTTGAGAATTTTCCCAGTGAGGACACACATTCTTAATGAAAATAAAACTGAGAGGGAGAACTGAGAAATCAGGTTTAACTTACAGTAGATAAGCCAAATCGTGTATCAGTGTCAGTGATAATCTACCCAGAAAAAAGAGAAAAGGGTGTGAAGGGATAATAGCAGAGGCTTGTCTCCGTCTGACAAAAGCTTTGGGCTTTCATAATATTGATACAAAAGACGTTTATAAGAAAGGGCAGCTGCTCAAAAAGCTCTGGTTAAAACTAAACTAGGGTTTTGTGCGCGGGCCTCGCATCACACTATCTCACGAACAACACACTTGAATCTCAGAGTCGTTAAAGCGTGTCATTTATTTACTTTCACCTGCAGTATTCTAATATTCAAATGGAAGTTTTGCATGGATGCTCTGAATGTGGCCCTCTAAAGTTACGAGCTTACCTTAAGTTTTGCTAATGCAGATTAATAGGCTTTGGAACCAAGATTCAGACCATCAAACCTGTTATTTGCTGCATGAAACGTCTTCTTTCAAGCAAACAATGAAGTTTAGCTACTAGATCTGGTAATCCACCTGCAGTGTTTCCCAGCCAGGTGCAAAGCACCACCACACAGAGTCCACAGTCACTTCATCCCAGTTGAGTCACAACCACAAAATGCCACCTTCTTTGATATTTCAGCCTATGTCAGACAGCCTGAAGGATCACTGAGATCCTGATTATACTCTTAGCTGTGTTTCTCCATAAACAGGACCAGACCCATGCCAAGATGTACAGGGGTGTAATATCCATGTTGCTCTGAAGTGGAGTTGAGTTACCCTTTGGAGTTTTGTTTATGAAGGCAAACACACACACACACACACACACACACACACACACACATGCTCACCCATCACCTGTGGTAATTGCAAATTGGTGGTAGCAGCAGATTTATGGTCGGTACTCTGACTCACTCCCTTTGTTATTGTTGGAGGTCTGTCACAGCTTCCCAATCTGCTCTCATGACCTGTTACATCAGGGCCGCCCGGCACTGAGCTCCAGCCAGCCATTAGAGCCAAAGCCGGCAATGAGTCTTTAACATATTTAAACGAGACACTTCCTGCTCATTAGATCAGCCTTGAGTTATAGCTGACATTCAAATGTATTTCATGATGCAAGCATTCGTTGAAACCATTGAAAAAACATGGAATATACATATACTGATATATCATACACATACATTTTTTGTTGATCTATTTTTGGAAATGCCCTCTATTTAATTACCATCTGCAGATTCATCAGAATCCTTTGTCCAGTCTGCTCTCCAACTTTGTATGACTGTGGTAGCAAGTTACTCATGAAAAACAGATTACATCTTGGATTTACTTTCCAAAGAAAATCTATGAATACTAGCCTTGCCAGCAATGAATAAGGAAATGACTCATAGTTTCGCTCTTAAGGAGCTGTTAAATCATTCATCTTACAAGGCCTTTATTAACCCATAGCTCTGACTATTTGTGTGAATTATTCTGTTTCAACAGATTCCAGAACTTTACTCAGACAAGTGGACAACCCTAAAGACAATAATTTGAAGGAGGAGGAAAAAGAAAATATGCTCTTCAGTTTTTCTTTCCCCTTCGCTCTCTTTGACCATAAATCTTCTGACACATGATTATGTCAGTCATACTTTTGTTTTTCCTCTGGTTGAGACATGCACAAGCACCTGAGCGCTGCACACTAAATTGCAGAGCACAAGGTTGTCTTTATGCGATTCCAGAGATACTGTAAGAGTGCAGAGCTCATTCATGCACTCCCTTAACTGCGCGCTGTTTGAAACTCTGCGATGAAAGCCAGATAGCCAGATAGTCAACAATATCCACTCCCCACAAGAGAGATCCACAACTGTTTGGCCCTCACAGGGTCTATCTGACTTCCATGGTCTATCTGATTTAACTGGTAAACACATGGTCAAATAGCGCCTTCAGGGCATTGTGAGTGGCTCTAAGGTTAGGGCAAGCTGGATAAGCCCTTTGGAGGGATTTTTGAGGGTGCCATTTATAATGATTTAAACAAGTAAACCAGCCCGCTTAACCTGTCTTTAAGGGCTTTAGAAAATGGTAAAACATGGAGCGGAAATGCACCCGGGAAATGTTGTAACACACAATTTTGGTGAGCTTTTTCAAAGTCGGCTTTGATGGTGTGTACCAGTGTATCTCTGTGTGATCTGAACACCCCATATGATACTTTTCTTGTTTTTGGAGTGGTTTGGAACTGGGACATGGAGGGCCCTCATACCTGTCCCCCCACACAAGACGTCACCTGAGCTAAGCTTACAGTAATCCTCCGACGTCCTGACACGGGATGTTTTGAACAAAAACACCAAACTCACTACCACCCCCGTAAGACTCAGGGACGCTTAAGAAATACCAAAGATCATCATCCAGCGTCATGTGCCAGTCGGCCCGTCATGTGAATCCTTCATCTGACAGCTTTTCCTCACCACTGCAAGAAAAAGCTGGCATCTGCCCTCCACGGCTTGGTTTTTTCTTGTTGATTAGATGAATAAAAAACTTTTGGGAAACTTTTGAGGAAACATAGGCGCAAAGGAGGACACTTTCATACCACCTCATTTAACCGCTCAGACAGATTTATCATGTCTACATACCTTTTTTTTTAAAGTTAAATAGGTGAAGGTGCACAAACAAGTTGCTGGCAAGTAAACATTCTGCGTGTACTACACGGATGGTGTCATACCTTCCAAACTCCTGACTCGTGGCGGAGTTCAGAAAGAGTTGCAGTGAGTTCTCTGTGAGCATCTTGTAACCTGTCCAGGCATGCTCCTAAATGTATCATTGCAGAAAGCCATGAAACAATTTGAGCTGATGCTGCCAGTTTAAATAACTAAACAGTGTGGTCAGAGCTATTATATAATTAATCTTCTCAAGCTCTCCACTCATGCTTTGCCAAGATTTGGAAACACCCTCACCTTCAACCAAAACGAAGTAAGCAGATACCTGAAAGTACCTCTTTTGATATGTATCCCACAATGCAGGTGACATAAGGGTTTTGAAGTCTGTGCCGAAGACCTTTTCAGTCATGTTATCTTCATTTCATTCCCTGCTGCTGGGCTGAAACGCATATTCCATAAAGGGCTTTGAAAGGAAACCATTTTGCACTGATAACACACGGAAAATGAGCTCTGAACAATTAACCATTTATGTGCATGGGTCAGAGATCCACCTCACAATGTGGTTAATTGGACACACAGTCCTTGACACTGATGTCATGAACTGTAATAACCACTTGAATGTGGGTTTTATGTCTGTGGCTCCCTGTAAATAACAGCCAGTGTTGGCTGTAAACAAGCCTGCTGTCTGACGGGTGGTATATCAGGTCATTTTGCTCATTCCTTCAAACTAAAATATTTCCATTCATCCACTCCTATCCCACAATGCATCACTATTAAGTCCCTAACTCGCTTTAAAGGAAAAGCTGATTTGACACAAGTGGGTAAGTGCACTGTGTGACCTCGGAGTCACGGAGGTTGCCCGGTGACAGTTGTAGATGAGGCTGTGACAGTGGTGGATGATTCTACAGTTCAGCACAGGGTCAGAGGTTTGTCTGTGGGGCAGGGGAACACAGCTGGATGCTCTGCACTGAGGTCAGCTTCAGTGATGGTAATGAGATAAAGAATAGGACAAAAGGGAGACAGCATAAAGAGGGCATTGAAGAGGGGGGGGGGGCTCACTTTCACCCATCCTTAATGATTTTAGAGAGGCTTTATACCTACAGTATGTTTTTGATCATTGTAATGGTATAGCTGTTATTGTCTTCGCTAAACAGAGCGCAGGCATCATAAATGGCTTTTTTTAAGGGGAAGGGGGGTGGCAACTGTTTTTAGTGAGCGTGTCCCCCTGGCCTTTGCAAAATCCAAAGCCAAAGCCTGATGGACAGGGACTCTAAATACTGTGCCAGACAATGACAAACACCCTGAAGGGTTTCTGGAAGGAAGTTTTTAAATTCTTTGCTCTACTGCTGGAAAAAAAAAGAAAAGAAAGAAAAGAAAAGAAAAGCAATGACCCTGTCACACACTGACAGTGATATCATTAAGGTAAGTGGAGAGAGCACTGCTCTGTGAGGGCGTAGGACAGTCTGGTGCTTTATGTATCACCTGCACTTCCCAAAAAGAGGAGTGTGCAAAAACATGATCCGGAGGATGATCTGATGTCACCTGCAACTCTCAGTGAGGGAAACAGGCAGCAGGAGCATTGTCAGCTGGCACAGATACCACAGTGATCACTTCCACCATAAATCACTGCTCCTCAAAAGGATGGGTGTCTGGTGACAGGACGGACACGCTGAACAAAGCCACGTCTGCCGTGACAGAAACTCCCAGAGAGAGGACGTGGAATTGAGCAGATGACTACTGCTGAAGAGACACCTGCAAAGCAGACTGTGAAAGTGGGGACGGGTTTCTTGAGAGAATGTCAAACAAGTTTTTTTTCTGCTACTTGAGGCAAGATTGCAAGTGCTGATTTTGAGTGTGATTAAACGTCTTTTGTTTTAAATCTTTGGTCTGAGACAGTTTAGATAGTTTAGAGCTAATCAACAGAAAACATCCCCAAATCGTTCAGCTATGATTTATAATTGCAGGCATTTTTCATTTGACACATGAGAGCAGTGTAAACAACCTGTTTACCTTTACTTACGTGACAAGCCGACAGCAAATAGCTGCTTTTTTCAGGTTCAGCTTTATGAAGTTGTGCTGAGCTGCATAATGATCCTTTAGGAGTTCAGTTTTCAACTTTTCTGATGTCAAAAATGAAGCTGGACAGTTATTCCCTTTCAGAGAGACAGCTGAATTATGTGGCATACATATGCAGTGAGAGAGGGCAGGACGAAACCATCATTTGAAGGTTCCAAGCTGTCAAATTAAAACAATGACTAGAGAGAAAGAATTCTGCCATGTGAGGTGATTACTCCTTAGCACTAAATCATTCTAACTAACCACTTTCCATTTCTTATTCAGATACATTAAGGTAGCTTCTTAAGGTATCATATAAAAATAAACCCACAGGAGACAAAAAAACAAAAAAAAAAACAATTAGTCATCTGCTCCCGTTAATCATATCTGAGAGTTGCATACAGCCATTTCAAAGTTTGGTCCAGACAGACAGACTCTTGATCAAACTTATAAAGCTGATGGGAGGACATGTTAAAAAAGCCAGTGTTTCCAAAACAATTTCATCCTTGCGGAGCTGTGAGTGATTTGTTCTTATTTGTGATAAATCAAAGGGTGATTTTTTCTTTTCCAAATAGAAAATAAGCAACTGCATAATTTATTTTCAATGAGGGTGTGCAGAAATGGCTGTCAAAGAGTCAGAGAATCAAAAGGAGTATCCTCTGTTGTGTTGCTCCAAATTCTTCTAATCAAGTATTGGGCACAGTTTCTGCAAGGAAATAAAAAGTAAAAGAGGGAATGTGACAGGTTTGTCAATGCTCTAATGACAGGTTTATCTCAGAGGGAGACAGAGACAAACATTACCTCAGTGCATCCCAAAGCAGCGTCAGTTCCCCCAGTCTGCGTTGATCTGTCCTGGGGGAAATTCCTTTCTACCACTGTCCCTCCTTGCAGCAGACTGTAGTTGTCAGTTTTGGACTGTATGATGATGTATTTGCGGGTTTCAATAACGGAACAATTCCGTAGTTGTGAACACATGCATGAACATTGAGACTAAAAGCTCATTTATGAGGGAGACTAAATGTGATTTTTTTAAAGAAAAAAAACATAACCAGGATATATCAAACACCCTCTGGTTGTTAGTGGATAAAATCTCTTCTTACATACAACCTGAAATGAGCAACAACGCGTGGTTCATTGTCTGCATTACAATAAAATAACTGAGAACACTAATGTTTGAATCTTTTTTTAAAATCTTTGACTGCAGTTGTGAGATTGAACCACTGTCCTGAAAACAAGCCATATACAAGTACAGTTGTGCAAGTGAGTGTGTCGTCACGTTGAAGAGGCCACAAAGACATCAAAAGCAAAATGACAGGCAACTGAAAAGAGAAACGGCATGATGGGAACTGGAAATGCACCCAGGAGCTCCAGGGCAGTTTCATGCCTGAGAATGTACATAAAAAAGTTAGTGTACTTCAAATAATGTCTACAGCAAATGGCTTTAAGGTTCTTAAACTTACCTGCTGCTGCAGTAAACCTAACAATACGGAAGTGTGCTTTTACTGTTTTAAGATTTGAAAGCGAAAAACTCTCAATGGTAACTCATCAGAAAAGGTGTCATCTATAAATATAGGCCTTTGAGCTTTCAGGTGTGTTTTAACTCTATTCCAAGTAGGCAGGACATCTGCAGTGATTGCTGCTGTCCATCAATAAGGAAGGAACACAAAGTAATTTCGGAACAATTTGAGGTCTATTGCTGTTCAATCAGAAAGTGGAAAATTTTCCAAATAGCTTCTAGACTTCTTATTTCTTACTTCTTATTTATTGCAATGCTGAAATAAACTAGTAAAAAAAATAGGTGAACCACACCTCAGACTCTACAGGGCTCACTTAGCATGTTGAATGCTAAAGTTCATGACAGAATAACTGATCAAGACCAAACAAACAAGCCCTGTTTGGGTTCGTGATGTTGCATTTGAACAAACGGCATGTCCATAACCAGAGATGTGGGCAATGCACCATTTTCGGTAAGAAAACCAAAGGCAGCATCATAAATCCACAAATGCCCCGCACCAACTGTCAGGCATGGTGATGGCTGAGTGACACGCAGGCCTTATTTAGCAGCCACAGCACACAGACATGTTGCAGCAAATGAATCCAGTATGGATTTCTTCCATGTGTATCAGGGTAATCCAAAGTTAAATGTTCAGCAATTTCTCTGAAAACTAAAACCTTTCTGACAACCTCTACTCTACAAAATATAGCTTGAATGGAAAGTCCTATTTTTTTGTCAAGTAAATTAACACAGAGTTGCTGTGACATGGAGGTGTGTATACTAGCTGGTTTCGAGCTGGTAAGGATCAGATGTGTTATATATTCACATTATTGTCATCTTTATTTCAAAATATGTGCTGATATGTGAAATTCTGAAATTGAAATGAGCTGCATCTTCTGCACATGAATGCGGATGGGGATCAGAGACAGCTTAGATGCTGTGGTTTACTGTGTGTGTGTGTGTGGGGGGGGGGGGGTGGTTAAGTTCTAGATCAACTGTAACACTTTCTTCCATGTTAGAAAGAGGCATCAGGAAGTGTTTTTCTGTTCAACTACCAAGCACGAGGGCACACCAATAGGAAATACTGACACATTTCACCACTGACTGAAAGTAAAATGAGAGAATGAACCTTCTACAGATCGTAACTGGTTTAATGTGCTCCACAGTGCAAGAAAGAGCTTTTCTCTCATCTCGCAAGCTGCCTCAAAGCCAGTCAGGCAGGTTTTCTGTAATTGCATGAAAAATGGCTTTGGTTCCTCCGGGGTTTTGGCCACATTTGAGAGACAGAAGAGGTGTCTTTGCGTGCTTATATGAGCATATGTAACCCAGAACAGAGAAACACTGACACTCAAAAGACACTTTGAAAGGTTAGTATTTCTACAAACCTGAATGGTCATCTCATTCTGTTGTATCACTGATACAGGGGTCTCCATAGAGCCTAATTATCTCCCAGAGCTTTTTTTGCTGTAAAGTACATATAAAGCAGTAATGTTTTCAACAAATATTTGCAAAATCTAAAATCCCACTTCTGTCTACATCCTTGACAAGACTTGTTGTACTGTTACAGACTGTATAAAACTCCAAATACCACTGGTATCGAGCATCCCTTTGGTTTATACTTGCTGTCGTTTATGATTTGTGTTAGATTGTGTGAGATTCCTCCCTAAATCCTTGTAATCAGTCAAAACCCTTCCAAAACATGCCTTGAGCAACGTATTCAGGAAAAACCCTTCATATGTGAGAATCGCGGAGGAGAAGCTGAAGTCGGTACGAACTTGTGATTAATTAAAGCTGTATCAGCAAAATCAATATTTGGCTCCGCACAAGAAACAAGCTTTCAAATTAACAATGTTAGCTAACTAGGTTAATCTAGGACCCAAACAGATGCTGTCTGTGCTTTGATAGATTCGGGCGAGAGCAGAATCTGTCTGGAGCTCAGAGGCCTGCCAGATGCTTCTGTATCAACACCTCTTTTATCACCTGTGGAAAGTCATCCTGCCAACTATGACAGTAATTCAACGTGAGAGGGCCACACTGACGGAGAGCATGGATGAGCGAGACTGACTGAGTGCGCACATTAACATTTGATCATGCGCTTTTTGAGAGCACTCCCCTGTTGTGGTGAGTGCTGTCTGTCGATGTTTGGACTTCCTAAATTTATGCATTCAATTAAAGGTAGACCAGCACATTCCATTAGAGTTGTGTGCCAGCCTCCGTCACTGTATTTGCACATGCAAGCAGGGTTTCACGTGTGGGAGGAGAACATTAAATGGGTTACAATGATGTCAAGATAAACCTCCCACATTATCCTCGACAACATTATGATTTTACATAGAAACACCAGATTCTTGACTCTGAAAATAGCAAACAGGCAGTCAACACATTACTTGATGGCTGGACAGCTTTAGTAAACAGAATGTCCTCTGGTATGATGAGCTGCTTTACACCCATCTGGTTATAAAAACAAATATGAAGTGTGCCGTGGTAAAACCAACTAATCAGGTGCCGACAGGCCACAGACATACAGCACAACGCACCGAGGAGGGGCAACATAACAAGGGTCTGCATAAGTTGGCAGGATTTATACTGGAACTGAGAGGGTCTTTGAACTAACAACGGCTCATCATAAATACGGTTAACAGTTGAGTTGATTACTCACTATTTATCTTCTTCTTCCTCAAAAAATAGAAGATTTAGCACGGTTTTGAGACCCACCTGTCCACCATGTGCACATTGTGTTAAGTGATTCCTAAATGCTGTCGTATACGTTAAATGGCAGAGATGCAGAACAAGAAACTGGTTTCCTTTTGCAAATTGACATGTCTTAGTTACCTAAAGCGTAAATGATAATAGCTAAAGAATTGCAGATGGACTAGGTGTATTTGACTATTTTTGAAATTTGGCTGTGTTTTTTGGACAGACTTGTGTTTTGCAATCACCAAAAGCAAATCCCTCTCCGTGTTTTCTTATGAACCTAACATGCCACAGCACAGTCCACAGCTGTTAGACAATTGCAACTTGAAGAGGAAAAATGCCTTTAGAAATAACAAACACTTGAAGCCAGCTCATTACTTGGGTGACATTGTTTCTTCCAAGGCAAGCCTCGACTCTTCATTATTATACAACTCTGCCCATTGCTCAGCTACAGAAAAATGTATTACCCTCTTTCAAATCCATTTAGAGCAGACAGTATGCATTCCGTAACTGGTTGTCTGTGAGAGCCAAGCAGTTGGAGAAGAATGCCTTGCACCATCTGAGGAGATGCCAGGTATGAAGCCACACCCCTGGTTCTTTGGACACCAATACATGGCTGCTGTTTAATTAGAGCAGTCTTTCCAGGACACAAAGTGAATCCATAACTGTGGGTAGTAAAGGGAACCTACAGCCATGCTCCCAGCTATCACTGACAGTAGTTGCATCATGCTATGGTCTGTGGGTTTTCATAATTTAAGAAAAAGAAAGAAGACCAGCTTTGAATCAAACTTAGATGTTATAGTTCAGAAAGAAATACACACAAGGCCATTTTTTTGCCATTCTTGCTAAATATTGCTGTCTTTCAAAGACTGACCACATAATATGACCATCTCTCAATTTGGTCATTAAAAGCAAATTGTATGAATTGTTCAATCAAGAAACAAACCAGAAATGGAGCTTTTTATCTGTACTTCTGCTTCCTCTTTTGTAAGAAAATGCTTTAACCAGTCTTCTATGCATAGTCATACATATGCCAATGACAAGTGTGGGGGGATTGACTGTAGTATTCCCTTTTCTAAGGAACCTTGGTGCTCCAATAGGCCACAGCAACACAGAAAATGTTTCCCATTTCCATGTCCGCCACGTCTACAGCGGCTATGACGTTTTCACAGCATTCTGTTAGAATAAATTGCAATAAATCAAGTTTTTTCAGAACCTAAAGATCTGAATTTTCACAGTGCATCTTCTAAATCATTTTGAGTCATCAGCTCCTGTGGGAACAAGTTTGAAGATAACCCATTCAGGAAGCCCATAGTAGAGTCAATGAGGCAGAGTAGAACAAAAACACAGAAAAGACACCCCTGCAGGTAAAAATTCTCCTGCAAAGAGGAAGCCTGAAACTGGTTGATTGGACTGCTATGCAAAAATGGAAGGGCCATGTCATTAAATGTCTGCTCAACAAGCAGGATGAACACAATACTTTCTAAAAAAAAAAAGCAGCTGGATATAACAGTGCTGTAGAGACAACACATTATTCAGGCCAAAGAGACCTGGTCTGGATCAAAATATCCTATTTTGAATATGAATGAGAATTTCTCATCAGCACAACAACCCCCACGACAGGGTCATTTGACTTTAAAAGTAAAGAGCAACATACAATAATAAACAATATGTTTTCTGATTCTGAGCCTTCAAAGCCTGGGTGAGATTGATTTGCACAGCTCCATATCACAGTTCCACATCAAGGATTTGATTTGCAGAAACCTCTTTCAGGCCACCCAGTACACTCTGTTTTAGCAAAGGAATATCATCCAATGGAGATAAGCACATAGCCAAAGTAAATAAGACGGCATGATCTTTTTCTTTCTTTTTTCTTTTCAGATGCAAAGCATAGCATGTAAATGGGCTCTAAGTCACAAACTCACAAAACTCCTTCCTTCACTGTCTGTACCTGGAAGGCTTTTTTCGTTATCAACAGGTCAGTGGCACAAAAGCTGGCCTCCTCAGTAAAAAACACACCGAGAACGATGCAATGTAACGTCCAGTGTGCACACCCGAACAGGTACATGCAAAAGAGAGGGATTAGATTCAAGCTGCAGCTTTGGTTGCCTGCAGAGGTACTTGTTCCCCCTGCCTGTAGACGTTCCTCATCAGCAGGTTTACTTCACCCGCAGCTGCTTTTATTTTCTTACTGAAGGTGATCCAGGTTTGCACGGAACTGCAGGGCCAGACTTACAGGTCTGAATCTGTCGGCTCTGCTGCTCAGTTCAGGCTGGCTGCCTCATGCGTTTTGCATCATCTGCATCCCATTTTTAAGCTCTTCATCAGGAGAATACAAACACACACTCTGAACACCGTCGTGAGCTGTGAGGACTGCATGGGTTCAGACCATAAATCTAATCTCAGCCAGAAACCCTGTGTGAAGCATCAGAATAAACGTATATAAGTTCAAGACATTGGCATGAAAACATTTTACATAGTAGGGGGGAAATAGAACCTCTTTTTTCGATCCAGCTTCCTGTCCAGTCAGTTCATCGCTTGAATGTGAGTCCAATCAGCTGTTTTCAGGACTTTGGAGTTGATAGGCATCTGGAGACGCTGGCCTCACTGGAGGGCTTCCTTTCCACTGAATTGTTGGCTCAGGGCTGCCCCCTCTGTGCGTACCGGTGCTTGTGCAAGACTCTGCTTTTGCATTTGTACCTTTGTGAGTTTGTTGCTTACCATTTTCATGTTGAAAGGCAGGTTCTTAAAGCTTAAGATACACAGGTATGGTGGCAGAATCTTCTGTGTTACGGTGCGTGCTTCTGTTCGCAGAGGTTTGTGGTCCCACGGTGTATTGAAATGTGTCTGCTTCCTAAACTGAGCCTTCCCCTCCAGGCCCCAAGCGCAAACGTGCAGAAATCTGCAATTAAGGCACACTTCCAGAATGGTCTCAAGAAGGGTCCCTTTTTTTTCAGTTTAATACATGCAAATACTGTTTTCTACTCATATTATTTCCCATTTCTATATTTATAAAGAGTTTGATTTGTTTAGGAAAAGAACAAACTCAAGCAGAAAGGAATGCATATTACTCTCAACTTGCCTCGGGGCCTCACGCCTGCACCAAAGATGGAGTGCATGCACAAGACTGATTGCTCTGATTTGGGGCTCCTGTCTATAAAACTGTATCACTAAGTGATGTTTAGTATGCCAATTCATATAGTAATATATGCTAACTTTTTACTTGGTACATAGCTGGTTACAAAAGGTTAGGAGCTAACGTAAAAAGATGGACAGATCAAACGTCACATAAAGACCAAATGATTGAATACTCTCAAACTATAAAAGGGGGTTAAGAAGACTTTCAATTTATGTAACTTTGCAAATGCTATATTGTTATTGTCATGAATTACCCTGTAATTAGTTTTTCTTTATGAAGATTTTATACTAATCTCTCAATGGCTGATTCTTCTTTCCAGAGCTGACTTTTTAATCCTATAATGAATCTGTCCTTTAATTTCAAAGTCAGAAGAACCTCAGTCATTCCCGAGTTATGTGTGTTTCTGTGTGCATGAACACATACATACAAGTGCAGGCATGAATAAGTCTGTGTACTTCACCAATTTTTTTCCAACATGCCTGCCTGCTTTTATCCTTTCAGTGTGTATTTCTTTTCTGTGTTACTAGCACAATCCGGAAGATGCCCCACAAATGATATGTGATTCTTTGCAAACCCTTCCCTGATGTACTTGTGTGGCCCTGACCAGAACGTTCACTGTTTTGAAGAACTTCTCGGAAAAGCTGTGCGTGAAACAGAGGAGACACGTAACTTTCCCCGTGCTGACGCACCTCCAATAAGCCTTCAGATCTAAGCTTACCAGAGAGGGAAAAAATCTAATTAAAGACTATCTAATGAAACTATGACTAAGGTTTTCAAAAGGGGGAAACCCCTCTCTCATTAAACTTTTAACCAAGATCCATTACATTCATCAGCTGCTAAGTTATGCCAAAACAAAGGGATTTTGCAAAATGACACACATCCTCAATTGAAACGCTCTGTTCATGGGAATAATTCTAATATTGATAATAGCAGGGATACAACTTAATGTCTTGTGTGTTTTTCTTCTTAGCGTCTGAGAGGTGATATTACCTTTAAACAAGCAAAAGCCTCGATGAAAAAGTCTGAAAAGCTACTTCAGCTTAGCCTTAACCTTAATAGTGGCACTGTGGGGACACCTAACATAGAATTAAATGCAATTATGAAAAAATGTTTCCAACCCAAGAGGTGCTTCTGAGAGGGAAACCAAAGAGGTTGTATTCATTCCGCACAGCCCCGGGTGTTGAGGGGATATGGTTTGTCTTTTCATATTGGCAGCTGTTTGATCAGACTAACTGTGCACATTAGTGATACTGTAGCTTCAGGTCTGATCCAACCTCCTCGTCTCATTCAAAGGAGACGCTGCGTCTCCAATGCACTCCAGGCTCTTTCCATAAACAAGGCGGAATTATTCATTTGAGCCCATTTGCTTTATGCATATATATATATTTGTCGTTATGGGGGTTGTATTTGTTGAACAGTGGTAGAGATGGGACAATATCCCATAGTGTCACTATATCTTCCAGCCAAAGTGTGAAATGTTTGCCATCTGATAGCTGGCAGATGGAGTCTGACTGATAATCCTTCTCTGTGAAAACAGCTGGAAAATAGCGGGCTTCAGGTGAGGGACAGAATTCACCACAGACACTGACAGTGAAAAGAGATGCAGCTTGCACGGGTCTGTGTTGATCGTGGTTATCAGAGCCGTGCTAGATGACTGATATCAGAGGTGTGGTGTTGTGCAGGTGTGTGTGTGTATGTGTGTGTTTGCATGCGCCGATGTGATCTGAATGACTGCACAACAAAGAGTCTGAATGGATTTAGTCAAAGCTCCAACGCTGATGCAGCTGCATTCCGGGAGGTTTATGATGTGAAACACCAAAGGAAAGGAAACAATGATCACATTCATAAGATGTCATTTTCTTCAACTTTTATCTCAGGAATTTGTTGAGTTCCCCCCCCCCCCCCTTTTTTCATAATGCAATGTGTCTACCTTATCCAAAGTCGGCCTTTGTTAGAAGGTTTTGTTTGAAAGTTTGACCTCATTCTCACTAATAGGTGCATGACAGTTACCTCTGCAGCTCACCCGGACTGATATAACATCTATTGTGGTTAGGTACTTGGCATTTTGTTTTCTTACAGCCGAGTGCAAGACGCTCAGAGCTTAAAAAGTGAGAGCCATGGGTGTTAGTAAGAGTCATTTTATATTCTACTCTATACTTCTATACTACATTTACTGTATACTATAAGAATTATTGAAGAATTGGGTTAACACTTAGAAATTATCAATCCCATAGTGGGAAATTCTGTTGTTAGAGCAACATGAAAGCAGGAGTAACTGTGAAACAAAATATGAATAGTATTGGATTCTAATTTACTTGGTATTGCATAAGTTTATGATATTGGAAAAGTGTACATTGACTGACACTGTGGAGAATTTTTGTTTAGCTTAGATTTCTTTTAACATTTATCTGGTGAAGATGAAATATTTCCTGTTTCAGCCCAGTCTCACAAGAAAGGATATTCACATTACCTGTAGTTTTTTAGTTTTAAGCATGTACAGCATTCAAGCCCCCAGGAGTTAACATTAAATACTGGCTTGTCCACTACGTGACAGATCACAAGGACATTTTGTGAAAATTACATTACATTATCTTACAATTAACAAAGAAAAACTCCACAAAGTAAAGATTGATTAATGTCACGGGGTGAATCCCTAAGGAATTTATAATGAAGACTCGTCATTGGAGGTACTGAATGAAAAGGGTGTCACAGCAAACGGCTGACAAGACCAGTGGGTTTTTAAATAACTATTGTATTTGATAGAGAACAGGGTTAAAAACTTGAGCAGGAACCAGTTACCAACAGATGTTGAAAATTGCCAATTTATGCAGAATTCAGTCAGAGTTGATCCTCTGAAGCAAAAATATGTTACCTTTAAAATTCTGCCACGAGACATGCTGTTTAAAAAGTCGGTTCTACTATCAGAAACAGTTGTTCCTAATTTCAGCTGCACAGCAAACGTACCAGTAAAAAAAAAAAAATCAGCGGGGAGCATAAGTGCCAGTTCAGAGAAGCAGAACCAAGGCCTGAAGAAAAAAGAGTCAAAAACAGTTTGGTTTGTAACAGCTGACAAATTTGACAAATTCCAAGGGCCACTTACGGCCAAAGGTCGGTTCTGAAAGGTGCAGTTACGTGCATGAACACCCTCAAGAACCTCACAACTGAGGCTGCATCCTTTTCAAGACTTGCAGCAAAAAATTAACTCATGTAGCTCAAATCCTTTCATTTTTTGCCACTGTTTCACCGTCACCATTATCTGTTTCCGTACTTTAAAAGACAACCCCGTGTTTCCCCGACCAGATTTGATTCAAAGGAGCAGTGTGAGGGAATCTGCTCACAGGACTACATGAGTGGGGTGGAGGCTAGGCGTTTGCAGTCATGAGCTGCAGCAGCAAACATGAGCTTGTGTATGCAATAAAAAGACCTTACAGTCGAACTTAAGATTTTATTCAATTGACTTTATGTACGAACTGCTTTCAAATTGCACACGCTTAACTCTGCTGATGTGATTGGCCAGGGTGTGTCTCTGCTGTGACACTGTTTCAGCATGATGACAATCTCCACAGCTGTTGTGTAGCTTTTCTCAATAAGCACCAAAAGTGATGACAGGTGGAGTTTACGTCCCAGGATGGATTTGGAAGTAGACATATCTCAAAGGCTCACAAATGGCCATCTACACTGTACATTAGCTATTGTGATGAAGTGGGGAAATTTCCCAGTGCAACAGGACCATTATGTGGGCGTGTTAGCTTGTGAGTCATGAGCATGTGCATCGGTGACAAGTTAGACAATTAGACAGAAATAACAACAAATCAACCTGACGTTGAAAAAATATTTCTTGAAGCGTATAAAGCGCTGTGAGTGACATGATTTATGCTGATTGCTGCTTGTGTTTATGAATAAGAATACTGAGCAGCTGTCAGTCAGTGTGAAACTGCTTACAGACACATGCAGCAGGATTTACTCCAAGTAAGCACACAGGCATCAGTCTCTGTGAAAACACTCTCCCCTCTCATGTGCTACGCCAGAGAGCATAACTGTGAGTCAATGTTGTGTTAGATGCAGCAGCTAATAAGAATCAACGGGAGTTTTATTGCTCTTCTTTGCATTTTATTCAACCTTAGACGGCTATTATGTTCTGTTATTATTTATTAATTTCTCTGTTTGTTTTTAAGGTAAACTTTGAATAGTGTGATTAACAGACAAAAAATGGTCAACAGGATTTGACTGCCTTGATATGATTTAATGCATCATGCCTCCGTTCTTTCTATAAGTGAAAAACCTTCCCTGAAAATACTTTCCTTCAGGGGTAAACACAAACAAACGTACACATCCCACAGAAGGTTTGAGGACGAATCTCTTTGGAAGGAGAACACAGGGTTTGCTACGCTGCTGCCGGAGGGAGCAGAGATAAAGAGAGTAATAGTTAGACTGTGGTCACATTGGTATGTAGACAGTCATGAAAGCAGCACAGTACCTGTTGCTTCTTGCAAATTCATTTGCACAATATTGGGAAATTTCTCTACTGAAATTGGGGAGAAAAATTAAAGATGATTTGGATTGCTGATAACTTGTTAATGTACTTGTGATAACTGATTAATGTAATCCTCTCATACGATGAAACCATAAACTTTATTTTGGTGTGAGCATTGTCATGAGACAGATAGACAAAGGGGTATACAGTGAAAATAACACTGCTCCTCTCCTTTTTTGGATGTTGCAGTTCCTATGTTAAGGTGTAATATACAGAAGCAACATTTTTCAAAACGGGTGAGATTAAAAACTAAAGACTAAAGACTAAAAACACAAAGGCAGCCTTAAAACTTGCTCCTGCTAAGTCTGTATAGATCAGCTCCTGATAGACATCAAAAGTTGATCACCCCGTAAAATCTCACACAAAACCTATCATTTTAACTATTTATGTTTATCAGCCAATGCTCAGTTACAAAAAGCATATGAAAAAGGTGACTCAGAATGTAATAAAACTTTGCAAATTAATTATTAGAAGTAATAAAATTTATTTGTGAACTTTTATATCAATGCCTTTATAAAGTGATATTGCACCAATTTGAAAGAGATGATCATTTCAGGATTTCATCATATGTGCAGAATTTGACAAAAATTATCTGAGATTATGTTAAAATGTTTATGTAACAGGAAAAGACTATTTTGAGACTGTCAGTAGTGAATGCAGTTTAATGGTCAAGAAAAGTTTTATTGAAAAAACACTCTGTGGTCTGACTAATTAAAATTTGTATTATTTTTCACTAATGATCCTCTGGGCTAAAGATTCGAGTGACCTCACAAAATACACAAATGTACATTTCTGTTTATGGCATGTCAAAAAAAGATTATTTTGGTCCCACTTGAGAAGAAAAGGGAGCATTCACTTAAGATTTGAACTAGATAGGAAGTAGAATTTTATCTGAGATTCTAAATCTTATCATTTTGGTGTAAACATTGGTAATATTTAAGACCGCTTAAACTAAAAACTGAACTCAAGCTATGTGTAGCTTTTTAAAGTTAATTGCATTGCATTATATAAGTTTCCACTATGTGTCATTCTTTTTCTAGTGAGTAAAAAGTAGTAAACATGGTTAATGGTGTCAGAAGTCACACATGCCAAAGATATCTCACATAACATTCTGTCAGAAATGCATTTAACAAGGCGAAGCATCATCTGGGGCTCCGCTCCTGTTGGTCCGAACGCCTGTTGCTGAGGCTGTCGACCTGTGATTAAGACTCCAGTAAATCTTCCCACCCATGGAGACCTGGAGAGGAGTTTCCACCTCAACTAAGTCCACTCCAGAGGTGATGACTTCTACTCTCTTCCTTCATTTGTGATGAGACTGAAAACACTAACCTGGAAAATTGTACTTTATCAAATCATAGTCAGACGTTAGCCTGGTCAGTTCTAAGAAGTCTTAAATGTGATGCATGTTGCAATTTCTCAAACTTTGTGATAAGATGACACCCAGGTTAAGCTATCAGATGCCTCAAAGTGACAGGCAATCTCGCATACCTTCTTTCATTCTCCTCTCAGGCAAATTCCTCTCCCTCTGTCTTTCTGTTTTTCAGCTCTTTTCTCTCCATTTTTTCTTTTTTTTTTACTTTTAACTTTTCCATCAGCAGCAAGATAAGAATAACACGTTGCTCTGAACCTTTTATCCCACTGGTTTTATCCTCATTGCTTGCTGTGCTAATGCCTTTCTTTTTTTTCTCATTCTGAAGTTTTGATGTGTTTCTATGGTCTCCTGGTCTCCTTAATGTAATTCACTATACATTTCTGATGCCCTCAACGTAATCTACCATGACAGAGATTTAAATTCTAATCCTAAACAGATCAATCACCCAGTGTTGTCTCTGCGTCCACCTGTATGGGATCTAATCAGTCGAGGCCAGGGGTTCTGTGCACTCTGCTACTGTATGAGGAGGTTTGACTGCAGATCGTTAGCTTCAACTTAATCTAATGATGCATACTTCCCTCTGTTTATAGCAGCCAGGGAAGAGGGAGCACTAGCCTGTGCTTGTCTGCTGCTGAGAATGCCCATTAATGCTCTTTTCCCCCTCAGGTGATGACCACCTGAGCTATCAAAGACTAGCTTGTCTGTGACACCACCCACCCCTTCCTCCCCATCGTATCATACTCCATCTCCACCCCACTTTTGCTGCAACCTCCGCCCCGACACATGCTGGAGAACTGAACGCAGTCACCTCAGGTTCTGCTACCATTTCAGGTTTTGAAATGGTATATGTTTTCTGTATGACATCACGAAGATCAGCATGTCACAGATGTTTTTGTTTTTTTACCAGACTTTTGAATGTTAATATATTAGTATTGATTATTCAGCATGACATTGATATCAGAAATACAGTTGCATAAATGCTCCATTAGATAAAGTAGCAAAATGGCAAATCACTGAGATTTCTATTTTTCCATTATTTCTGTCATTGCGAGTTAGTATAAATGGGAATTCTTCACTTTTATACTCACAGAATGTTGAGAACTACACTGGCTCAAAATCTGATATCCCATACAGAGAAAACATGACAGTTTTTTATTTTGTCTGTTTTGTTCCAGGTAATTGGTACTACCGTCGTTATCAGGCTGAGGCTGCTTGTGGAAAAATGCTTTCAGTCTGAGCTGTAGAAACCAAGAAAAGGTTGCGTTCATTCGGAGAAATACACAAAGTGCCTCTTTTTCTCCAAAATAATTTATTTCCTGGTTTGAAATTATTTGAGATCATTGCTTTTGTCTGGCATCTGTTCATTCAAATAAAGGGTCTAAGATGATGTTGTGTGTTGTACAAGAGGCAGTATGAAGTGAATGCTTGCTCAAGGGCAGCAATGTCCTTAAACGCTGATCACAAAACATTTCCCATTTGTTTTTCACAAAGTGTCTTGTGGCTGATTCTGCAATTTACTGCTGTTTTAAGAAAAATGCTCACCGATGTCAGTGACTATGCTGCCTGGTACTCTCATTGATTCAGTTCCTGTTAATCCTCAGACACTGAATAAAGAGGAGAACCCTTGTCATCTGAACTCTAGTTCTTAGGAATTCTACCACTCATATTAGACATCACACTGCCACTCCTATCTTCAGAACAGTGACTAACACCTCTATTGCCGTCCAGCTTTATAGCTGCTTATTCAATCTCTTGCACTCTATCTTTCTTTGTCCAGGATATGTCAAAACTTCCCCACCAGTGTCTCTAAATCAGTGATAAATGCCTGTCTTCCCCTGTATCTTCTCCTGTCTGGGATGGATGATTCATTGGCCCTGAAACACAGTACCACCTAATCTTGAAGAACAGATAAAGCTAATTAGTGTAAAAAGAGACATCAGTCACTGCTTTAAGCCTTGTTATGCACTGTACATACCAGAAGTGGCATCTCAGTCCATGGGTGTGATTAAAAGCTTGACTCATTGGTGCACAAATAGTTATTATTATGAGTTATGTCAAGAAGCCCTCAGACTCAAGTTTGTGAAAGCTGCATTCAATGTTTCCTCTCCACTTTTAAAGAATAGCCCACCATTATTTTTTTTTCCCACCCAAGAAAAAAGTAAATTCTAAAATAAGAGCAGAAATTCCAAAAATGACTCTTTTCTGTGCAAATGACCTTTGGCAATATAACTCATCTGAGAGAACAGAAAACTGGCGAGAGATTCTGTTTGGATGTGCAACAAGCATTAATACAGCTGTCACAGAAAAACACACACGCCCTTTCCGATGATTACAGCAGGTCCAGGAGGTTCACTGAGCTCCAGATAGTGGCAGGTTGTTACAGAGCCTTAGGGAGAGAGAGAGAAAATAATTGTCATCTGCATTATTTGTGTGTAAATGTCTCATTTTGGAATGCCTTAGGGAGAGAGAGAGAAAATAATTGTCATCTGCATTATTTTTTGTGTAAATGTCTCACTTTGGAATGTTGACCAGATAAAAAGGAAATGGATATCTAAGTTGTTTATGTATTTCTATTGTCTTCGGAATCTGCTGGATGGCAGGTTGTGATACTTTATTTATCCTGTAGGTGGAGCTGTAAGACTACATCCCATGGAGCAACAGCACATTTATTGAAAAAAAACACCAATAATTGCACACATAAGCCAAAACACTACCCTATGAGGATCACTTTTCAGAGCTAAATGTACATGGAGAACAGTATCATGAAATTATGTTGCATTAACTAGCAGATAGGGAGAAGGTATGTGAGTTATTGAATGGAGACTTATTGTGTGACATGGCGTGACATCAAAAAGACTATCATTTTAAAACATTCACAACAGATGGTATACAGTATAAGATTATGTTGGTACATGAAAATGATTAGCAAGTATTATTTAATCAAATTCAAAGGATAACAACGCAGTTCAAGAACACCAAAGACCACAATTCAGTTCTTTTTTAAATATTTTTCGAAAATATTTTATTGCTATTTGAATCCAGCATAAAAATATGATACATCCATCCATAATATGTCTCATTACGGTATACGGCATAAGGTTAACATACACCACGCACGTGGATTAACATTAAATTAGTTTTTAAAACACTTCGGGGATAAATCAAGAGCAGCGGTAGAGATTAAATGGAGGCAGAGATTCAGGTGGAACTGATGTCAAACTGCAAATCTGACAACAGGACAATTGGAGACATGGACACATAAAAGCTAAGAGTTTGCAGTCGTTTATAATGTTTTACATACATATAGTAATGTCAGAAAGTTACACTGTCTTGCCATCATTGATGGTCCATAAAGGAAACAAATATGAGCTTAATTCTTATTAAATACGCTTTGAAACTATGGAAAGTGTTCAGGCAGCATATTACATGATTTCCATGCAATCCCAGTGAAAAGTAACAGAAAGCAGCCAGCCTCTCCGTTTCTCAAACACCAGTGTTTTAATATCAGCATCAGGTACTGAGAGCAGGATTAGCTGTTCAGACAGCGGTGATGTTAGATTGTGACAGGAAAAGTCCTCATCAGCGGCTGTTAGAGCGAACTGGGCGTGATGAAAACGTAGATCTTGGCTTGGAAAGTGGTAAATGACCCCTGCCTCCAAAGCTTCATCTCTACAGTGATGAGGAAATCTCTGGGACCCTCCACCTGTCGCTGTAAGTACACAGCGCCCGTGTAGGCGTTCAGCTTTCTGGTGCTGAAGTAGCTGTCCTCGTTTCCCTGCGTGATGGTCACGATGACGTTATCTCCGGAGTAGGCTGGAGAGGGGCCGATGCGGAAGATCTGAGCAGGGATGACAATGTTGGATTGGAAGCTGAGGTAGTAGTAGTCGATTCTTAGAGGAGAGTTTTGGCATTCCAGGTGGTTGGGACAGCTGATCCGCTCACAGCGCCTACAAATGAGATCAGGAGGAACAAGTCACTTTTAAAACACCCTAAAACAGTGCTGCAGACACATGGGAGGGCAGCATTTATTTGAAAGGTTAGAGCACAAAAACATAATATTACATATGAATAATCCTAAGAGTCATGTTCCTGTACATTAATAGTGATTACGCACAAAGAAATGTGTGTAACTATAATTTAGGTAGATAAACCCACATGGCGAAATATGAATACAGATGAAGAGAATAAATCCTTTGACAAACTGACAGACAAACATTTACAAGATATGACTTACAGATTAATAATTAGATTTTGATTTAGGAAATACAACTTCTAATAGCTGGAGCTTAACTTTCTTCACAGTCGGAAGAATTAGTATATAGAAACATATTTGGCAGGTGATGGAGTAAATACGATTGGATTTTTTGGGGATTCCTTTAACAGCTGGTAGGTTACTTCAGGCCCACCAACTGCACTGGTTTCCAACTCATTTAATAATGGGCATCATGAGATTGTGAAAGTTTGAGAGATAAAAATTGCATATAGAGTAGATTTCTGACAATTTGCTGAGTGATAATCTGAAAAGGGCCTCTGCCTGAGTTCCATGGCAAGGTCCTGTTGGCTCTCTCATAATGTACATCAACAGTTATAAAGTGTCATTTATGGACAGCTTTTTGTTTGATTTGTAGCTTGCTGCTGTATAAGAGTTCTCACCTTACACACACCCCATGAAATAGAGCAGCGGATTCAAATCAATCTGCTCACTCCAGTAAAAATGAGTTGCAAAAGAAAAGAGAAGCAAATCTGTGGCATAAACCTCACACATCCCCCGTTTAAAAACAGCCATTGGAACTTACGTGTTGGAAAATTTGCGGTAGTTTGGTGGACAGCTCAAAGACAGGCACCGGTATCCTCCTTGGATGTTGTAGCATGTCTCAGCTAAAGAGCAGTTATGAGCTCCTGTGCCACACTCGTCAATATCTGAAACACACAATCAGACCACAAGAGCTACTTTACTGGATTGTGTTAGTAGCAGGATGGTGGATGCTTGAAGAAAAGGACAGTTCGTGTTAAAAAAAGACAAGATTTTTGAGCCAATAAAGTTTTATAGACTGTGTAATTACTATACCTCTGTTTGACTAATTTTTATATCTATTTGAGTACAACTATTACTGCACAATATATGAGCAAATAAATGGGTGCTGAGCAATTTTTGTAATTGGATTTGAAAGCAATTAAGCACGTTTGCACAGGAGGAGCTGCGGTGCTTGTGCCTGGTGCTCATTCATCACCTCTGCAAGATCGTCCGTTTGGAGACATGGTGTATCCAAATTCAGGGCAGGCACACTCGTAGCTGCCCGGAACATTCACACACTTGTAGGTACACAGATGGCCAATGGTCTGGGAGCACTCGTCGATGTCTGCGTGACAAAGAGGAGAAACCGTGTGAATCCGAGTTATAAATATGGCACGAATGGGGTGTTTTTGTTATGACAGAGCGTGCCTCACCTTCACAGGTGTGCCCATCCTCCCTGAGGTGGTAGCCTTTTCTGCAGTAGCACTGGTACGAACCGTAGATGTTGGCACATTCCTGACTGCATGGGCTGGCCAGGCACTCATTCACATCTGGAGATTAGAGGTTAGAGCTCATTACTGTCACAATTCACTTGATCAAAGAATCTTCAACGTTTCAATGCTGACAAACAAGATGTTGTTACTAAGCCAATTATGGCTTTTACTGTTTCCAGCTTGAAGGCATGGCATGATAAACACGAAGATACACTAATACGTTAATTCATACATCCAATATGAGTTCTGGCCTAAAAAACGCACAGTTTGTGAACACACGCAGGCACAATGCAAACACACACACACGTTTCCACACACCAATTCTCAGAAACATGCATCGACACGCACACACACCCATGCCGACTGACATTCACACAAACACACCTTCACAGTTCTTGCCATCGCTAGATAAGCGGAAACCAGAGGTGCACGAGCATTCGTAGGAGCCCAGGGTGTTCTCGCAGATCTGGGCACACAAGCGGCCCGGGTAGCGCCAACACTCGTTTACATCTAGCAGGAAGAAGCAGCATCATCATCGTACCTGCGTAGGGGGATTTTGGGCGTTTGTGCATTTGCACCCAAGTGTGCAGGTGCATATGCGCAAGCAAGTGTACTCAGGTTTGTTGTGCTGCATAACCGTGTACGTGTGCAAGCCCGTGCAAGTGTGTGCGTGTGCGTGTGTCAACGAGAGTGTGATGTGAGGGGGACCATCTGTCTGCTTATAGTCTAAACACTTGTGTGGAGTCCATTATTATGAGAGTCACAACACAGCCCGGTGAATCGCAAGCAGGGGGAGCAGCAGGAGACGTGATCGGTGGCACACGAGCTAATGGGAAATATCAGCAGCCCTCGCTGCCACTGAATAACAAGCAGGAGACCAAGAAAATGAATCGTGCATTTAAGTGAAAAAGAAGGGGAATTAACAGAATTGGAAAGACATTGGAGCAAGGAGGCAAATCCAAAAATGGTCACATTTAATTTAGAAACTCATCCAATGTCCCACCACAGATGACATGTGGTGTCCAACTTACCCACACACATCCTCCTGAAGGAGTCATACTGGTAGCCTGTCTGGCATTCACAGCGATAGGAACCTGGCAGATTTTGACACAGCTGGCCTTCTCCACACTGATGCAGACTGCCCTCACATTCATTGACATCTAAAGGAGCCACACGAGGTGATGTTAAGTGATCTGCTGGGATTCTGCATATCAAAGCCGCTGCCAGGGCTCTTACCAACACATCTGGATCCATCGGGACTGGCGTGATAGCCCCTGCTGCATATTATCCTCCTGTTGCACATGTAGGATCCTGCCGTGTTGACGCAGTTATAACCTGGACCGCAAGGCTGGGTCAGAGCACCACACTCATCAATGTCTAGTATGAAAAAAAAACACACAGACGCACAAAGAGAGTGACATAAAGGTGAGGGAAGCTATAAGAGGAGGAAAGCCCCACAACCTCAAAGACAAGGCACGGGAGACCAGAGGGCATCTCTTTAGCCACACCATGATGCGTTATCAAAGCAAGCACACATCACACAGATGCCTTTCCCAGGATATCTTTGTTGTTGTGTGAGTTTGACATTTTCTACATTTTGTCATTTCTCATAGCATTTCTCCAACACTCCTTTTATAGTGGTGTCTGCTGTCTCGGCATGCCCCAGTTCCTGCCCCTCGGGGCTAATTCCACAGCATCGGATTGTACTGGAGAAGGACAGAGGATTGGCTTTTATCCACCCCTTTGCAACCCCTAACAGCAACTTCTCTGATCTCCTGTCTGTGTGGCATTTAACCCCTCTGTCACTGCAGCTCTGCTCATTCATATGTGTAGTGTACGACTACATCTCCTCACACAATGATTCATCTGCAGGGAAATTTCTGCATTTGTTCCCTCTGTTTGGGTACAAGATAAAGATCTATAAACATTTCTTGTCATGGGATTTAAATACAATACAATACAACAATGTCTTTGTTTGTCCAGTGACTGTAGTGCAGATAAAACCATAGAATTTCCTTTTTACGTCATGAAAACCTTGACAATCCTATCAAAAACTACAAAAAAAGATCTAATCAGTACTGACACAGGCAGTTCCTTAATTAACTATTTTTGGTCGTGTAAAAAAAATCCTTTTGAAATTCTATTTTGTAAGTACCCTTAGATAGTCTTTTAATTATATTCATCCTACCACACAAACACTAAAAGAAAAGAGGAAAATTTGAGAAAAGAAAAGGGCTTAAATCACTCTATTCATCCTTATTTTCTTTTTAGTTGTTAAACTAAAACATGTAGTTAAAAATAAAGCCACGAGATTACTTTAAAATATGTGGTAAGCCAGATGTACAGTCATGATTTGACTCACCTGCACAGTTGCCCTGTGTGTCCTGGTTGAAGCCAACAGGACACTGAGGTTTGGGTCTGCATCTGAATGAACCCTCCGTGTTCACACAATCAAAGCCAACTCCACAGTTATGGGTTCTTTGCTCGCACTCATTGGTGTCTGTTGGAGAAAATACAATTCCAAGCCAATAAGGACTAGAAAAAGAGATAATTTACCACTAAAATGCACATGTCGGGGCACACTTTCCCACTGGGTGGCACTGTGGCTGCGCGCAGATAGCACATTTAACTTTTACTGCAGTTACAGCAGTTTAGCAACATTACTAGTCCACCAAACTAACCTGAATGATAGTACTTGAACCAGATTAAGAAAATTTATGAAACATTATGAATATTCTTTTTTTCCTCCTGTGCAAAGTGTTCCCCCCCCTCTCTCTCTCTACCACCTGTCAGCCAGGAGATCTATCTCCTGTCTATCAGCTCTTAACATCAGTGGAACACACCAAACCTGGACAAGAATAACAATCTCCAAAGATTCAGCAACTATATGTGTTTTTGTGTGTGGCTTAGGAATAAATGTTTTCATAAAAGTTTTCAAGCTGGTTTGCGAGGCTTTGCCACTGTAATTGCTGTAAAAAGACCCAAGCCGGCTCTGGCTGACAGCCCTGGGGATACAAGATAGGTCTCCAAACAGGAGATAGTGATTGAGCATCTCGCGTCTGACACAAACCTGGCAGAGCCTGTGAGCAGCTGAGTGAGCCTGACATAGATGAAGACAGAGAGAGGAAAACCAGGAGGTAGGATAAATGTTTGAGGGATTGGCTGTGACTTTCCACCCTGTAAGGAAAGAACTTAGCAAAACTAAAAAAAGTTAAAGTCTCCACTTGCTGATTAGAATTCAACCTCTTTAGACCCCTGACATGTTTTTCTTGTTTCATTTCATGTCCTTTATTTTATGATGATTCTTTCTGTTGTTGGATTCCATGGTGTTCTGCTTCAATTTAAGATGGATTAAAAAAAATCTTATTTAGATTTAAGTCTATTGTGGGGTCTATTTTTAGATTTCTCACAAAAATGTTCACCCTTTTCTCTTATGGAAGATTCCTAAAAGAGTGAAATGACCCAGAATTGCCTGAATGCCAACTGTAACCAGCAAATGATAATGAAACTGGCTTTAATTCTTCTATTGTTATCTTCCCTGGAACAGTAAACAAAGAAAATGGGATAATTCCATCCCAGAATTCAGTGTGTCTAAAACATATAATATTCATACTTTCATAACTGATATTAATGTATTCAGTCTTATCATTGAGATATATTTTCTTTCACATCCCATCATAATGAGACGATATAGCATGCAATATAGTCTTGTTCTTATTATATCATAAGGCTACATTAGATTAAGTATCAAATGCTCTTCTAGTGAAACATGTACTGAGCTCCTAATGATCCAGTAAAAGTTCAGAGTCACTCTAATTGCCGAGTTCGTGTCTTTACCTTCGTCATTACAAATTCCTTCCTAGATCTTTTATCAACTTTATGATATTTTTAGGGCGGCACGGTGGTGTGGTGGTTAGCACTGTCGCCTCCCAGCAAGAGGGTTCTGGGTTCGAACCCCGGGGGAACCAGGACCCTTCTGGGTGGAGTTTGCATGTTCTCCCTGTGTCTGCGTGGGTTCTCTCTGGCTTCCTCCAACAGTCCAAAAACCTGCATGTTAGGTTGATTGGAGATTGGGGAAATTGCCCTTAGGAGTGAATGTGAGTGTGAGTGGTTGTTTGTCCTTGTATGTCTTGTGTGTGGCCCTGCGATGGACTGGCGGACTGTCCAGGGTGTACCCTGCCTCTCGCCCGTTGACCACTGGGATAGGCTCCAGTTCCCCCCGTGACCCCAACAGGGAATAAGCGGTATTGATAATGGATGGATGGATGGATGATATTTTTAACAAGGTTGAGTGTCAACAGTTCTAGGTTTTATTATTGCCAAGTGTTTTCTCCGGTACTCCAACTTCCACTCACTTTCCAAAAACACGCATGTCAGGTCAATGGGACACTCTAGATTACACCCAGGAGTGCATGAGAGTGTGTGGTTGTTTGTCACTGTGTGAACCTATGATAGACTGGCGACCTGTCCAGGGTGTACCCGCCTCTTGCATGTGTCGGCTGGGATTGGCTCCAGCCCCCCTGCGACCCCGTTGGGAATAAGCGGTGTAAAAAATGGATGGATGGATAGTTGCCATGTGTTTGCACTGTATTCATTTATGGCCACATCCTTGGCTTAACTCCCATCTGTCTCTTTGTAAACAATATCTTTTTTAGGGAAGGCTTTCCTTGCTTCAGGACTTCTGACTTCAAGTGGACTACTAGTTTGAAGGTTTTAAGGTTAGAGGCCTTTTAGATCGCTGCTGTATTTCTGTTTCATTTTAACACATTATCTATACCTTTTTGGGAATGGATATAAACAGCACAAGATGCATTTTTTGTCAGTGGCTTGAAGTGGCACTGATTGGAGGCTTACCATTAAACATCTTGTACTTGTTAAAAGGCTAAAGATGCTTACTGGAGTGTAGATGAGTCTTGACGTTGTGCCTGAGCCATATAACACCATGTAAAGTGGCAAACAGCCCTTACAGCCCATCTGAAAGTCACTCATCATTGAGGCCCTTTTTCCGGAGAACTGCTGCAGCTTTATGAATGAGGCCCCTGAGCAGACCCAGTTTTTGGTGCATGGAAATAATGAGACGTATTGGGAGGTTTACAATTACATGCCAAACTTGGGCACCACCCACAAAGACAAGCCAGGAAGGTCCTCCTTGAGTTAAAAGAGAGCAAACGAAATGGGAAATATAGAGGAAAGCATTCTTTGTTTCACCATTCTTTTTTGCTTAAATATGAAGTCAAATCATTACAATATGGGAAGAATTTAGAAAATATCTAACTTTCAAACATCAAGTCTCAGTGGTGGTAAAAGTGATTGTTCCTGAGAAATGCATTTTTCAAATATTGTTACATATAGAATTACAAAATAATCCCTCCAATTCAGTATTCACAGTAAGTGGAAGCAAACACCTTGATGCTGCTCACTCTACCTTCACAAATGTCATTGTTGATCTGGAATCCAGGGGGACAGGTGATCAGTCTCTGACAGACAAAACTCCCTTCAGTATTCATGCAACGCTCATTGAACTGGCAGGCGTGTGCAGACAAACACTCATTTATATCTGGAGAAGAGAATCGAGACAACTGTGTTAGTGTGAAGTGCACGGATGAGGATGGGAGAACAGATTTACAGAAAACAGATAACGAGAAATACAAAAAAACTCGAGTCTTGGGGGAACCGTGGGTAGGGGTTGGGAGCAGATAAAAAGGACAGGTCAGATCCTCCTCGAGAGGAGAGATTAGGGACATGGCCAGTGGGAATAGCACCATACAGTGAGAAATGTGCCACCACACTGAGCCACTTTCTGTAAAACTGCTGTCACAGTTTGCTGCTGTCAAGCTGGAGACAGACGAATGGTTACAGCCAAACGTATGCTTTTTATCCCCTGTGAGACAGCTTAGACACATAGTGCAGGAGTTGATTGGTCTAATGATGACTCACAGTCCACCACCATTTTGAGGAGAAAATAATAGGTGTCTATGCGATGCAATTGGTGATATATATCAATGACAATGCATGGATAGCTGGGATAATCCCTCTGGTATGGACTCAGTTTAGGAACAAGATATAAATGTCCCATTAGGGATTAGGGCTGTATCTGCTCTGCAGATCTAGAGGCAGTGATGATGAGTGAAAGAAGACAAATCAGTTGCAGAATGTTATGCCAAGAAAGTCCTCCTCAGCTGGAACCAAATTCCTCTGGCTGGAAAAGAAAAGCAGGATGAGGGCTGAAACTTGAGCGCCCTCTGTTCTCCTCTATCATGACACTAACTGTCCACATGGAATCGAAATGTGACAAAATTAAACCCATTTTTCGGAATTCTAGGATTATGTTGGGCTCTTACCTTCACAGGAGCGCCCATCATTTCTAAGGGAGAATCCTGGAGAGCACGAGCACAGTGGCCTTCCATCCACCGGGGTGCACTGTTGCTCACAGATGCTGGAGCCTGTAAATAACACAGCATAGTCGGGCCAGCTAAAATAACGCGTATTTACCTATGCTTCACACAGTAGTATTCCAGCAGAAATGGTGAAGAGAGGCAGGACAGTGTGGAAGACAATATTTTATCTATTGTTCTTTTCTTTCCCCTTTTCAGGTTGCTCGCTGACCAGGTCATACTGTATTTCTTTCTTTTGGCCCAGAGTGAAGGGGACTTCCACCCTGGTGTCAAGGAGACCAAGCAAAACTAACAAAAAGTGTCCCTGCACAGCCCATCAGAATGACGGGTGTGATTCAAAATGCTCCTTCTGTTCGACCTTTTTCAGTACTGTTATGTTTCCTGGAAAGGCTGCGCTTGGAATAATAACATGTCAGTTTATTGCAGCCTGGGCTGGCCTCCACTTTAAATACATTGAGCTACATCAGAATTCATGCTCCACTCTCTAATGAAGACATATGTATGAAGGAAAGTGTTCATTGTGAAATGCGCCTGCAGTGATTGGTCTGCATGTCTAACCTTCACAGGGGTTGAGCAGGACAGCCGGCGGAAACGGTGAGGTGGCCTCCGCCAGCTCTCCGCCATCCTCCCTCAGTATGTTCCCTTCATCCACCAGCTCTGCGCAAACATGAATAATATCAGCACAGGACCAACGAATCGCACTGTAATCACCATTTCCCACCTCTTCATCCTCGACAGCCCTAGTTACAGACTTGTGCAATACCGACATTTTCATCCGCTCATCCGAGGCCAGTGGCAACAGATGAAAGTTGTAATAGCAATGGAGGTGAGACAGGAAAAAGCGTTGCCTGCAGACATACGTTTGGTTTTATTAGTGCGCCCCATACCTCACTGTAATTTGCTTAGAACTCTGGTATTAGATCCTGTTCAGACAGGCTTGTGTTGGTAAAAGCCACTGTTGATTAGAGCCTGGTACGCTGTGTGGGCTAACCTGAAAACACCTCTTAGCTGTAGTTCGGAGAAAACATCAAATTAAGCTTGAACACCAAAAAATAACAGAAATGACACTGAAATTCTTTTTTGACAATGGCAAAGATTTGTGTCGTCAGTTCCAGGAAAAGGATGTTAGTGCAAGAAGAGCATAATTATTATTAGCCTGTATCAGACATTGCAGACAGGAAGGAACTCAAACAGGACAGGAAAATGATACAGAGTAAATGTGTAGGCAAATGGGGCCTTTTTGACATGCCTGCAGGCAGTATATCATACTTTAAAGGGTAAATGGAATGGCGAGGGCTTTCTTGTGTTGTGGCATCTGTGGAAATGGCGGCGTGTCAAAGTAAGATTGGTGTTCTTCACTTTACCCTGAGCACAAGTGAAAGCGTCCTCCTGCAGCACGTAGCCGGGGAAGCACTCACACCGGAAGGAGCCGGGTGTGTTGATGCATCTGTGGTGGCAGATGTTGCCCTCATATATCAGGCACTCATCCATGTCTTCCACCTCAACAGGGCCCTCCACAGCATTCTCCCCATTGTGTGCCTCACCGATGGAGAAGGCCTCTTTAGGGTACAGGTCGTCTGACACTGCAACCCAGGGAAAATACTTTGTTCACACACGCAGTAAAAGAGAACACATTTTAACAACACAGAGCAGAACCTTGTTTCAAGAATGCACTCTGATAAAGAGGAATTATTTTATTGTTTTTTTTTGTCTACTGATTGAACAGCCACATGCATCCCTTACATCACATGTACAGTTTCAATAGCCCATCATTCGATGACTTTTTATGGAAACACACAGTGACACAATTTTTAAAAATGCATTAAAAGATTTGTGCTGCGTGTCACACACACAGCGGGTGTGAGGCGGGCAAAGTGTTTGGCGTGAAATCTTCAATTCTAATTATCAGCCCAAACAATTGCTCCTTATCACCCCCGACCACGAGGCAGCAAAGGGCTCTAAAAAAGTCTCAATATGAACATGATGTGAATAGTATTTTGTCAGCTTGCAGCAGCCAAAATAAATCAGTGCAAGACAACTTTCAAAACAGTGGTTTTCAGAAACAAAAACTGAATTCAGTGCCCAGAAGGCAGACAGACACAGGAGTTACAGAGAATAAGGTGAACAGGGATATTAGGTGTTTTTTTTGTTTCTTGGTCGGAAGGCTCTTTTAAGTTTAGGAAAAATAGATGGTCTTTTGCTTTAATCTAAAGTGCACCATACCAACAAACTACCCTCTCTTTCTTCCTGCATTTTAAGACTGTTCTTTTGAGCATGCAAGCGTTTGTTCAAAATACCTTTTTTTGGAGGTGGAGTGGAATCCAGAGCAGGCCTCTCTCTTACTGTGTTCTCCCTCCTCTCCCCCCCCCTCACAGCATGTGAGAAAGATGTGTTGGCAGTGGAAACCCAGGTACTGGTGGGCTTCACAGTGATGCCCCTCTTTGTGGAACTGAAGCCCAAGAAAGCAGCACCCACAACACTCCTGCAGTTCACAGAAGCAGAGTTAGATCACATAGTGTTAGATGATGGGGAGCCCTTGTAGGGGCTGATCTGTATGAAGAAGCATCTAAAATGACGTCCTTTCAAAACAGTCCACACTTTGGTCGATGCTGTGTGAAAGAATTTATCTGGATATCGCAATCAATGAATGAAAACAACAAGGTCTACTAACCAAATAAATGGCAAAACAAGTATATAGTATAATAGTGGTTCATGCAAAACCATTGCTTTCAAAGAGTGACCACATGTCCCCTTTGCCATGTTACCAGCTCACTTGCCTTGTAGGAATCAATCCCACATTTGCTGCTGTCATCCTCTCCACACACATTTCCCGCTCTAGCTGCACTAATTCCAGCCAAGCACCGGCTTTCTCTCAGGGAACCGAGACAGCACTGTTGTTGGGCAGTCCTGACAGAGAAAGGCACGCGTGAGAAACGACTCGTGAAGTGTGGACTGCAACTGTGGCCTTACACGAGTAACAATTCTGCCCATGTAGGTTGCCACAGAGCTGAATGAATGCTGTTCTCACGTTTGTAGGAATTTAATTAGACAGAGAAGCTAAAATGTCACTTTTGATAATTAACCAGTCAAGACTTTGAGGAACATTCAGCATGCCAAAGGAAACACAAGTTAAATATGGTTAATCAAAGGGTGCAACAGAATAGAAAAATACAAGGTAAGTGTGAAGCATCTTTATTCAATACTGTGCATTTTCTTATTCTAATAATTTGATGAATGTTACATAATAGACTCACCAGCAAACGGTGTGGCGATCTGTTCTGGGGAGTTCCATGTTGTTGCAGTGGCCATTTACAGAAGCCCATTTCTGCCCTGTCTCACAGCAGGTTGTCACCAGCTCTTTGGCAGACACTGTGAAGAAATACAAACAAAAAGATCTAACTGTATTTTTCAAAAGCCCAACTTCAGAGTAATCAGTTCTAAAAATAGTTAACTAATGCACTGTTACACTTTGCAATGTGGATGTTCCAGCAGCGACAAGCTGTAAAATTAGTTTATTGATAGCTGATTGATATCTGCTGTTTTAATCTCACCCTTTCCGGGACACTTGACCCATATCATCTCTTTGTGGAGATGATATGCTAAGAATAGCAAGTGCAACGTGTTTTTCCTTTCAGGCTCCTGGACTCTGAGCTCACTTTAATTGGCAAGGAAAAGCATGAAACCCGGAATTCTGTGAAATCACCCCCAAAGTACAAATGTTTCTTAAAGACACATGTCGCTTAATCGCGGCTTGAATCTAGTAAAAAGGGTAACACATTAGCACTATATTTCAAACTGGGACAAGGAGCGGACAGAGCAAAACACACATCATTCATTTTGCAGAACAGAAACACATACATGCTCCTTCAATGACAGGGCAGTGCATTCCAGTGTTGATTTGTGGCTCCCGGACTACTGTACAAGACCCAACACATGGCAGTTGTGTCTTCTAAGTAAACCAGACCATGCATGGATAACAAATTAAATACACCTGAAATTCAAATTTATTTTTTACTTGATCATTTCATCTAATTTTAGAACAATAGTTACACTTTTCACCAGATCTAATCGATATATTTAAAACAGCAGCACTACTTTATCTGGCCTACTGACTAGACAGTTGTTAATAGCATCATATTAAATTATACAGTTACAAAATAGAATTCAATAAATTAGATTTATCTAAAAAAAAAAAACTATATCGTAGCTGTACTACAAGAGGAATTACAGACGTGCTGAATTTCAAAAGCAATCCATATTGCAGTTTGCAAGGGTAATTAAATTTAAACCAAAGTAGAGGACCGGCCAATGGACCAACTGACAAACATCCCCAGAGCTATGCCACTAGCAAGTCCAGAAGGGAAGAAAGAATACATGCACAACCCCTCTAAAAGCTTTAATTGCTCTCTCACAGCATAGTCTGTTGCAACATCTGCCTTAAATGAGGGCAGAGGTCATAAAGAGCAAAACAAATGTCTTAATACAATTCTAAATAGACGACGCTCAGCACAGATTCATGTGAGTACCTAAGGTACGTTTTCCACTTTAACTTCAGAGTCCGCTTGCTTTCCCTGAAATGTCTCCCGTTGCATACCTATAGAATAAGAACTAAGCAATTCCTCCGTCCTGAGGAAGCAGGCTGCATAATTTAATGGTCTACAAATAAGGAAATCTAAACCTTGACACACAAGGCATGACCCTTTGATATGCAACTTAATTATCTGTGCAAGGCGTGCTGTTCAAGAAATCCTTTTTCAACTTGTTTGAAAGTACTTCAGAAGACAGCAAGCGTTTTCATTCACCTCCATTTCATTATCCCTGGTGAAATCAGCTCCCTTGTTTTGAACAAACATAAATTAACTCCATGTGTCTGTCTTGAAATGTTGCACACAGTTCCAGTCCATACGGTTCATCAGCAATTCTCCAAAGGATTTTATTTTCAAAGGAGCCTATGTTGCTCTAAAATAGCTACTGGAGCTGAAAACAATGACACAACAGTTCAACTCAGCAGTGTCTGATCTCACCGCATCTCCTCCTTTCTCTATGACAGTCCCTCTAATCATGACCATATAGAAACGTATCCCTTTCAGCTGTGCAACAATTAAACTACCCTGATGTTCTGTACTTCCAGACAGATATCCTTTAAAGATGGCTGAAAAGCAGGCCTCTGTTCTCGGCCTGTGATCATATCTATATATTACACAAAGCTAAACACCAGATGCTTTTGTCTAAATCCAAACCTGATGAGATCACACACTCTGAAAATATGGAGTTCGAGCATCATCCAGAAAGGGCAACTCTCTACATGCCCAGAGGTGTCACAAAGTGGTGCGTTGACCCCAATCAAGGCTCAAGTGTCTTGTCTTTTGTGGACTTGGCAGTGATTTACAGTACAGGTGGATGAAAGAGAACTCCACCAACAATGCAAATAACAGCGCATTCAAGCACCTCTGGCTGAGTAACAGCCTAAAAACACGTCTGTCTTTGTGTGTCTGTGTGTTTGTCCTTGAGTCTGCAGACAGACTTGTGCTTGGGGGGAGGTGACAGAGTTCTGCCCACCTTCAACATGACTACTAACACAGATATTGTGTCTTTTGAAACACATAATAACTGTCCAAGAACAGCTGGCTGTGACATAACAGGGAGGGCTCTCCTGCTATCATCATGACCTCATTTCCAAAACAGGCAATCTAATTCTTAAGAATAGCCAGCCATTGCCTTAATGTCCCCAAGATTGTGAGCCAATAATTGTGCAATCAAGCTTTTTTTTTCACTTTCTATAAGCCCACTTAGTCTTAATCAGTCTTACACTTAAGTGTTGGAAGACCTGAGGACTTGCCAATTTCATATATTTACTTCCAATCCAACAATACGTCTGGATGTTAAAATGATTAAAGAGGAACACTTATACTCACTTTTCAGGACTTGTTGTGAATTTTACCCAAAGGTTCCAAACATATCCTGGACACACCCTTTGTATAAATGATGTGCTCTGCAACATCTGCATGAGAGTGTTTTTTGGACCATACGGATAAAAATAACATTGAGACGTTAAGAAAAGAGTCTCAGTAATGATAGCCGCTCTCTGTAGTAAAAATCAATGCATTAATGCATCCTGAATTAAACAACACTGTAAACAGAATGAGTTTATGATGGAGTTGGATGGGAAAAGGAGCTGCTCAAATTGCTAAAAGTACCCTTTCGCGTATACTCTGTGTCTTTTATTAGCGGTTTCTTGCATCTGGAGAACATTTATTTTGTCATAAGTATGGGTGACATGTGCATTGGGTGGTTTTTAAGTAAGGTCATGAGGATGGAAGATATGCCAGAATTACTGCAGATGACCTGGAAGACACCCTGGATTAACCACAGTAAATTATCATCTTCAAACTGATCTTTACGGCAGTGGCACGGTTTGACTGAACTTTTACCACATCATTTCTGGAATTTCCTCCTCTTTCATCCCTCGGAAAATTATGTATTGGATCAACACACTCTCGCATGCAACATGTTGTGGCGGCTTTGTTGATGAAAACAAGTGCTTTTTCCACTTTACTGCACCTGCCCTCAGATGGTTTTAACACTCTGCCTGTGTGCATTATCGACTTCTTTGTGGCTTACATTCATCTAGTTTAGCTCAGCATGGTGGCTGTTGGTTCCTAAAGTACGAGCATAGGTAAAGATCTGCCTCAGATGAGGTGAATGCCAGAGAGACGGGCAAACCAGCAACCTTGTGGGAGATTGGTAATCACACTGACTCGTGACTGAGCCGGGAGTGGCGTCTGGCAATCAAGCAATTCCAGCGGTGTCATTCATCACATGGGTATTATGCCGCTCGCAGGTACAACCCCCAAGAAATCCTATACCAAGTGAGCTTAGCATCAGAATGCCTTAACAATCCCATCCCCCATCTGAGCACACAACTTATCAGGCTGGAAAGAAAGAGGACAAATGAGCAGGAGTTATAAACTGAACAAGAAAAAAAAAAAGAAATCATCCTGGGCCCAGGTCTACAGTAAAAGCCCCTCATTTGGAGAAAAAAAAAGCTAACATGCTTGGTATACATACTTTCTCTCTTCCTGTGCAAATAACTTTGACATCCTCTGCTAATAGCACTGATAACAGCATCAGTGAAAGGCCTTATCAGCTGGGTTTTTCCTGTTTGTTCTCTCACAGGTCACTAAACTCTAGCTTTAGCCCAGTGCGATGAACTCTCTGTGCCATTCCCCCCTGCAAACTGCAGAAAAAACCTTATCCCTGGAGGAAAAACAAGTTCCTTTTGATGTTCACCTCAACTTCTTAATGTATAAACTTTTAGCTTAACTAACTTGCAGATAATTTAGAAATAAGTCACTATAATACTATACTAGCTCACTAACATTCAACTATGTTTGCAACCTATATTCCCCCACTTTTATCTGTACCGACCATGTTCTTCTTGTAATACACCCCTACAGAAGCACCTAAAAGATGCATTCAGCATACACTATACATACTTGTGGGGGCAAGGTGCTGAAAGAAAAGAAAAATCTTGACAGGTCTGGACAAAAATCATGGCGTTGTAAAGCAGGTTTATTCTGCCCCTACATATAGCCCTTCACTGAAAACTCTCAAACAGAATGCTTTGATAATTTCACTGGAGAATAGATGAAATAGCATTGTACTCATTCATTATTTACTTAAATCATAAGGAAGCATTTCATACAGAGACTAACTGTATTATAAAGCCATAAAATACAACAGATTGATTTTTGTTTTCCCTTGACCGGACATCTTTCTGTGCTTAACCCTTATAATACCACATAATGTCACATTTTCATGCCACATCATTGATTCATGTAAAATCATTAAACAGGTGCAAGCAGCAAAGCTGCTAGGAGATCTTTTGCTTTTGATCTCAATCCTCTCCTTGCTTCTCCTCTCCTCCTCTAAAAGTGGCTGTGCAACAAAAATGACTTTACTAGAAATATTAAACTGATCTGAAATACCTGCCGCAGCAGAAAGAATCCTGGGTTACTGCAATAAAGAGTGGTGCAGCAATAAGCAGGTTTGGATTTTCCCAATTATCCAACAATAAAAATGGGTTGTCAAGCAGTGGAAACTCTTTTATGATTTAGATTTTTAATTACATCTGTACCTTGAAAATGAAGGGAAACATTAAGTCACACAAATGACACACAATGATCTATTCAATGAATTATTATGAAATATGCAAGCTTAATATGTAGATCAGATTCCAAATTAATGGTTGATTACTTGAAATGGATTGTTTTCAAAAGTTTGCTGCACCTTGACAGTTGATACATATCCAGGGGTGTTTTCTAAAGTATCTGCACATTAGACCTCAGCAGATGTGTTTCTCTCTCTTTTTTATTTATGCAATCTGTGAATTATATCCCATAATCCAGTAGCTTGTAGGAGCATTTAGCAGCATTTACTCAGCAGTATTTATTTTTAATCTATCTAATCATCATGGAGGAGTTTTGGCCCATTTTGATTTATTGTTAAACTTTACTTCACTGTGCTTTGCAAGCATTTGCTTATGCACAGCTTCTAAAGGTTTTTCACAACACAGTCACGTTGGTTTTGGGATTTTGACCAAGCCTCTTTCTGACCTTTGATGCTAGTATACTTTGGGAGAAAGTGATCAACTCAATCCCAGTTGGGTTTCCAGGTATTGTGTGTAGGTATATAACAAGTCCAAATCAGCACCCTTCACCCACTGAGACTGACATCTTCACTTTTCATCAACCATGATTCCATGTTCTTTGTAAAAAGACATGGCTTTACTCAAACAAAACAAAACACTACTCAACCTCAGCACATGAAAACAAGAGAGTTCTAAATATAGTAAATTTCCTCTCCTGAGTTAGGTAGCTATATGCTATCTCAGGAAAACATATTTTCCATGAACAATTGTTTTTTTTTCCACTGGATCTCTGCCATCCTGAGTGGACTGAATATGAATTCTACTAAAATGACAGAATGTGAATGTGCACTACTAGTCAGTTTACTGTTGCATTACAGGGGAAAACATTCTAATTCATTGGCTTTCAGCCACATAATTTAAGAAAGGAGTTGTGCAGTTGTTAGGAAAGTTCAGCCAAACTTCAGACTTACCTTCTGTGACTTCCTTCGTATCTCGAGACTGGTGGTTGTAGAGGGCTTGAGGTTGTCTTTGAGGCTCCCGCCCATCCTCCTTCAGCTTGACAGGAGCTCTGCTGGTGGGACTGAAATGGACTGTAGGGTTTGTACCCTGTTCGTCTCTGAAGTGGACGGTTCCCTGTTCCCCATTGCCAAATGTATGTCCCTGCTGCTCTGAGACTCTTACTTGCTGAGAGTGGTTGACAGAACGGGAGCTTCCACGATTCCTGGTGTGGCCGTTTTTGCGCTGGACCCCTGTACTGGCGCGGGGGCTGTATGCTGTGTCTTTTACAATCTGTTGCATCACTTTGTGTCTGTTACCATGATGCCCCATGGTCCTTTCTTCAACTCCCTGTAGCAGCCCGTTGTTCTCCATAGTTCCTCTCTGTGTATCAGTACTTGTTAATGAGCTTGATGCTTTCCCATAAGACCCTGTGGGGGGTGGATCTACGCTTTGATTGACCTTTTCCTTTCTATTCCTCACTGGATTTGGGGCATTTTGACTTTCCGTCAGCTCAGATCTCCTGTTATCCCCAGAGATGATGGCAATAGAGCTCGACTCTGGGTAGGATGGAGGTACTGTAGTAAATTCAAACGCTTGGGCCAGATTTTTAATTGACGAGTATGTCGGCTCCACCCGAGAGTCTTCAGTGGATGGATCAGGTTTATACAGAGGAAGAGTCTTTTCCAGTGCCAACTTTGAAAATTGTTCTTCGAGATTGACTTGTTGGGAGTCAGGACCACCGCTATCGTCTCTCAAAGGGCTGTTATTCTCTGTGGTTGTTGCCCCCATTAGCTTTTTAAAACTACGGAGCTCACAGCCCGGGATGGGGGAGCACATTAACCTACCGCCATCATTTGGACAGTGGCAGACTCTGCAGTGGCCGACCTGAAAGGAGTGTCCTGCCTCATACTTATTGTTGTCATAGGTACAACCAATGCGCGCACACTCCATACATCCGTCTGCAGGTTGTGAAATCTCAATGCAGTTGGGGGGGATTTCAGGGCACGGAATAAAACGGCAGATTATGCTCCCGCCTCCACGCGGACAGGAGCATTCAGTGCTTCCGAAATCCACAAAGTAAGACTCCCCCTCTGGGACTTTCCCATTCTGGAAGCCTGCTTGCATACAGTCATAGAATTGGTAGCCTTGACAGGTGCAGCCCCTTCGTGTGCATTTGGGGCAGCAGGCACCGTCTTCTAGAGCCGTTTCAATGCAGTTCTGCAGGACGGGACACTCTAAGCCTGAGCAGTCTGTCTGGCATAGACACATGTCCACACACAGCATCCACAGACAGAAAAACAATGTTGCCCTCTGAATGTTCATTTTGCTCAGAAAGTTAATGAAATCTCAATTCCTCCAATGTCTTTGCACATTAGACTTTATCCCAGACAGGAAGGAATTTGGCGTCTTTCAGCCTGTGAAAGCAAACAGTGGTTAATGATATATTTACTCTACAAGAGTTGTTTGATACCCAGTCTGATAAAAATCCGTATCCTATCCCGTTTTCCAGTTATCATTGAAAACATATTTGGTTTCAACTAAATAGCTTGCTTTTTAAAATTTGAATCCATGCCAAATGCAAGTTTTTCCTACTGCTTTGGCACCACAGGAGGGTAGGGTGGTGCTTTACATTTGTCTGCACATGGAAATTTGGCAAACAAAGAAATAGAGGAAATACGTACAATAATACAGCCAGAAAAATTCTAAAATGACCAAATCTCCCCTCTCACAATGACAGATAACCAATGTCCTGCGTTTGATGCTTTGCAAAGGGAACAGCTTATCTGACTTCCTAAATGTATGCATTGTACTCTAATGAAGCTTTTTACGTCTTACAATCTGGTGAGCATGTTGTCTGATCCTGCTGTAAATGTCTGACTCTACCAGCTTTTTGGCTTGAGCACAAACAATTTTGGTAAACTGCTCCACTGTTTCTGTATGAACTGCCAGAGATTCACTGCACTGGTCCTAAATGCACTTGATAAGCCCTCTGGGGTTCTTATACAACACAGAGACAGATTGAAAAAGGCACCAAGACTGAGTGTCTCAGGCTTGATCCTGTGAGCAAGTGATGTGACTTCAAATCAGAGAGCATACTGGAAGCCAGGTGTTTTTTATTTACTTTTCCTTTTTTCTCCTCGCTCATTTGTGCTAGTAACAAAAGACTTCTGACACTTACTGAGCAGTTTATTTCAAAATTACAGATAAACTAAAACCTCTTCTGCATGACAAACGTCTTACAGGCATTTTATGCCTGTGAAAAATTACATAAGAAATGTTCTGAACTGATTTAAGTCCTCTCTAAAGTGTATAGTGTTATAGCATTTGTTCCAGACTTCATGTCCGTGGACTAGATTCCCACAAAAGAAGGAATGTCTACAGAGAACGAAGGATGCTTGAATGACTTTTTCTGTTACGTTGACAGCCCACCTGTTGTGTTCTATGAAAAATGGAAAAACGGCTTCAAAGTCTACCAACCATACTTGTTAGTCGACTAATATGAGACAAATTCAAAGTAAGACAAAGAAATGTAATCAAATGCACTGTAACAGCAATCTACAGGTCACCAAAATGCATCTAACATCTGTTTCTCTGTCCCTATGAGTTTCACCACAAAACAACACATAGCTCAGTTCAGCTCCATTGAGGGAATCAATGATGTCTTTGTGTGCAGAGGGTACAAAATCATTTTACCAGATCTAGTCAATTCTGAACTGGCACCGACTCACTGCAAAGGTGCCTTACCAGTAAGTCAAGCTTTAAACACACTCACATCCCAAAGATGCCTCTGTGACTACAACTTCTAAAGTAGATGATAGTGTAAATTCAACAAGACAAAGGTGACAAGAAAAACTGCTAAACTAAGCAACAAAGCTAGTAAATTGGGGTGATGTGGGCTGCCAAAGCGGGGAATGTCTTACATTTCGCCCGTGTATGTAATAACCATCTACAGGTCGTAAAAATTTAATTTAACATCTGTTTTCTGTCTCTCCTGGGCAACTGCTTTGCAGAAAATATGGACCTTCTAGTCGTCATGCTCACGGCGACACAAACCAAACGCACGTGGGAAGACTGTTGCAGGGCATAGGATTTCTCTAAACCCAAGAAAACACAAAGTATAGAAAAAGTCAGAAGATGGACTAAAGATCTCATTGACGACAAAGTGTAGCTTTCCCTTAATATATGGTAATGAAGTGCTCAGCCTTCTAGATAACGTTATCATCTAGACGTTTAACTAAAAATGTTTATTTCAACCCCCTGAATGTCCCGACAAACATGGAAATGACAAATAATAACATTTGAAGTCATCTTCACCAGGAAGAAAGACGCACAAGGACACAACATTTCTGCATTTGCCCACGCTCACGTGACGGTCAGTGGAAATCTAAGCACTGATTGGAGCACATCGTTGAATTACAGGCAGATATTTTGTTTTTTTCTTATCTTAAAGAACGGGGCAGCTTACCTGTGATCCCCGGTCCGGCTGCGCTCCTGTGCTTCTGAGGGAAACTTTGTGCGTAAAGTTTATACCCTCAATCCGACTCGGGAGGCTGGGAGCCCTACTGCTCCTGAGGGCGGGACACACTGCGAGAAAAAAAAAAAGTTCCCACTTTGTCGATTTTTTTTCTGTCCCATTTTGCTAATTACAACAAAACTCTGTTGCAGTAAATGACGCCATGGAATAGCGTCAGTGGAAACTATACGTCGTCAGTATGACTTCATAAGTTCATTAAAATATAATTCCCATGAGAGCAGATTGCTGAAATAAACTCACTGAAATATTGACAACTAAAAAAAATAATAAAAAAACTGCAGTATAGTCAGAGTTGTTATTCACTATTCATTTTCAGGCATACTCATCTTCCAGTTTCATTTCTTGTAACACTCTGATCTGTTTTCTCCTTGTGAAGCCATACTGATAAATCCAGCACATAGAGACATCACATGTCTGTGATTATTTTCAGCACCGCGGTGCAGTGGTTAACTATATTACAACTAGTGACTCCAATCAGATTCTGAATGCTAAAGCTCCAAATGGGAATCTTATCTTTGAACCTCTAGAGTTTCCCCTGGTTTCAACTCCAGCCCAGACACAATGAGGAAAAGCTGCCCCATTAGCTGAATGGACTGGTCAGGCCATCCCGAGGGGTGGTGGGGCCGGGGCCCACTTTGTCTCAAGGGGCCTCTCTTGAATGATCAATGACACAGATGAGTCAGTGGTCCTGTTATTGGGTTTCCTTGTTTGTTATATTCAAATGCAGACACAGCAGCACAAGTCACAGACTGTGAAAGACCCCCTGGGTTCTCTTAAATATCTTTCCCGGTGGATGAAGTTTTCATGTCTCACCTCAGGCACAATTAATCGAATACTCTGTTTTAAGTAAGTACTATTTGAGAATGGGGCTGAGATTGATCAATCCCTGGCCAGAAGGGATACATGCAAAACAACGTTCCGCTGTAAGTCTTTGATATGCCGATAACTGTATTGATTTTCTTTTAACTTGGTGTCAAGCATCATGTCAGCCCAACCTTTACTTTGTGGTCAGAATTCGCTGAATGTTTATGTTTATGCATTTGGCAGATGCTTTTTTCCAAAGCGACTTACAGAGTAGACACAATATTACATTTCTCATCACTATGACAATAAGCTATATAGAGGAGAAACACTGATCAGAGTCAGTGGTCTGGACATTAATGGTCATTTCACTTGCATAGTCAGGTGAAGTCAGGTTCACCCAACAAACGACTCACTCGTGTGATCATTAGTAACATGATCATCTGACCCACGGTCTGAGTGACTTTTTTTGTGCCACAAGGCCCTTTGTAAATCCTAAAGTCACTCGCTAGAAAGCTATGCAAGTGAAATGACCATTAATTTCTTAGTTTTACATAAGAGTCTATTCCACAAATATTGTACAAGTAACAAGGATTACACAACCTACACTTCCTATGACCACTTGCTGCAGTAAGTGTGTTGAAATACTGTGGAATGTTTTTTTAATTACCAGCTCAGAAATGAATAATCCCAAGTCCCTTTCAACAATTTCAACATGGAGAAAAATCAGGTCTGTAATTTAAGTTAAAAAAAAGCAGCATTTAGCTCACGGACTTAGAGCATCTGAGGCTCTTTGACAACAAAGAAGGGTCCACATGTCGTAAACTGGGCCCAAATGGTGACCCCCCCCCCCCCCCTCACACACACACACACAGAATTGACCCCTTCTGACTCTCCTGGGGCCAGAAACCCTCAGTGCCATAATGGCTTAGTCTGTGAGATAATGTCATCTGACACGCACTGATGTGGGAGAGCTAAATGAACCCCATGCTGTTGTAATTTCTCATTCATGCATGTTTGAATAGTGACTTATGCCACTGATAATTGCCAAAACTCACTGACTTCACACTCAGCAATCTACCTGATGGGACATTTCCCCCCCTTTTTAACCATGCTGAATCAGAGTGGCATAAAGCACTGTTATTATCTTAATCTTCTCTTCCACTGCTGTTCCTCCTGAGGTATTTGTTCTGGAGAGAACAGCATATCCTTCATTTTCTCCAGCTTTTCATTAAAATGATACCTGTGATAGTGACATTATCATCTACATGAGCCCCCTAATCCAGCAGGCATCAGTGCTATCTGTCCATTGTGTGATGCATTGTCTTGCTCTCCTGCCTCCGTTTAAACAGGTGGATTGGATCATGCTTGCCACAACCTTTGTTAAGTCACAGAAGCCATGTGCAGTGGTGCATTAAGTGATCCACTGCAAGACTAACTCTCCAAGGACTTCAGTCACCAGAACCATCCCTGGATTCATCCTTATAAATACAACATAATTAGTTAGTGTTAGTGAGTGTTTTGAAATCAGTGAGCCAGAATCAGCTCTCACTAACATATTAAACCGCACTCCTGTTGGGGGGTGTTTTCCGAGACCAGCGATACTTATGGGTAATGACCAGTTCATTTTGTAAATCCCCAAAATGAAGAAACAAAGTTCTCCATGTGTGCTGGAGCATGTTTCTTATCACTGCCCTGCTGTGGGTCCTAATAGTGAAGAGAGGAAGTGTTTAGCATTAACCAGGACAAACAGAGCTCTAAAGGCACTGCAGGAGGCTACACCACGGGAAATTAAAAGTCACAAGTAAAGAGGTGAAAGTGACTCCCCACCTGCATCTTGTAAAGACTTTCCAGGCCGTAGTTAAATGCAAAGCCTGTTGATGGGTGCAGTCCCACAGAGAAGCTGCTTTTGTATAGTTTCCTTAATTATGCAATTCTTTTAAAATTGAATATCTAACAGCAATACAATGGAATATCAAAATGATCAAGGGACAATCATTTGATTTCACAAACCAAACCAGGTTATCATTTTTGCAAATTCACATGGGTTACATAGAATAAAGAGTGAGATTAATGCCAAGTTGCCAGTGATTAAAAATTGAATCATGTTTAAATGGAATCACTTTAGCAAGATTTCCCCACCATTGTCCATGATCACGGATGCATAGAGCTGAAAATACAAATCCACTCAGCTTTATCCCCTTAATGGATATGCCATGAAAGTGGAAAGGGAATTCAAAGCATGCAGTAGATTGTGTCAATTGATTTCATCCTTACAGAGAAGCGCTGCAGACTTGCCATGTTCGTCCTGCTTTTCTTTATGTTCACCGTGTTAATCTGTTCTGGAAAAGGTCTATTACTTCTAAAGGAAGAGGTCTATGCTTGGTATAATTCATAAATACATCACCCAGCATAAAATGACAAAGGAAATGAGGGAGTTCGGACCCTCGGGGCATCTGATCACAGAGGTGAACTGTGGTAATAATTTGAGCTGGTCCCACCTTCAAGACCTCTTTTACATTTCTTGGAACACACAAGTTGGCTCCCTAAGGCACAGACTGATTTCACTGGATAGTAGGACCTTTTACTAAGCCAACCTACAACAGTTTTTATTGTGCCTCACACCAAGGGGACCTTAAACTTGTGTACTTTACAAACTATTTGAAGCAGTGACCCTTCAAAGCCTATTACATTTCTACTGAAAGCTGAAAACACTGCCACCAAGTAAATGCTTAAGTAAGAGCTATGGCCCTCTGGACTTACTTGTCTGGACCAAGCCGAGCATGGTGGCCAAAAGCGTTCCTGAGGGGAAGATGTGACTGTTGATGCATGCCAGATGAGGAGACACAAGACTGGATTGCGAAGCAGCTTCAGCATTTTGCTGTGCAGGAGGATGTTTCATGTGCAGTGCGTGTTTGTCTGCAGTGTGTTTTGAGGAGGTGAAATATTTCATAGTCTCAGATGTGAGACGTGGCGCTGCACTACTTGGCGGACATGATGTAGTACAGGACAAATTGGAATCAGAAAGGTCAACTTTTGAGAAATTATTTTTCATAAAGGTGCCGCAGTTAATATTTCTACTCAACAGAAATGCAATTTAAAAAAAGATTATCTTATTTTGTTTGTGATTATTGGTTCTAACTCAGGCGCATTTGGTCTTAACAATCAAATGAAAACCCATTTAAGGCCCAGAAAATGTTAATACATTACATTTCCCTTGGAATGACTTCAGCCTTGCCTTTTCCCAACTCGAGAGTCTGGATGTGAAGTGCCAGAGCTACCGAGCGTGACATTCAGGTATTGTTTTCCATGTTTATGGACATTACATCATTCACTCCTTGCATCGGTTGCATGTTGCCTGCACACTGAAAGCGCACAGGGATAAAAATTCATGCTGGGCAGGAGTCTGGAGCGAAAGCTCCATTGTCTCAGGTTTCAGCCTCACTGGCATAATTCTGCTGAGGAAAGGTATTTCATTTAATTTCTGCTCCCAAACACTTTGAATAGCCATTACCTCTGATGTGTAAATGACCAATATAGGCCCCATCCATAACATGTGTAGATTCTGCCGTTGCATCTGTACGGCTGTTATTCAAATCTGCAGATTGGAACACAGCAGCCCTCGGTGATGGGCTTTTATTGTTAATGCGCTTTGGCTCAAACAATATGTCCCCTTTGGCACAGAGCAGCATTATGTAAACCACTTCAGAACTGCAGTATTCCTGCTAATCAAGTTGTGCTTCTCTCGGTTCTACAAGAGGCATTGCTGTGGAAGCAAATGAAAAGATGAATCAGATGTCAGTTTAATTCAGAGTGTATAATCAAAGTTGTCTAAACAATGAATGTATCGATGTCAGAAACAATTTTTTGATGCCATAGAATGACACCAAACAAAAGAACAGTAAAGATTGAGATTTGAGGTATTGTACACATTGGACTGGATGAAACTATATTGCCTCTGAAAACATTTCTTTTAACCTAAAGTCTTCTTTTTATGGAATAATGTTCTATTCTCAAATTTGGCCTCTTCTGTAGTGAACTGGTGGTATAAAATCAACTTTTACAGCATTCCTGAGCAAAACGTAGGGTAACCATCAGTGACACCTAGGGGTAAAAGTCATGTTCTTCACTGGCGACTGGAGCCCAAAACTATCAGCTGTAGTAGAATCCAAGGAATGCATTCTAATAATGGCTGGCAGCCAGATGTTCACAATCTCAGCCTTTGCAAATATCTATAATTGATTTGGTGGTTCAGTGGAAAAAAAATAGCATTAGACATTGCAATGACTTGCTTGTGATAGTCATCTTCATAATCCATAATGATCTGAGACTATCTGAAGGTAGAGTTTCAATTAAACTTTTTTATTTCTGAAAACTCAAAAGAGAAACACATCAAATCTTTGTTTGTTTGTTTGTTTTCTACTAATTTCATACTGATTTGGCTTTTAAAGGCTCGTGAAGTTCTTAGCAGGTTACAGCTTTGCAAACTTTATTCAGGCACCTATTTTCATAGAGCAGGAATTTGTTTTTGTTGGAGGGAAGCCTAATCTTTGCTCCCATTATTACACAAGACCCCTCAGCCCATTGCTTAGTTAGTTACATTAGTCAAAGCAAACAATGACAGTTATACATTTGACAATACTAACAATGACAACCCACTATGACAACATAGTGATAAGTCCGATCCCATTGTACATTTTGTGAGATGTACATAACAAAGCAATGAATAGACATAAGTCTTTGTGTTCCTTCTTGCTGAAATTCCCCTTGGGATTTTTAATCTGGAATTTTTAAGCATGGGATGTGCCAGAATCTGAGATGTCCTTGGATCTGCTGGAGCCCTTCTTCCAGTTTAAGGCATCACAGTCCCGAGTGCCCCCATTACCGCTGTTAATGACTTACCCTTGGAGGTTTCTCCCTATTTGACTTTTGGGATTTCCTTATGAATGTCACAAAGTGTGTTCCACCACATCACTCCCATCGTGGTTTTGGCATTCCACGTCGCTATACCTGCCACTGGGGTTCTGTCCAATGTATTCAAATCCTTTATTGCTCTTTGATCAAAAGTTTGCTCTTGTGTTGTCATGCTTAGTGCCTTTATGCTGTCTCAAAGTGGCGTGTTTTACACATCATTGGGACTTCCTTATATATGTGTAGGCGGTATATGGCTCCCCTTCCTTCCATTTTATCCCAGTGCCTTTCAGCTGCATGAAGCAAACACTACACTTAATCTTTGGACCCTGTTGTGTAGTTCATATGAAATTAGTTTACCAGTCGGCACATAAGATAAGATAAGATTTTCCTTTGTAGTCCCACATTTTAATTTCAATACTTGGAATTAAGGCACTGTGCCTTTAAGAAGAGACCTCCAAGTCCTTCCCCTTGTTAGTGACGTCGTCTCACTCCCGGCATGCTCACTGGAAGTCCAATTGTTGCTAATGGCGGGTATTGTACAAAACATGCGTATTAATGCTAATGTTTGCTATTTGGCTGTCTTAACACTCTTTAGTTATTTTCTAATTGTTAGCTCATTTGTGATTTGAGCCATTTTATAGTATACATAAAGCGGAAGAGTAACAAAGAGCACCGGTGGAGTTTGGAACAGTTTATCATGTGGCGGCTCAACGTTAACTAATGTGTCAAACTGAAACCGGGCAGGAAGACGATGTGTGTTTGACTTGTGTCTTAGCCTTAATGTAAGCTATGCTAGCTTACAGAACCGCCTGTCTGTCTGCTACACCCCCAACGCTGCCGCACAAAAAGTGGAATTGATGAGACGAAGAAAGTTTAGCTAGTGTAGAAACTTGGTGCTCATTCATTCGACCGTTAGTTTTGCTGGTAGTTTACACCTGCAGTCTGTTGAACCGGAGATGAATTCAGTACTGTTAGGGCTATTTCTAATAACCGTTAGTACCCAAGTCAACGGTACCTCCAAACTAAATATCCCCAAAGTGCTATTGCCACTTGCAAGAAGTACAAGAATCAATTTCACTCTGGAAACGACGGAAGGCTGCTACAGATGGTGAGTAAGCGGCCGGAGCCTGAGGAGGACTCCTGCTTTGACAGGCCACATGGTTAACTTTAATCAAGCGCCCAGGAAGGGCGGAGGAGACCAGAATCCTGCTGAGGGCTCGGTACCAAAGTGTATTTGATATAACAATTCAAGGATTTAATTAAAAATGAATCCCTGAACTGGACGGGTAAATGTGCCACAAACATTGAAGGGTGAACATCGCCAGATCTCATACAAAATCTGTTGTTTTTTTTTGGGTTCCAATTTATTGATGGGTTGTAAAATGCTTCCAATTCCAACATCTAACTCAGTCTTAAATTTGCACGCAATGTTTTGGTGTGGACTTAGTTTTAGTCTGTATTTCTCAACGGCAGGATGTTCAATGAAAATGACAATGTTGCTATGAAAAACATACAATCTCCATGATTCATTTATGTGTGTACATCTCGCTGTTTTCGTTTCTCAGGTCATCCACCAGACCAGAAGTAGCCAGCGTCCAAGCTGTCGATGAAGACGTCGGGAGAGGCTGCTCTCGCAGAGCTGTTCTCCAGGCTCTATCAACTCAACCCTCGAGGCTGACCAGCATCATTCTGGCCGAGGATGTTGGTAAGCAAAACAATGTATTGATCCGTATTTCAATCAGAGGGTCCATTTTGACAGTCTTTTTCCTCAGCAGGAAAGCTCCAAATCTGCAATGATACATGGCAGTGTATGATCATCTTTAGTGTGTTTACAGAAAATCAACTTCTTGAAATCTAGTTAAAAACTGACCTGTCTTGGTTTAGTTTCCCAGCATTTTGGTGTCTAGTGAATAAGGACATCTTAAATATCCTGCAGACTGTTTTGTCCTTTAAAATGATTTTTTTTCATTGTTTTGTAACCATTTGGGGCTTAAATCACAAATCGACCATGTTTTAATATTTCAAGAATAAAGGGTAACGTCAGGACTTTGCATAATTACCTTCCTTTAGGTTATAAAGACTAAGCTGTATGAAAGTGTAATTACATGGAGCACCAAGGGTGAAAAACTCATCACATCAGTTAGACAATGGAGTATGTTCCAGCACTGCAGCTGCTCTCTATCAATCAGTGCTCTTCATCCAACTTAGTTTTCACACAAATCTCTCTCTCTCTCTCTCTCTCTCTCTCTCTCTCTCTATATA
>JABUIW010000028.1:5718823-5738149 GCA_013363375.1 Menidia beryllina | reverse complement strand
ATATATATATATATATATATATATATATATATATATATATATTTAGAAATATCCTTCATTATATTGTTAAAGCTAATTGTCACCACCACCTATTATTTTTCTAACTAAATCATCTTGTTAATCAGCAAATTCAGGTCTTATCATTCTAAAGTCACACCATTTGTCATATTTTCATATGTCTAAATAATTCTTATGATATACTGACATTGTACAGAAAATATAGCAGATTATGTAATGAGCTGTCTTGCACAACTAATTTGTTCATCATTATTGTTCCTCCCATGCTGTTGTGAAATGTTGTATGTCATCCGTTGCCTGTGGGGGTTTTGTACGAAAGAATGACAAGGCTTATTATTCGCATTGTCCTAAGGAATAAGAAGCATATTAGTTTTTTCTCACACATATACACACATCTCAAACCACTGTAAAATCTAAGTAATCTATTCAGACCACAATTACTGACTTTGAATCTGGCTTTATTCACCTCAACTGCTTAACATCTATGATATAATCTGACCTTTACAGCAGACTACTTATTAGACCATGAAAAAACCTCAAAATTTGACTAGACCGATAGCTGTGCCACATTCAGCTAATACATTCATGATAAGGACGGCTTTGTTCCCCTTTCTCTTTGCAGTCACAGGACAGGTGCTGCGTTGTGATGCTATAGTTGACATCATCAGCGAGATCCAGATAGTTTCCACCACCAGAGAACTGCACCTGGAGGACTCACCACTGGCACTCAAAATTCATGCACTGGATTCTGAAGGTGAGATTCGGCCTAATCACTGAATATCATTAGAGGCTCATAGTATTTAAATGCATTAAAAGTAAATATATTTTCAAAATCAAGAATTATTTCATAAAATGATGCAATCAGTCAGTTTGCCAATAGCGAGGAGTCCTCATTGGACTGTTTATTTGTTGCTCTGAAAATATATCTGAGTAATGATGGCACCAGCTCTCGGCAGCACTTTCTTTCCTCTTAGGCTGCCACTTTGAGACGGCTGTTTGTTCTCTGCCACTAGTTCCATTTTGGCCAGCCTCACTTAGTTTAATGAGCTGTAGCTACAACCTGATTCTTTCTGATGATGGCTCCAGGGCCTGGTGTTTTGTTTTGTTTCCTTCTGCATTCCTTTAACAGAGGACGTTGCAGAAGGTTGCACTGCACTCAGTAATGAAATTATTTTTGATTTTTAAAATGTATTTATTTTTTAATTTAATTTAATTTTTAAACTAATTCTTCTGCAAATATTTATCAAACATGGAGGAGAGGTATTTGTTTCACAGTCGACAATACAGACCTGAGTGTGCTCTGTTCCTCACAGTGTCACATATCCATGTTAAGCTTTTCTTTTTGTTTTTACAGGAAACACCTTCAGCACTCTCGCCGGTCTAGTGTTTGACTGGACGCTAATGAAAGATGTAGATGTGAATGGTTTTTCTGATTCTTACAATTCTTTACGGTAAGCTTCCTTGGGTTAAGACTCACTAATTGCTCAAGATGTTCTGGACAGGCCACTAAGGTCACCAACAACATAATTCTGCTCTGTAACTGATGCAGAATTTTTTTCCCCTCTTGATTGTTTTTTAAATAAAGAATTTTAGGCAAACATAAGAAAAAAAACACAGATTTCTGTCTCTGCTTTGTTATTTTAATATCTTTTATGTCTTGTTCTCTCATTCAGGGTACTAAGATTCTCTGAGTCCACCTACACTCCCCCTGGATACATTTCTGAAATGGAGCGTGTTGGGAAACAGGGGGATATTATCCTGGTGTCAGGACTGAAAACGGGACACGCTAAGCTGAAAGCTAAAATACAGGAGTCTCTGTATAAGGTAAGAACTTTTGCTCCCATGTGCTGAAAAGATTACTGGACTGTTAAGGCAACATAAGGTTGAAAAGTATTGGGCTAAACTGTTGTGGTTATGAGTAGCAACAAGGCTACACTGGTCCTATTTTTAGAACCTGTAACAACAGTTCAATTAGGCCCTTTGTTTAGCAGCTCATCTTGTAAGATGCTAATATAAAATTGAGTAGAATGTGTCCTATCAAGGTCTCTTATATCACGACGTTAGCGATAGTTAAGTTATGTCTCGATCCTATCAGAGCTCATAGCAGGCATTTGACTTTATGGCTGAAACCTTTATATGTGCAAGCATAAAAGAGAGTTACTGTACAGTAAAAAGAGTTATTTCGAGTAATAATGTATTAAATATTTAAGGAATACCTGGCAGCCATGTGCGGTTTGAATCTATTAAAAATAATTTTATTAATTATTTTTTAGCTCTGTAACCAGTTTCTGTTGGTTTAGCTAAGGCAGGAAACTGCATATTTGTTGTTCCGTAACCATGGTATCCATGCCACAGGATGTGGGTGCTGCAGAGGTGAGGCTGCTGATCTTAGAGAACATCCTGCTGAGCCCAGCACATGATGTCTACCTACTGGAAGGAACCACCATCCGATACAGAGTCCTGAAACTGAGACAGGGCACCATCACAGGTCAGAAAGTTTGAGGAGCTGTCAAGTTGTTCACTTGATCTGTCCTTGATTTCCAGAGCTTTTTTATTGCTCAAGCATTAGTTCAGCTTAGAGAAGAAGTGAGAGTACAGTTGGTCCTTTTTTTTTCTTGCTGAATTGTTTTCTGATGTCTCTTTTTTCTGTCCAGAGCTCTCTCTGCCCTGTGATCAGTATGTTCTGCACCTTCAGAACAGTGTGGTTGGCCCTAATGGCAACCCAAATGTTGCTGTGGCCACCCTGGATCAAAGCACCTCCACAGTTACAGCCGTTCAGCTGGGCCACATCAATGTGGTGTTGGATCATAAGAGTATCCTTCTGTCACACTGCATCTCATAGCCGGTTATTTAGAATGAATTGCATAGTCTTTGCAAAGATATTCTCATCATACATGTTGTCACAGTTTGTGTAAATTGGTTGGAGTGATTAAGTGTAAATTGTAAGTCTTGTTTTTGGCAAGAAAAATTAAGCATTTTTTAGGTTTGCTGCTGCTAGTATCTGTCAATTATTTCAGACCTAATGTTCCTTAGTGGCACCTTTGAAGGCCTCCGAATGCAAGGAGTGTCTCGTCTGCCCAACAGCACCCTCCACGTGGTTGAAGCAGGCTATCTAGGTCTGAGTCTTCCTCCTGCATATAATGATCAGTCCTTTTCAGTGTTTAGAAATCTAACTGGCTTCGCCTTTATTTTCTCTGTGATTTGTTCAGGTTTTAAAGTCCATCCAGGAGACAGCTGGATTCTTGAAACAGGCAGAGTGTATGATGTTCTGATTGAAGTGTTTGATAAATCTGGCAACAAAATTTACCTCTCCGATGTAAGTGCATACATTGTTTTACAGAATATAATTGTATTCCAGTCGGAACAGCCTTTGTCGCGCTTCCTATGTAAATACCACATCTGCCGTTAGAAACAATAGCAATTCTATGTTGCTTATTTTGTTTGGGCAGAATGTGCGCATCGATACCATTTTCCATGGGGAGCATTTTGAAATCTTGAAGTCTTCTCTGAATGGATCATATCATCGTGTGAGGGCACTCAAAGAGGGCCTTACCCTCATTGACGCTACGCTAAAAGCTGTTGAGGATGAGGTGAGTTGGTGTGCAGCTCTTACCTTTTATTAGTCTGGAATTCACAGTGAGTGTCATTGTTGCTTTAACCCTCATCTGCTTTTTTTCCCACCTCAGCAGAGAGAGCTCAATCATTTCCTGTGTCCTCTGTTTTGTTTCAGCGTGGAGGAGTCCATGCACTCACCAACCCAGTGCACAATGAACAGGACGTGGAAATATACAACCCTATAGTTCTTAGTCCCAGTATTCTCACATTTCCATGGCAGCCCAATATCGGTGCTTACCAGTATACAATACAGGTAATTATTCCTTTTCATGGCAAGTGTTTGAATGGCTTTGAAACTTCAAAGGATAGAAATTCTAAACATATGTCATCTTATATAATTCTGAGATTTTAGTACTTGTACTTATTGTTAAGCAAGGCAAGGTGGGGGGTACAGAACTGAGCGTGCTTTAATGAGACATCCTGATTGTGAGATTGTATATAGGAATGATCTTTTGTTCGCAAGCAATAAATCCTGAATTCCACTGCTGACTGTAGGCAACGGGAGGGAGTGGAAATTTCAGCTGGACTTCGTCCAATACCAACGTGGCCACCGTGACTGTGAAAGGAGTGATGACCACCGTCACTGACATTGGCGTCAGTGTAGTCCATGCCCATGATCTGCGTAACCCGCTACACTTTGGCCAAATGAAGGCAAGTTATTTGCAAAAGTGTCAAGGTGATATACAACAGTTACATTGGAGGGTCCTTTGAGAGAAAGCTATCAATTTATTGTCAGAGTAAAACAAGGGAAAAAAAGTGAAATAGATAATCCATAATGCTCTGGCTGACAGATGGATAAATGAACACAGAGGAACACCGGTAATGGCTTGTCGCTGTCACAGAGAAGCTGCACACCTGTTGATGTCCTACACTAGAATTAAAATGCAAACATTATTCAGCTGATCATAGCTAATGGTTTAATTATAATCATGAGATTTTCTAAGGGAAAGCGATCCGATAGCAGAACACATAATTAAAACACTCTATCAGCAACACAACATAACCTTTTTATCTCCAAACTGTTGCTCTACATAAAGATGAGAAAATTAATTAGTTTTGTCTCATGGATGAATTTGAGATAATTACATACCAAACCTGATTCTGATGCCCTCTTATATGTTTTCTATCCTTGTTATTTTAAGGTGTATGTTGTCGAGCCTGTTGCTATGGACTTTGCTCCGTGTCCAGTTGAGGCCAGGTTGGGCTCTGTTTTGGATCTGCCGCTCAGGATTTTTGGCCTGCTGGATGAGCTGGAGGAAGAGCGAGTCATGCTGAGTGACTGCTCCCACTTTGATTTGCTGGTTGAGGAGGAGAACCATGGTGTCTTTGAACTGCTCCACGGTGAGTTGTGGTTGAAACTTGTATAATACAGAAATCACTGTCCCAAGTGTGTGTGTGTGTGACTGAATAAGTAAAGTATGGTAAAGAGGTTAAATGTTTGTATGTGCTCTGTTTATCATGTTCAGCATATTGGTCATGATCACTCTGTAAAGTATAGCTGCTCATTCGTACATGAGACTGTATTACCAAACACCAAACCTTACAAGCACATTTCATTTTTTCCATTTTACTTGTTCTCTCCAACATCTGCCTGTGCATTAAAAAGTATTGATGGAAACTTAAAAGGCTTTTGAAATCCATATTTAATGAAGTTAAAGGACTGAATGAGTAATTTTTTAACAGTTTCCTTTAAAATTCCTAAAAGGCTGAATAGGTTTTTACTATTATGTTCTCGGGTAGAGTACCATCTTTCATCAAGATCTGACTTTCTTTTGAAATTAGAGCATATTTACTGTCTGATAATCTTGAGTTGAGATTGAACTATGAGTGAGATACTAAAAGGAATAGTAGTTTTTCCATAGTTGTATGCTAAATGAACAATATTGTGTCAGTCAGTGGAGGTTGAACTGAGACAATCATGCCGTTTGTTTGATTCATGTAGGTGTTCTGTTGAAAATAACATTTTATGAGTGCCATATTAAGGTACATGATGATGATGTTTATTTGTTCGTTGTGATGATGTGAATCAATTTACTGTTGTGCCTTCCTCCCAGTGTTTTGTTTTTATTATTAGTTGTCAGAAAAGACATTTTCCAACAAACGACTCTCAGCTGTAGTTTTTTGATCTCATAAGGCACAACTGACGTAATGATGAAGAGAAAATGACATGTAGAAGTATCACTTGTCAGCTAGTTAAATAAATTTAGCAGCACTGCAAGTTGAATGTGTTTAATAAACATCTGGGGCACAATTCTTCCACTGGAATATGGATTTCAGATTGTCATTGCAACATTTATCTTTTTGAAAGTTTCTGTGTTAGTAAGACATATCACATTTCATTTAGAATGATTTTTTTTTCATTAAGAAATACGAATGTGCCAGGAAGAATAATGAGACCTTTCTGTACCTCTGTTTGGCTTAAGATGGGAAGATAAATGATCGTGCCTCTGAGCCTTTTTTTGCTTTTTTTCATCCGCATTTTCCTTTTCTGCACATTGTCATATGAAATATCTCTTCCTGTCTGATTTCATACAACTCTGCTCTTTCCTTGTTCAGGGAGGCTGGCTCCAGGCCAGGACCACTGCAGTGGAGTGAGAGCCAAGGCCCTGTCCCCCGGGTACACTGTGCTTGCTGTCAGCTACACTCATGGCAACGTTCACCTCAGTGCCAAGATCACCATTGCTGCCTATCCTCCCTTAAAAGTAAGTTCTCATCTTTCCTCTTTTTAGGAACAGACATGCATGTTGTGTATGGCAAACATGTAGCATTTATGTGGCCAGCTGCAGTGTTACGTTATCAGGGATTGATTGCGATTGGCTGTTAATTTTGATTTCCTTCCGAACCCCAGGTAATTGCTTCCTACTTATACTTCCTCCACTTGCATTTTTGAAAACTGTCTTTCGCAGTCAGGGCAGAAATGCCGTGATCAGCAAGTGTTAAATTTGTTTTCCTCCTGGGTTTCCTGTGTGCTTTTTAATTATTCATTCTGTACTTGCTACACTGATCTGTCTTTTCAGCATGGTCTCTGTAAGGCAAAAGAATGAAAAATGTCTTTAACAGTTTAAGCAGAATACATTAATATCACCCATGTTATGAAAATGGATCTCCGCCGTGCCGAAGCCTCTCGTTAGCAGGAGAAACATTTGCTGTTGGCTCCCTGCACATTGTACTCGTTATTAGCACGGTGACATGCTGTTTGATGAATCACGTCTTCAGCTATGCGTTTTGAATCTTAGGGTTGAGATGCATTCTTCAGAGTGTTTCAGACATGTTTGCTGTGTTTCTACGTTCGTTTTGCCCTGGCAACGAGAGGTTGACCCAATTTCTTTTGCTGTGAAGTGTACAGCTGAGTGTTTCAGCTCAACATTTTCACAGCTAAGCTGCTTTAAAACGCAGAATTTAAAAAAAAAAAAAAGAAAGAAGATGAATTGAACCAAAAACAATAACTTTAAATATTTAATTCTTTATTTAAAGTAAACTTTTTCATCCACCAAAATGTCGTTTTTTGGTTTTAATTGTCGATCCATCCATGAATCCCTCAGGTCTGTCTCTTAAAGTGCCTCGCTGTGAATCCTGGAACCTGTGCAATAACTGTTATTCCCTCCAGGCAGTTGACCCTGTGGCTGTGGCTGTGGTCACTCTGGGATCCTCCAAAGACATGTTATTTGAGGGCGGACCGCGGCCTTGGGTTTTAGAGCCCTCAAAGTTCTTCTGCAGTTTAAGAGCTGAGGATGAGGCCAGCCTGAGTCTCACTCTGATTAATCCCTCATCTCACAACTATAACCACCACTCAGTCAGAGCAACCTGCAAGGTCTTGGGAGAGCAGGTAAGAGCAGCTAAAATCATTGTATGCTTTGGTGTCTTTGATGTTGCTAGAAATGAGATTCAGCTAAAGGCTAGATATCCTGTGGTAACATGCCTCATTTGTCTTCAAACTGAAGGTTCTGGAGGTGACTGTGGGAAACAAGGCCAGTGTCACCAATCCTTATCCAGCTGTGGAACCTGCCGTGGTTAAGTTTGTGTGTGCTCCACCATCACGCCTCACCCTGGTCCCTGTTTACAACAGTCCACAGCTGGACCTGAGCTGCCCGCTGCTGCAGCAGAACAAACAAGTGGTACGGACGTGGCATCTGCAAGATAGAGGCCAGACTCACAAGAAGAGAGTAGAGAGGTATTTAAAGATGTGTTGTTGTTTTTTTCCCAAGGTACCTGTTTCAAATTATCGTAATCCCATTTTGGACTTGGCTGCCTTTGACCAACAAGGAAGGAAGTTTGACAACTTCAGCTCCCTGAGCATCATGTGGGAATCAACAAAGGTGTCACTTGCCAGTATTGAACCCACTGTACCCATGGAGCTCCAGCTGCTTGAGGATGGCAACAAACAGACAAAACTTCATGGTAAAATAAAAAAGCTTGAATTCAACTTTATTATTGGCCGAAATGCAAGATAATGTAAAAATAGCATAAGGAAGTCTTTTGCAGAACTGCACCAGAAATCTAACCAAGGGACCATCTGTTCACCATAACCAAATTTAGACTTTTCTCTATTACTTCCTGTTTAGGCAGTTTGTTATAAACATGATTTGAGTTGGTGTTCTCATACTCCTTTTTTTTTACTAGTTTCAAGTTGTTTTTTTCCATGACAGGACGTCAGACAGTGGTCGTCCATCAACAGACGGGGATAGTGGCCATTACAGCGACTGCTCTTGCATACCAGGTTCCACATCTGGAAGCAGCTGAAGTTCCCAGTCCAGTAAGTCAAAGCAGCTCTTCCTCTGAATCACGTGGAGCTGCTCTTCCTATTCTCATTGAAAGCCGAGATAATATGCAAGACATCATTGGATTTCTTCCATTAAGAACTGTTAAGCTTGTTTCCTTTCCTTTGTGAAAATTTCTCTCACTGTCAAGTCAGTTATGTTAAAAGGACAAAGATCCTGCATGGAATGTTTTCTTTTAAGATCACATGAGGCATGTTTTTATTGGTAAATTTGTTACTGTGTGGGATTCACATCTTACCATTTTACACTTTTGTTTATTTTCCTTCACAGTATGACCCTTTGACGCCTGTCTCAGCCACTCTGGAGCTTCTTTTAGTTGAAGATGTGAAGGTTTCTCCTAACACGGTGACCATATACAATCACCCAGATGTGCGGGTAAGAGTCAGAATTCTCACTGCTGTCGACTCATGTTACTGTGTTATATCGCCACATGAAGGATCACTGAAGTCAGTGAAATCAAATTAAATGTGGTAGTTTATCATCAGATATTAGTTTGTCTTTTCCCAATCACATTAAACCAAATTCAGAATTACTGTTAACACTGCAGTTAACAATGGGAGCTTATCCTCTTTCACTTAATACTGAGTTAGGAGCACTGTCGGGCAGTTGTAGGGTTGATTTATAGTTGGTGACCTGTGTAAGAGGATTGTCAGGATTGTCTGGTCAGGAATGCTATTCCGATCATCATCAGCTGTCTTTTAGAAATTTTCTAACTGTAAAGGGATATCTTGTTGTAAAGTGTCCAACAGTACAGTAAGAGAAAAACCTCATGTTTAACATGTCCTGTGGTTGAAAAGAGCTTTAAAACCTAATGACACCATCACAACTGATTGTATTGATTTGTTTTGTAGGTAAATATGGCCCTTCAAGAGGGTTCAGGGCACTTTTTTGTCAATGCCAGTTTAAAAGGGATTGCAGATGTGGTATTGCAGGAGGGCCAAGGGACAGCACAGGTAAGGAACAACTGTCATATGGTGTTTGTTTTTGTCTGTAGTGAAATTGCATTGTAAATAAGTGCACTCTCTGCATTCTCTGAATGCAGAGAACTAGGGGCTTTCCATCGTGAAAACCTTGATTTATTATCTCTCCAGGTTTCGGCCATCCAGCCTGGCACAGTGAAGATAATGGTTCATGACCTTTGTCTGGCTTTTCCAGCGCCTGCCAAAGCCACAGTTCATGTATCTGACATCCTGGAGGTTTATGTCAGGGTGGTTGACAAGGTCAGTTTATTTAAACCTTCATATTTAAGGGGCAATTTCCTTCTACATCACCTCATTTCTCTTCTTCGTATCACAAATTCCTGAAAAGCTCCAATGATACCAAGGCAGTAAATGCAGTTTTAATACTTTCTGTCTTTCCCTCTGTTTTCAGTAAAAGTCGGCTGTTTTGAACTAATATCCTCCTCTTGTGAAATTATCTATTTTTACATGTAATCCTTGGTTACAGGTGGAGATTGGCAAATCTGTCAGAGCTTATGTCAGAGTCCTGGATGATCAGAAAAAGCCCTTCCCATCCAGCTATTTCAAATTCATGAGCCTTAAACTCAAGGCAGCTTCTGCGTTGGTCTCTCTCAAGTAAGTAAAGTGCGATGTTTAGGTTGGGCTTGTTAGGATAGGTCTGATTAAAACTCTGTAACGTGCTTTCTGCAGGTCATTAGCAGACTCTGCAGAAAACGATACCGCAGTTTTCCTGGTGAAGGGAGTCTCTATTGGACAGACCACTCTGTCAGCTGTTGTCGTTGATAAAAATGGACGGAAAATTGCCTCTGCTCCACAGCAGATTGAGGTAGAATTGAACAGAAAATATTAATTTACATTTCTTTGGTGCATATAGAAAAAATGATAATAAAGCTTTCTTTTTTTTCTTTCTTTTTTTAATTATTTTTTAATAAAAGGTGTTTCCACCATTCAAACTCATCCCAAGGAAAATGACTCTGCTAATCGGTGCAATGATGCAGGTATGTTTAAAATGAGGGTGAAAGCTCCGCCTGGAATTGGCTCATCTGCTTCCTCATATTTTTTCTCCCTTTAATAATTTTTCTGGAACACGTCTTCAGTGGTAATTCCACTTCATTTAGATGTCCAGATTTCCTGTCATTGGCCTCCCTCAATTGATCCCACAGACCTAATTGCTGTTAATTTTGCTCAACTGATACATACACGTCACACAAAAAATGCAATACATGTTGGATCTCCAATTTCAGAAGTCTTGGTTTAAAAAAAACGAGGGCTAGGGTTCCAAAAGGCTCCAAAGAGAACTACTATTAACTCTACCTTGCACTGGTCAATCAGTCCAGCGAAAGAGGAAGTATATTCTTCTATGTGTTTGTGTTCCTTTCAAACTGCCTTTCTCTTCACTCTCTTATCATATGTAGATCACATCTGAGGGTGGCCCTCAGCCACAATCCAATATCCTTTTCTCCATTTCTAACGAGGAAATAGTTTCTGTGAGTGCCATGGGCCATGTTAGGGGGGTTTCTAGTGGAAATGTCACTGTGACTGGATTTGTTCAAGCTGTTGATGCAGAGACTGGGAAGCTGGTCGTCATTTCTCAGGTAACAAGCACATCACACTCACTAGTTTATTGCTTTCAAAACTCATGCACATGCAAAACAATTGTTCTTGTGTTCGTTAGGACCAAGTAGAGGTTGAAGTGGTGGTTTTAACCGCCATTCGAATCAGAGCGCCTATTACAAGAATGAAGACAGGCACACAGGTAAGGATGATTCGGATCCTTGTGTTTATTTGTAATCATGAAGTCTATAAAGTGAACAGTCAACCTGTTTTGATTTTACATAAATAAAATACAGTATAAACTGCCCATATAGTTGACATAGTTCTCACTGATTGTCTTAATTCAACTTTGTTTTTTCTAGATGCCCGTATATGTGATGGGGCTCACCAACAGTCAAACCCCCTTCTCCTTTGGCAGTGTTCTGCCTGGTCTGACTTTTCACTGGTCCACCACAAAAAGAGACATTTTGGATATCCAGCCCAGACACATTGAGGTATCCATTCATGTTCTTTTAACAGCCAACAAAGGCCAAATGTGGATTTCTGGTTGATGGAACCTTGAAACTGGGGCTTCCAATATGTGGATCACCCCATCGTCCCCATGTAGCTTACAGTAAACCTGGTGACTGTTTCGCTAGAATTGTATATTTGTATCCTCATCCATTTAATGCATTGTGAAAAATCTAACTATTTATTGGAACAATATGTCTTGCTTTAGGAGATTCTTTAAAGTCCATGCATTGTAATTTTATTGTCCATATCTCAGAATCCTACTCGATGAGGAAGATCAATATAAGTGCTTCAGTGGAGTGGAAATTTATGTTTCAACACCTTGAATAGAAATTCCCTTTTAAATCTGATATTTATTAGTCTAGATTTTTTCTTTTATGTGGTTCTTAAGATCCGTTTGCCTCATAACACTATTAAGTATTTTGTTTGAGTCAAATAATGGCCTTTAGATACTTATTTTTATCTAGTTTTCTCGCCATTCACACATAAACTACAGAGTTAATTTTGGACACTGTATGTCACATACAGATCCTGCCCCTAATCCAGTTCCTTTTTTTTTTTTGGCTGGTTTTCTCATCTTTCTTTTATCAGATTAATTTATATATGTCTCCTCCCCACTGCAGTGTAGTTCTTCTAACCAGGCTGCTTCTTTGTGTTTGAACATTAGCTTTACCTCTGCTTTGTCAGCACTGCTTGTGTGTTATCTGATTTGCTGTCACTGTTTCCATCAGTCTCATTATAATCCCTGTTTTATGTAGGCCAACGTCAACCTTCAGCCAAAGCACAACTTTGGGATGAAGGTGACGGGAAGAACACGAGGACGAACAGGGCTGAAAGTGGTCCTCAGAGTTACTGACCCGATGTCACAGCAGTTTGAGGGGAATCTGCAAGAGCTGAGGGATGAGATCCAGATCCAGGTACAGCCCTGTGACTTAAGCTGTCCACGCACACCAGGGCAGAGGAACGAAAGAAAGTGTCTGTAGAGGTTTTCAATTTTGGTCCTTAGCACCTGTTTTATACGCAGTTTGTGTTTATGAAAACATGAATATAAAGCAACGTCTTCATTATCATGTCGTCTGCTGCTCCTCCTCAGTGAGGGAAGCTGACAATTAGTTCAGCTGATTGCTGAAATTGCCAAGCTATGAATGATCTGAAGCTGTGAAGCGATAACGCTGCAGATTAGGAGGAGCGAAGCGTGCTAAGCTTCAGACTCTATCAAGCTATGGCACGTCACTACTTAAGCAACATCAAACACCGATTAGAGAACACTGATTTGAGTGTCATTGTTCTACCTCCATGAAGGTCTATGACAAGCTGCACATGCTTAATCCTCAAGTGGAAGCTGAGGAGGTGTCGATGGCTCCAAACTCAGCCATTAAACTGCAGACTAACAGGTAGGTTGAAATATATTCTACACGCTGACTAGTCTAGTCGAAATGCATATTTAGGAACTCCTTTCTCACGTATAGAAATGACAGAATGTGTGCATCACTCAGACATGATGGATACGATGTGGTCGTGTGTTTCTGTGCCCAACAGGGACGGTGTGGGTGCACTCTCATACCAGATGTTAGATTGCCCTGAACAGGTCGTTGTTGCTCAAGTAGACGAGAAGGGCTTCCTCTCCTCCAGCTCTCTCACTGGCACCTCTTCTCTGCTTATAACCTCACAAGAGACTTTTGGTGTCAATCAGACGCTCATGCTCACTGTGAAGGTCAGTTTAAGGGCCACTAGATTGAGGATGTTTATGATTCCTGTTTTTAAAGCATGATCATCTGTGTGTCATATATGTCTCACTCATGCCAGATTTTCAGATTGTCTTTGTTTTTTGTCCAGATATTCTATAAAAACAAACCATCAAAAAAAGATCACCCCAGATTTTTTATAATGCAGCTAGAAAAATAACCTGCCAAGTCCAGGGAATTTGATCAATAATCTGTATGTTTATAGAATTATATTCCAAGTGGCAATCTTGAATTATGCATAACACTTGACAGTGATGCATGAATATGTAAAGAGGCTTTTGAAAGCATAGCTCTTTCCTCTTAACTCCTCAGGTGTTGCCAGTGTCCTATGTTCGCTTTACTACCAGTCCTGTCCTCCACACACTCACCAGAGATGGCCTGAATGCCTTCCCCCTTGGAGCGTTACTCACCTTTGCTGTCCACTTTCACGCCAGCACTGGAGAGGCCCTACACTGCTCCAACTCCCATCTTACCTTTTCCACAAACAGGTCAGTCACCTTGCAACACATTTCAGCTCTGTGGTGAACCATGAGACAGAAATTAAGTCACCTCTTACAGACAGAAAACCCTCTTGTTGGATTTTTGTGGCTGAGAGGACCATCGTGAACAGAACTCTTGAACTGTCATATTTGTATAACACCAGTTCAGTATAAGTTGATTCTTTGTATTTGGCTGAAGCTGATGTTTAATGCATGTTTGCTGCACATCCCGTAAGAGTTCATCTTGTTTACAGTGTGAATACCTTCCCTTGTGTCGCTTCCACGGCTTGTGAAGGGACCTTTATTGGTGCTGATCAATATCTGCAGATTGACAAACCACGCGTTGTGACTAACCGGTCTGTGACTGGAAATGAATGCTTCTAAGTTAGACTGGCCAATCAATCTCACATAAATCAAATTCCTTGCCGGTCACATTTATCAGAGCAGGTAAGGTCATGTATGGTGCAGAGGCAGGCTCCAGGTGGAGTTCACAGCCTTCATTTCCTCAGCCACTCTGCAAACCTCATTTCAGGTGGAGTTATTTTCACCTGAGTGAGTGTGCTAAATTAATAGGAGTGTTGGGGCAGAAACAAGAGTTGCAGCACTTTTGTCGAGGGACCCTCCACACATGTCTGCACAATAAATTGGTTCCATTACTGTTTTAGTTTTTTTTCTCCAGGTACCAACACAATTTAAGTTCTAAAGCGCCGAAATCAGGAGTAAAGAGCTTGTGCAGGAAAAATGACAATTTCTGGCATTAAATCTCTGGATTAAATCCCAGCAGGCCTCCCTTTTTCTTTTTTTTTAAATTTTATTTATTATCATTTTTTACTGCTGTATTTTTTTCCTTATTTGTTTAGAATGGATACCATTGAGCAATGAGGCAAATGCTTCAAGGGCAAATTTGAAAACCATGATGAAACTTCTCCTGCAGTAAAACTAATGCTCAATAAATACTGTACTGTATGTGCAAATTTGTTGATAAGAAATAGTTAGAGGATGGAGTGAGAGGCCAGTTTGTGTTTGAATCTAAGATGGTGGATGAGGGTCCTAAAAGGAAAAATGCAATCAAAGCAAAACACTCACTTGCACCAGCCTCATTCTGTCCTTGATATTTTTTTATTTTGCTGTCACATTCAATCCATTGTTACTCCCTGAGTTACCATAATTGATTAAGGACATACAAGCATGGTTTTTAGACCTGCAGTTGTGTTGCTCTGACAATTGCTGTCACAATGTGATCCGTGCTTCTCCTCTCTCCTGCAGAGATGACCTTGTCCAGGTGGGGGCTGGGCCCAATAACCACACTCTAACAGTGAGAACTGTCAATGTGGGCCTCACGCTTCTTGCGGTGTGGGATAATGAAAATATGGCTGTGGCGGACTATGTTCCGCTTCCTGTTGAGTACGCCATTCAAATGCTCGAGGACCAAAGCCTGGTGGTGGGAGATGTGGTCTGCTTTAATGTGGAGTTAACCAACTCCGATGGTGAGTTTTGTTTTGAAGGGTTTGATTCAAACATGCTTCATGTTTTGAGCGCATGGGCACCTTTCCTTCTCTGCAGGTGTACGTGGTACTTGGAGCTCCTCAGCTAACGGTATTCTTCAGATGGACCCCAAGACTGGTGCTGCTGTAGCCAGAGACTCTGGGACGGTTACCGTGTACTATGAGATACTGGGTGTTTTGAAAACGTACAGGGAGGTAAGCTTTCCGCTGGCGCTGTTTCAGCTGTTGTGCTGTTTAATAAAGAGCAGCACCCAGTACATCTGACTCCCACTGTAATCAAATCTCTGTGGAGCTACCAAAGCACTGGGTGTTCTATTTATTCAACTGCTCACGTCTTTAGTTTTTTTATTCTAAATCTTTTGAAACCTTGTGACCCTTTCTATTCACTGAGCCTTTTTTTTCATGAATTATTCTGGATACATCCTTCAGTAGGATATCATTAGAATAGTAAACTTGAAATGAATATGTGTACCCCTCACTCCTCATCTCTGAAAGTGTATTGTTGCTGCCTAATGTGGGAGGGTAGCTCGCTACTTTTTAGATCATGCGTGGAAAGGATTAGCAGTCATGCTCCATCCCTACCCGAGACTTGAATTGATCAGCAATTATAAATGAATGTTTTCTATGGGAAAAGTTAGTTTTCTCATCAAGAGAGAAGCTCACAAGCATTTTAACATAATGAAATGGATGGAGAAAATGCTTTTCTCTATGCGAAGAGAGACACTGATAAAAACTGACAGTGTAGCATAAATGATATAAACAGTTAGGTGTGAATGAAAATGGTGGATTTGTTATTCTGCGGATTCCGACTGAAGCTTAACTGAATTGTTGAGCTTTTTTTTTTGCTTGTTTTTACATTCCTGTAGGTATTGGTGGAAGTACCTAACAAGACCACAGCTATGGCACAGTCTACACCCATCAGGGCTGGCCAGGAGACAAAGGTTCTTCTAACCACCAGAGAAAGAGGAACCAACCTAATTGGTACTTAACCCTTGTTGTTAATATGAGGGTGAAAAGTGTTGCACCCAGAGTTAACCAGATATCTATAGGAAAACAACTGAATACCCAGAACATCTGCTGTTATAAGATATGCTCATTTTTAGCTAAACCTGAACCTAGGTTTTAATTTATTTTGTGGTGGCACACTTATTCAGAAGTGTGCAGTAAAATCACAATGTTGTGAATGTAGAAATGTTCATCCCATACAGCTCAGCCATTTGAATGAATTTTTTAAGGCAATCATCTTCAGGGTTTTTTCTCTGTACATGACCGTACAAAAGTCATTGAATGACTTAGAAATTTGACTGTGTAGTGTAAAGACTAAAGAATATTGAAAAAATTAAATCACTTTCTGGTATTCCTGCTGGTTGCCCTAGAACTGCTCAGAGCCAAGACAGACAACAGTTTTACAATATTTTTAGCATATATTGGACCAACAAAACAACAAGATAATTAGTAAGCCTTTAAAGGACTGAGCTGGTCAGGCGGATATAAACAGAAAGGAAATGATCAAAGCAAGAAAAGCCAAGTAGTTCATTAATTGTTTTGTTTTTGTTCTTGTTTCCTCAAGCTGTGATAAGTCATGCTTAAAAAAAAAATATATATATATATATATATGATATATTTTTAAAATAGATCAAAGTGTTACTGTATTGCATTGTGCTCTGCACTGCAGGAACCTGTTCGTCTGCTCAGACTGAAGCCATTTCACAGCTGCAGCCCCAAACAGCTGTAAGCTGCCTGCTCGCCTTTACCAGTGACACGATTGACTTCTCCCCTAATGACGTCCTTAGAACCCACATCGGCTTTGACTCCAGCACCGGTGAGACGGATGTTAGGAGATTATGCTCATGTCCTGGCAAGCAGATGTTTCATAACTGTTTGCACATCGCTGAATTCGATTTAGACTCACAGGTGGCCCTGATTTAAATTTTGTTGTTGCTATCACCCATTCTACATTCAGTATTATTCTCTTTCAGTATCAGTAACTTGAGAGTGTACATGATATTTTCCTTGGTCCCACAGACCAAAAACAGCTATTTGCTTAGTTTATTGGTTTAACATTGCTGTCATGGAAACAGATTTCTGAGCATTGCACATGCACAACCGTACATCTTGTTAGGTTGAGGCCATAAAGAAGCCTGGAAAGTTAGCAAAAATATCAAGCAACAAACAGGAATAATACAACAGGACCTAATGGAATAAAAACAGTATATTTTAATAGACCATGAGTGATCTTCATAATTCCTCAAAATAACACATAGACATTAGATAATAAAGCATTTTATTTAGCAGTTTGTATTCTTTTTACATTTATTGATGAAAGTCACACATAGTCTTCTGGTTTCCATAGGTTTTAAAATCTGTACCAGGGGCAGAAAAATGCTTTTACCAGCTTTTTGAATTTATGTACTGGGGACTGTAACTGTCCATTATTCACATTATTCCCCTCTGTTTTAGCACCCTGTGCTCTGAAGTAAGAAAACATCTAAATGTTACTTAGATACAGTTTTTATGTGCACTCTCTGCACCAGGAGCAGGAAAAGACTGTTTACAAAGGCCTAATCAATACCTGCATTACCCATGGAATGAATTTAGCAGCGACTATAAAAGATGTCCAAGTGATGTATTGAACAAAGTCCTTGTAGCTTGAAAGCATGCCGGTCTAATTATGTTTGAGGTTTGAGAGTCCCTTTACCAGTTGTTATCTTATTTTTGATGATATCCACTGAGAGTGAACAAGGCTGTAGCCACTTGTTTGAATCTGGCCGGCTCCCTAATGGCTCCATGTGAATGTGAAATAATCCCATTGTGCTCGCCGTGACATTCCGAGCAGGCTGTCGCCTCATCAACGGACAAATCTACCATGTTCCCTTTGGCGTAAGTCTTAACTGTGGCCCTTGCTCCCGCAGGCCTCTACACCTGTTTCATGGCCTTGCGACCCATGAACGACCAGCAGACGCGTGTGCTCAGCATATCCATGACCAACCTGCTGGTGAGGGCAGGTCTGGTGGGCAGTGGCTTTGCTGGGGAGCAGGTCAGCGCCAGGCTGCCCATCGAGCCGGGCTTGTACTCAGACCAGACCGAGCTGCTGCTCTCCAACATGCACCCATCTGCTGAGTTTACAATCTACGGCCCGTCCGTTGCCCTGTCCAGCATGGAGGTCAGGCACGACAGAGGAATATATATAAGGACTAGAAATGCCCTCACACATTAGGTTGAAGATGTGTGTAACTCTGTGTGACGTCTTTAGGTGGTGTCCTCCTCCCCCAGCATCAGCGTACAAGAGAAGGAGGTCCACCAGGGCTTCCCAGCTTTCTCAAAGTACTCCGTCAGTGCCGTGGACACACAAACAGCCACATCAGCTTCTATCACAATAAGCTGCTCTTCATCCGGCCAGAGTCTCATCATCCCAGTCACTTTGATTCATGTGGCTGATCCCAGCGCTGCCGCACAAGGTTAGGTCTCCACTGCACCAGGCAGCAATTACAAACACAAAATGGGCTTTTGTGTTTGTATCTTTCTGAAAGCCAGGTGTGGGCAGAGCCACTTTAAAAAAGACTTGTTTCAAGCTGCGTATGCAAAATATATTCAAATGAATTAGTTGTATCATTGCTGTTTGCTTTTTAGAAAACATACAAACACAGTTTGGACTGAGTTTCTGTGCAGGTACAGCAGGGATGCAGACTAACGATTACAATTCTTCCCACATTCACACAGTTTAAATGGCTATCCAAAAACAAGCGTCTGCCCGATATTTTCTGAACTTGATAATACAGGCAGTTATTTTTTCAGTCATTGTAGATAAAAAAAATCGGACAGACTTGCAGGATCTGTTCTGTCATCTTTAAAAACGTATCAAATATCATGCTGTGCTTCCTCTCTGCAGCTGTCCCAGCAGCTGGTAGCCTGGTGGGGGGGCACTCCTTGCACAGCTTCATAAACTGCTACCAGATGATGTTCTGCACCTTGTTCGCTCTGCTGGCGGGAACAGCCATCGTCATCATCGGTGGGTCGCCTTATTTCTGTTGTGGTCAAAGGTCTTCTGAGGAAAGGCTTACAAAAATGAACCGTGAAGGGTTTTATTTAATGTTTTTATTTGTATTTTTTTTATTTATTTATTTATTTATTTATTTATTTATTTATTTATTTATTTATTTATT
>JABUIW010000028.1:5523041-5715137 GCA_013363375.1 Menidia beryllina | reverse complement strand
TATATATATATATATATATATATATATATATATATATATACATTAGTTGTTTCTTCTGGGTGATTTAGGAACAAATATAGACGTACTCCCTTGTCCTGCTCTGTACACGCATCCAATTCCGAATCCACTCTTGGACATTAATGACAGCCGCAGTGAGCTGAGGGAAGGCGCCACTCCACCGGCTTCCCCTGGGAGACGTGAAGGCCTTCGGCCGCTGATCAGGCTGTAGCTCCCGTTTGTCTGTGACACTCTTGTGGACGGCTGTGCCGAGTCCCGGTCACCTGGCTCATTGGTATGCCCGCGGCAGCCGCCCGCGTGTCGGCGGGGGCCTCACTAGCCAGTGAAGGTTAGCGGACCTGAATGGACACCACAGGGGGATTCGTAAAGCAGCAGAACGCCGGCTGTGGCACGCGTGAACTCTGCCGTCCCCCGACTCGCCTTTGTGGATTTACACTTCCACTCTTACTATTTTCAGGAACTGGAGTTAGATATTACAACTGGAGACAGATGTTGCGTGGGTCTAAACATTAGACACTAGCAATACTTTCTGTTGGAAAAAACATGCTTTTTTTTTTCTGTCTCAGAAGGTGGCGACAATTGGGAAGAATTTAGTTTGTGTAGTGTTGTGATGCGTTGTGTGACAAGACAAACCATCCGGTGCTGACCTCAGCGGTTTCTTGCAGGAGAAGCTGGGCGCTATAGCAACAGCTCACTGGTTGTTATGAGCTGGGTGCCTCAGCCCAAATGTGATGAAATGAAGGGGTGGTAAACTCCCATTCTTAATTTACTGCCATCTTAAGTAGCCTTGGGATTTTAAGGGTTGCAGTAAAGCTCACAGGTTACACAACACACCTCCTGGCAGCGCGTTGAGCTGATCTTACTGTGGTACGTGTAGGGAAATAGCCACTGTTCCAGATGGCTTACTGCACTCTCAGCGAAGGCGATCAATGATTTAGGTGCTGGAGGATGAGTGAGAGAAATCGTGAGGTGGCCCCTGTTGGTACAGTGTAACAGGGACGTGTGAGACCTGAGCCAAAATCAAAGCGTAAAGTATACAATAATCAACTGAAATGTCAAGCACTGAAAATCAAGCATTTCTTCTAATTTTGAACTGTTTTGAAGACTTTTTAAGAGCACAGCTGAATGAATTCCATACCCTCTTTTTGTTTTTGATGTGAAATATCTTAAAACTGACCAAATATATCTGCCAATCGATGCTTCTATTTTCCAAGTAGGTTCATCTCTTATGGACAACTGGAACCGAGAGCATCCTTTTTCTCAATTCAAAGGCGTTCAAGACATACTGGTAAACATCCCCTACCCAAAGTGCAACTGCAGATGAACAATAGATGATGCATTTTGTTGTGCCATCTTTTATTTACCAAGTCAAAGAGTAGAGACAGTGCGCCCTATGGTTCACACGCTCACAGAAACACCTTTAACAGCTACAACTTGACATGTCTTCTACATAACGTGCCTGCCTCTCACAGTATAGGCATTTCTGGCCCATCCTTCTTTCCATTGTCATTACAGTTAACTGAGATTCATAGCCAATCATAAAAAGTTTCCTAAAGGTCCCACTAAGGTGTTTTAATCAGTTTTACAAAGAAGTCGTTCTCCTTCCATAGAAACCAGTTTGTTTTGTCTGTCTATTCATAAAGGCCCTGTCCTGTCACCTGTACAGCCTGAGATGTCTTCTTTTTAGTTCTTTTTTTTGTTTTATTGTGAACGTATACATAATAATTGACAGAATAAGCCAGCAGACTTTCTTTTTCACATGACTTTTCCTCCCTCCTATTCACAGCTGGCTCATTTTACGGGACTGGGTGCAAGGCTTTGCTTCAGTTTAGAGTCTAAACTTTAGACTATGTAAGTGATTTTGAGAACTAAATCTTCCTGGCTGACAGCCACTCTCACACTGGCATTGGAGCGGTCAGCCAAAAGAACAATGGAGCGAACTCAGATGCATGATAATGAGAAGCTCTATGTTTTGAAGCGGTAGATATCCTGTAGTTTCTGGCATTTATCACCCCTGAGTCAACTGCAGCACTTATTATACCTATTATAGACATTTATAAGGTATTACTGCATAATTGTGAGATATTGATTTTTGTTATGTGATATCTATGTGTTGTTTTTGTTCTCTTTCTTGTTGCACTGTCAGCTGAGAGCAAAGGGGTTCCCGGTTTGAATCCCAGATGTGGCCTTGGGCATAGATGTTGGGTTGTCTCTAAGTGGCCCGTGATGGACCGGCACAATGACAGCTGGAAAGGGCTGCGGCCCTCCATTGATCCTGAACTTGGTTTAAGCATGAAATGATAGCGGATGGATGGAAGGAGAATGACAGATAAAAGACAGACTGTTTTTCCCCCTCCCCTTTGCTATTGGTGAAACAATATTGTAAAGAAAAGTGGGGGAAGATGGGCCGGTGAGTAAGCTGACCTACCCTCTGTATCTTGGCAACCATGCACTTGTATTGTCATGTAACCCATTCATTTTGAAAGCTCCCATAATTTCTGCCAGACTATAAAAAGGAAACACGCAGGAGAAGTGGTTTATTTATCAAACTACGTTTTCAACACATCAGATGTAAAGGCTGCAACATCAGTACCAGTTTAATCAGCTCTAAATATTATTTTGTTGCACACAAATTTTCAACATGTTAAACAAATCGTTTTGCTGAGTATTTACCTCAACTGGAAACCATTTTCCCCCCAGAAAATGTCAGATATTGGACAAAATGAGGCAGAGCCTGTGGGGTACAGGGAGACAAATTTGTTGCTGGTGGATGTGAAAGGTAAGTGTTATTATTTACATGAATTTGACTAAAATCTATATAAATGGCGTTTGAATATTCATATGCATCGCAGCTGTTTTTCTAAAAGTTACGAGAGGTGGAAAAATAACTGGTTTATATTGTCAACACACATTTTATCATTTTAACAGATTTTCATTTAACATATTTTGCTACAGTATTTGACAGATTTTTCAAACCATCAGCTTTTGTAGAATATTTTTCTATTATAAGGTCTGTGACTATTTTTTCTACAAAAGCATATGATTTCATGGGGTTTTCTTCTGTTTATCTGTTGTTTTATTCCATTCAAATTTCTATTAGGTTTGTTTCAGACTTGATCATGTGGTCAGTTTACCTCCTTGCAGTGTGACCCAGATCAAGTTACTAATAACCTTGGGTAAATTGAGCCAGGGTGGGAACGCTTCCTCCAATATTCTTAGAACTCTTTGTCATAGATGGATCCTGACAGTTTAAAATAATAAAACAGCTTTCACTTCTCCTCTGCCTCATTTAATCCTGACCTGAGGACAGCATAAGCCTACTTGTGATGTGCCGTATTTTGTGAAATGTCGTATTTTCAAAAGAATTCTTTTTCAAAAGGTTTTCTGATGCAATTACAATTTCAATTGTGAAATGCTGTTATGTTTTCTATTTGATGCCTTCACTCCAAAGGAAGAACATGGTGTATTTTTCTTTATTATTTGTTTTACTGTTGTCTTAGCTCTTTATTGGTGGTTAGGTTTTGCTTTATGGCGCCGCTGCACAAATGAAATGGCTCTCCTCGGCCCCCTGTCACAGAGACTTCCTGTTCCCCGTGTGCACACCGTGTCCTCATACTGCTGCCCATCCTTCTGCCAATGGATTCAAACAAAGTTTTCTCACACCATCCAAATGCAGCCTTCAGGTACACCATGAAAGTAAAGCCTTGAGTTTCCTGGAATAAGCATTTATCGTCTGTGCTTGCTCTGTAGGTTGATGCAAGAATGCAGCATCACGGTGCTTTGAAAAATAGATCAAAAGAAGAGGAGAAAGGGGGTAAGTATCTGTAAAGCATGGGTGTGCTGTAATGAAAAGTGGACAGGGGAGTGACCATGAGGGTAGGACACCAAACCAGCCCTGTAAACTGTCACTGCTCAGTTTATGCCACTTCCTTGCCTGTCAGCTCCCACACACACGCCTGGGATGCCACACATCCTGTAGGGACGGTCTGGGAACGGCTGATTTGAATTTTGCACCCCAGCACAAGTGCAGCTTTGCTCCCAGGCCTCTTTTTAAGGTCACACACTGGAGAAAAATGAGGTGACCACTCATGGAACTTCATCACTCCCTGACTGAAGGCTAAGACTCGCCTCCAGCTGCTCATGCCCATGTACAGAGTAAAAAAAAACACACACACACAAAAACACACAGTGTGCTCTGCTTCTATCTGTTGCATCTTTTCACAGCCGGTTGCGTGAAATCAGCTGCTGTGCTGGGGCAGAGCAGGGGTACCCAAACTGTGCGACAGCACTGAACCCAGACGGCTCGTCTCACCAGGAAATCATGCATCCATCATCCCGATCGGGTTGAGGAAAGGGAACGTTGTTTCGGAAGTCGAAAATGGATCAAAACGGCATGCAAAGTGCCTCAGAACTCGCCAACCGCCGCCGGCCCTCTGACAGAGACCTGCAGATTCATAAAACTTGCAGACCCCGCCCACCCCGACAGCCAGGGTCTGTTTACGAAAAGTCACGGGAGCAGCATGGAGCCGGCGGCGGCAGGAGGGAGCCGCACCGCCTCACCGAGAGCGGGGACGGACACGCACCCGGGCAGCCGGACAGCCCACTGCCCCCCGCAGGAGTCACGGCCGGATGAGGGATATTCACAAGCCCGCTGACATTTCCAGCACACGCACAGCACCCGCACAGCAGCTGCTGTAGCCTCTGTAGTTCTGCTCCGCCAGACTTTGGAGGGGAACTGGGTCTTGATTCGGAAACGTCAGGCGTATCGACTTTAAACTATGACGAGGCGTAAAAGACGCGACCCACTGATTTGTTGCGCCTAAAGCCAGCCTGGACTGCCAACACGCACGCGCACAAACACACAAACGCACACACACGCACTCCACGGCTCGGGCGACACGACGGTGGAAAACGCGCAGCGCAAAGGGGGAAGCGCAAAGGGGGAAGCGCAAAGGGGGGAAGGCAGCCGGGGCGTCATGGACAGCCCCACGGAGAACCCGAGCCGGGCTGCGGAATACCTGAAGGAGCTCAACAAGATCATCGAGACCCAGCAGGAGCTGCTGGAGAGGCAGAAGGGGAGGATCGAGGAGCTGGAGCAGCAAGTGTCCGACTTGTGCTCGGAGAACGAGTGCCTGAAGGAGCAGCACCGGCGGCACCTGGCCGCCTGCAGGCTGCTGCAGGGCAGCCACAGCCTGCCCACGCTGGGAGCCATCCGGGAGCACGTCGCGCAGGAAAAGTAAGGGGCGGCAATGAAAGTTAAAAGGCAGCTGTTCGGCTAACGAGTCTCTCGCAAAGTTGGGAGATTGCGCTTAATCCAAGGCCACGCACAAACAGGCACATGTCGGCGGTTTGGCTGCTGCCACAGGAGATGGTAGTGTTAACACGTTAGGAGATACACGTGCGTTTAAATCCGTGTGTGGGAACCAGTCCATAGCAGCGACAAGCGAGGTGGTGTAGTTTTTTGGACAAGCAGGCAATCATCAGACACGTTTAGTCTTAAAGAGTGTGTAACTAGGTTTGGATGAGACTGAGGTGAAAGCAGATGGAGTGCTGATGGGAGTAAGGAGGCTTTCGTGATTTGTCACTGATTTTCTTTCTGATTATCAGTCATTTATCACCACTACCTCAGCCAGGTCTGTTACTGTGACCCAACCACACGCTGATTGTCCTTTAAGAGCATTCCAGGCGAGTGAGCATGCACCTTAGTCTCCGTTTGGTGGCAGTGGACATCCCTGAGGCAAAAAGGAAAAGCCTCATACTTGGAATGAGTCCATTAGGCCCTTACGCCTCGGGGTAAATTGACCCCCCCGGGCAGGGCAACATCTGCTCCTGGTCCCGCTACAAATCTGGACAGGCGCCTCAGGACCCCCCTCTCCGTCCCTCTGCTGGGCTGAACTTTGTTTTGCTCCGGTCAGAGCTGAGAAAAAAAAAGCCTCTGCAAGCAGACATTTAAACTCTGCCTCTGACAGTCTGCAGGATCATGTGACTGGGCCTGACCTTTGTCTCCGGGGGCACTCTGATGTCATAGGGATCAGTGGCAGCAAATCAATACTGTTGACTCAGGGGCTGTGTGTCTTGGCTGGTTGATAAAACAGGACTCACGAGATTAGGACATTGACCTTTAGCTTACTCCATCTGTAAATCTCCCTTGGCTGTTGTGTGGTGTTCTCTGGGATTTTTCTGGAACGGCTCTCTCTCTGTCTGTGCTTAGACGCCGGCAGAGCCCAGCTGTGCGAGACGGGGGACAGATGTTGATTAGCCGGGTGGACCTGTGAAGTTAGGAGCAACGGGCGACTCTAAAGAAAGTAATAGCTTTGGGAGAGTCTGCTTCTCGGAGAAGCAAATGTCAGAGACGTGAGAGGCTGGGATTGAAATGGCTGGAGAGTGGACTCAGAATCTGAACTGACCGGACATTCAGGATAGGGCACAATGTGACAGTCGTCAGCTCAGATCTCAGTTTTCTGGTTTTCTGGCAGGCTTTTCCCGTGTCTGGGGATCCTCACCCGACTCTGCCCTCCGTATACATCCAAAAAGAGGACTAAAACACACTAAACCACTCTAGATTTATGACAACCTTTCTTATACTATCAGTAACATAAAACAAAATGGTCAGTTTTGGTTTCAACTCTCTTGTCCGCTTGTGAGGCATCATTTCCATACAAAGCATATGATGTTGCGTCATAGTCAAATAGGCACTGAATGAGATGATTTATCTAGTCGTCCGCTGGTTCTACCAGGCAGGCACAGGTATCCAGCTTTTTATCTTTAAACAGGAACCATGAGCATGTTTCTGTCAGCAGAGTACCACTTCAGATATGGGTGCGCTCATGCTCACTGTGACCGTCGGGATCAACTGGAAAGCCAAACTGAAAAATCAGCGGTCACATGACTGGATATCAGCATTTCTCCAACCGGCTGACGTCGGTTAAACAAACACTCCGCAGACCCGGGCTGTTCCAGGGCACGCTGCTTATGAATATCAGGAACATTAGAGGAGACGGAGCTTATCTGAAGTCTGCTGTAGCGGTGCGTCAACAGGCCGAATTCAGCTCCGGTTGGGATGTGGGGCGAGTCGTTCCCCCAGATACTGTGACGTTTTTTGACTAACACTGGACGTGGAGAACTGATGGAGAGCCGTCCAGTTAGACATTCGTCGGTGTGGGAGGGTAGAGTCTCTTCTTCTGACATTTATGGAAAGTGCGCCATTTTCTCGTGTTGCCAAGAATTTAAGGACATGGCGGTTAACCAATGAGGGGGCCATTTGTCATTGTGCTTTCGCCTTTAATTCTCCTCAGACTTGTCTGCCAACCGCATCCAAACATTTGAGTGAGGCTCCCCTTAACTTTTAGAGACGTCCGTCCAATATGAGATAAGTTGGAAGATTTGAAAGTTGTTCAAAATAGCCCCGTATATAATTCTGAATGAGCCATTTGCGTCTAATTAAGCTTAAAGCACAACCTAAAACTGCTCCAACAGCATGATCTGTGTCGCCATAGTTCTGCTGTAGTGGGCCGGTGCTGTTAGATATCATTAAACCCAATCACATGGAAAGTAAAACGTTTATGTTTAATACAGAATCGCTTCATACCTGATACTTCCAATTCATTATTTGTAAATAAATGAAAAAGGTAATGTCAGTGATGTATCTCTTGATTACATATTGGTTCCTGTAAGGCTAAAAATGCTCTCAGAAAGTCAAAAAGCCTCAAATTCCTTTTGCAGATGAAACACTGCTTGTTTTCAAGATCCTTATCTTAGCATCTGAAGATTCCACACAGAACTGAGCCATCATGTGCTTCATTTCCACATCCTCATTCGAAGGATGGGCCTTTGCTCGGCTTCTTCTTCTTTCTTTTTTCCCCTCAAAGTACAACATAACATAGTTTAACATGTTGTACCTCCAAGCTGAAAGCCCCCTAAGCTTTGAACCTAAGGCCATACTGGTTTCCGCTACACAGAAACGGTGTACTGCTGAGCTCATGCTGAGTGTTCACACTTTTTATTGGGAGGAACATAAGCTTGACTGGGCTTTGGATCTTTTTTTTTTAATGCTGTTTTAGTCTTTCTCCTTTTTTATTTTTACTCCACCAATAGATGCAATAGCAACTTCTGTGGACTTTGATGTGAAATAGCTTTTTTTTCTCTCATTTTATATCAACATACTGTTCACTAACAATGTAGGCATCAGTTTTGGAGCATTCATCCTGATTCGTTTAGCCATTTTCAGTACATTTTTCGGACCTGATAAGTGTGCAGGAACAAGCGTGGCTGGTTTGTATTTCAGAGTTATCTGGAATACTGTGCCTGCTGTTTGATCATTGTGTGTGTGTGTGTGTGTGTGTGTGTGTGTGTGTGTGTGTGTGTGTGTGTGTGTGTGTGTGTGTGTGTGTGTTGTGTTGTTGAGCTGTGCTGTCATCTCTGCATGTTCAGGACTAAGATATCATCTGTAAGAGCATGCATGTCAGGAAGAAATGAAAGGGAAAAAAAAACAACCCACAGCTTGAGTGCAACACGTGCGTCTGAGTTTCATCCCCTGAAAAATGCGTTTGGTTTTGGCGTCTGCTCTCTTAGGCCGGCTGCGAACGGAAGGCTCTCACTTCCATATTGTTCTAGCTGTTTTCCCAGGGCCCTCTTTTAGAAACAAAGTGCAGAGTGCAGGAAATGTGATGCACCACTGATAGTGGAACCTGTGTTGCCAAGTCAACAGATATCTGTGAAATCTGCAGAACAAGCTCCCGGTTAACACAGCCAGGTCCAGGGTGTGCACAACAACCGCGTGGGCGGTAGAAAAACACTGTGATATACACTGTGACCCTCATTAGCACCCCCCCCCCCCAACCCAATATGTCCATCTGAGTAACTGTAAACCCCAGGAGCTGTTTGGGAAGGAGCAGGGGAGCAGTGGGCAGTAGTTAGTAACGACATGCAGATCAGATATGTAGTAATCGTGACATCAGGGATGTGTGTGTTTATGCTGACCGTGTCACTTTTATTTGTTTTCGGAATGCAGTTTAATCGCCCTCCGGAAGTACAAATGTCACTTTGGCTTACAGTAAAATGAAAACATAGCCACACGTGCCTAATGTGTCTCATCAGTGAATATAATCCAGTACAACCTCCCTTTTAACCGTAGCTGTGATGAAAGGTTTTCCTGGGTGGTGCAGGGGAGGCTGGTGGTTTAATCAGAGTGCATCACTCAGGGTCTGAACTTGTCTCTGGGGTGGGATGGGGCCTGCAAGTGCTTTCATTTTTCTCTCAGAGCTGGTAGATGCATCTGTCAGCCCACATTTAGCATTCAAACTTTGTCCCAGGCCCAGATAGCCAGCCGAGTGTAAACAATATTTGGGGTGCCGGGGTGATTGCCAGAAACATCACTCTGTCAGCTGTGGGTGGCAATCAGCTGATGCGTCTTTGTTTTGTCTTCAGAAAATGTTCTATGGTGGTATTTCACTATAGAGCCTAAACATAAAAACGGTTTATTTTTTCGGTCTGCTACAAGGGAGGGAGTTTTACAGTTAGCTGATAGAATGCAGAAAAATAGTGTCAGAGGAGAATCGTCTCGGGGTGTTTTGGCAGCAGAGGCTGGATTTATCAAGATTTTTTGTTTTCATTTAAATTCATTCTGGATCTGAATCAGTAAAGAGGCATCAGCGATTTTGAGTGATCAATTTTTCATGACTAATGTGAGATATGTTTGTAAACTCCGACTAGCGACCTTTTAATTCTCTGAGTGTTTCAGAGCCGACGAGTGAGCAGAGAGTTGTTCATTCTTTGCCTTATCTGGACCAAAACATCTCCTGCCCCTGCTCTCCGTTTATACAGGATTTTGAGGTGGACTGCAAACTACTCTGGGGGACCATGTTTCAGATGGGTTTTGCATTCATTGCACTTATTTAGCTGCCACTAAACTGTAATTGCTGTGATGCTCAAGCCTCGCGATTTGAAGGGTTAGATTAGTTAGAGCAGCTGCGCGATTATGCAAATAAACAGTTTTTGATGGGAGATGAATGCTACGAAATGTGTCTTTGGTGCAACTGTACCTCATTTTCAAATGAAGCTGAACAGCTGGTAAATGAGACTAAAGTGCCTTGACTTGCAAATGATGTAATAACCCCCCCTCCCCAACAAAAGAAATGAAAAGAAAGAAAAAGAAAAAAAAGAAAAAGAAGTAAATGTGAAGTGTTTATCACCTCCTATTATGAAAACTCTCTGGGAGTCTTTGGGGAGTCAGAAGTCTGAAGCAGTACGTCCTTCATACTTAGAGGAATGCACAATGCGCCAAATGTTTTCATTATGGAAACAGGCAGATCAGTTTAGTTTGCTAGTTTACTGCAGAGCCATTCTGAGGTTACAAATGAAGCATGTAGGCCACCACTGACTTGCAAAATGGATAAGACTCTCCCTTAATATGTGTCCCCTATTTGTCAGCGTGTGATCCCATAAAAAGGTACGGTTCGAGTTCTCATGTTTACTTTTTACTTAAGATTCTGTCCTTTCACAGATGATTATGTTTTGTTTCTAACATTATTAGACTGTTAGCCTGACTGCGGTGCTCAATTATTATTATTTTTAGACAATCACATTACCGGCCTTTTGCCCGGTGACCCATTAAGTGTTTATTTATATGTTGAACTGAATCAGAATCAGAAAAAGATTTGGTGTCACATGTCTTTTGTTAGCATAAATTGTCCCAATATTTTTCATGTGTGAAAAAGCAAACCCCCAACTTTTCCAAGTTTTAACATGTCATGTGCTGTCTTTATTTTTCTAAATCGTTTGGAGACGACTTAACCTTTACATAGTGACACCAAACCATTGCAAAGTTTTTCTATTTCAACTTCTTATTTATATATGCACAGACATCTGTTTTATTATTGCTGCTTTTCCTATAGCTTGTGGTAGTATATAAAAACCAGTCTTTGGATAGGTTTAACTGGGACCTTCTGTTAACTTGTTGAACACACCCTGAAAAAAAAGTTTTTTAAATCGTGCATCAATATGATTTTAGCGGAACTTGAACCAAAGCCATTTTAAAGGGGGAAATGTTTAGCAAAACCTTGTTAATTTCTGTGTTTTGTACTTCACCAGCCATAGTGCATTTAGGGATAGTAGCTCATTTATTTTTGCTTTATTATATCACAGTTCATTTCTGAAGTCTGGAAGTCATTTGTGGACTGTTAGGACTTAATCAGTAGATATTGTAATTTCTTATACTTGTTGATTTTGGCCGGTGCTGCGATTGCTTTAAAATCACTGGCTGTTTTGTAATGACCTTCTTTATTGGTTATAATGATTGTGTCTTGGCGTCTTTGCTACATCTGGCTGCCCAAGAAAACCTCAGCTGCCCTTACGGAGTTCCTGAATGGAGCCAGTGGATTGCAGATTGGCAGGTTCATAAATAGTCCTCCCCAAGCCACTGTAACAGCTTTAGTGCATGTTTTGGGACTCCCTCAGCATCAAATAATAGCATAATAGAGTAGGCTGCTTCTTGTGGCTGGTGGCGTGCTCTCATTTAGCCAGCGATCTGCTGAACAATCAGTGTGCCAAACCAAATTTATGAGCACATGGATTCCCCCTCTTCAGCAAAGGCCTTCTAATGAAATACCCCTGCTGGATTAATGTCTACGCGGGGATGATTTGCATTCAGACTTACCTATAAATCTTCAGCAATGGCCAAAGACAATTTGCAACCTGTGCTCAAAATCAGCTGCAGGCTGCCTTCATTTGAAATGGATTGTCCAGACCGGCATCCTGGTGTGGGGTTCTGCTGGAGGAAGGCCAGCTGCTGCTGACCCCCTGTTTTCACAGTCAGGTCTACAAGAAACGACGTAACCCTTCTAAGCCTGATCCAAGGGAAAATTGATACATTTTGTTTTTGTTGACATTATTTGCCCATTTAAAACAAAAAGATTTTTAAAAAATCATAATTTATTATTGTACAGTAATTCAAAATGTTTGTTGTGTAGTCTTCTACATATCAGGTATGTCTTATTGTGAACAACAGGGTTTTGAGCAAAGATTTTAGCATTAAATGATGAAAATGGACTCAGATGAAAACGTTTCAGAAACCATGTGGTGTTATAGGGTGAGCTCTTCTTGTAGTGAGCTCTGACTCTTATTTGTCTAAAGTCCACCAAGTCTGGCCAGCTGGCACCGTACTATTTCGTGTGTTCAGCCAGAGACAGCGTGGTTCAAACTGGTGCAAGGGAGAAGGGAAAGCCAGCCCAGAGCCAGTGAGTCTGTGCTGAGCTGAGCGAATCCACCACACAGAAGAGGACCAAAGGTTGAAAAACTGTAGATAAGGTGTGGAGGCGAGTCAGGAGATCTGGACAGATGATGGATCCCCCCCCCCACACACACACACTCTGAGATGTTCTCTTTGTTTGTTTGCTCTCTTTCTGTCTTAACAGCCACAGTCACATTTGCAGATAGTCATCTGTCAAACTTGTCAGATTTGTGGAAGTTTTTTCAGACCTGAGACTGTTACTATCTCAACATGTGACTTTTATTTTTGGCTTTCTCTTATATGGTCTCATTAGCAGATCTTTGATGATGCATTCACACATAAAGTATTTTGTTCAATTATTTTAAACAAAGGGCAATGGCAAACTGTCCCAAGGAAATCCTTTTGGCATTGCGTGCACTGTTTACCCTTCAGAACCTGTTCAGTCTCTACGACAACCTCAATAGCATTAGGAGATTACATTTCAGCGTGCTTGTAGGTTGTTTTGGGCAGTCATTTCTGATGAACATGACTCTCTCAGAAGGTGAGGCTGGTTTGTTTTTGTTTTTTTGCAGTGGATGTCAGTCCCGGAGACTGAAGTCTCTGTGAGGGAGCTGCTAATGGCCTTTAAATTGAGTAAAATCAACCAACCTTGAGTTATTGCTGCCACTTTAAAAAGGATTACCTGGAGATATTGTGATCGATAAATGTTTGTTTGTCTTGAAATGATAAAAAAAAAGTCGGCTGTGCACACTCTTTACGCCTTATTTGTATCACTGAAAATAAGCATTTGCAGCTGGGCGATCTGCTTGGACCGGAAGTTAACTAGAACCTACTCTGGAATCATTTGAGACTCTTTCAAATTCCAGTCAAAAAGAAATGTTTAGACTTTTATTAAAGTCAGATTACAGTCATCAACCCCCACATGGATGTTTCCCTCTCTTCTTGTCATCTATATGTATTGACAGGTTTCCAGTACGTATTTATTTCCATTGGCCTAAAAAAACAAGCTCACATGCATTTTTATGGCCTCTGTTTTGATAATTGAGTCTACAGCTTCCACCCTCCGACCAAACTACAGTCTCAGGTTGATGCAGTGTTTAATGAGTAAGAGAGCAAGATAAAGTATGCACTCCCATGACATTTGATAATAAGGATTTGAAATTCTATGATATGGACAAGATAACGAGTAGTGTAACCTAATTTCAGGCCGCTATTCCAAGAAGTGTTGATCTTTAGGTTGGCGTGGCTTTCAGATCCCTGAATCGGGAGGGAAATGGAGAAGGTGTGGCAGCAGAGCCTTGAACCTCATTTACATTCATCCCTGAATGAGTTTTGAAAGTGAAACTCTGCCTTCATCTAAGGCCTCTTTTAGGGATTTTGTGTTTCATGGGGGATCCTATGAAATAGTGGCCCAAAAAACATATTATAGGTACAAATGAGACATGTCCTGTGGGGTTCTTGACCTGTTGTGGAGAACAAAATCCATCATCTCTTTAGTTGTTATTGGGACTCTAACACAGAGGCACGAGTCCTGACAGAGTTTTCCTGTGAGTTTCTTTTGAGCACCTGGTGGAAATGTAATACAGCAACACTTCTCAGAAGGCCAATAATGGGACACCTGCTCATGAACATGGATCTCTTCATGCTTGTTTGGTGTGATGTCACATTTAGCTGGCACTTCAGGAATTGAGATCCATAAGATTTAGTTTCCTAGATTAATTTTTCTGTGCATATGTTGGAAGAAGTAAGTAGACATTTTAAATAACAAGCGCAGATCCTTCTAAGCTGGTGTTATTAATCTTGGCCAAATCTAGGCCAACTCTTTCCCTCTCGTTTGTCTTCATGCCAAATTAGACTAAGCAGCTGCAGATCTTGGCATTGTTTTTGTTTTTAATGTTATGACATGTCAGTTGTATCCTTACCATCCAATTCTGTGCAAGAAAACAAGTGTATTTCATAAAAAATACTTTTATGGTGTTGTTTGCAGGAATAGAAACAGAAGGTTTTGCTCACTCTGACAGTATTTTGACATGAAAAGAAAAATACATGTAGCACATTATTATGGCAGGGAAAATGCAGTATTTTCCTTCTGAATTTATTCAAAAACACTTTTCGTGTGGACGAGGCAGATTCCCGTGGCCCAAACATTCTCAGTTCTGTTAAAAGCCCCACGTAGTGTAAAAGCTGAATGCATTTGGTAAAGTTGAGGCACTCTGTTTAATTTACTAACCCCACACGCCGAGCCAAGCCTCCCCCTATCTCATTCCACACTCCTTTATCATTACCGACTGTAATCAACACTAAAGCATCACACTTTAAGGAGGCCACAAGGCCAAAGCATGGCTGGCTTGTTCATTCCTTATTTCTTCACAGTTGAACCAATTATCCGCCTCGCAGCTGTCAAAACCAGCTGATGCAGCAGCTGAATCGAAGGCAATTTGTAGCCCAGTACCTGTGGAGAGTCGTTTGAAAGGCTGCCACTAGTTTTCTGCCAAGTGGGAGTGCAGGGTGTGTGTGTGTGTGTGTCTGTATGTGTGTCTGTGTGTGTGTGTGTGTGTGTGTGGATGGCTGACAAGGTGGAGGCTGAGTCAACAGCTAAACACAGATGAGGAGCTGCTGCTCACACGTCTTCTTACTCATCACCGAGCCACGTCAACACGCACTTCCTCCCGCCTGGCCGGGCCTTTGAATGTCAATATTTGGACTGACGATTCTATGGAAAGTAGTTTGAGTTATTTTCAGCAGGTAAAGTGAGTATTGAACATGTCACCAACTTTCTAAGTAAATGTATCTCTAAAGGTGCTATTGACATGAAATTCTCACCAGTTGTGGGTAACAACCCATCCAATTCACACGTGCAGAGAGAGCAAACCTCAGATGTCAATACACTGTGTTGTGCTTGATAATGAGAAATGATGCAGGAAAACGGATTTGCTACTTTCTTTGTGCAGAAACCTGTCACTTGCAATGCTCAGGTGGGATTTTGTCCCTTTCTTCCACACAAATCGCATTTAAATCGGGGATCTCCAGCTCTGGTCCTCGAGGGCAACTGTACTGCAGGTTCTTAGATGTTTTCCTGCTTCAACACACCTGATTTAGACTGAATAGATTTCCTCTAAAGATTATTGCATTGCATTGATTCCGCTCACTGGTGTTGGGCTGTAACAGAATATGTGTGTTTCCACTCCAGCTGCTGGTGCACCTAGCTATTTGTGTTCTGTATAACCCCCGATCCTTGCATGCGGCTCTGAGGACTCATCCCTATCCTAGCAATATATTCAGGAATGCAGCAAGAATGAAAGTGAGATCTCCTCATGTCTAACTTCCTGTGTTAGGTAAGGTGTTTAAATTCAAGATGGAATCAAAGGGCAGCTTGGTGTTTAAGGATTCTAGATATAAAAGCCAGATTTTATTAACCTTCTCTGTTCCCTTTTATGTCTGAGCCAAAATGCCTGAAAAAGCTTTTTGAATGAAAACGAGTCTGGGATGCCCAGACAGTATGAATAAAGGAAGCCATGCAAGAAAGGTTTGAAAAGGAAACAACTTGCAGAATAAAAAACAGCACAATGGATCTTTGTTTACCATAAAAATGAATTTGTTCCCAGTGTGCAAATACACCAAGTGCAAATGCTTGCTTTAGATAAGCAAGCATAACGCAGAGTAAGGATAGTCCCGGGACAGTCCCAAACGTCCTGCTTTCTACTTGCTATTTCCACATCTGTCGCCTGGTAACTTACTGCCATACATTTAAAAAGCTTTTTTTTTTTTTTTTTTTAACAGCTTACTGGCTTGCTTGACATCTCTTTCACTGAATGTCAAGCTTCTGTTGACCTCTTCTTGCAACTTTTTTGGTAGATTTGGTGACTTTTCAGACCCCTATATTGGTTTTCTTGAAAGAGAGAAGTGCCAGCCCTCTGCCCTGTTTACTGTAAATGCCTTTATTCTGCACTCAGTGGTGTAGAGCAGTGAGCTGTAGCTCAGTTGTTTTCACTTGCGCAGCGTTCTTCTTCCACATGGTCAGATGTGTGGATTGTAAAAGAAAAAGATTTTGTAAATTTGTTTCAGCGTGAGTCACAATTATTTTTGAAAATGATCGATGATTTACATGTGCCATCTGATAAAAAGGGAAAATGATCACCTCAATTCAAATTCAATTATAATTTGAAACTGAGTTTAGATTATGTTTTAAAACACCAGTTACCTATGACTTTGATAACTGTCTAATTAGGCTACTGTGACACAAAGAAGAAAACGACTTGTATCAAGAAACAGAATAGAACTTATGCCTTATTTGGAAAGTTCAAGTCCGGCATGTCCGATTTTAGTGATGTTGATTCTGATAAAAGGAACAAAAGTCAGGGTAAATCAGAGAGATCAAAAGAAATTGATCAGTTAGAGGTATAGAGAATATTAAGATGCTGCATGTTAGTGTAATATGAAAAGCCAACTGGGCTAAAACTGTATATCCTAGAAAAAGCAAAACTGTTATTGAATAATTTAGACTGAATTCAACTATTCTATTCAGTTTTCCGACCGGAAATGAAAGAATAAAGCTGCCAAACTGCAGTTTTACAACAATGGTGATGAGTAACCGGGTCAGTGCATCCGTTCTTTAAGGTCCACTTCCTCTGCTGGTGCACTTCACACTGCTTGGCATTTAGCTAAATAATGTATCGACTGGTCGGACCGTGCCAGTAGATGATGAGAAGTCAGTGGGTGAAGGAAGTGGGTGTGCCTCCCAGCATCAAAGCCAAGCAAGCAGACAAGTGTGTGCTGGTGACAGACTGCACCCCCCCCTCTCAGTTTGTGGGCCAGGCAGCCTGTGGGGGGTCATGCAACAGTAACTCCTTTGAGATACATAATTTGACAGTGCCATGAGATGCAAGCCGTTCCAGATATCTGCTCTGTGTCATTAGAGCTGCTTATTTGGACACATTTGTGCAAGTAATTAGCCTATTTGTTCAGATCGGGGAGGTCCTCGGTATTACAGAGGACAGAGGCATGAGGTGTGGGACGTGCGATGAATACCTATCATTTATTTCTCTGACTGACGTAAACCAAGGGGAGCACACATAATGGCTCAATAGCGTGCATCTCATGAGCCACACGTACGCACAACCCACATCAAACCTGGACCAGCTGCGTGCTCTGTCAGAGGGGAGCGGATCTTCTGTGAAACTCTGTGGAACATCGTCAGGCTCGGCTGTGTTCGTCTGAGGAGCCGCTTAGACTGAGTGGACTTTGTGTCATTGATCATTTCCTGTCACTGTTGTGATTGGGGGCAAGAACTGCAAAATTGCGTTGTTTGCTTCTCAATTGAAACGACTGCTTTTTTTTCTTTCTTTTTTTTAAAAGTGATTTATCACACAGTTTTTTTGTCATCACAGTTTGAAGGTGTTTGATGGTAAATGCTTGATCATAGTACGCAGCAGTGGTACTTTCTGAAATGATGTCATCCGGGAAGGTACCATTTACACTGCCTCTCCAGAGACAGTCTTAATCCTCCGTACCACTCGCACCACTCCAGGACTGACGTGGCCCTGTGTTTAACCTGCTCATTGTGATGCCCAACGAGAACAGGACCCCTCTTATATCTATAGATGGAATGCGATCAAGACAACACACATTTAACCCCCCCCCCCCCCACAAAAAAGAAGAAGCTTATATTTGTTTCAGGAAACACTCAGGGTAACCTTTTTCATACAAAAGATTGGGCTATGATAGTTTTTTTTTGTTCTGGGCTGAACAGACAGAGGCTCTGTGGCTCTGTTCCAGCCATTTCAGAAAGCATACTGGAATTTCCGTGAGTATTTTTGTCTAAAGCTTTGTGTTCCACCGTAATAGCTTTTTCTCAAACACAGATATCAATTTAAAGGTAGCAGAGGCAGAATCCCAACTTCCTTTCTTTTCTTAACGAGCAGAGAGGCACCTCAAAGGTGAAAAAGGTGATTGTGAAAAGAGGAATGCCACACAAGTGGATGAAGATGATGGATAGCACTGCCCACCCTCTGCATAACGCGCTGACAAACGCTGTGAGTTGCAGCAGGCTCCTGCGGCTCTGCTGCAACACACAGCGACGGGTAAAAAAAAAACCTCGTGCAACATGATATTTTCCATTTGGGATTTTTTTTTAAAGTGTCTCCACATTTTGATTTGACAGATTGGCTGATAGCACTGAAGCACTCTCACTGATGTAATGTTGCCCCATATCTTCCTCTGTAAACAGGTGGGCTTGGCCATGTGGAGTTAGGGTGAGGGTTAGAAAATGGCTAACTTTAAATGACGGTCCAGTTATTGTCCGTCGGTGGTTGTTTTGACTATAATTCATTGGAAAGACTCATTTTAGCAGTTAGGAACATAGAAATCGTTCACAGTCTTCAGCAGTGTATGTATTGGCCATTATTGGCTGCTGAAAAGGGGGCTGCGAGTTACTGATTAAAGAATGTGAATCTGCAGAACATGGAAGGAAAATAAACTGCTCATGTAAAAAGAAGAACTGCGAATTTGGTTCTGTGGTCCACTCACTGTAGTGGTTGGTCCACCAGGATCTATTGGAATACATTTTTGCATAAAAAATTGGAATGATGACAAACAATCTTAAATGAGTTTCTTGTCTTGTTTCAGTAGAACTTTGTTAAAAGAATGATATAAAAAACAGTGCTAGTATTGGTGTTAAGAAAAAAGTATGGGATCATCATCCATCACAGGCCGTGGACATTCTGTAATTACTCTGATTTTCCTTTGAATAAGGCAGAGGAAACGGCAGCATATGTATTCCTTTTATTATCCCTGGAAATATATATATTTTTCTCTTTCCATATTAATGATGGTAGTGTGGGGAGGTGCTAGAGGCCTTTACTTTGGGGGCTTAAACCTACTAAATATTTTGCAGTAAAAAAAGCAACAACAGAAAAACAAATAATGGACGTATAATTACAGCAAGTATTTCCTGAAAGAGATGAAAACCTTGAAACGGCTTTAGGGGAAATGTCCGGGCTTTGTAGATGCAGGATATTGTATCTTAAAGTACAGAAAAGAGAACAGCAGATATTTACAGGCGGAGCGGTGTGGTGATATGTTGGTCATTGCAGCTGTGAGGCCCGCAACGGAAGATGTTCCAGCCGGTTTGAGGCTGAGCAGGGATCTGTGATCAGTGCCTTTCTGCAGTCGTGTCCAGTTGCAAGGCGGATTGATAAACTCTGAGTCAGCTTTTTGTTTTTTTGGGGGTGGTTTTTGTTTTTTTGGGTTTGTTTTTTTTTTTTTTTTTTTTTTTTTGTGCGGCCTGCCCTTTGTTCTTTTCCACCCTCACAACAGGAAACAGGTTGTGCTCATTGCCACAGATTCTCAGTTTAACAGAAAAGGGGGGGGAAAAAGGATAAGGGCAGTAAATGGACACCACCCACCGGGCTGTGCGTGGAAGTCGGTAACATGGCAGGACAAATGGAATTTGTCTGCCCCCGCTGAATCGGAGTTGTCATTGGGCCAGCATTGGAGGAGGCCAACTTATGGAGGACTTGCCTTGAAATAATACTTCCTTAGGGATTTGGCCTTTCATGCATTATTTATACGTTTGGGGGAATGCACCTTGGTTAGTGATAGCCAACTGTTTCTGCGCAGTGCAGAAAAACAACTGCCTGCCGCATTCCACATCGTACCAAGATCGGAAAATACAGTTTAATTTTTTTGCTTTTTCCATGTTCTGAAAATCCATGTATTAACCTACCATTGTTTGATTATGTAAAGCAGCTTTCCCATCAAAGACACAAGTTTTGCAAGTTTGAATCAATCTTCATACAGAGAGAAATTTTCCAGTCGGAAAAAACTTTAAGCTGCAGCAGGTGGGTTTTTTTTTTCCAGTGAGAGCCATTAAAAACCCTGCTGTACTCCACATGCTCTGTATCATTAACATTTACCGGCTAAACAATTCTACAGTGCTTCCCTTAGGGGTGGTTTGTGACCAATAAACTGAGATTAAATGGGGGGGCAGGCAGGATTTCCAGCCTGTCTTCACAGCATTTTGCAACCACTCACTGACAGCCCAAAATCTTCAACTTTTCCAGCAGTGTTAGGGATGGGCACAGAGTGAGCTTCTACATGAATAACGATGGCTGATGATATATCACTCACAGCAGGCAGACCATCTGTCCTCTGTCGGAGAATGACACTTCTGCATTCACGGAATAACAATAAAGAAATAAAACGGATGACGATGCTCACAGTGCTGGCATTAGGAGGGGTAATGGTGTTTTTTCTGATGGACTCTATGGTCAGTGCCCTGGTTTAGAAGGCTCATAAGGAGGTAATCAATTTAAAAGAAGTGCGTTTTATTCACCCAAAGATTTGTGATTTATGACTAAAGTCTGATCATTTTTTTCCCTACTTATGTATTAACTCCAAAGCAATCAATAGCTTCCGTAATTGCACTTTTTTTTTTCTGAAGCCCAGCCTGTGAGCCACATCCTGCCCCTGCATAAAACTGATCCTGCTCCAGTTTTCAGAGGACCATTATTTCCTGAACAGCTAAACATTTCCTAAAAGCACCTAATGGCAGAGATAGCTGCTGTATTGTCTTTACCTCACTGTCTCTTATATGTGTAAAGTGCTAAGGGCCAACAAGGCGGCTCATAAATTCACCCTGATGCAACCATGCAGTTGCTTTATTGCCCCTCAGTGCTATGGTTCGCAGGGCAGGCTACATTTCATTTCTGCTGTGGCATGAACTCTTTCCATGCTTGTGCAGTGCTATTTAGTGCAGCCCGCCCAGCTGAAAAATAGAGAAAAGAATGTTTAGAAATGAATACTATTGGCAATGGTTCAAATATGTATTTTTCTTCTTGTCTGGTAAGGTGTGTATATGTGTGTGGTTCTGAATGCTACAATAGCCAGCAACTTGTGTTGGGCACCAACCTGTGCTATATGAATCCAGCATCCGATTCCCAGTTTGGGTCAGTATGACTTGGCTGCTCCTAATCTCTGTTTTTCTTTGTAAAAAGTGTAATAAGATTTAAACCTCGTCATTGTTTTCTTGTCAAATATAATGTGTAAAACGCATCTTGGAAGGTGTAGTTAACCATCTATATTGTGGAATAGTCACACCACGTTTGCAGTAATTATTTTATTCTGTTGAGAGGTTTTCATGCCTCTGTAAGTTCTAAACACTTCACCACAAATTACTTCAAATTTACCTCCATGCTGGCTATTTTACGACTATACACTCAGACAATAAAACCGTGTTATTTGGCTCAAAGGACCCACTGCCTAATGCCATTTCTTTTTTAATCAACTTTTCTTTTTCTTGTATCTTATTAGGATGCATGCTTGTGAAGGCCGGACTGTTAGCATGAATTTTAGAAGTATAAGATGCCATATTTACTGGTGGAGGTGATACTTTTAGCACACAGTGGCTTATTTCTTCAATTCAAAAATACTTTATGTATCCTGGGAGGGAAATTCAGTGGTGATGTGACTCATTTAGTTACGATGGTTGTGGGCAAGTGTGGGCAGCTTTTTACAACCAATCTGAAGAAGCCTCTGACTGAAGAGACTCTGTTTTCCATTTACAGTCTCATGAAGTGGATGGTCAGGGTCGTCTATAATGATGAATGTTGATTTTATGCAAAATCCTTCTTCACAGTCATCTCTCCAGAGTTAACCCCTGAACAGAACCAGCCTTCTTGATCAAGTTGTTGAGCCTTTTCTGTTCTCTGGCTCTGATGCTGCTGCCCCAACAGATGACAGCGGAGGAGATGGCACTCTCAAAAACAGACTTATACATCTGCAACATCTTGCTGCAAACACTAAAGGATCTTAGCTATGTGAACATTTGTCAAAGTCACCCTTAATGCATTGTTGGAAAGAGACTGTTAATAGTTTATAGCCCTTTGTGAGGAGAGCAGGCTGCACTGTTCAGAAGTGTAACCGTCAGTGTCGTGTAGTTAAAAGTTCCTGCAGTACTGGAGTTGCTGAATCAAATGATCTTGGTTAATGAGGCATTTTATCTAACTGTACACTTCCTTAGCTGCATCACTGACACACTGCAGCATCCTCGTTTCCACCTGCTTAACAAAATCATTAAAACGGCTTTTCCTTTCTTCTCCCTTTCAGATCTGAATGTGACCCCTCCAGAATGGTCAGGTACGTCCAGCTGCTTTAATGATGTGTCCTTCTCTCATTTCTTATTCATCTTATTCATCTGCCTTTGGAGTTTTCATGGTTAATGCAATACTGAACCCTGTGCATTTAAGGGAAAAACACATTTTATACATAGGGCTTTTCACTGAAGCGTGTAAAGCTACATAACCACTAATCCCAGGTATAGTTGGGGTGTCCGTGTTCAGTCTTATGTGTAGAAATGTCTCCACGGACACAGTTTAGATTTAAAACTGGTGTGAATCCGACATTGATGCAACCACAGTCAGTGAAAATGTCCCAGTTTCCTTCACTCAAAATGACTCTTTTGGATATCTGCAGTACTCTATGTCGAGACCTAAACGGGGGCTAAATGAGTTAAAGGTCGAGACAGAACCTGTGCTGTGTTTTATTCATTTTTTATGTTTCTCTGCCCACCTTGTTTTTTCCTCTGGTGATTATCTGTCTTTGTTTCCGAGCCCCTCTCTTCTACTTTAACTGTCCAAATTCAAGTTTAAAGCTAGGCTGCCTGTCTTTATGTAGTGTATGAATTCATGTCTTGTGTTTTCAAAATTTCTTTAGTATCAGATTTGATACTCTCAAAAATAGTTGCTATAAGAGCCACAAATCATGTCAATTGGCAGTGGTTTTTGACCAGTGGGAATTCTACCAGCATATCGGAGTGCATTTGAAAAGTAACACCTTCAACTGTGTTTGTAGCTACAGAACTTTGCCTCGGGTGAAAAGTGTGTGAACAAAAGGAATTTTCTGAAACTAAATTATTTAGTGTTATTTCACACTGGAGACTTGAGTTCTTTGAGCACACACACCTGTGAGTCCAATGAGTTTCACCACTGGTGTTCATTGTTCTTTGCAGCTCCCATAATGAATAATTAAAGAGAGACAAAAATATATATCAAAACAAGATCAGAGACAGGAAAGCATTCATTTTTAAAAAAGTTTTCTTAGCAAAGTACATCCTAAAACCAAATGTTTGTTATACTTTTGTCTAGCGCCAAGAACATTAGCCGTAATGTTTTTCTTTTTAACTGATAGAAGATTTTACAGATTTATTTCAACCGTCTTTTTCCATATCGCTCAGTACCAGTTGTTGGAGGGCTGTGAGGGAAAGCGAAAACCGAAACCGTAGAGATGGAGGACAGAGCTTCAGAGGCAAACAATCCCATCTCACAAAATGAGGGTTTTGATGTGGTTGGAAACCTCCCAGATGGCAGCAGCCGTCTGCATTCTTGGTTGTTGTTGATTTAGTGCCACAGCTCTCAGACTTTTTTATTAAAACTACCCCTGGCAAAAAATATGGAATGAGAAGTCAGGGATGTTCATTCAGCTGATTCTTTTTTGGAAGGGGGGGACAGGTAAGACACAAAAACCCTCCATTAGACAGATGTGCAGGTAAAGATGTCAGTTAAAGAGGGTCCCTGTAGACCTGAAGGGGCTGTTTGCTGTTTGTTAGGAAACGAGGGAGGGGATAGTAAAGCTCAGTCAAAAGGATTTCAGGTTAGACTGTAGCAGAAGAGGCTTGTTGTTCTGTGTTCGCATTGTGTAAGACAAATTGGATAGGTTACAAATGGCATGCGTCCATGTCGGCCAAAATGTACTAGAAGGCTCTGGCAGTGTGCCTTAGGAACAGAAAATGTCTAGCAAAAGGAATGAAAACTAAATGGGCATAAATGGGCATCAGTGAATGTTAAGAATTTAAATATGGTGAATTGTCATAACTTTTGTGAGTTTTAGGCAATTATTTTTACCGAATGATGGGGATTACTTTGGTCTGGACCATTTACACTCTGGCCAGTGGAGTGACACACTGAGACGACAGAGACAGCACACTATGCAAATGGTCCATCTCGCTCAGCAAATGCAGCCTTCACAACCACCTCACTGAAATAGTTGCTAGATGTCGAACTGGGCAACTTGGATGAAAGAAACAAAAGAAAAGAAAAGATGCATTAAACTGGATGAAAAAAGCCACTGAATCCTATATCTTTCTCTCCAGGATACACACTAACAAGCAAATGATTGGCAGGTCATTTTTTGGCCTCTTTACATTATCAACAATTGATAACACAATAACGATTGATTTTTTGAAAGTCAGGATGCTTAAGATAAGATTAATAGTGTAAAATCTCTATCATAAGTGGCTTTAAAAAAACACACTGCTCAATGCAATTCGATTTTGATTGAAGAGATTCTTATCTTTTCAGATAAAGAAAAAGTCTTCCCAAGTGAATTTCTACAAACGAAAATATATTTTTTCTGCCTCTGTTTGCAAGTTCAAACAGGAAACACACGCTTACGCAACAGTAACCAAACCAAGGGGAACTGCTTTTCCTGGTAGCTCCGGGCCTTAAGAGGGTTGCTGTGGAACCTTGTGGTCTTGTGGGTTTTAGGTGGGGTTATTGTTTGTTGTTAAGTGGGGTGAATTAGTTTGTTGTGAATTTTTATGTTTGAGAACATGTCAACATGAATAAAATGACTCTGGGTTTCCTTACAAAACATCAAATATCAACCACATCTTTCATTTTAAGTGTGATTGTCCTCCAACTGACACTTGCTTTAATGTGGCTCATCACTTTAATGGTATTTTCCTCTATTCTTTAGTAGGTCGTGTGAAGTACTTTGTGAGTACTTAATGTCTTCGCCACAACAGACGTCGGAGTTAAAGCATTCTTCGTTCGGAGTATTATAGCGTTTGCTGACAGGAAAACTAAAGCTGTGCAAAAGCTACACAGACTGGAGCTGCCACAAGGGTGCGTTAGATTTATACTTTGATTTGGAACTTGTGTTAAGAAGCGCCACAAATGGCATGAACGACATTTTGGTATATTTCAAAGTTTCGTTCAGTATCTCTCTCTCTGTATTCACATTCCTTCTCAATTTCAGCCTGCAGTGGTTTATGGAATGTCTCTTATGTTTAAACTGAGGCAGCAGCTCATTCTTATCATTTCCCCTTTTGTATCTCTACTTAAATCCGCCTTATATCCACACTGCTGCCAAAGTGACACTGCTAACAACGCTCAGCTCACTTACAGTCACTTACATCTTGCACCTTGTTAATATGCCACAGTACGACACTGGTGAACACGGCTGTTTAAAATTTTGTGTGTTACATGGTTTGGAAGGTTTCATTTCCATTAATAATGTAAAAGCCGCTGAACTTGGCACAGGCGTGGTGCATAAATGAGCCCCGGTCCCTCTGGATTGCTCTGTGCTGGTTTAAAAGAAGTTTGCATCTGGAGGGAGCCGGAGAGATTGGCCCGGCCAGTGGTGCTGGATTATTCCCGTCCACGCTCCGCGCCTAATGAGAGAGGAGTAACAACATGGTGGCTTTTAATTGGTCCTCTGTTGTGAAATCAGAACGGATGGCTTCATTCAGATGTGATTAGAATTTGGCAGAGATATTCGGGCAGGCGCTCGACAGCCTCGGTGACCTCCTTTTATTGGATTGCTCTTTGTTGAGTGTCTGGCGATAAGACCCCTACTCCTCCCACCTCACAGGATGCTCTCCTTCATAAACCCAGATGAACAAATGGCAAAAAGCCTCTGGATGAGGAATGGTCTGACGCTTGATCACACGACTGCTAGAAAAAAAAAAGCTCTTCTTTTATTTATATCTGTCCATTTGTGACTGGTGAGCTACATGATGGAAGGCAGTTGGACCAAGCAAATGTCTACCTCACAGAGCTTTGGTTATTATATCTGGACTGGTGGACCTCAAGGGTGGTTAATATTCTGTCTGTTTTTTTTGTTTTTTTTAGCTTTTGATACAGCCGCAGCGTACTGACTGGAGATATTGTGGAAAGGCTTGGTGAAGTCTGTGGCTTGTTCCACCCCCCGAAAGAGGCTGGGATAATGCAGCTTCGAGCATTATTAAAGCGCTGACAATGAGGAGAATAAAACTGTGCTGGGCTGTTGTTGTGGAGGTCAGAACCTTTTCCAAGTTTGTACCACAGCAACCCCAAGTTGCGAATTCATTTATGCAACTAATTGCTGTGAAATAATTGGCAGATAACGGATAAAACACACATTTTTTTCCCCAGAGAAATTAACATACGGGAGACTTCTGCATGTTCTTCCCTTGTCTGCGTGGGTTCTCTCCGGGTACTCTGGCTCCCTCCCACCATCCAAAAACATCCATGTTAGGTAATTTAAAAACGTTCAAATCCCCGGTCTTGATTGTGAATGTGTGGCTGTTTCTTGCCGTTTGGCCCTGCAACCCTGTCCAGGGTGGGATGGATGGATAAGGGCGTTCCCTTTTACAACACTTGAAAATTAATTTATAGATGAAACAACAGAGATGTGACCACTGAGCTGCAGCTGAAGGGGACTGACGTCTGTCTGCAGGGGTGCGATGTGATGGGGAGGGTTTCAGTGCCGCCTCGCACCCTCCGCCAGCTCCGTCCTCTGGGATCGCACAGATCCATCGTCCTCTCCCTCCTCCTTCACCATTTCCTGTTGCTATGGAGAGCAATGCTCAACTTTGATGGGTAGGACTCTGAGCTCTCTGTTTTTGTCCTTGTGCGAGCTCCTTTTGACTGAGCAAACGGGATTTCATGTTTTACTCGGGCATTGTTCGCAACACTACCCCCTTCACAGGAATAAATGGAACAGCACATGTGTGCAGTAAACGGGGCAAAATAAAGAAGGAAAAAAAGCAACGATCTAAGGATCCAGCATGGATGTTTTTTAAGTCGCGGCCAGCTTGTGTGTGCTGGAAAGCCGATTTTTCTTTCATGAGCTGTAGGCATTTGTTAACTTGTCATTATTATTTCCAACAAGATCTAAGTGTTTGACTCTGTGTACTCCAGTATTGTACTAACTAACAGCTGAAAGGAAGTACATGCAGACAAAGACAAGGTTTATCGCTCTCAACTCAGTCAGAGCTTAGACATTAGCATTTTTTAAATTAATAATTCATTGTGCAGAAACAGAGGCAAATGGCAGCAACTGAGACACAATTAGTCTGTGCTGATTTTCAGGTCTCGACTGTAGGATTTTTCCTGTTGATGCTGTGTTTGCAAGCTGAGTTAACCAGTGAGGATAATTACATTTCTTTGTGCAAATGCTGTTAAAAATGCACGGCCGTGTGAAAGGGTGTGACTTCTGTGTCTGAGAGAGACGGGCGAGTTTTGGGGGTTTGAGTGGAAGTTGACAGTTCGGGGAATGATCTGGAGCAGAGGTGCTAGATCTCAGTCAAAATCTCTGCAAACACCAGACAGAACTGTCTCATCCACTGTACATTGTATCCCACTGAAGGAGATGAGAAACGTCTGAGTAGTAACAGTTAAAGGGCCAAAGTGCTGCTCACCAAACTCAGTGAAGTAACAGACCGCAGTGAAACCTAACTCAAACCGTCCTCTTTTTCTTCTTTGTTTCTCCAGACTGTCCGGAATTTGAAACGTACAATTTTGGGGCTGCTTGTTTATAAGGGCCTCTGTTTTCCTCATCTTTGTTACCTGACTTGTCAAACTAACCCAGCAAAAATACAAAGATAGACATACAAGATATAATATAAGTACACACAGGTATTTCTAAGAGCAGAAACGGATATAGAATTTTATCATAATACATAACTGATCAACATCCAAACATATGGTTCCAAATAAATGAATGCAGCTTAATTTAATATTGATGTAAGAAGACTAAAAAAATCTAGGACTATATTAAAAACTGTAGGCAATCAAAATAACAAATGTGTTAACTTTTTTATTTCAGACAGGTTTGTATGCATGTACACTATATTGCCAAAAGTATTTGCTCACCCATCCCAATTATCGGAATCAGGTGTTCCAATCACTTCCATGGCCACAGGTGTATAAATTCAAGCACCTAGGCATGCAGACTGTTTTTACAAACATTTGTGAAAGAATGGGTTGCTCTCAGGAGCTCAGTGAATTCCAGCGTGGAACTGTGATAGGATGCCACCTGTGCAACAAATCCAGTCGTGAAATTTCCTCGCTCCTAAATATTCCACAGTCAACTGTCAGCTGTATTATAAGAAAATGGAAGTGTTTGGGAACGACAGCAATTCAGCCACGAAGTGGTAGGCCACGTAAACTGACGGAGCGGGGTCAGCGGATGCTGACGCGCATAGTGCGAAGAGGTCGCCAACTTTCTGCAGAGTCAATCACTACAGACCTCCAAACTTCATGTGGCCTTCAGATTAGCTCAAGAACAGTGCGCAGAGAGCTTCATGGAATGGGTTTCCATGGTCGAGCAGCTGCATCCAAGCCATACATCACCAAGTGCAATGCAAAGCGTCGGATGCGGTGGTGTAAAGCACGCCGCCACTGGACTCTAGAGCAGTGGAGACGCGTTCTCTGGAGTGACGAATCGCGCTTCTCCATCTGGCAATCTGATGGACGGGTCTGGGTTTGGCGGTTGCCAGGAGAACGGTACTTGTCTGACTGCATTGTGCCAAGTGTAAAGTTTGGTGGAGGGGGGATTATGGTGTGGGGTTGTTTTTCAGGAGCTGGGCTTGGCCCCTTAGTTCCAGTGAAAGGAACTCTGAATGCTTCAGCATACCAAGACATTTTGGACAATTCCATGCTCCCAACTTTGTGGGAACAGTTTGGAGCTGGCCCCTTCCTCTTCCAACATGACTGTGCACCAGTGCACAAAGCAAGGTCCATAAAGACATGGATGACAGAGTCTGGTGTGGATGAACTTGACTGGCCTGCACAGAGTCCTGACCTCAACCCGATAGAACACCTTTGGGATGAATTAGAGCGGAGACTGAGAGCCAGGCCTTCTCGTCCAACATCAGTGTGCGACCTCACAAATGCGCTTCTGGAAGAATGGTCAAAAATTCCCATAAACACACTCCTAAACCTTGTGGACAGCCTTCCCAGAAGAGTTGAAGCTGTTCTAGCTGCAAAGGGTGGACCGACGTCATATTGAACCCTATGGATTAGGAACGGGATGTCACTTAAGCTCATATGTGAGTCAAGGCAGGTGAGCAAATACTTTTGGCAATATAGTGTATGTGTCCTTTGAATGATTGGTTGACTTTACAGTGTGTTGATGAATCAGTTTCGTTAATCAATGTATTTATTTCTTTTATTTTAAGTTTGAAACCCTTTTCCCTGCTTCAACTCTTTTTGTTGTCCCAGAAACTTGATGAAAGCATTCAGTGCTGCACATGACTTAATGAGCACTTCTTCACAAAGTCAGCTCCGCTTTGTTCAGGTGGACTCTTTTTGGTTTTGTTGTCTGCTTACCTTCAAAATGCTGCTGGCTTTTCTTTTGAAAAGGATTAGTCCTATCAGAACACAGAAATGTGACGAGAGTCCAAAAAAAGAACCATTGTGCATCAGCACCATTCTAGAATAGATGGATGTAAAAATAAATGCCGTAGAGGTTAAACTACCAAAGTCACACGTGTGGGGTGACCCTGAGGGAAAATGGATGATCTGTTGCTAAGCAGTCATCTCAGATGAATTGTTTTGCTTTTTCATTCGTCTGTCATCTAATGTTCTTAGGTTTGAGTTTGGCTCTGACACTGTTTGTCCTTCCGTAGGAGACATGCATCTCTGCCGGTTGAAGCCACAGAGAATCCCAGGAGGTTGATGTCTGAAGGTTGTAGGAGAGTCACCCCATGCCGCAAGTGGAAGTCTGCTTCCTTTGGGTACAGTAAGATGTTATTATTACTATTATAGTCATAATCATTCTTTTTTTTTTAACCCCACGAGTGTTGCAGCAACACCAATGACATCTTGTCCTGCTACTCTAATTGTGTAGAAGTCACGGCAGCTCACGTTGATCTCTGGATAATTAACCTTTGCCTCTCTGACGCCTCAGACGTGACGGCTCGACAGCTGCCTCTGTTTGAAGCTTCCCAGCTGATCTTCAGTCATCAACATTTCATGGCAGGAGTTTGAGTGCTGCTATTTGTTCTTCTGATGCGCACACTCAACCTCTCTGACCAAACGTGCTGCAGGAGGATGTCATTAAGGCGCCACCGTAATGAGGTTTTATCCCTTCGTAAATGAGCAGCCAGTGCTGCTCACTCACTGAGGCTGGACCTCCAGATCCTGTCATGGAATGAGAGGATCTGGGAGAGAGAGAGGGAGGCAGTCAGTCAAATCTGTGGATCTCATTGATGGGGATTCAAAAGACTAGAGAGAGTTTCAGAGACGCCTCCAGGCACTTTTGTGCTTCATCATTAAAAAGAAATGTGTGTCTAATCCATAGCCCACTTTTGGTTCATATGCAACTCCAAAAATAAATCCCACTTGGATCATATTCTATTTTTAAAGAACCCAGCCCAGACGTTTTTGATGAGTAAGAGCATTTGCGAGTTGTTTTTGGACGCTGCAGTACGCTGCAATAATTCCTGACAACAGTGGGATCTGTCTCCTCCCCGCGTGCCTCAGTGTGATCGTTGCTCAGTGAGTGATATCCCAGTGCAGCTGGAGGCTAGTAGGTTCAATAGATCATGGCTTTAAACAAGGCTCGGAACAAGATGGCTCTGAGCAGAAGTTGATGATTTTCGTTCTCGGCTCAGCAGCATTGTTTGCTTCTAGTTACTTTAGGCTTTTCCGCCTCTTATGGGCATCATTAAGATCAACTAATAGCTAAAGGGAATGTGTTGAAGCCAACTTGTCTTCAGCAAAACCAGATTATTTTGTCATTTTTCTGAAATGCTTTAGAGGGTTGTGTTATTACCGTGAGTCAGTTATTTTAGACATTGTAAGAGTGCAAGGTTTTGTTGGACCGTCACAAGTATGTCACCTTTAATGGAGGAGCAAAGACTTCTTGGCTTTTGGTAGAAGTGTCCCTTTTACCTGTAGATCATTTCATCCTGCTTATGATTGGTTGATGTTGGCATTTTCTGTCACTGTGATTCACTGTGACAGGTAGATGGTTTTTCCTGAAAATTGTCAAAAATAAGAAGGTTTCCCTTTGTTTAAGTTATGCTCTTTGATGAATACTGCAGCCCCTTTTAACAGTATAGTCCATTGTGGCACACACACCAACACACAAAGACATTTACTGACACTGTCAATTTACTGTAGAAAGAAATGGTGAGAGACTGAGCTGAAAACTAAAAAGGTACAGTCTCCCTTAAGAAGGAGCTCATTTGACCTAATGTGCCAAACAACCTAGACCAGATCTTATTCCCAAATGCTGCACTGGTAGACCACGTAGCACCTTCTTCCACACGTTGAATTTTGAAGGCACATGTGGACAGATGTTGTGTAATCTTTCCCCACTGAGGCACTGCTACGCTTATATGTTTGATATTTGAAACAGTATTCTCAGATGCCGTTTGTGTGGCACTAACAGGAAGGAAGGAGGTAAAATATTAATTGCTCTGCCATTTGTGAGCTGCAGTGGCCTCCCCAGCACCATGCTCATCGCCTCACACGTTTTACCCACATCTGTTTGACTGTGTGAACCCAGGTAATAATTTCTTTCAGCGCTTTTAAACTTTTGTTATCTCAAAGCATATGTACATGGTTTATTTCCCACTTGTTTGCTTTTTTTCAAGCAGCTGTCTGATGCTCTCACATGGTAATAGCTTTAGCTTGCTCTAGCTAAGCTTAATGATGGAAGTTTTCATAAATTGCTATGAGAATTTTGGCCTCCATGCAGTGTGGCTTGCTGAGACCATATTGCTCATGCTTAATGCAAGAGTTGGAGCGATCTCTAAGAAAAAAAACACTTGGATTTAAAGTAAACAGAGCTGCTGATGTGCTGTAATGTTGGAACATACTCCAGGGATATGCATGAGTCGCTGCTTCTGTCATTACACGCTAGTTGTCCCGCTCTTTTTTTCCTATTAAAAAAAAAAATCCCCCCCTCCTGCTGACCTCCTTGTTCTTTGCCTCTTGTAACAAAGCAATTTCATGCATAAGTAGCATTAGATGAATAACCATGGGGAGCCTCACAGGCATCATGATAGTTCAGATGTGGTAATTTAGTCTCTGTACCTTAATGACTATATTTGGGACAGCGGATTGCTGGTTTATGATGATTCTGCCAGTAAAGCTGCCAAGAATATCTGAAATAGGGTTAGGGTTAAGGCCAATCAGAAAAGAAAAGCATCCATCCTGAAAATGTCTCACTTTTCTGCCACCACATTCGAATGACAGTCTATACTGTACTTGACACACATACTTTACAGAAATACATTAGACCTCAGATATTGCAGATTTTCCTGTTGGTGTTTGATGAAGTAAAACAGAAAAAAGAAAAGAGAAAGAAAAATCTTCACACAAAATGTGTTGTAGTTTGACGTGCGCTCTAAAGTGACAGCGGCCTCTATAACTCATGGCACCTCAAAACACAATATATTTTGAATTCAGACCAGATAAGACAACAGTTGGGGGGAGATTTTCATTGGCTAAGGCCTTCAGCACCTTGGACAGCCCCTCTTAGAAATCCCCTGCTTTCCAATAGTCAGACAGCAGCTGAATGCGGTGGTGCCGTTTCTGAATCAGCCCCCAGTACCCTCTCTGTGAGGGGTTTTGTAACTTCAGTCCAGCTAAATAAGACAAAGTAAGGCAGGTCTCCCCTTCAGCACTGAACGAAGCATGCGTGTCTAAACTGCTGCGGTCACATTACCAGGCAGATGTGCACATCAGCGCTGGACTCATTGTCCATTAGATGAGCTGGTAAATGTAACAGTTCTGTGCCGTCCAAATATTCCCCCTTGCTCAACACAATCACCGCGGACCTGACATCCTGATATGAACTGTTATGGCTTTATCGGGGGTCATGTGAGACCATAGAGATCCTATTGTAATGCTGATTGGAGGGAATGCAAGGGCGTTTCTGAATGAAGTGGTGAAGAATATTCCTGTGTGAATGCCGGCCACGTGCAGATTGATGAAGTCGTTCATGTTTGGTATCTCGTATCTGAAAAGGTTTTCCATGCGACTCTAGGGATTCACACATGAACACACACTGTTGTCATCACCCAGCTCAATGAAACAGGCACTATCATGCCCCCGCCGCAGTAGAATATCAGAGCAAGAACAAAGGTGGCAGATTACCTGACCCCTATCAGAACAACCTCATCAACTTGATGAACATGTGCCTGGAGGTGTTTAATGTCTTTCCATTCCTGACTTGCCTGCATCGCTTATATGTGCAGGCAGAGAGGAGCTGGTAATAAACCTGAGCTTATAGACCCCAGAGCAGGAGGAGAGAGGGACAAGAAAGAGCCATATATCAAAAAGGGTGGAACTAAATGTTAAAGCACTGAACATTAAATTAATTAAATGAAAGAGAATGATTACCTTTATATGAATTATAAATGCACTACATTAACTACATTTAGTCAACTGCCAATATGAGCAAAAGCTACAAGAAAGGCAATTTACAAATAATTTATGAGTTAAATTTAATTGAAAATTTTCAAAGAAGAAATATTAACGGCTGAAAAAAAAAGAAAAAATGTGTTTTGGTTAAGATGAGGCAAAGTTCAGTTTGAGTGATGTCCCTTAATTCTGAAAGGTCTTTTTAATTAAATACTGCAAAAAAATGGAAAAGATGTTAAATAGTTGTAATGGATCCAGGAAAGCATCTCAACATTTACATGAAACAGGTCAGGGTTTAAAAAGAGCATTTTTGAGGGAAATTCTCCATTGAGTGGAGTTTGACAATGCAGACCAAAGTAAATACACAAAGATTTTGTGGATATTAACGCCTGTAGAATATCATATAAAGACCTATAGAATCTGAAATAAGACTTATGGACCCAGATGTGCTCTTATTACCCTCTCATTGTAAAATCTGAACCTTTGCTGAAAACATAACCATCCATCCATCCATTTTCTGAACCCCCTCATTCAAAATCTTTTTGACTTGCGCTGGCTTATACGATAAGTTTTACAATGTTTGAGTTTGACGGCTTATGTTTCAGAAATGTTCTGACCTCTCTTGACAAAGAAGGTATTGACCCAGCACCACACAGTGCTGCCTCTCACCGAGGCTTTCATTTGACAAGCAGCAAGAGTAGAAAAATACGTCTCCACTACTTTCCTGACAAGAGAAGACAGTTTTCAAATGACCCGTGGCTGTGTATTTGTCACATTGCCTCTAATTAATTTGACATCTCCGTCCACTTGTGCTTAAAGGGAATGGCTCTTATTGCTGGTATGTAACTAAACCTTCTTTTTAAGTGGAGCTGATGGAGTGCAGAGTTCAACCCCACCATTCTATCTGCTGTGCACTCTGCTGATATTACTGTTGCTTTGATTTCACTTCTTGTGGTATGCAGCAAACCGGAAGCACCATCTGGTAATCACTGTTTGCCACAGAATGTGCAGTTATAGTTTATTATTAGATTCACTCAATAAAGTTGTTCTCTGCTATTCAAATCCAACAATCGTGTTATAAAATGTAACAGAAAAAGAATCAAATCCTCACTAAATAACCATTTAAGCAGCCGATGTAAGACAGCTACTGCTGAAGGGAAACTTTTGAGTTTCACTTTTATGAAGGTTTCGAGTAATGTTTAAGTCTCGTCTGCAGGACTTGAGCTGTGATTGACTTCACATTTGAAAAGGTCGAATCGGAGGTTGGTTTTTTCCCTCTTTAGTACAAAGCGACAGTGGCTGTTTTGTGCTGGGAGATAAGCACTCTTGACGGGCCTTGAGAAAAGGATTTGCTCTTAATATGAAAACAAAAACCTCTTCAGTCAAATGTCTAAGTCCTGTGTTGATCTACTAATCAATACACGTCATGTTAACCAGATTTGCTTTTAAGCAAGATCTGACACAGCTGCTTTCTTGGAGCCTCGGCTCACTGGAAATGGCCTGAATGTCAAAATGTAGGGTTCCTCTGTTTTAATATTGTGGACACGGGGTCCTTTGGGCTGAGGATGTTTTTGAGGTTATTTGCGCAGCACGTTGACAAAGGTTAACAGCTTTTGCTTGGATTGATGCTGGTTATTCAAATGATTTGAGGACAATGTGAAATTCTGCACATATTGCTGCCGTGTGACTCAGTGGATGATTACTCAGTGTTTTTGTGTTTCTCTCATTCTGTTTTCCTTTTGTATCCTGCCCCTCTCTTTCAGCTACCGTCCCTTTTCCGTCGTCATCCACTGTAATGACCTCCTTACATCATCCGCAGCTACGCGTCCTATTATGAGAGGCGTAGCTGTGTCATGGCTGTAGTCTGGAGAGTGCAGTGCTGCATCGAGCGGCGAATGCAGGACGAGTGTTGATGTCAGATGGACAGAGGGGAAACTACAGCCGTCAGCCAGTCTAGCAGGGATTGCTGCTTCTTGTGAGACAGGATAATTGCTCTGTACTGTTAGCAGAAAATGGGAAATTTCTAAAAGGAGATGGCAGGAATTTGATACAATACAGAACTAAAGCAGCACAATAAGTCGAGCAGAGCATAGGAACATACAGGAGCTCATCATTTAAGGAGGACACGGGATCTTCTGTTTGTAGCCCTTCCTCATTATTATTAAACCATCTGAAGATGAGGCGACTTTTAAGCTATTGGGTTATTGCCTGTGCTGCTGTATTTATTGCCTGCAGCTGCCGGCAACTCGGTCCTGAGAAGAGTTAAGACCTCTCTGCACCCATCAAGCCCAGCTCCAGGCTGAATAAATGCTTTTAAATACCCCAAATGCTCCTTCTCCTTTCCCCTCACTTCACGTTTCTCTTTTAATTCCCTTTTCGTCCCCTCTAGATATTTTTTTCTCTTCTTCCTTACAGTTGAAAAACGTTAACAGATCTGTAGTTTCCCCAAATTCTTTGACTCTGCCCATATCTAATTATTTTTTTCTTTCAGTCTGAGTTGATTGATGGGTACAGGGCAGAGGATTTACAGGGGTAAGGTAACGGCAGGGCCAGGTGATCATGGTGATGCGTAAATCTTTTCTTATGGTTTTCTTGCAAGTGTTACTCCCCTTTTTTAGGATATCCCATGGTACAATCATGGTTGTAAAGTTGTTCCAATTGTCCTGCTCATGCGGGTCTCAGGTCCTTATTTAGCAGATCATCACTGCATGAGATCAGGGCCTGGATCTCCATCATACTTTTAAATAATTCACTTACTTTATGATCTTCATTACAGCAAATGTCAATTTAAGAGCAGAACCTGGGACTATCTCCAGGTCCTTAAATAATACAAGGGAGAGTATTGATTCCAGAAATTTACAGTTCTCCAGCTTCTCTTGTGGAAACTGCCGCTTTGTTTTTTTTCTAATTGCTAGAGGCCCCAAAGCAGCTCATGAGACTCTGACGCTGGGTGAATATGGTGGGAAGTGACACATGCTGTGAAAGCGGAGAAGTATTACCTTATGTTGGTCCATGAAGCCCTCACAGTGGCTGTTATTATGTGCATCTCCCTGCAGGATTTCCCCTATGCAATGCCCTGACAACACTGGAGGTAATTTGGGAAAGAGCTTAACAGCACAGTAAACATTTACCGTATGTAGCAGTGAACGGGCCTTCGTGAATGAATCAGTGGTGACTGCAGAGGGGAGTTACTGTTGGTTTAAAACCAGCAGCATTGAAAGTGTCCTCTGCCTCTCATAAAACACAATCTGCTGTATGAATTTTTTCTTTATTGGCTCCTTTTATTTACTGCTGTTTGTATTGTAAAGGTTTTCATTAAAGCGGACGGGGAAACAAAACTGCACAATTATTTAATAGGTCTATAAAACAGAAGGCCCACTTCCATGATGTGTTTGAACTCCTCAGAAGGCTGTCTTTGAAGTTGGTAGCCACTGTTTCGTCATCACATTCTCTGAGTTAATTACAGGCTCCACTCTGGGCTCTGAAGCTGGATCTGAGGAAGCGCAGTTTAAAATCGGGATTGCATGCATGCCATGTGGCTTATAGGTATCTTTTACTCAGAGGGAGAGGGGAGAATATGATATCCTTATGTTGTATGTCATGTGACTGTTTACCTCGCCCAGTTCGGGATGTTTGTTACCAGTGAAGAAATCTCCCGGTTATTTGAGGTCGGATTTGGTCGTTTTGCATTCGGCAGTTGCCCCACTCATAAGGGATTTTGTTGGCTCAAAAGGCGACATTAAAGGTTAGGCAGCAATCAGCTCTCAACTTACTTTCTTCATGAATATTTTTCCCCCATTACCTTTTAAGGACTCTTGATTAATTTAGCGCTTTATGACCAAAGGCCCTTTTCTTTTTCCACCCCCTGGCAGGCAGTTCCTAAAAATTAAAATTGTAAGCTTAAACATTCCTATTCTGTGCCTCTGAAGAAACTAAAAAAGATTGAAGACAGTTTCAGAGCAACCCTCGAATTCTGTTGTAAATGGTGGACTTTGCTATTAAGTTTCACATGATTTAAAGGAAGGGTTCACAAGTCTTAGGTAATGTTGAAGTGGGTCTCCATTATGGCAGGCGGGGGTGCAGTGTAAATGCGGCCCTCCAGATGAATAAGGGCCATATTCAATATTCTGAAATGAATAAGATGTAAGTTCTAATATCTGTCCCTCATTTTACAGTCAACTAAGATGTGAAATTGTCTCAATTTTCCATGCTAAGAAAGCCTGAGTGCATTTAACTTTTTTCTCAGGTGGATTGACTTAAAAAAAAAACAATACAGCAAAATGAAAATTGTTTGTCCATTTTACTGTCAACTTCATCTTCATGGAGAAAATTGTCACAATAATAAAAAAAAAAAGATCCTAGGATAACAAATCCCACTCTTGGGACTATTTTGATGGGTATCTGCACAACGATGTGTGAAGACATTTCACAGGATGTTTGTTGTTTTGCGATGGATTTTTTCAGCTCTCCATGTGAGTTGCTAAAAAAGAAACTTGTATTTTTACGCTAGTTATCCTGTCAATGAGCTCATGTCCTCTTAACGACTTCATCTATATGACTTTAAACCTTATAAAGACATACATTTTTTTCTTGTGTCATTGAATTTGGTACACAAATCCCTCTGCATGCATGAAAATCTATTGCTTTTATCAAAATGTGTAATTGTGTGCTTCTCTTAAAGAAAAAGGGCTACAGTCATCTTTCTGCCAAGACTGTTAACGTGCTGCTCACAGTGAGGAGATTATATGTCCTCTGTCATGAAAAGAGGTCTGGATAGCAACATGTAGTTCTATTTGGGATTTTAAAAATGTAATGTATGACTGCAGTTAATTGTTTGAGAAGCCAGGAGGCAAAGCAGTCGCGAATCGTGCCGCTTGAAATAGAGCATGCCAGTGCTTAGCTGCTATCGTATTACCCACTGCCACATTGTCTGTTGAATCAGATCAAGCGAGTGATTAGCGGCTCTGAGCGGCTCCCTCACTGTTTGTCTTTTCATCTTTTCAGTGAAATCAGGCTAAAGAGCCTCTGGGCATATCAGATCTGCCTACCTGTCTGTGTTTCCAACACACTGCATCAAGCAGAGCTGGCAGGGAGCAAGTTATAGAGCACTTTTCCCCAGGAAATAAGCGAGAGCACAAATGCTTGGTCTAAGAGAAGAGGGATTTGTTGTATGAGCCACAAGATATGAACAAGATGCTGCTGTTTAAGCTTATGTATGTGAGTGTGTGTGTGTGTGATCTGGAGCAGTATGTCACAGAGCATGGATGGAAATATTAGAGTCTGGAAGAAAACTGAGTTCTGGTCTTAATAACTCACAAATGGTTTGGGCTTAAATGTACTTTTGCTGAATCCATCTGCTCAACCTGAAATGTTTAAGTCATTTATATCCAACTCAATGGAGAAATACACTGAATTCCTGTTTTCCTCAAATATTGCTTTTGAAGTTAGTCAGATTTAGAGTTTGGCTCACATTTACTGCATAATCAATGACCAATTCATGTGGCTACAGAGAAAACATACATCACTGTCATTGCTGATACACATTTCTCTTTGTTTTTACCTCCTTTAATGTTCTTCTGCTTGATAATGCAAATAGGAGCTGTCTTTCAAAGCAGGTCCTTGGCTCAGCTTTTTAACTGCTTTTCAGCACGGTGCAGAGATCTGTTTTCACAAAATGACACCAAAAGCATGTCACATCAGTAGCATCCTCCAATGGACAATGAGGGCTTATGTTGTCAGTGATAGATCTCTTAAAAGAACAGATGCCCTATGAAGTACAACCAGAAAGATGTTCTGCATGATTAACTTTGTTTCTCTCCTTATTCTGACTGCAAATTAAGGTAAGCACCTGATGTTGTTAGCCCTCTCAACATCTATTTTGGACAAATAGATGAAGCGGTTATAAGGATGAAAAACTGAATAATGACTTCTCAAATGATTTTAGTTCTTTTAGATAATTTGGGTTTTTAACAGAAGTCAAATGATTATAGTTGTAAATCAAACAATCACATTTTTATCGATTTCTTTAATATTGTATGCATATTAGTTTAGATTATAAAACAGTAATGTTTTTTTGGGCTGTTTGTTGGTAGCTTTTATAAGATTGTTTATTTATTAGTCTATTTTTTATTCTATGTTTGTGATGGTCTCAGTTCTGTTTGATCTTGTGATGGATCGGCATATTACTTCACCTATTCAAAGCATCAACAGCATTCACAGGGACATGAATGTTATTTCAACATCTGTGAGAAGAAAGGAAATGGCATCAAATTTGCCCAAATTGTCAAAATTTACAAGAGCAAAAGATTAAATAAATTCTGTATCTATTGTCTTGTCTTGCCAGGAAGGAATATTTTCCATGTTTGAATAATCCATCATACAATTCAAGGTATAAACATGGCTTCTTTTTCACAGACCCTCCCTTTTTTCCACGTAAATTCTTAAATTTACATTTAAGTATGTATGTAGTAAAATATTCCTCACATTTTTTTCTTTTAGCGTGGCAGTTTTGTTTCAAAGCAGGAGATTTCCATCAAGTATTGCTACTGTAGCTATTTTAAAGGTTGAGAACATGTTCTAGCACCGATGTAATCAGATATGTGAGGATGTCCGTGGCTTTGCTTCAGTATTTCTGACATTGTTTTATTTGAAGAAGCTGACCTGTGTGATGGCGATAAGAAGCCTCCGCTAAATTCTGAGAGGTCAAGTACGGGATCGGCCTGTCTGTCATGGATTCAGAGAGACAGCTCTTTGTTTGGCCTCCTATGAAAAGCTCATCTGTCTTCTGCCTCTGATCTCCTCAGGCTGCAGGCCGAGCCAGGGAGGGAGCGTTAGCACAGCACTTTGCCCTCTGATAGCAAGCTACAAAGAGGCTGCACTGCGCTGTAACATGGAAAATAGCAGGAGAACTGGACGGCCTATCTCCAGAGTAGGCTCCCCATCTAACACCAGGCAGACTATTTTCCCAGCTGTGGCCTCTGTAAACGGGTAGGCTAGAAAAATATTATTTTGGAACAAAAAAGCTCATGTGTGTATTTTTATTCAAAGGTGGTAACTGATAACTGAGCAAAGCAAAGCTGAAACAACTTAAAAGGACACCGGCTGTCATGCTTTTCTGTTTCACCATGCTAATAGAGAGCATTTTATAGTTGAGGGGATGTAGAACTCTGTCATTTTTTCCTACCTAAAAAAAAATTGTTTAATTATGGTTTATTATTGTTTATAGGACAGGAAATCAAAAGGTATTGCTTGATCTTTTGTCTCATGTGGCCTGCTTTTTTAAAAAATGACCAAAGCCCATCCATTCTTAACACCACATTGGCCTTGCTCATGCAGAGGAGGTGGTGCACTGCCATCTTGTGGCTTACAGATTTTGGAGGTTTTATCATAGGCTATTCTTCACTCAGTTTGTACTTTTTGTCACTGCTTCTAATGTGTTTGAAGTGGGCTGAAATCTCATGAGAGAAGGCTGAAATCCTGCAGAGCTGTACAGTTTAGACAAAGACATACTCCACCAGTCCCAAAGCTCCCACATATGGCACAAGAGCCTGGGAAGAAAGAAACCACTCAGTTTTTGAAAGAAGTCATAGTCACATTTATTTTTGAAGCACATTTGAAAATAACTCTTTATGGGGAGAAAACTGAATATTAGCAAGCGTTTTATGGTGGGACGTTGCGTGTCTGTTCACTTTATTACCTTTATTCTAAACAAGCACATCCACAAACATGAATGTTAGGTTAACTGGACACTCCAAAATGCCCGTAGGAGTGAACGTGAGTGTGTATGGTTGTTTGTGTCTGTGTGGCCCTGTGATGGACTGGTGACCTGTCTACGGTGTACCCCGCCTCTTTGTCTGCTGGGATAGGCTCCAGCACCCCTCTGACCACTTTGGATGGAGGTGGAAAGAGCTATAAGCAAGAGCTACTTCATACTCATCTAGCAGCAAGACATTGAAATGAGAAGATTCAGGGGGGCAGAGCAGTTCCAAACATATTCCCCAAGGAGAGTCAGAGAGTTTAGTGTGTATTTCAGAAGGACAGTGACCTGAAGAACACATGTATGGTCAAGGAAAAAAAGTAATTTAAAAGCTCTATTGTGGAGGGCACGCTTTTGAACAAAGATCCTCTGAAAGATGAAAAAATTAAACAGCACAAGGACAGCAGCTGAAGATAGTAACACCAGTCAGATACTAGAATAATTAGTCAAAGCATCAAACAAATATTAGTGTAGGGCATTAAACATATGCACTGTGTAATTTGTATATTTTGCTATGATAAAGCTTTTACTGCTCCACAGTTTATCAATTGCAGAAACATTTAATGTGCAGATTTAGTTCATTTTATTCAAATGTTACCAAATAGATCTGAACTCTTTGCTGAAGCTAGCTCAGGTTAAACTGCAAACTGCAGGAACTTGCTTCTTCTTTTTCCCTCCTATTTTCCTTTCCATGCTTCCTCTCCATAAATCTAGGAAAGGCAACTTTCAGAAAATCAATACGGAGCTAAGATTCAGAAGTGACGATAATTCAGTCCGTTGCGAATTAAGACACATCAATCCCCAGGCTATTTGCCACCATAAGAAATCAGCAGACTGGAGAGTTTCACAGGAGAAATCTGCAGCTCACTCTCTGAAGGAGCAGGAATCTACAGAGAGCACAGTGGAGACACATCGTTAGTGTAGGGTTTGTGTATTTTGGTGCACGCCTTCTGTGCAGGCTCGCAGAGATCTTCTAGCTTCAGTTAAAACAGCCCACATCATGCTGTAAACCAAGACCAGCTGCATCACCATGAACATGTTTAAGGAGGAGAGCTGAGGTTTAGTTTAAAAAGGCCACCATGTGCAGACCTTAAAGACCATACAGCAGCATAACTCGATGTTTGAAGGAATATGTGAGAGACTATATTAGAGAAGGGAGTGGAATTGAATCTATTGAGCTCTGCTCTGGTGATTCGACTGTGCTGAAAGCTGCAACCCTGAATTTAAGGTTATTTGTCGGTATGAAAGAACATAATCCTCACTGCAGTGATCCCTTGTCTGTCTGTATGTGCATTGACTATTAACACTGCTCTGGGTTTGCTGATAGTAACTAAATGTGGAATAGGATGGAGATCACTGCTGCCCAGGTCCAAACCCGCTCCTGTGCAGCCTTATGTCATGCATACATACATACACGAAACACCCCCCGAGGGGACATACAAATTGACTGGAACTGAAGTTACATGCCAATCTTTAGTAGAATTATACTTGACCTCTACAGTAACTCCTCACTAATTAACCGTCTTGGTGCTTCAGAGGGAACATTAAAAAGAGGACCTGTATCGTAGGAGTTGACCGGTCAAAAGGCTTAAAGTGTGGAGCTCTCTGAGTCAGAGGCTGCCATATTCAGCACATTTACCGACATAAAAACCGTAAGTGAATCTGTCAGCGGACAACTTTCTCCAAATTGAGTTAAAAGCATCAATCCTGTCCTGGGTAGTGTGTAAAACAGCCTGACTCACACCCTGCTTAGATGGTGAATATCACATGCATACGATGCAGAGACAAAGGTTATGGCGAGGCCAAAATGGAAAGGGCTTCACTTTGATAATCACTCGAGACACTAAATCTGTTAGAAATCTATTTATGGATAGGATGAGAATTGATGAATTGTGCATATTCAACAATCCAACTCGATGTCCACAACTTCATGTGGTGTGGAATCAGTATGTTGGAGGCAGAGAGACGAGTGCCTGTCCTGGATGATTACCGGCCTGTGCAATTCCGTAGTGGATGTAATCTCAGTCAGCTGTGATTACTATTACAGCACAACACCAGTTCATTAACAGCGCTGACATTATTAGTGTCCTTGACATTAGCTACCAAGGAATCAACATCACTGCGTGCTCATGCTAAGAAATAAAAAAACCCTTGACGTTTCTGTCTGAAATCAATTTTGTGTGTGCACACTTGTGTGTGTGTGTGTGTGTGCATACATAGCTCTGTTTTTCCCCGCGCACACTCTCCTGCCTGACTACATCTTGCTTTGGACGCTGTTACCTGGCGAGGGTGTCAACAACAGCACTGTCTGCATGTCTTAATAGGAGCGCGGTTCAATGTGGCTCTCAGAATCTGCAGTGTACTGCGCTCCCTCTCTGGTTTGGGCTCATTTTGACCTATTTTTCCAGCCAAAAATGACAATATCCCCCCTATATTGAATTGGAATTTCCCATAAAGTTGCCTTAGTACAGCTTAATATTTTACATTTCCTGTTCTCCTTTGTGGGATCACTAGCTCATGATGCAATGTCTGTGCAAGGCATGAATATCTTGGCATGTTTGACATTACATAGTAAGATCACTTTGAAATACAGTTTTAGACAAAGGAGTCCCAAAAATTCATATACAGAAAGGAGCTCATCTCTGCCTCTGCCCAGTGGTGTTTTATTTTTTTATAGCCAGCAGATGTAATGAGCATAGCTGCTCCTGATGAGACTTTGAGTAAAGTCTTGTGTGGTTTTAAGGCCACTACAGAAAAAATGCATTGATTCCAGTGAAGAGAAAGATTTAGGGGCGGGGGGGGGGGTTACAAGGTTGAGTGTAAAAGGAGAAGAGACAGGGGAAAAGAGAAAAGATCTAGTGAAAAAAAAAATGGGAGGGAGGGAGAAGAGAAGGCATGATAATGAGCCCTACCTCTGACACATCCTCCTGTTTCTATGGAGACCAAGGAGCCAATCGAATGGCCCTGCTGAGGACTGTACTACTAAGAGCAGATGAGAGGGTGGAGAGAGGTGTCTGCAGATGCTTCTCTTGAGTCTATAAAAGGCAGTTAAAGTGAAATAAATCTCCCAGCAGATGCACCACAGGTTATGTCCTCCTGCATCCCTTTATGTGTAGCAGCGATTTCTGGCAGAAACTCTTTGAAGAGTTACAAATCGTCCTTTATGCTTTAGAAGGCACTCGCTCTGCTTCTTGGCTCGACAACACCCCTCTCATCACCTCCTCCTGTATAAGCAGCCCCCCCCCCCCTCCAACCCCACCCCCATCCGCCTCTCCCCATCAGCTGCCAGCCTCTTGGATGCTCCACGTTACATCACACACACACACTGCTCTGTGGCAGCCCATGTTTGTGGCTGGGAGGGAGCGGGAGAGTGAACGCGAGTGAGCCCGTGCGCGCACGCCGTCCCACCATCGAGTCCCACCGACACAGAACGCAGGATGGACAAACCCAGCGTGTGGCGCGCCGTGGTGAGCAGCACGGACCCGCGGCGAGCCCGAGACCCCGGGGGCCACCCCAGCAGACCGGGCTCCGCCATGGGTTACCGGCTCTACGACATGTGAGTACCGGGGGCTGGCGTGGAGAGCCCTGCAGTTCCATTCACAGGGAGAGGAAGCAAGTGGGAGGCTGCGGGAAACACGGTGTCTGCCTCTCCACGCTCCGTGCTGAGTCACCTATGGCATCCAGACCTTGCTGTGTCCTCTCGTCTTTTGCTTCCTGTGTTCTTTGTAAACAACGTCTGTCCCCTCGGGAGGGGGGGGGGGGGAGCTGAAGCATATGTTTACATGAATGGCTTTCTCAGATTTCACCAAGATGAACTGACGCCATGTGTGTTAATGTAAAGGGAAGGCGCCGAAGTGTTGTTTTGTGTTTGTGAGCCTAACATTATGACTGCGATCACAACGGAGTCATGTGGAGGATGGTTTTAGAGCCCCGGGTGGTGGAGGAAAATGACTCATTTCAGGGTGATGCTGTGACAGCTCGTACTGGGCACACGAGCTCCTTGCAGCGTCTGCTGTATTTTCTTGGTGGGTGTGATTGTGTTCTTGTGCGTGATTGGTACCCTGTGTGTTTGCGTGTTGAATATCCAGTATGTGTCCTTCTCTGTGGAACATGCGTCTGGGTGTAAACTGTTATTTTGGCATAGCGATGAGTCAAGCAGTCAGTCAGTGTGTGGAAATCTTCCAGGTCTGCTTCAGTAGATCTTGTGGATCCTGATAGACGGAAATATAGCTTGACAGGGATTTTATTAATCAATTTAGCTTTTGACGTCGGCGTTGTGTTGCATAAGAACTCTTTGCCCACAGTCTGCCATTGCAGAGTACACAACCCCATCCGCTGAATAAGCATTTTTGACTCTTTATTTCTCTGCAGATGTGCACTCAAGTCTGTTTCCTTGTTGTAGAGTGTGCAAGTATCACCATGCAAGCGACTAATATGCACACATGTATTCAGCAGCTGAAGCATAGCTGAATGACCATGTCCTGCCATGATCTACTACACGCGTGATCAGTCACCTTAATGAATGAGACCTTCATGGCTCTCCACTGACTCCTTCATGTGGGATCTACTGCTGACATTTCATGGCTTAAATCAATGTCTCGTTTCTGTTTCACATGCACAACACTCACTGGTGCATAATTGCATCCCTTCCATTCTCAGGTTTGTTCTGCGTACCACTAATTTGACTACATTCTTGGAAACAGTTGTCCTGTTTTTGCTGTTTGTGCTATCAGATTGTGGCTGATTTCTTTCTTCACTTTCCCCTCGCGGCTTTAATTCAAGAAAAGCTTTAACTAAATAGAGTCAGATGATTTTGCCAGGGGCTGGACCTCACAGAGCTGGAAGTCTTGGGCGAGCCGATGGTTTTGTGAAACATTGGTTGTTAAGGGGACAGAGGAGATGTGCAGCAGATTGACACTAATGTGTGGCTTTTCTGTCTGACAAACAGACTCAGACTCCGTGCTTGCCCTATACTCCTTTAATGAGGAGGAGTTAGATGAGCCTGGTCTGTTGTAAATGTCACTTCATCGTAGTTGGCAGCTCCCTGCCCTTCAGGAATTCAAACGCTCTGCATTTAACACTGGAGGGCCAAGAGAAGAAGGTTGACCTGGGCTTTGCCAACGGCTTTCCTGCCCTTTTAAGGATACTACTCCTGAGTAGTCTGACCTAAAGGGAAGTTGGTGTGTATCTTGTTAAGTTTAGAACAGTTGAATAAGTGTACGTGCTCTATTTCTTGTATGAATATATGAAAAAAGGGCAACTCAAGCTTTCACAGCAGTGTACATAATTGGTGGTCACACATTTCAAAGGTGCAAAACCAGGCAGCTTGACCTTAAGAGAGACTGAATTTTACAGCACAGGTTTTAACCGCATTGTACCATGACACTTCTGTAGTATCGTTAAATTCACAGCTCATAGGTTTCTTATGTCTGAGGGATTATTGCTTTGATCCGTAGATATTTTGCTACAGCTTGGATGCTCAGCTTTTTTTTTCACCTCATGCGTGAAATGAAATACTTGCTTTCTAATAATAGATTTTTTTACTTTATTGTCTATTACCCTTTCATGCAGGGGGCCTTTCATCATTGTACACAGGCCTTTTTTTCCTTAGTTTTGTGATTGCTTGTCTATATTTGGCAGCATGCTGAGCGTGTACCACTTCATGCACAAGGGGACAAGTAAACATTGATGGGCTTTATCCTTCATTGAGATGATGTCACGTGTTCTCAGAGGGCATTCATGCCATGAACCCTTTTCAGTAGGAATGTCCATTTCGCCTTACTGGCTAAGACATTCCAAATGCAATGCCCCTGCTGGAGTGACGCCAGCACCGAGGAAAAAGAGTGTGCGTCACCAGCGCTGTAAGGCTCTGACAGCACATTCCCTCACTGTAAGCCTGAGCCTTTGACAGCGGAGTGTGCTCGTTGTGCAGACTGAGGGAGCGCACAAAGACAACTGCCAGCATTGCTCTGAAAATGCCTCCTCGGCAGACAGCAGCTGTTGGATGCATGGTGCTGTTGCCCAAGACAACAACTGCATACGAGGTAGAGCGTTGCCAGCACACAGGCTTCCATACAGCTCCCTGTCAGTTTACATGACATCAGTACACAGGGGCACAACCAGTAGTACACAAGTCGCCTGTTAGAGCAGATACAAGTTCTTGGGATGCACATCCAGGCCTGTCACCGTGAAAAGGCCTTTAATTTTGTCAGAGTTTGATATCTGCAATATCGCTGCTGCGCACATCTGCTGTCATCTTGGACAAGATCGTGTTTATTAAAAAAATGCATTTCTAACTGAGTCTTTATGCTAAGATATCTGTAAATCTATGCTTGATTAATTCTTATTTTCTAATATTGATAGAATATTCAATTATGAATGGCCGAAAATGGATTGTAGAGGGGGTCAAGAATCATTTGACCCCTGTGCTTCAGCATGGCTGTAGAAGGACATTGCAAACATAGCCCGTTTTAGCAAAATAACCCAAACCTTGCTCAAGCTGAGGCCTTGCAACTGTGATTTCTGCACGAAAAACCTCAGCTGGGCAGCTGCTGCCCAGCACTCAGTTTTGAGCGGCTAACTTTGCAGCTGGAGCTGTGTCAGCCATGTGTGACGATGGTCAAACCAATGGGAGCTGCACGGTTCTCAGGGGAGCATCTCTGCCAGCTGGAATTTCCTCCGGGTAGCCGCTCGTGCGCACGCATTTGGTGGTTTGAAACTGCCCGTAATAAGCCCCTGCCTTTGCCAGGAGCAACATCAGAAGCGACAGTGTAGAGGAGAGCGGGACGCTGTGGAAAAGGATGCCTACCCAGAACATTTTGTTCCTCTGGCAGAAATAAAAACAGACACGAGGATGTGTTTCTCAACAGCAGTGATGCATGATAACAACCTAACTAGGACTACTTTGAGCTTGTTCTTTTGTGTTTTGATTCTAGTTTCCAGATCCAGAACATGAATGTGCAGCCATGGATTTCTTTCATCTTTGCCCTGCTTTCTCCTGGTGTTGTCTCTCCACCCACTTTGTCCTGGAACTGTGCTCTGCATGGCTGCTCTCATGCTGGCAGCTAGACGACTGTGCTGAACGATGTCTGTGATGCAGGAGCTTACATTCACAAAAAAAAAAAAACCTTCAGCGTATGATTTTCCCCTGTCTCCTCCTCTGAAAAACAATCTTTACAATATAAACTGCCATGTTTGTGGGATATTTCTCTAGGCTCTGTGGCTCCCTCTGTGCCAGTAATGATATATTCAAACTGATCACATGAATCATAAAATAAAAAAATGATCACATAAATCATAAAATAAAAAATGAAACAGAACTGTTTGAACCCCTGGTGAGGTTTACATTTGTACAGCAAGAAAATGTTTGTGTTTATCGTGCAGTTTCTGTTTAACTGTATCTTAAAACACTTTATGTGGTAAAGGCATGTGAATTTGCTTGCGTGATGTCTGATATCTGGTGTTTTTTGAATGCCTCTTTGATGAAGTCTGAAATGGGAATAAATTTGCTCACTGGTGCTGATGTGCTGATGTTGTTTGAACAAATCAGCAAGCCTGTCAGACTCCTCATTGCTGCGATCACATCACAAGCTCGTTTTTTCTTCAGCTTTCAAGGCACGGAAGCAGCTCCAGTCTACCACCAGGGGGGGAACTTTTCCTATTCATAACGTCCTTCACACAGAAATACTTAATCCTGCTCTTTGAAATTGTAAATGTGACCATTTTTTTCATCTGTTTCTGCCTTTAAGCAATTTCAATGTGTCATGCAGATACTGAAATTGGTGTTTATCAGGATAAGCTAAAGAACGGCCAGATCAGAGGCAGTCAGGCTCCTTATTCTCTGATCACTGCTTTCCTACAACCTCTTTGGCACTTCTCTCTCTATAGCAGGCCATTTTCATTGTATTTGTTTATCGACCCCATGTCCTGCTCCAAGAAGAAAGTGGTGGAAAATAATATATATATAATCAGCGTGAAGGGAAATCTGAGTGAAATGCTCAATATCGGCTTGTGTCACTGCAGACGGGGATAATGTAGCGGCAGCGTGGACACAATAAGAACTTGAGAAGTTTTTTTTTTTTTTTCCCAAAGTGAGAACATTTGTTCAGATTGATAACCGAACAGGGATGAAACACTGAGCGTGTGTATCGATCCAGCTGCATTGCAGCAGGGACTTCAATTGGAAAAGAGTGAAATGCCTGTGCCTACTTGATTTTCTCACATATTGGCTTACAGGCAGACTCTTTCAGTAACTGAATTGACTTGTTTGATGAATGGAACTGTGTGGAGTGTCATCTTTTCTAATGGTGATACAGGCATCATCATGTAAGCATGTAACCGCACTGACACATCTTCATCAGGCGTCGTTGTTTGTTACTTGGCTCTCTTTGATGCTGTGGTTTTCATGCCTCACCAAGCAGTTAAAGCTAAGGGCTAAAACTATTTTAGAAAAGGCAGGTAACATCAAAATATTGACTAGCCTTTGCCCTCACTCAACACGTCTTCCACGTATGATGATATTCAGTCCCATTGTTTTTGTGAACTGTTATTGCAAAGAGAAACACGTGTGCATGTACGCCTGTCCCCTTAAACATCATTTGGCAGTCTTTTGCTTTTTCATTTCGTCCTTATTACCCGTGTCAGGCAAGAGCTGATCGATAGATGCAGTCTCTGCAGTGGAAGCATTGGTTGAGAGTCATTTATCATGAGAACTCGCGTCCAACAGATAGCTTTAACTGCAACTGGCAAACATTGTGATGATGCATCCATCCAAAAGAATGTGAATTTAACATGGAGCTTTCTGCTTAGTCATTGTTTTGCTTATTGAATGCCTTTTGTGATTTTAAGCACCGGCTTTTTCTATTCAATTCTTTATATGAAAACAAAAAAATGATAAATGCATAAACAAAAGCCTTATTTGATACAGTAATAACCTTCTCTAAAGTTTTGACAGAAACCGGTGCATTCAAGTGGCAGCTTGTGCTGGGACACCCACATGTATGCACCACTGAACGTAACTGCACACGAATTAGAAATAGGGAACCTGGAGGGGTTTCCAGCTGGCACAATCTGCATGAATGTCTCCTCAATGCCAACAGGCATTATGTGCTTTTAAGAACATTTTCAAGGGCAGTTTCTTTCTATTTGATCCATATTTGTTTACAAGTTTTTTTATACTCTATCTTTAGTAATGTTACAAGTCACTTGTAACATTGGCAAAAGTCAGAGTGGAGAGATTTTAAAGAGAAAGATACGCTCACTTGTTATAGTCAGCAAGTGTTGTTTATTTATGTATTTATTATTCTTTAACCATGTGACAAGAGAAGGATATAAAGGAGACTCAGTGGTGTGTGGACAGTGTTTGGTCATTTTCTGTGAGATGTGTGCAAATGAGGAGCTCCAAGTTGTGACAAAAGGCTGATGAACAGCATTCACACACACTCAGTGTATTCTTTGTGCTGCTCTGGTCTTTCTATATCTTTTCTTCGGTGATCAGATGAAGCCTATATTGTGTTCTGTGAAAAGAGTGATGTGGTCCCTGACTCATCAGACCAAACAGATCTAACTAAACCAATTAGTGTTGTGGTGTGTAAATACGCACACATTAAAACATGTTTGTTCAGCAATGGCTTGCGCGTGAGAGTCAACTCATTTGTGTAAATTTGTGGCATTTACTCTCTGGGAGTTTGTGGACCCAAAGAGTGGCTGAATATTGATGAGAGGCCCTTCCACGCCCGTTCCCATGACCGCTGGGACCGAGTGGCACTGCAGCGTGGTGCTGCATCCCAGACAGGGAAAGGACAGCGCTGTGTTCGTGCTCCAAAACACTCTTTAGTTGGGAAAAGGGAGTGGGGCTTGAAGTGCCATTAACTTTTGAAGCTGCGCAGCACATTTAAGCATTTGTTTCAGTTGATCCAAATTTGAAATACTGGTCTGAAAATGCCCGGAAATCTAATTGGACTTCATTTTTTTCTGTGCAGCTCTGCCACAGCAAGATTCATATCTCAGCTTTGCATTAGACTCTGCCCCATGAATCATTTTATTGGCAATGACAGAGCTTTTCTTTAGTCAGTTTTGGAGCATTTTTTCCTGAAAGCCTTTTTGAGACAAAATGTTTCCCTTTCTTTTGCCTGGAAATGACTAAATTTAAAAAGCATTTTGAAGATCATGTTTATTCGAACAGAGCTTTTGCATAAACTCGTGGTCGTACAACGATGCAGCAGCCCCTCCCCACTGAAAAGCCGACCAATCGTAACCTTCCAGGCTTCCATTTGAAGCTTCTGTAGTATGGTAGTGTTGCCCAGCAACTGAAATCGGCACATTTCTCGGAGGTCCTGTGCGGATGGCAGCAGCTTTAACAGGGAGAGAGACGAAGAGAGCAAGAGACAGAGGAGCAGGAGAGGGGGACAGAAATAGGAGGAGAGAAAAGGTGCCGGATTTCAAGGTGAAGATGGCATGAAGATGAGGAGGGAGAAAACCTCTGCTTTCCCTATCCTGTTACAGAGTTTGGTCTTGTAGCTGACGGGGAGACACCAGGAGGCCATTTAGGATCCCAGTTGTGTTGGTTCAAACAACGATCAGTGAGTTTTGGAGATTTCCTGCTTGTGTCAGTGCTTCTGTGCATTCCAGTGCATGAAGGAGAAGCGCAGAGTTTTGGCCAAGATGTCTCAAAGGATCCTGAGCTGGCACGCCGTGTGAAGGGACCAACGCGGAAGAGTGACTGACTGACCTGGATAAGAGTTAAAACTGAGGCAAAGATGTCCACATACAGCTTATTTTTGGAGGTGGATGTCAAGCATTAACGCATTAAGTCTAAATCAGTCCTGCAGCTTTTCTCATAGGCCCAGCTTTTTTGGGGGTTTGTGATGACCGAGACACGTCCAGGAGTGATGTGGTCGTTTTGGGCGGGTTAAAGCCACTCAGGCTGTCATCCAGTAGCAGTGGAGAAGCTGGAGCTCCAGAGGAGGACAGAGCCCACATCTGTGCCAGGGATTCAGGGGCTGCTGTGCTTTGAATGCCATGGTGCCTTTTAACATCGTTGGATCCTGCTCCACTCCACCCTGTTGATTGTCTGACTCAAAGATGTGGAAGTTCAAAGCCTTTTGCTTGGATTACTGGCACGTGCTGTGTTTGCACCCACACAACCATTTCTACAAGAGGTATGTTTAAGAATTTCTGCGTTTTACTGTCACGTGGCTTTGATCAGTGGTGCTACGGGCTTCTCAAAGTGTTGTTAATGTCGCTGTCTGTGATTCGGTGGCTCAACATGAAACATATCGACGCACTACGATCACCTCATGAACCTTTTTTCTTTCAGCTGCTGCTGCGGTCATCATCTTTTCTAACCGATGTATTGATTTGCTGGGAACGCTAAACTAGTTATGCACCGAGCTAAGCGGGTTAAGGCTGTTATTATTTTCTGAAGCACCTGGTTAAGTAACGTGTTGATGCGTTTGTAGCGTTAGCACGGCTGAGCAGAGTGAGTTGAGCTCACTGTATTAATTTATATCCCTCCCACTGGGACCTTTTCTCGGTCAGCTCTCACCTACTGCATAATCCATGCCTGAGTTTTGATGCTTTCTTTGCATCTTGCATCAAACGTACCTGTGTGGTGTGAATCTGGTCTTTTGTCACCTCGACATGCTAATGGTGTCATTTTAAGGATGTTTTACATTAGGGATACTGGAAGATACACCTTCCCGCCTCACTTTTCATGCAAAAATATGACCCCATGTCCCTGCTGCTCATTATGATCCGTCGACACATAAAAATGCTTTTCCTCCATTGCGCACGCTCCAAATCCTGAAACTGAGATGGACACTGAGGGGTTTTCCATCAAGCCATTATCCTCGATTATCTGTTTAAAGCACATAACCCAGAGATGTTTGTGTGTTTGCTGGTGATGACTGAGCTTTAATTCTCTTGTGGTTTGATGCGCCACATTTCAAGTTAGAGCGTCAGCCTCAAACTAATTTAATTCGAGACCAGTTTTTAAAGTTGCACAAACAAGAGCTTCAGTTTATATATAAATGTTTGTTTTTGTGTGTTATCATCCAGCTACTCCAGAAACATGTGACCAGTTGTGTTTCCTTCGTACATTTATTTTCTGAACCAAAGGCGAGCGGTTGTGTGATGCAGGGCCTTTTAAAATCAGATTCTGCAATCTGTTTTTTTGCTGATGTGTTCTTACGAAGTCTTGCACGCACAGATTTGTCATATTCTGTATGGCCATGTATCATTAATAATGCATAGCATATAGCTACTCATTGCAGCCTTCAGGCAATCCTGTAGCTTCAGGTGCAGTATCCTATAATTCTGGAGTTTATGAATATCATTCAGTCAGTTTTTTATGATTCATTTGATAATAAAAGACACGTGTTGACTACCTAGTTCCTAATCATTACCTTGAACTGTTCCTAATGGCTGATGTCAGACTATGACTCAGTGGTCTCTGGAATTATTTAGGAGCACTGTTTATTTCTTTTTTCCACACACTGTGAACAGCTCATTACGTGTATCCCATAGAGTTACTGGAATATCCTGGTCACTGGGTGTAACTCATTACATTACTCTGGCTTCGGTGTAGCAAAGATTGCATCCTGAGAGCGTGTTGTTAAAGCGAGGTCAGAGTAGTAACTCAAAACAGCCTCTCCCAGCCGCTGAACTGGGGTTCACCCACCCTCCTGCACGCCCTTCTTACTAAGCAGTGTGATTGTTGGACGCAGGCCCAACTATGACCATCCACACGGGAACCGAATGCTTTTGTTGTCTTTCTGTCCCTCCATCTATCTGTGTCAATCTTATTTTCTTCCTTCACGTCTTTGGGGAAAATAAGAGAGAATCACCACCATATCAGACACGCAACTCCGGACCTGCCCATTACCACTGGGGAGCGTGCACCATGAGAGCACCGGATGAGCGAAAGACAGAGATGGACCGAACAAAAAGGAACAATAAGAAAGGAGTGTCTGCTTAGGGGAGAAAGAGAGCTGCTGTGTGCTTGGTTGTGGGTGGAGAGCTTTTGTTCGGAAGAGGGATGATTTTTCTTCTGCTTTACATACCGGGCCTTTCCCTTACTTGGTCATCAGGCAGCTTGCAAGAGCAGCAACTCTGAGCCCAACATAAACTGGGGCAGGGAGCCCTTCAAAAAGACTCAGACAGAGTAACTTTAGCAGCGAAAGAATGAGTCTCTCTGTGGGTTTGTCCATGGAAAGTGAAGGATGTGGAGTGTAATTTGTGGTTAAGGAGGGAGAAAGCACAGGCTGTTCTTCTGCTGCTTTTAAGGGGGTGTTGTTACAATTTGGGGGTTTTCAAAACTTGCCGTCAGTGTCATGTAGGTTTTTTTCCGGCCATGTCTGATGTCTCCGGTGATGTCACTGCCGTATGGAATGTGATGTGGAAGTACTGCATTTCCAGCCGAACTATAAGGTAGGAGACCATCTGGTGTAGAGGAGTATGGAGGGCAGTGGCCTGCGGTAAAAGTGCTGGTTATCCTTTGGACTGACCGCACAGATATTTCTGAAGTCTGACTGATCAAATAACATTCCAGTCTATATGCTCAAGCTTGGTGGTTTCCTTTATAAAACCATGGAAATATATTGTCCCCCTGCTGGAAATGGCAGGGAGGAAACTGTAAAGATTTTTTTTCAAGGTCTTAGCTTATTCGGTCAAGGATATGGCTTTTATAATAACGATCCTTTCAGTTTCTTTAAGACCAATTACCATTGTAACTCCGTCTTGGCCGAGAGGCCTAAAGTAGAAACGTCCTCTAACAAATCTGAGCACAGACAAATGTAAAACACATATTCTTACCTCCATATCTTCTTTTACCCATAGTGGGTCTGACACAGTGACGTTATGCCATTTGTCTGGTTCGTTTTGTCTTTTGTTCCGAGCCTTTCCGCTACATACACATTCAACCTGTGACTTAATGAGAAGGATGTACCCTGCAAGCGAATCTATCTGTGACAGACTCTTTTCTGTCATTTTCAACATTAATTCAGCATACATTTCTGTCAGATTAAATTTCGTGCAGCTAATGGAATTGTACATTGGGATTTTGTAGTTATTCTTCCTTGCCAAAAATGTCTCATGTTTTGCATTTTTATCATAGGTTTTAACATTATTTTATAGGCCAAACACACAGATAAAGTAATTTAGAAATCGTCTTATGTTATCAGAATAAGAATTCTTTTTTTAAATGAATCTCCAAGGGCATTTGGGTAAAGACATTATTGCTCTCATCATCCCACGTAACCAGGCTGCCCATACTACAAACAGTAAAGTATTAAAATCTCTGAAAATACCCTTAGACAGATAGATACTGGCACTTTGCCCATATGCTCTTGATTATAAAAGAGCCATATATCAACAGCCTCAAGATATTATGTGATGCCTTTCATGAATATTTCTGTTCTTATAGTCTAAAATGGTTTTGCCCATTATGAGGCCATTTGCAAAAAATATGTCTTTACTCTGTGCCCTGCGTGCTCAAAGCAAATATGTCAATCATCTACAAATGCACAGTTGATCTTACAGTCTGTCGTATATTTCTTTTAATATAGATGTAAAAGAAATCTCCTGAGGCTCAAGATGAGTGTAGTCTGTTCAGTGAATATAAAGGGAATAATAACAAAGACAGAGTTTATGTTACTGAAAGGTTTTGGAATAAATAAAGATGATTAAAGCCCATCCGTGGGCAGCTCTTGAATCTTCTGTATTTAGCTCTGTTATTCAGTTACTTACACATTTATTACCTTGTCCATTCTTGACAAGGAAATGACATTTTTCAGCATTTCATGAAAAAAAGTATACATATGTGTTTATATGTGTATATGTATATATATATGACCAGAATACTCCAATTATAGCTTACATTCACAGAACTTCCCTTTTTTTAAAAACTTCCCTCAAGAAAACGGCAGTTAGGTCAATCCAAACATAACTACTGAAAATAAACACACACAAAGGGATCCATGTTTGCCCTGGCATTTGATTCTGGAGTTTGGCACTGCAAAGTTTTAAAATAAGCATGACATTAATGAGCTGTAATGCCAGACCAGTTACCCTGTGCCCCGTGTTCTTTGACTTTCTTGATGAAACACATGTTGAATAGAAACACCAAAAAAGGCAGCTGAGGTAAATGGAAACATCCACCAGTTATTGTTACAGAGATTAAAGTGACAAAGCAACGCACATTTATGCTTCACTACATAATTAATCCTTTAGCAGTGACACCATAGACACCGGGGTACATTTGATCTGGCTGGTTCAGTCTCACTCAGAGAGTGTGATGACGAGAAACATCATTTATTCAGTGGTGCGCCCGCTCCCAGAGTGGATATCCATCGAACTCAGAAGAAAAAAGGAAGTTTTGACGGAATTGGGATGTAAAACAACTCCTGACAGACTCCACTTCAGAATATGTAGGTAGAAGAACATGACTCTTATGACTTTAAGTTGTGTTGCTCTTATTTTTACTTAGCTTTATATGGAAGAGCACTTAAAATAAAACCCTGTTGTTCATCTGCTTTGGTGTTCTGGCTATATGGACAACTGGGCTCTATTTCGAAAGGGGGGGGGGGAGTTAAGAGAAGTTGCTTGTAATGGAATAATGGAAAAGTATAAAGCTGCCAACGCGAGCTTGCAGTTCCATTGTGGTGAGTGGAGGGAGGGAAAAACGGAACTCCATGGTGGAAAAGCTGAGACGTGTCTGGGATGGAAGTTATGTTTTAGTCAAAAAGTCAGGATATTCTCATGTTTCTTAAATTTCAGCTCAACAAACTAGAAAATTTTGCTGGTTTCTCTTTATCTCCCATGTTAGGTTAAATGTATTTCATTTGATAGCAGTGTTCTTTTTTAAATTTGAACCACACTTGAGTGCTTGCAACCATAATCCCAGATGTAAGTGTTGAGTTGATTCAGCATATTTCCACTCACTGCATTGTAGGTTTCATTTATAACTTCCCTCAAGCTTCACCTAATGCTCACCCACTGGAATATGAGGTTTTGGGCTATTCCAGCTATTCAGCTGGGGTTTATCATTAGAGGGGTTTCATTTGTTTTTGATCAAGCTTTTGTGAATGTAAATTTTTTTTACTGTGTGTCTTTTTCTGATCTATACTGTTAAAGATGCAGCTTTTACTCACATACCACTAAATCATTTATGGAAATGTTTCTCCCAGAGGGACATCAGTGCTCTGCAGGATTGTGTTATTTTCTGTAGATCTTTGTTCATCCTGTTTGAAAAATAATTATTGTTCCCATAGTGTGGTTGTCATGTCTAGCTGAGGTGACATAGGCGTTTATGTGCTGTGCTCACAAGGGTTTGGTATTGGTAGAAGGATGAGACATTATGGGAGATTGTATGTGGAAACCCGGGCTCTGCTGCAGTATCAACACGGCTCATGCTAAGATGAACCGCTTTTGAAATGCTAATCATCTGAGGAGGCTGGTTTGTTTACTCTTATGCACAAGAATGCCACCCTCTCAAGAAAGCGGATTTCATGCTCGGGGTGTTTACCGTGCTGTCTGATGAGTAAAGATGCACACAATGCTCACAGAAATCCCACATTAAGGAAAATGGGGCTTGTTTCTATGACGTATCCCTGTATTCTTCCTGTGCACTGTCGATGTTTGTGATTAAAGCAGAGCCAAAATATGTCTTGCCTCGGCTCTGCTTGTTGTGATTAGCAGAATGTGGCGGCTCAGGGACAGAAACACAGGCATGGTCTCTTTTTGAGGGTTTTTTTTTTTTTTTCTCACTTATTTTTCACTTTTGATGACATATTCCTTTTGCATCTCTTCACAGAGCCTGCCTTCGAGAATAATGAGGATGTGTGCTGCATTAACTTATGTAATGGTGAGCTAGAGAAGAGCTGAGGTTGGGGTGAGGTGGGGGGGGCATTGGAAGAGGAGGGGGAGAAGAGGAAAGAGTGATGAGCTCATGCTGCTGCACTGCAGCTTTTATAGACATTGCACTTTTTGGTCTTTATGTTTTCTGTTATTGTTCATGCACAGACGTATATGAACAGTCTCAGTTTGAGAACAATAACCGATTCACAAGGAAACATGCATGCTCATGCAGAATGGAGGAGAACCCCTCCTTTCTGTACATTCAAAGTCAGTGTAGCGTTCTGCTGCAGGATTTGGAGAGCAGCACGTGTGTTTTCATATCACTTCACTGTTGGTATTCCCCACTCCTCCTCACTGTGCGGTACATGTAAGGTTACAGAGAGCTCATGCTCAAGCTGAACCTGAACCTGAACCAACCAAGCTCAGATTGGGAACTGCCTTTAGTTGGCCAGCTCTTTTCAGTGACACAGCAGCGCCTCATTATCCAGCGCGTGTTTAGATTTATGTCAGAACTGAGTGCTGAGGGGCAGGGTCAAGGATTGAGAGAGCTGATAATGATGCAAAAGCTCATTTACACCATAAAACAGAGTGGCCCCTTCGGAAGCTTAGTTTCATTCAGGTCTCAGCCTTAAGTGCATTATAAATTTACAACAAAAAAAAAAACGGCTCTATGTGGAGACCTAAACATTACAATATTCTCAAAGCTAATATCAAAGGTGCATTGATTATTTATTGTAATTTTATAATGGGGGTGTCTACAGCATCTTTTACTTTGGTGCTCTATTCGTCAAGGCTGATTAAAGGCAGGATTTATCTTTTTTTCCCACCAATTAATATTTGATTGTAGGCTGGATTTTTCTTACACGCTTAGTGTGGGCCCATTGCTTGTGAAAATAGCACGTCTCTTCTGGAGAGTGTAATGGCTGAGCTGCCAGGGACGCTGGGACTGGGACTGGTAAATAGTCATTAAAGCTAAACGCTCGGATTAATTGCTCCGACTGTATGTAAATAAGTTGATTGTATTTGTGCGCGTATTTAAGCACAATACTATGGTCAATGTAGCCGTTGCCTTGACAACCAGCCTGAGATTTGAGCACGAACATGCAGTTATAGTTGCTGTGTATGATTTTTGTTGTCCAAAAGGAGCTCTTTTTAAAGACCTAATTGCTGGCGTCATCCAGCCTCCCACTGTCACACACTTTCTTTTCAGACATTTCCCAGTTCTGAGGGTCCAAGCAGATATTTCCAATCTTCGGCAAAAATGTGTTTCTAATCATCACCGTTGTGCCACGACGAGCAGCAGTGAGTAAAAACATGTTGAGGACTACACTTTTAACCCAGACTAAAAACTTTTTTTTTCAAATAAATGGATTTTGACAAATGACCCTATAGATTCAACCTGTCTCGTCATGGACACATGGGAATGTCTGCCTGCAGCTTAAATGGAACCCTATAGGAGACGAAGTCCCTCTTCTCCATGCTCTTTTTGTTGCTTTTCTGTCAGTAACCATCCGGTCGCTGCTCTGTTTTACATCAGCTTGTTTCCCTTCTTGCTGTCGATAAGAATGAATGGGAGTCTTTCAAGTATTCCCACAGCCCGAGGGCCTCCGTCAGCATCGGGGCTGTGGACTGTACATTAGCACCATCTGTTGGCAGCAACGCCCCAGGACAGTTAGTAGTTCAAAGGGACTTGGAAAATCTCCTCTGACTAATTGATAGAAGTCTTATATTAATGCCTCTGCTGCTGTGTAGTAAGTCGGTGTCTTTGGAGAACACGCGCTGGATGGCCACACTGTTGAATATTTCAAATATTCACTGTAAGTAAAAGAAGGGCAGAGAGCACATTTAAAATGGGAGATATTTTATGTTGTATGAAGGTCAGCTTTGAAGGAGAGAAAAGAACAACACTGATAAGGGCTCATGCTTTGTTGATAGTCCCACAAAGGCTGTGTAGAAGCCGGTTTCTCTGGCTTTTTAAACAAAAAAGTATTCCTCGGTGGACTGCCGAGCATAAGCTTTACTGGACACAAAATAAACTTTGTCTCTGTGGTCAGCAGTTCTTCTGTTTACATCTTGAATTACTCCTGCAAGAATTAGTAGATTTCAGTGAATTCTTCTGCTCTGAGTCACATGCCTTTGCGAGCTCTGCTTCTCTACACTTAACCGGTCAGTGTAGGACACAGAAATCAAATAGGAGCACGTAGGAGTGGGTTTTGATGCCGGGACATAGTTGCCTCTTTTTGTAATAAAGGTCACATTGGTTTGGGAAAAATCTGCGTATTTTTATCTCTCTCCTTTTGTCAAGTGATTCCGTGCCCCTTTTTTCCACTTCCGTCGAAAGGGGTTGTTTATGACCTCTTATCTTTCTGATTGTGCTCTGGCTGGAAGGTCAGGTTTCCCCTTTGGGCTACATCATGTCTCCTAAAGAGGGAGGAAAAAGGAAAGACAGAGTTGGTGACCTTGCAGAGCTGCAACACGCAGGCTCCGAACATGTCCCTGCTGGACCACAGGCATCAGGGCAGCAGCTGAGTAAATGACCACAGAGCAGGGCAGGGGCATGTTTGGTTGGGGGGGGGGGGAAATATGCAGGGTGGCTAGCGAGGGAAAGCGCTTGAAAGAAAGAGGGCGGCTGTGAGGGTTGCAGCTGAGTGAGGGGGGGGGGAGGGTGCGAGATGTTCGGGGAGCCTCCTCTTCTCATTGATGTTTAGGTGAACGTGCTCGTTGTTAGAAGGTAAACCAGTGAGGTGGAGGCTCAGTTCTCCCGTGCCTGACGTAAGCTAGAGACGCTGTCACCACGATCACCTCACTCCTCTGCAGGTTGTCGTCTGCCCCCGGCTCTTGTTTCACATCGCTTGGGCCAGCCCAAAGGCAGATGTGTGGAGGTAGGTGGGCTCGGCTGTGTGTGTGTGATCTCTCTGGCTGTGAGGTGCGGGCTCCCATTAGCCGTGCAGCTGAGCAGCAGCTGTTGACATAGCTCGGCTCTGCAGGTGCGTGTCTCGATTCAAGAGAGGAATCACCACGAGCATTTTCTAATGACGTTTCTCATGCAGACTTAACAATCCCATTTCTCAGTCTTGTTGTAAGACGTCACCTTCCAGTGTTCTAAAAAGCCGGTAAGCTACTTTTAAAAGTGTGAAAGATTTAGTTGTTGATGCTGGGGGGCAAATGCACTGATGTCGCACATGCACCGATCCTGGGTGAACTACCATTTGCCAACAAAAAACTGGACTCTGACACATCGTTTGTGCTCCAGCAATCTCAGCAAGGCTCCTTCTTTGCGACTGACTGCACTTTTCCTGCCTATTATCGGATGTACCCTACTATACATTCCAAAGTAGCCCATAGTAGAACTGTTGATTATTGGATATCTGTTTGCACCCTTTGTTTACTATACGCTCCTGCACTTTGTCCACTCGGCCCCTCTCTCATTAGTCCCGGGAACAGAATGGATGGCTCAGTGAGGGCATCATTAGAACCTATTAGATGCACAGAGGCGTGTGAGGGGTTCTCCCTCATCAGTCTTGCTGAACGTGAGAATGGTGGATAGAGTACAGAGCTACACTGTACTGAATGCCTTTACACTCTGCACCCACTTTACATCGCATGCAACTAGGCCCCCTCTCTCTCTGTCCCCTTCCTTTGGGCCATTCTTGTCTGATCCATCTCCATCACGTCATTTCGTGGTACTGTAAATAAAAGGCAGAGGTCCCTTTTGGGAAAGCTTGGCACAATGCAGCAGCTTTGAATCTCAGGAACATTTTATTAAACAAGTGTCTTTTAAACTAGCTCAAACTGGCTTTTTTATTCAATCTGCACATTATTCTGTATTGTGTCAACAGCTGAATTAATTTGTCAAAGCTGCTTAAACACAATGCAGAAGGAACGCATTTCCTGAAAAGCATCTAGCTTCTGCTGAGCAGATGTTTATGGACTAGAGCGTGAGGTCCGGCAGGTATTAGTGTAACCTGTCACTGGAGGGCCTCCAGTGGATGTCAAAGCAGGGCAGATAGAGCTGTGAGAGCTCAGCTTTAAACACATGAACAGATTATACAAGTAAAGGGATCTCATCCTTTTATCGGTGCTGGTTTAAGCACATTAATCCCCGCTGCTGAAAAGGCGTCTCTCAGCTGTCACTGCAAGCTTGTGGTGGCATGCTGTACGTTAGCGCAAAGTTTAAGTGAGGCAGTTGACCTTATTTATTTTCACTACGGATTTGTGGGACAGCTGGACGATAATGTGCCTAGAAAGCTGACAGCGACTGACTGGAATATGTTCCTTTCAATACAACGAAAACCTGCACATTGTCTGCATCTCTGTAATATTTAATCTTACCTAAACCAGGATTTTTCTTTTAACCCATTGTTTTTTAGGCACCCCTGAAGTATTGAATATGCTCAATATATCTGTATATACTAATTACTGGATATCTTAAGTCTCTTTTCCATAAAAGATAAGCTGATACGAAAATATTCAAAGGTTTCCATCGGCTGGAGCAAAAAAGATGTCTACTTTTGATCAGATGACTCACACACTTTCATGTCTGCATACTAAATAAAAGGCAGGAATCAGCAGGGGGAACCAGGCAAAAACAAAGGAAAAAGGCAAACTTTTGTTGCCTTGCAGATGTCAGTACTTTTTCTAACCTCAGGACAGAGCAAAGTTCACTACTTTTTCCTGTTGCTTTCAGTTGTTAAAGAAAACCTACCGGCTGTTAACATCCTGCTGGCTGTCACGTTGTGTTCGATGTGAGACATTACATTACTCGTGCTCTTTTCTTTATTGTTGAGCAGTCAAGCAAAAAAAGAAGGAGCAAGTTGGTTATTTTAAGTGACCTCTTCCTGCCCAGTGTCTCCAGAAATTATGAGTGTTCCAAGATTAGAAATTTGGAAGATGGTTTTGTCTGTGCTCGTTGATTGTTTTGTGCCATGTTATGCCAGTGCAAAACAGTATGTATTAAAATGTAGAATTCGTGACGATATATTATCCTCCAATATTAACCATTTAGGACTGTGGAACTGATTTGAAGCAAAAACTAAACAACATTATGTTTCTGTTTCCCATTTGACCCTTGTTGATTTATGTCACTCACAGATTAGCATGTGGGTGGGGGAACTGCTCTTTACTGATTCAGCGTTGTGCTTTTTACTGACCCCTGAGGGTGTGAGAAGGTTCGCCTGATTAAAATGACAGAATGACTTGTCATTATTCAGGGATTTGCTAAAAGAAACACGTTGAAACATGTTGTTTTACCTCTTGCCTCCTCGATGCGAGGTTAAAAAACATCCTCTGTACCATTTAATATTTCCAGTACTTGTCAAAGCTCAGTTCCCCCCCCCCCCCCCCATCGGAAAGTCCATCTGATAGATTACAAAGGGGAGTAAGGGTTTCTTTTTTTTATTAAAAAGAAGTGTTACAAACCCAGATTATCTTCCATTTAAAACTAATAGCCTGGCACTGTTAGAATTTGCACCATGAGAAAACATTCCTCAAGGGGCTGGTCTGTTATACTGAGAGCTCACAGAACCAAGACAGAGGGGCTCTAATGAGTAATCGAGGGGCTGCAGATGAATAGGCCCACTGCCTGTGGAGATCTGAGATCATGTGATTCAGAAACCATTATAATAAGCTTTGGTTGCTTGTGAAGGTATTTGGTCCCAGACATGGCGGGTTAATCTGCAGAATGAGTCCTTGTGTGGACATGTTGTCTTGGAAATGGCACTGACTCAAGTAGAGGTTTTGGGTGCCATCAGGTGGAATGAAACCATTGAGACTCTGATTAACCTTCCCTCGAGGGGCTGTTATCATCTATGCAAGTGTGCAAAGCCGGGTGTCTTGTCCTGAGCCAGTTGCAGCCTGCCTGAATGGCGTGCACGTTGAAAGAGGAGATCTGCTGACTTGCACGCAGCAGGTCTTGTGGAAATGTGGCATGAATGGAACTTGCACACTCAGGATATCTTGTTCCGCTGGAATATGTCAACCTGAAACCATTTCTTGGCACTGTCATGACCGGACACAAAGGTGTCCTTGCTCTCCTTTTACCTTTGTGAGGAAAAGGAATGTCGATCAGTACTCGTGTCTGTAGTTTTCCAAATGCTTTCTCCGTGTTTGTATGTGTAAAAAGAACCACTCATTCTTTTTTACTTTTGGGCTTTTGGTTGGCATTCGTCCATTTTCTCATCAAAATTATCTTCCTTTTCTCATGTTCGTTTCTTGATGACTTGGTCTCGGATAAAGGCAGATTTCTGCTTGAATGTGCAGAGTTTTTCTTTTTCTTTTTTTTTTTTAAAGGAAAAAGAAAACATATGTCAGGATTTCCTTTGACAAATTTACATCCTGACACAGCAGTTCTGCTCAGCTTCTGACATTCATCACTGGTTGAACCTCTTGACTCTGGGACTGAAAGAAAAGGATTTTTTTTCACTTGATCAGCATATTGGTTTACCAGTACATTTTACATTTGCATGTCCATCCAAATTCTTCTTAGTTGGTTAATTCAAAGGCGTTTGATGAAGTTTGGGAGTTCCTCTCATCGGTGCTGGGTTTGAATTGATGAAATTTTACAACAGAAATAAGGCCAAAATTGCAATTGTCTTTAGTCCGTTGTGGAATGAATTGAATTTCCCTGGTAAAATCAATTATATAAACATGGCAGCAGATCGTGATACTTGCTGCCTTCAGTTCCCCCCACATCTGTATTCAGTCCTGCACTCTTTGGCAAATTCTCCCAGAATAACATTTAGTTTCCTGAGTAAGTCTTTCCCTGTCAGCCTAATGAGGGGTATCAAAATGAAATATATTTTGTAATTTCACATCCAAGTGGAGGAAAATCTGAAAGAACACTGACATTCTGGTCAGTGTTCCAACAGTCTAGTTTGCACTAAGAATAAAAAAAAAAAAACCCACAAAAACTGATTGTTTTTCTGTCGTCTGACATATTCCACAGTCATCAGTCCAGGCCAGCTGTCACTGTTCAGTGACTGTTTTCCAAAATAAAAGATTAATGAGGTGTGATAAAACAGATATGAGAAAGGCTGCTTTATATGCAGTGCCAGCATAAACAATGTTTTGTGAGACTCTGCCAGGGCTGCCACGTTAATCTGTGGCATCACTTTGTCAGTTTCTCCTCATCCTAAATCGCTACATGTAAACATATCGTATAAGAGAATTTGTTTGCGTCATCCGGATGAGTGTGAATGTGCTAGTGAAGCAGCGTGGTACATGTTACAGCAAAGATCTATTGAAAATCCTTTATTTCAGCATGTGTTTGTCTGCCAAGACTTTAATCATAGCTGACTACAGTCAGTTCTGCACCATTCGTGCTTGACTGCTAATGAATTCTTGAGTGATTTGAATGCCTGAGCATCGAAACGAGTTCAAAATCATCAGCTATATCACTGCTGTAATTGGCCTGAATGAATGGAATCTGATTGAAACGGCATTTTTCAATTTTGGAGCTCTTCCAGTTCATTTACTACCTTAAGTGTTTTAGTTCATGGCTCTAGAGGGATTGTTCAGCAAGATACACAAAAACATTCAGTACATTCACTTAACAAACACATGTGAGCACACACACACAGACGTTTTACATTTCTGTTTTTTATCTCAAATCTATCCTTGTTTTCTTTGGGATAATCTGTTGGATGGCTCCATCAATTCGACCCTCAAATGAGGACGGCAGAGATTTTTTTTTTATTTTCTTTGCTGATTTTATACAAAAATTACTAGTCTGTGCTGTGATTGATTGGCCATCATGGTGCTATTGGGCAGGAGGAAAGATCATTTAGGAAAATGATGGGGTTTTCAAATGACTACAGACGAGATGTTAGAATAATATTTCTATGACTTTATATGTTCCGTGTTTGTACATAAATGCTTCCATGGCATACCCTAGCGATGTGCATTCTTGAAGTATGAAGTGTAGTCTTGTTTTAAAATAGATTTAAAAGGAGAAAGTTGGACATACGTGCTGAGTTATTAACGGCATACAGACAGCGTCCAAAGTGCTGTGCTGGAGTGCGTAGGCATTCACGTTTCTTGCACCACATTTTCTAGGACTGTAGTATCATGTAAACTACAGCAGAGTTCCTCTGTCGCTGGAGACAGGTGTGATTCTGCTGCTCCCACAAATAGATCGCTGCACAACCCCCACACCCTTGCAACCCAAAAAACCCTCCTCTGTTACATCCCTGTGCCTTTGAGTAAGCCAACACCCCCCCTATCCCTGACGTTCAGTAATGACACCCCACCCATGACTCCCCCCCCCCCCCCCCCAAATAGAACCCTAAACCCACCCAAGCCTACTATTCCAGGGACCTTGCAGTCTCATTTCCAAACAGTGGAGGGCGATATCTTGCAAACGGCCCACTGTGGACAGGGTCCCACCATCTCAGGGTTCTGTTTTGTTATTTTGGCTGCCTGCTCACCAGCTGCTGTGGTCATAATGACCGCCTTGAGTATTTATACCCGCTGTGGCCATTGTCACGTTTGCAGTTGTGGCTACCAGGAGCACTGACCGCAGCAGAAACTCCCCTTGTCCTGCTCTGTCTTCCATCTGACCTTACATTTTTTTCAAGTGTCACTGAAAAAGGCTTCAGAGGGACAATGGAGGAGATAACAAGCTGAAATCAGCAGGGCGTTCAGCGACTATTCTTTGGTGTTGCATTTTGCTGCTGTGCTCTTTCGCGGCACCGTCTCCCTCAAAGTGTTTACCAGAGCGTGTCTCTTCACATGGTTCTATTTTTAGCAGGAGATAGCTGTGTTGTAGTATGTTTCTGTGGTGGGGAGGGGCTACCGCGGACAGCTTCAGAGAAATACGATAACTGTAATGTCGTGTACTGAAAGGTACATTTTACAAATGCACAGACAGCCCCCTGCTGTGATAATGATAACAGGGACTGTCACATGGCCGCGCATTGATTCTTTTGGACAGTGAGAGAAACACAGATCAAGTAACAAGTAAACAAGTAAAGTTCTTCTTCTGTGAAATTTTTTGCTTTTGTTTATGAAGGTGCATTTACTAAAAATAAAATGTGCTTGATTTTGTAATTGCATGTTTGTTTGGTTGGAACCACAGAAAGGGTGTCATTTAATTCTTCCAATTTCTCTACCCACTCAGTCACTGTAGGAATTGCAGTGAAATACGTAGGAACTGGCCACAATAGTTGCCCAATTTAATGCAATTTGGCGTCTCCACCTGACTTGTGTATGGCTTTGGAATGCGAATGGCAACCAGAGGGCACCCACACAAACATGGAAAACTTGCAGTCGTTAGCTGTGTGTTGGAATTTACCTAAATACTTTGGGGATCAAGATTGGTCTTGTAAAAATGACCAAATAATGTAGCGGGTACGTTTTTTTTAATACAAAACAGTCAAATAAATGTATGTACCTTGGGAAAACTGTGATTCAAATCCATAAATTATACTTTCAAGCTTCTGTTTTTAGCCTGTTTCCCCTAAATCAGTATTATCAGTGTATGCTGAATGCCACACCACAGACAGTTTGCTTCTTCTTAAACGTGTTTAGCTATTGATAGCTTATCCTTGGGGATCCTTCCACCAGTTGTTGTCTTACTTTTCCCCTTACATTTGTACTTCTACTAGTTTTTTTTACTGCAACTTGCCAAGCCGCAAGCAAACGCTTCACATGAAACACGCCTTTCTTTTAAATAATATTTTGATGCGTCGACCCCCCCAAAAAAATTCCTCGTCTGCTATTTAGCCTTCAGTTTCCATGCATTTATACAAATGGATTGTTTTATCTGGGTTGGGTTTTCTTGCTTACCACTGATGATCTTTAATCAGTCCTATAGAATCTCACAGTCAACACATCTGGTCATGCTTTGCTGCCAGGCTGTGATGAGTAGAGGCAACATATCCTTTAATTACTCCTGTTTCATCTCGGTTTATACATCTGCCGCCATATCCTTCATGTGCACAGAAATTCTTTGTTGCTGAGGATTTACAGTAAAAAAAAAAAAAAGGTTTTTCTCTTTTTTCTCTTTTTTGGTTGTTTTTTTTTCCCCCATTCAAAGTCGTCTGTGTTCATCAAGCTCTCGTGGGCCACTACGTCTCATTTAATATGCTGTTGTATGAAAGAATGACATCAGTCTTCTCTAAATGTTTCCAGATGACTCTGAGTTTTCATTTTATTTTCCGTTTGTTAACACAGACCTCCGTTGCACAGCATGCAGCGAAAAGCAGATGATGAGAAACAAGGCATGATGTCATGTTGACAGAACACACACTTTTGTGACCAACTTTCCAGGAAACTGTTCCTTTCCTCTGCCGTTTCCTTGACTGTCTTTCCTCTGCTCTGTCTTTGTCACTCCTTTTACACAGGAGAAGTTTGTTTTCCCTTGAAAATATCCAGGTAGCACATATTAGGAGACACACCTGATAAGTGAGTTTGTGTGGACCTGACCTGTGGATAACATTTGCCTTTCCCCCAAGTGTAAAGTATTAAACGTACTTATCCTAAAGCAAAAGAAGCGATGGCACTGAAACTGAAAGCGGCAGTGCTGGAGAAAGAGCTGAAGTACAGAGAGGCCAGATGTATTGAGTTGAAGAAATGGCATTTTATGAGCAGAGTGGGCCTCTGCTTGGAATTCTCAATGACATCATGTTGGAGCGCAGCGCTGTGCAGCCAGGACTCGGGGAGATGGAGTCAGCCCTCTCCAGACGGGACGACTAGACTGGGTCGTAACATTAGAAGAGGAAGCGAGAGCCATGGTGGCAGGAAAACAGAGTTCCACAAGCTGACGAAGTTTGTGAAAACTTTTACAACTGAGCTTTACAAGGAATTCATCTAATTGCATCTGAAGGAACCTCCTTGATGCCTGAACTGATGCTGGCCCTGAGCCACATGCTGGAACAATCAGGAGGCTTATAAACATCACATGCTTGCCTTCAAAATGAGACCACGATATTACTTCATATCTCTTTCACAAACAAATAAACTCCAGTTAGACGCTCCCTGTGGTCCTCCAGCAAAAGCAAAGCCGGCACGGGGACTAATATCTAATATCATGCACACATTTCGAAACTAAATACCTGCCTCTGTTTGTGCCTTAAGGGTGAGGTATCCAGATGATCAAATGACGGGCACACCGGTTTTATTTACAAAGCCATTATTAAAAACTTTTGTCGCCCTCGCTTTCTATTGGAATTTCAGTAAGCGAGAAGTGGTCGTGGGATCTGTAAGTTGAGTCAAGTGTCTGAACGTCCACGAGGCATTAGCAGCTGTAGTCACCAGAGTGCTGGGTCAAGGTCTCAAACTGAAATAGATCAGTTGGCCGGTTTACTGTCTAACTGGTTGTCTGCACATAGTCCTTCTGCTTGAGTCACACATTGCCGGTCAATTGTTAAAACTCCTGTTTTTTTTCCTTCTCTCTCTCTTTTTGCTTTGACGCTCATTCATCATCTGTCATTTTAAGCCTCAGACGAAAACAGTCGAGAGAAGGTGATTATTTCAGGGGTTCTGGCCTGTAATTAGAAGAATCTTCTGCAGAATTATGTGTGTGCGTCCCTGTAAACTGGCTCCATGTGGGAGCCATTCTCCTCTGTTTCCTGTCCCGGTTGTCATTAGAAAGAAATACTTTTAACTTGGGGGCAGTTTACCCCAACCCCCTTCTCTCAGAGGGGTGATTAGACTGCGGCTTGATGTCCGGAGACACGGCGCTGGCAGTTTGGGCTCTTTGGCGCTGGGCAGAGGTCCTACAGACTTTAACAGTTACGATGCAACATGAGAGGCGTTGTAGGCAGTGTAGAATTATCCATGAAATGAAAGAGAGAATGGCCAAAGGTGGAGAGCTTCGGCTTTACAGCCACTTTTTGCAGCAGAGACTGAATCCACTCTGGTTCTTTTCTTAGTACACACTTAAACAGTTACCTCCCAGCCCCTGAAAGGCTCTATTAATAGAGGTTCTCCTTTATTTGCCATCTCAACACACTAAGGCCCTTTACTTCTAGACCCCCCCCCCATAACATTTTCCTTTTAAATCGTTTTCATTTTTGTTTAAGCTACTATGTCTTCATACTTCACTTTTTTCCCTAATTCCATCTGCTACCTCCATTTCCTCTTTGCCCATATGCCACTGTATCGCCCTTCTCTTCTGAGTATTTTACGCCTTATTTCCTCTCTGCTTCTCAGAGCTCCAGTCTTTCCATTTCTTGTCTTTATTCGACCATGCCTGAAAAGCATTATTTTTGCCTGCCCGTCACCTGCTGCCAAGCCACTCGTACATCCCTCTCTTGCATGGTTTTGTCAGGCAGGAGATCTTTCTAAAAAAAATCCATTTCTCTCTTCCTCCCCAGCTACGAGCTTTCACACCCCCTTCCCTGCACCCCGCCCCCTTACATACTGCACAGGGCCTGGCAGAAAGTCACACTCCCCTGTCTTTAGCCTCCACCCCCCCTTACACTCCTACCAGCCCGACTCACTGGGGAAAGAGAGGAGGAAAGACAAAAAGGAAGAGAGCTGAGTTTTTCTGTCAGAGATTACATTCTCCCTGTTTTCCCTGACCATCCAGACCCTCCATCTATAGGAAGCTGCTGTCAAGAGGGAAAAGAAATGGGAACGTCTGCCAGAGGCAGGCGGATTCAACCTGAAGCAGATGGCAGTTTTGAGACCTATCTTTCTGTTTGAAGAAGCTTTTAAACATTTATGGGGAGTGGCAAGGGGACCCCCTAATGTCTGGAGTGCATCGTCTTGTGAGTGCTGTCCAGCATGTGGTGTTTGCAGTGTAACTCAGAGAAGACCCAGTCGCTGCTGGAACTGGAGCTAAATGGCTGGTAAGGGGAATGGAAGAGTGTAAAATGTGCATGTTTGTTTTAGCTTTGCTACATTTTTCTCACTGAATTAGCAGAATCCTTGTCAGTAGACCACATAAATCTATGCTTTAGAGACGGAAGGAAGCACTTATTTTATGTTAAGCTTTAAACTATGTTATCACAGACACAAAGACGTCGTCTGCCACTCCAGTTTGGACTCCTCAACAATGAAAAACAGGCTATGTCCCCACTCTGAGTCACAGTATGCTGTTACAGTCTGTTTAGTCTTACTGTACAGAATCCATCTGTGAGCTGGGTTGCGTTGCATTCCTGTGGTGTGCCGAGGCTCACACTGCTAGCCTACCGGCTACGACTGGGTGCTGTTTCATAGCTGGATGTTCAAGGGCAGGTGCTGAGTGCTGTGTGGAGGATAGCTTAATTATTCATCAGGGATATAGAACATGACGTCGGCTCTGTTGTCACTGAATCTTTGACAGGAGGGAGGGGGATAGATACTTTGATCAGACAGGCTGAGCTCTGCCAGTTAGCATGGGAATTGTATTGATTTGTGATTACTTAAAGGTGATATGTAGATAGCATCCAAAAACATTTATGTCACAATAACTCACTGCAAATCCTTTATTTGCGACTTGCTGGATTTTAAAAAACACACCATCAATCATAGGGGTTTATAAAGATACACACATACAGATGCATACATGCATGTCTACAAAGTTACATCTTTGTTTAAAAATCATATTATGGCCATTTTCTGATTGTTTATGGTAAAAATATAGAAATGGTGTGGCACAAAACAAAAACAAATCGCTGCTTTACAAAACGTGGGGTTGCATCTGCTTGTTTGAGTGGCGCCAGAGACGGTATGATCGGAAATGACGTAAAAAATATACTCCCACTGTTTTTCTTTTATTCCGTCAATTCAACACATGCAACACAAAGCAGTTTTTGGCACTGCACACAGGTTTTGTCACGGCTTATAGCAATACTCCAGGAAAGGATGAGGTAAAAAGGGATAAACTCACAAAAGATGATAATAAGATGATAATAAGCAAACCTTTATTGGCTGCTGCAAATTTTATTTAAGTCGAGAGGTAGTTATATATAAAAACACTGTCTTTCTCTGTTTATTATTTTTGTCTGTTATTATGAGCCTACCTCTGACATTGTAAGTTAATAACACTGACAAGATTTATTCAATATTGATTTCCAGAATGTGAATAGAATTTAAGGCTCTCTAACCCAATTGTAAGACATGATTTAAAGTCCATCCAACCGTAAAGCCTTTGTAAAAACCGTGCAATGAGATGGTAAAGTAAATGTGATGATTTTAGTAATGATAATGCATTCTTAGTCAGATCCATCTCGCACCCAAAACAGGATGGAGACAGCCAGCACTGAGTTCCAGGTTTTGCAACAGTATTCCACACATTATTTGCTGATGCCAAAGTGGCTTAACTATGTTTTGTTTTTTTAATTCGGCCTCTGGCAACTATGGACTGCTGTTCCACTGCCAGTTCTACACACAGAAAGCTTCAGCTGTTGGTTTCTGGTGAGACAGTTTTTGATTCACAAGGACCTTTTTAGAGACACTCAGAACTAAAGTGCGAAACTGAAAAAAGGTGATCCAGCATGATTTGTAATGGGACTCGGGTGGACTGTATGCTGTCTGCTGAACACTCTCTGGAGCTGTGCTGTCTGTCTGTCTGCCGGCCAGCACGCCTTTCCTCTTTGCAGCTGTGTCAAACGGTTAATTCCCAACTCACTCTTCACTGTCTTTTTATAGCAGTCAGGAAATCATTCAGTAGTTTGGTTATTGGTCCTGAAAACTAAGACGACACACGAGTATTTACTGGCAAGTTGAACTTTTAGTGCTGCACCTTATCAATGCGCGTGTGTGTGGTCTCCTGAGAGTCCACCTGATGAATATAATCCCTTTACATCCGAGTGCTGTGGGATCTGGTGTGTGCATCTGTATTTATGGGCTCCATGAGCCAGTTTGAAAAAGGAGAAACATCTGCTTCTGGGATGCTTGGAGCACATGACACTGTGTGTGGGGTAAGCAGCATGACACAGAGGTGCTATGGGATTTTTACTGGAAGGGTCACTTAACTGCCTATGTTTATATGCACACATAAAAAGAAACTCCTATGAATAGTAAGGTTAAGGGGGAATGTAATTATGCACTTGCATGTTTTGTGCTATGGTTATTCTAATAGAAAGTATGACTTATCTCTTAAGACGTGTTGAAAGCCAATACAAAACAGCAGTGCAGCTTTAGCCAGTGAAATGGGTCAGTTTTTTTTTTTTTTTTCAATTTCTCATAAATTAAGAAATCTCATGATCTAGTTGAGTAATTGGATTTTAACAAATCCCTGCAAAAACGTGATTATTATTCATACTCTGCCATGAAAAGGTCGGATGTATGTCAAGTCTAACACAAAAAGAAAATGCAATCGGAATTCTTTAAAAAATGAGGAGTAAGCAGAATGTGCCGCTTTCCCCTTTGAGCGTGCCGTTTGGTTTGCAAATGTCTCTGTGACTTTGTTTTGAAGTTACATTAGTTCCACTCTGCAGCTCCTCCAGCCTGCACTTCATTAGCCTTCCTCTATTCCCAGAACTCCTGTAGATGTGACTCCTCTTTTCCGGGACAGAGGAATGTTTCTCCCTCAGGTCCGGCTGATGGAATGGGCTGAGGCCTGGGCAGGGGCCTGAGCCTGTTTGCTCAGGATGTGTCTCAGATGGAAGAAGAGAGGAAGGAGAGATAGTCAACCCCCGACCCCTCCGAATCCCAGAATCCTGCGGGCGAAAATCGCTGCCAGCCTTGCCGCTGTGCTTATCTTGTGCTTACATTAGAAGCCACGAGGGCTCCCGGCGAATAAAAAGGCAGGCGGGGGGACAGCCTCTGCATATGTTTGGAGATTAGATTTCAAGGCCTGAAGACATGAAAATAGGAGAGGGGTCCATAGAGAACACCACTACATCTGCTTTCACATTTTAATAGTGGTTCCACATATGCCGTATAATGCATCTGAACCATTTTGACTAGCTTGTATTCCATGGACGTCCAGCTATGCTTAAAGGCTCTGCCTCTTTGTCCCTCCAATATCCACTGCGGCTTTAAATATCAACTCTTTCAGTTCCACCTCCCTCCCTCCCTTCTCCCTTCCCTCCCCCCTTTCCTTCCATCATCAAGCAACTGACCTCACTCGGTAGAGTATTCAATGACCTCAGAGGGAAAAGCAACGCTCCATTCTCTTGCTTTTCTTTCATGTTGTCACACGCTGTCCAGAGTTTTGGAAGAGTTAGGCAATTTTTTTTCTTTTAAAGAATACAGGAGGTCCAGCTGGAGAAAATGTTATTTGATTCAATAAAGTCAGACAGCGAACCCAGAGGAGACCTTTTGTTCCTTCTTAAAGAGCAACATGCAGTTTGTGCCTTCAGTTCATTCAAACTCAGACTTTGTTGTGTTTCATAAACGATTACAAGCATTTATCCAAAGAAGTAGAGAGCGTTTCACTATGAAAAAGACAATACTGAGTAACAGCAAATTAAATTAGTTGTGTTACTAGCTGCTTTGTGTGAGTCCGTCAATGCACTGAATGCCATCATCACACTGATATCTACTAAGTCTGTTAGCATTTGCTGCTTATTATCTTAATAAAAGTTAAAGCTGATGACATTTTCCATAGAGTGAATGTGTGTAAACTGAAACTCAGTGTATTCTTTTCAAGTTGTGCAGGTTGTGTAGTCATTGTGTCATTTAAAAAAAAATGCTTAAAAGAAGAAGAAACCAATAACTTGGTCTTATTCTGGTGCTGTGGCAGCAGGCAAGAGGCAACTTTTAACTCCAGAGATGGCACTGTGTCATGACATATGGTTGGGGAGATTTGTCCCAGTGGCGATTATGTAACGAGGTAGGATTTTCAACGAGTTTGCAGTGTGCAGTGCACAGTTTGATGTTGTTCCAGCAACATAAAATCCTTCTCTTTTTGTCCTGTTGCTGTCCCCTCGTCCATCCCGAAGTCGATCGGCACCGTTTTCTTTTTCTTTTCTTTTTTTTCTTTTTTTTTTTTTGCATATACAAATATAGTTTCCCGAATCATTGTTGGCGTTCCTTTCTCATGTCATTTGGAAATTACATGTTTACACTGAGCAACTTTTGCCACTAAATCCACTAATTGAATAGTTGGTCTTCAGAAATTAATGCGGTGCAAATTTTCAAATGAGACACCTCTGATAAAGATTAGTGCAGTTAAACCGAAAGGACAAATGCAAGTTATGAATTAGATTAAGGGATTTAGAAAAGTACTGGGACTTTACATATTTGATGCTGTGGTTATTGCAATTTAGGAAACACCATTCATCCATCCTTTATCCATAAAGCTTATTCCTAGTAGGTTCGCAGGGAGGTAGGGGGGGCTGGAGCCTTTCTTAGCTTAAATTGGGCGAGAGGTGGGGTTCACCGTGGATGGGTCGCCAGTCCATCACAGGGCAACACAGAGACAAACAACCACACACATAGTACACTATCAGTTCATAATACACTCCTGGGGGACATTTAGAGGTTCAGTTAACCTAATATGCAGGTTTCTGGAAATTTAGAGAACCCTTTCACCTTTTGATTTAGTCAAGAATGCACAGACAAAAGAGTGGCAAGTTGTGTGTTGTAAATATGCTGCAGATTTACTTAATGTCAGGTTCGTTTTGAAAGTGGACTGAGGAAGACAGTCCTTCAGAGCCTGAGATCTCTTACTGATCAGATGCAGGGACAACCCCTGTTGTGCTTAGACAGGCCCTCCTGCAGTGCGAAGTGACATTACAAATCATAAATCTGTTTTCAGGTAAGAGACAGATTTTCTTAGTAAAACCGCTGCCTCCACGGTCTATGCCCACATCTGCTGTTTTTAGAAGTCTTTCAGTTTCCCTTTTTTACTCGGCGGTCGCTGCTGTTGGCTGTTTTTGCTGAATGTTGATTTCAGGCTGTCTAATGAAGGAAGTGGATTGTGTACACTGTTTGGGTGTGTCAAGTCACAGTTCAAACACATTAGGCTGTGAGTGCAGCGTACCGCGGAAGAACAGAAACGCCGGAGTGATGTGAATGATTGAGCTGATCAACACTACATTCGGCTGCGTCTGTTTTTTTCGGCAGGATCTCTGGAACTGTATTTACTCTGTCATTCTACTCCAAACTGGACTTTGTATTGTGAACAGTGTGTCGTGGCTCCTACAAACATGATGTAATTCCCATTGGTCTCTGATTGGCCCTGAAGTTGGCATAAACTGTGGTTTCCTGGAGGAGCCTCTGTACTCTGGACTTAACTTGACTGAGAGAATGGTGGATAAGATATGGAGGAAGAGTTGGCAATTTATAGAAAACAGACGGTCTTTCCGCAAAAGGCAGTCCTCTTGTAAGGATGCAGAGTATATGAGTGTGTGAGTAATCTCTTGTTTTTATTAGTAGATTTATTCACACTAGCGGGAAACATGGATGTGTTTAGTTTTCTGCGAGCATTTACGAGGCATTTGTTTCTGTTTTTTTATGAATCTCGTCATAATCTATGAGGGTATTTTTAATCTTGAGCCCTGCTGGCATTTATAGCTCTACCACACAACTTGTAACATAATGCGAAGTGGGTTGTACTCCATTTTCTAAAGCTACAGAATCACCATGTTGTGCGAAAAAAAATGTCTGCGCTCATTCACATACATTCATCGTAGTTCATTGCCAGAGTTGTTTGTACAAGAAAAAACACACAAAAAAAACAGATTGTCATACCTCATTTTGGAAAAGCTTATCACATAGGCCCCTGGAGTTAAGCTGCTTCTCACTGTGATAAATCCAGCCTTAACATGATAATGCTTCAATTAGATTTTGAGCCAACCTTTCATTTCCAAGAATCTCACAAAATCTCTTATCCTTATTGCAGTGTGGAAGGGGATGGAAGGCCCGGTGAGAGTGGTGCTTCCTTGGATGGTGGTGCCAGCTATGGCCAGGGCCCGGTAACTCACGGCTCAGCCATCAGCCCCGACCGATTTGACAGCCAGCTCTACAGCCACGGGGTCCAGCCTGGGCCGCAAAGGCCCCGTCGGCCCAAGCTCCAGCATTCACAATCCATCCTCAGAAAGCAGGCCGAGGAGGAGGCCATCAAGCGCTCCCGCTCGCTTTCCGAGAGCTATGAACTCTCTGCTGACCTCCAGGATAAGCAGGTATCCAACCAAAGCCATGCTGGACAATTTGGGCTATTGTCTTGTTCTTGCCAGATGTTAAACAAGAATTTTCTAATGAAAAAAAAATCTGTATTTTTTATTCAGAGGCATGAACAAGTGAAATGTAGATAATGGCTTTATAGATCATCAACAGCTAAGAAAAATGATTCAGTTCTGTGCCTGGCAGAGATTGATAGTGAATTTCTTTGTCCTTTTATTAGGTGGAGATGCTGGAGCGTAAATATGGTGGAAGATTTATAACTCGCCATGCGGCACGCACGATTCAAACAGCCTTCCGTCAGTATCAGATGAACAAGAACTTTGAACGTCTGAGGAGTTCCATGTCAGAGAACCGAATGTCCCGGCGCATCGTGCTCTCTAACATGAGGATGCAGCTCTCATTTGAGGGCCCCGAGAAAGTCCACAGTTCATATTTTGAAGGGAGGCAGGTTTCCATGACGGAGGACGGAGCCCCGCTCTCCATGGTGCAGTCCGAATGTGGAGACATCGAAGTCCGCCAACAGGCCAACATGACATCTCACCCGGCGCAGCCGGGGGACCTGACGGACGCCATCACGGAGCTGGAGGACGCCTTCTCCAGGCAGGTCAAGTCCCTGGCGGAGTCCATAGACGATGCACTGAACTGCCGCAGCCTTCAGGGGGATGAGGGTCCTGATCCCGAAGCCATTGGCTGCTCTGATGTCGAGGGCCAGGTTCCCTATCAGGTGAAGTCCCATCGCAGGTCGGCTGGACGGATGCGCGATGAAACCATGGCATCTTACAGCGATGTCACTTTGTTCATCGATGAGGAGGACATGTCTCCTTCCATTGCTCTGTCAAGAGGGGACCAGCCATCCAGCACGGAATCCGACTTACGCTTAAGGTCGGTCAACTCCTCCCAGGAGTACTGGCCCATTGACCCCAAAGATGAGGGTCGTGACACAGACACAAGCTGCCGCAGCACTCCTTCTCTAGAGTGCCAGGAGCAGCGTATCAGGATGGACCATCTCCCTCTGCTGACCATCGAGCCTCCCAGTGACAGCTCTGCAGAGCTGAGCGACCGGTCTGACCGCAGCTCTGTCAAACGCCCGCCTGCGTACGAGCCCCACGGCCACATCGTGACCTCGTCCCAGGCCAGCCCCAAGCACATCTCCCATGGGCCCCCGCCGAGAGCTCAGTCTCGAGACGACGACGCGCCCCTGCGCCACCGCCACCGCGGGCTGGAGAGCCACCTGGCCATCAACGGCTCGGCCAACAGACAGAGCAAGTCGGAGTCGGACTTCTCCGATGGGGACAACGACAGCATCAACAGCACGTCCAACTCAAACGACACCATAAACTGCAGCTCTGAGTCCTCGTCCAGAGACAGCCTACGAGAGCAGACGCTAAGTAAGCAGACCTACCACAAAGAGACTCGTAACAGCTGGGATTCACCCATCTTCAGTAACGACGTGATTCGCAAGAGACACTACCGCATCGGCCTCAACCTGTTCAACAAGTAGGTACCCGGTTTGGATTGGGCATGTACTTGTCTGCTGCTCACATGGAGCTCTGAGTAAATGGAGCAGGTGATGGCACTGGAAGCTGTATTTGTATGTTTTTGTATTTGTATGTCTAGTGGGGTCAGATTTGAAGAAATCTCTGTGGGGAAAGTTTAAATTAGAGACACAGGTCGATTTGTTGGTGATATGTAAAAGCTGTCTTAGTAACGGCAGCTTAGCCATAGTCTTTCAAGAGAAACTTAATGTTACGTGTTACGGATTACAGAGTTGTAGGGCTCGGGTAATGTTCAGCTACATGCAAATGCAGAATGTGGTCTCATTGAGCAGGAGGAGTAATGCCTCATTTTGATCTGATAAATGATGTTTTGCTTTTTATTACTAAATCATGTTCTGGCATGCCTCGAGGCGTCATCGATATGAGTTCTCTGAGAAGCCGTGATCAAGCAATAACGGATAATTCACTTCAGGTTTTGAAGTCTGCCTGTATTGAGACTGTGTTGAATTTTGCAGAAAGCCAGAGAAGGGCATCCAGTACCTGACAGAGAGGGGGTTCATCCCTGATACGCCAGTGGGTGTGGCCCACTTCCTGCTACAAAGGAAGGGGCTCAGCAGGCAGATGATCGGAGAATTTCTTGGCAATCGACAAAAACAGTTTAACCGAGATGTGTTGGAGTAAGTAGGATTCCCACTGTCGTTCCTAAACTTTAGTGGAAATAGATTTTAGAGGGTGGTTTCAATCGACATGATTACTCATGATTGGAAGTTTATTAGCATCAGACTTCCTATGCTTCTAACTGATCATCTCTCCATCTTCTTGTGTACCAGCTGTGTTGTCGATGAAATGGACTTCCAGAGCATGGAGCTGGACGAGGCCCTCAGGAAGTTTCAGAACCACATACGTGTCCAGGGTGAAGCTCAGAAGGTGGAGAGGCTCATTGAAGCATTCAGGTTTGGCTGCACACTGGCTTATAAAACCTAAGTTTATCAGACAGAAACCCAGTAAAGTTTACAAGGAAAAAACCTCCCTTATTCACTCCTTTTTCACCCATTCATTATATAAGATGAATTATATCTGTCCTTGTTTAGTAACCCAGAACTTATTTGCTACTGTAATTGAACCAGTGACTGACATGTATTTTGAGAAAAGAAAGACAAATACCACAAAAATGGACTTAAATGTTTTCAATAAGGAGTTGCTCATGCGTGAAATATATTCATCCTTCAGCACAGCTGTGATGTCCAGTTGAGACATGAAGAGAACCTGTTATGGCTCAACTTCTGCTTTTCATCTGACTGTGTGGAAAGCATTTCCTCACAGAAGATGTTTTTCCGTGTGTGCTTTGTACTTTAAATGTGGTCGTCGGTTGACGTTTTTGTCGTGTTTCCAGCCAGCGCTACTGCATCTGTAACCCCACAGTGGTGCGGCAGTTTAGGAACCCCGACACCATCTTCATCCTAGCCTTTGCCATCATCCTCCTCAACACTGACATGTACAGTCCCAATGTCAAGCCCGAGAGGAAGATGAAGCTGGAGGACTTCATCAAGAATTTGCGAGGTAGCAAAACCAGGAACTAATAAAACAGTTTTGGGATTGTGTCTTTTCACAAATGTATGCGGATTTCAGTTAATTGTCATTTTTGTTTTGTTTAGTCATGCTGTTTCAATTAGAAGTTGCAAAAGTGTTCTTTTTTTAACCCACTATCCCCTAATAAAACAGTGCTCTATCGCTTTTCACACATTGAGCAAAAGAATTATCATTTTAAATGGTCTGATGTTGGAAAAAAAGAATTCTGTCCCGTCTTTTGGTTTTGGAAATCTACCCACTGAAGTCAAACTTTGGACGATTATCAACTCTCTCACAGACAATGTTTTTCCAGTAGGCTTTTTTTGGAATACAGATGTGGAGGCATGTCTTGTCAGATGTTGGAAAGCCTGAGTCAATGGCACAAAATCCAGCAAGAAAAGTTCTGATAACATCTTTGGCTGCCTGGGAAACAGGAGGTTGGACTTATTAGAAAGAACGTCTGAGAGTGTTTAACACTAAAGACCCTCTAGTGGAGTTCAATCACAGAACTGAGGTCATATCCAACAAATAGTCACTCTTAGTCACTAAGCTCACTGTTATTCTCATTTAAAGATACCCTGCTAACTTCCTGATTCTGTGAATGTGCAGTTTCTGCCTAGGTTGTGTTGGTTAATTGTAACTGTGCGCAATAAGAGGCTTGTTGAATGTTTCTCAAAGCTTTAGCTAATTGTAATATAAGAGACTAATTCAGTTTCTTGGTTTTGACGGGGGTGATATTTGTGTGTGGCTGTGCTCCTGTAATGGAAGGAGAGCTAATGACTGCAGGTTTGAACCTTCCTCCACCTTTGCTCAGACTTCTGCCAACCACAGCTTTAATTATACAAAAAAAAGAACTTTCTCAGAGTCAACTTGTTAGATAAATTGGCTCTACCCTCGGTTTCAGGTGTTGATGACGGGGAAGACATACCTCGAGAGACCCTGGTTGGCATCTATGAGAGGATTCGCAAGCGAGAGCTTAAAACCAATGAAGACCACGTCTCTCAGGTGCAAAAGGTTGAGAAGCTCATTGTGGGAAAGAAACCAGTAAGTAATGTCATTTATCCCTATGCTAGGGTCACAAAAATGTTATCTGAACAGCTAAATTTGCATTGTTATTTCATGTAAGGCAGCAGTTGCTCTAGCATTTGGCCTTCAAAATGCTAAGTAATGTAGCTCCTCTATTTGACTATGTTTTTAATTCTGGTCCCAAAATTTAAGTAACCATTAGAGGCTGTAAAGATATCATCTGTACATTTGAGGGTTATTTGGACCCTGAGGGCCTGGCAAGGTTTAGACCTTCACGCTGATGATTTTAACACACCCAAAGCCCTTGCGAGATGTCATCCACTGCTGCAGTCGGATGAAAAATGGGCACATGCCGCCATCTTAGCCCAGTAGAGTGGCTACATGGCAGAGGAAATAGCGACGCTGTCACACAGCAAAGCCACCTCTGTGCTGCTGACCGGCATGAGCTGCAATGCTTTGATGTTGCAGTTGTGTGAATTCTGTGTTTTTGGGGCAAACCAATCCCGGATTTTGTTCTGACAAAGCGGCGTCCTCTCAGCAGTGAAAGTGGCTGCCTCTCTTTATTATTTGCAAGTCAGCACTTGCTCTATCATGTGTAAAGGATAAAAAAGTTATTAACTTTCATGGCCATTTGGAGAGGTTTGTCTTGCAAGAAGAACTTTGAAGTCTGTTTTCAGTCGAATGGATTCTACTCTGGTCTGCCACTTGTAATTTATTGTTTTGAAAAATTGTCCCTTGACACCATTTAGCTGTGTAATTGGGGAAAGATGCTTGGTGAAACATTGAAAAATCATCAGATTTCTTTTTCACATTTCTCAGTCCAGGATTGCTGCACCAGGAGGGTCACTATTTCTCTCATTTCGTCATTATGACATATTTCTCCAAAACTGGTTGTAAAATATTTAATGAGTAAAAATAATTGAGAATAGGTTGACATGCTATGAAGGTGTGCTGCTTTGCACATGAACTCAGCTAAGTGAAAGAAGGATTCAATGTTTTATGAGAGCTGTGCTGGTCAATAATCTGAACATAACAGCTGCATATGACCACTCCTTTGTCATTTATTTGCAGATCGGATCACTCCACCACGGCCTGGGATGTGTAAGTAGTGTAGTTCACCGTTATTTCACTGTATGGCCACAGCTTTCTGTTTCTATAACACATCACACCGGCTTTATTATAGAGCTTCTGTTCCTTATTACCCTGTGGACTAAGGCCATAATTAACTCTAAAGTGTTGGTGTTTTTTTTTTCTCCTTGTAGGTGTTGTCGCTTCCTCATCGCCGGTTGGTGTGTTACTGTCGCCTGTTTGAAGTGCCAGATCCCAACAAGCTCCAGAAGCTGGGCCTGCATCAGCGGGAGATCTTCCTGTTCAATGACCTCCTTGTGGTAGAAGCGCTCTCCTCTCTCTCCCTCTCTTAAATCCCCCTCTGCTCTTCAGACCTGCACTCACAGTCGCCTCTTTGTGTGATTTCAGGTAACCAAGATTTTCCAGAAGAAAAAGAATTCAGTTACGTACAGCTTCAGACAGTCCTTCTCTTTGTATGGGATGCAAGTCATGCTGTTTGAAAATCAGTGTAAGTGGAACTGGATGTTTCCTTACTCCTGCAGCATGTTATCTGACGCTCGTTACATCAGGACCAGCAGCAATAGGGAGCTCAGGCCTATGTGCCTACACATTTCTTATGCTCTATAAACGTCAGAATGACGACTAGAATGTTGTTAGACTTCAGTTTTGATCCATTGCTCTTACGTGGATGTCTCTTATTTTCTTTTTTCAATTTCGCCAGATTACCCAAACGGAATCAGACTCACATCAGCGATACCAGGTGCAGACATCAAAGTGCTCATCAACTTTAATGCGCCCAACCCCCAGGATCGCAAGAAGTTTACAGATGACTTACGAGAGTCCATTGCAGAAGTGCAGGAAATGGAGAAATACAGAATAGAGTGTGAGTTTTTTTTTCCCTCTGCAAAGCCAATACGGGCAGGGTGTAGTATTCTGGACATTCAAAGACTTTACCTGTAAGAGCAGAGTAATGTATGTCTGTACTGATGTTTGGGAAAGTAAAAAGTTCAGAGTTCTAAAATGATTTCCGTGACTGAGTGGGATGCAAAGCCTCTGCCACTTATCACAGGTCTTTACACTGATTTCCACAGCTGAGCTGGAGAAGCAGAAGGGGATGGTGAGGCCCAGCATGTCGCAGAGTTCCGGTCTGAAGAAAGAAGGCGGAAACGGGAGCATGAACCGTGCCAGTCTGGACGACAGCTACGCCATGGGGGAGGGCCTGAAGAGGAGTGCCCTCAGCAGCTCCCTGAGAGACCTCTCTGAAGCAGGTACAGCTGAAACATCCCATGCTTTTACCAGCTGGTCCTGTAAATGAAAAGCACTCCTTCTATCATCCAGGTCTCTGTGATGATATCAAGGGGATAAAAATAGCAAAATGTTGCTTCACAGCACCATACATTGATTTTAGGTTCCTCCTCGTTAATTCCATGAATTCCCTCATGATTGGATGGTTTGGCCGGGAAGATGTCTCCTTCAGTGTTGAACTGTTTTGTACTCTGCACACCTGCTTTGAACTGATTAAGACATGCTTCAGGGCTCCACAGTTTAAAGACTGAACTCAGACTTTTATTTGTGAAAGTTTATCTTCTCGGTAATGAATGGAAAGATTGGGGAGTTCTCATCCCGGTTCATTTGGATTTACGTTTCATTCTAACATTTCCATTGATATTTTTAAAATCACTCTTTTTGTTACCTGGTGCATCCTGCATTTATTTTCTACCCCAACACATTTAATGAAAAATGCATTCTGTTAAAAACCACGTATCATTTCCCCTCACACTTATGCAGAAGCTGATGTGGACATCCTAGAGCAGCAACAAGATCAAGCTTTAGTCCAAGCCTTGCCCTTAACAGTCTTTCCATATTCATGTATATCAGTGTGTGATCCAGCCTCTGTGCCTTTGAAGCGGGAACACATTTCATTCATTGTAGATAACAGCCATGTGAAGCTATCAGGTGATTCGCTCGATAACATGATGAAATCCAGTTTGGGGTCTGCCTCACAGTTGATACTTTTTGCTCCTCTGATCACTACCTGGATGGGAAACGATCAGATAGATGAAGTCTGTAGACGTCCCTCTGCCCTCCTGTCTCCTGTGTTTTTCAGTGCAGGATGTGGCATGTTAGTGGGGTCATTTTTGTTAACCGTTTTCTTTCTTCCTCTCCTGCCATCCTCCATCTCATGTGTATTTTAGTGTCCATATGCATCAGTTATTTTCCTGTTAATGTTGTAATTATTGGTCATATATCACTGGCTGAGTGTGCCTAAAAATGGCAGAGGTGCTCTGTCCTCCCTGAGACCTATATATGCCCACGCATTCCATGTGCAGCAGCAACTGTATTGATTTGGATTAGTCTCCTCCTTTGTGACTGTCTGGCTTTTTGCCAACCCTGGCCAGTAACTAAATCTTGTGGCTACATTAACAATCACTTGACATATTAAACAAAGGCAGAAATCGGTGAAAATTTAGCTCCGACATCAATCTTGAGAGGATTTTTATGTTGATCTTCTTTTGGAATAGGCGGCAGCACATTTACTCGGTCTATGATGCTCTTTCAATCAATATTTATTGGCATTCATGATAATGTTTTTAGCGTTAAAAAAAAAGATTCCTTCCACCTCCAGTTAGAAGTGCGCTTTAAAACTTTAATGCAGCTTTGCATTTTCTTCTAAGTGAAGTTATGACTCCACAGTGAGAAAAACCACAATGCCACCTGTCAAGCACATTCTCACCCCCCCCCCCCATATTCGGACCTTACTCACAGTCACAATCCACTGCACTGCCCCCTATGGGACTGGTGGCCGGCCTAAACCTCTGTAGTCGATCCAGAAGTGCTGTCGATCTCTAATCTCTGGTATTGCATGTCTCGGGCAGGCAAGCGGGGGCGTCGCAGCAGTGCAGGATCACTAGACAGCAATGTGGAAGTAAGTTGGAAGCAGCTGGTATCCAAGCTACTCTCTATGTGATGATGTGCACTGTGAAACACTCCTTTTATTTTTGGTCTTACACCTTCTTTGCTTCATAGACTCAGTCCATTTGTTTGGATCATTTATGTTTCCTCCCGGGATGCCTTATAACCTGCTTGCCTCAGTTAGTGTGAATGCATGGGTTGCCTGCCTCTGATCCTGCCCCCTTTTTTTGGAAGCCAGAGATTTCCTGTTTTGGTCATGTTATATGACCAATATACACTTCCCTCTCAAACAAGCATGACTCCCACTAATGTCTTCCCTGATTCCTCCCCCCGTCGCCTGTCTCTGTCTTTCATTCGATCTCATCCAAGCAGTTTTCATTTGGTTCTTCTCTTTGGCAGGGTGGTAGCTCTGAAAGACACTAGGAAGCCCTTCATTTCCTGCAGCAGCCCCTCTCCCTGTCTGGGTCTTCTTTTTTGTTTTATTTGTTTTTTCTGTGTTTTTTTTCTTGTCCACAACTTCTCCTAAATTCTGTGAGGTTCTGCAAAGAGTATAGCCTTCATACTTAGGGATGGGCTTCATTCATTTAGGAAGATATGGATTTCATTCATGCATTTTACACTAATTTCAAGCATCTGTGAGTTCATGTGTTGAGTTGCAGTCTGGAACGTGGGACGGGAAATATCATTCTGTTTTCGGACGCATCCAATAGGGTTTCTCCAGTCAGATGAAGCATGCCAAATAAGATACTTTGTTTGTTTTTTTAGAGGTATTTGCACCTGTTGAGTAGTGTTGGATCCAAAACAGGAAGAAGAGCGACCAAGCCTGTAGTGAAGTGCTCAGTTCCTCCTGCCCTCTGACTTCTAGTTGAATGCTAATGTGTGAATGATGACTTTGCCTGTAACACCCTCTGCATGTGGAAACTGTGCCTCCATCAATACTGCCAAGTTGCATGGGTGACTCTCAAGGGGGTTCGGCACAATAGCAATTTAAAATATATATTTTCCCCTTGTTAATAATATTAATATTTTTTTCTCAAAGTTTCTTGTGTTTTACATTTTTTCTTTTTACAGATTTACAGTCTTAAAATGGTTATCTCCCTAACAGCAGAGCTTCTTCAAATACAGGCTCTTTTTGTCATCAAGTGTTCACCCCAGCTGAAATATTTTTGCTGCTGCCTATCATGAAACATGTTTAGTTTCCCATTTGCATGCCCTATAACATTTTGCTACTTCTTTATCTGAAATAAAATGAGAAATTCATGCTGCTGCTGCCTCTTGGGCGTGGTTTAGCAGGTGTCTGACAGAAATGCTGTTACCTCTTCTCCGTCCTGCAGGGGTCCATCATTAGCAGCCCGCACACACGACGGAGAGCCACCACACCACGTGAGGGTGCAAGCCGTGGCCACCCCTCCATCCCTAACTCTGCATCGACATCTATTCTCGGGTCATTCTTTGGCAGCAAGCGTGGGAAGCCGCCGTCTCAGAGCCACTCCCCTTTCCCGCCTCCGGGCCACCCCACCCTGATATCGCACAAGCCCCATCCGACCAACCTGCACCACACGGCGCAGGCGGTGCACGCAGTGCAGCACCACAGCCACCACTCCCAGTACTGCCAGGTCCCGCAGAACCCCCCGCCTTACCACCACCACCACCACTACCACCCGCCCCCCCACACGCAGTATCACCAGCACCCGGCCTACGCCTCGCACGGACACCAACACGCCCACTCGCAGCACAGCCATTACGGCCAGCATCCCCACCACGCCTCACACTCCCAACACGCACCCCACCACCACAGTCAGCAGGCGGGTTCGGCACCCGGCGGGCCCAAACCCAAACACAGTGGCATCAGCACCGTAGTGTGATGCTCCTACCACGGAGAGAAGCGAGGAGGGAACTCAATGAAGGAGGGACAATCGCTTACACCAAAGGGACTGACAGCATAACTCTATGGCCTGTCCACTGTGTTCCAGCTGCTGTGGTGGAAACGAATCACACGCAGACATCTTTTTCACTTCCAGGTCCAACTAATATGCAGGATGGAAATTGGACTCAAATCTTCCACTAGGGGCCTTTACTAGTTTGCCTAATTAGGGGCCCATCAGGGTTTTGTTTGTCGGTGTGGGGGAGGGGGGGTTCTGCACAGGAAGATGCTTTGTTTTTCACACACACACACCGCCCGGCTGTGTCGGCTGAAGAGGGAACATTTGGCGTCCACGAGCCGCGACCTGCCTCTTTATCCCCCCTCAATAACCTGTCTTACCTTCGCATTACCAGGATGCCCTGAGACGAGAACATGGCTGATTGTTTTCAAGACTTCTTGTGCGTAGCCTCTCGGAAGTCAACTTTCAAGTCTATGGTTTGCAGATCCTGCCATCATATGAATGCTATTTGTTGTTGTCTCTTGTAGAGCTCATATATAGTGAAAAATCTAGATATAACCATTTCACAATAACTTAAGTCCAAGGACAGGTAACCAACTCAACTGAGTCAGTCATAGTAGTTCTAGTGCTGTATTTACTGTAGATGACAGCTATATGTGTTGTCTCCTAGCTCTCATAAATGAATGTGCCAATTATTAATGCATAATCTATTTAGTCAAAACTTCATGTACAGTATATTGTGTGTAAAGTAATTTGTAAGATAATGCTTACAATTATCAGCAAAAATGACTTTTATCAGTATTATACTGACTGTGTGGTAAAGGGATGCAGATCTGAAAGGAGTGAACCCCTATTCAGTCCGGCCTATAATCTCCTCTGGAGCTTTTGCCTTTCCAGCGGATCAGAAAGAGCCTCTGGATAGCAGCTGTTGCATAAGGGCCTTGAAACGCTGTTTGGTCACAGCTGAAGCCTCAAAGCATACTTGTCCTGTCAACTTTTCCGGCTGATAAACTGAGCCATTCGCACATTTCACATACTGTGGCGGCTCATACCATAAAAAGTAAGGAAGAGTAAGAGTGAAAAGTCATTTTCAACACTTCTAGCCTTGTTTCCTGTTACAAATGGCCCCAGAAAAACTGTTTTTAACGACAAGTTTCCTCTAACAAATGCAGCAGCTGCTTTCATGGCTCTTGAAATTACAAAAAAAGAAAAGAAAAAGTCCTCTTATGCCATGTTTAGATTGTTTTTCGTTCACCAACCAGATTTGGTGAACAAATTAAATTAGTTCCCAAACAGTGAGGGTATTTTTTTTCTTTTTTTCTATTATATGTGCAATATCTTTGTACTGATTTTGTACATCAAGAACAAGAAAAGTCTCCCTCTTACTTGTGCATTTTCCATGTTGCGTCATTATTTATTTTTAGTTTTCGACCCCTGTCAGTCTATCTTGGTAAGTTAATGTCTTGCTGTCCTCGTGCGTCTTATGAGAGGTACAGACTTGGAGTTCAGTGGAATGTCCAGTGAGTGAGTTACTTGCATGTTATGTTATTGAAGCGAGGCTATCCTCTGCACATTGTATAACAGATCAGTGTTACCATTGCAAGTTTAAGTGCAATCATGTTCAGAAAATGCAGACTTGTGCTTAAGAGTGGAAGTCTGTTGTCCAGGATGAGATTCAGGTGAGAAGAAATCCTTTTTTTCTTTTTCTTTTTTTAATCTTCATTTGATAATATATTGATACTTAAAACAGTTCACAGCAGAATGAAGAATGTGTGTATATATTTTAATAAAAAGGAAAATGCCTCTCCTAGGGCTGAACAGAAATATTTTGCTGGATAAGCACATATGAAAGAACACTTTCATTTTTTTTCAGGAAATTGCAGTTATAACGTACAAAATGCAAGCTGAACAACAACTCGTTACATGTAAAGAATATCTTTCTACATTCTACAGATAAGAGTCTATTCTAGTGTGTAAATTAGTGACAGTAAACTGTTTGTCCGAATATTCAGGTTGTAAATGTATTTTAACATTCATGAAGAAAACCACAGCCGGAAGTAAGGCATACACCTTTTCCCTCAGATTAAACACATATCACTATTTAAATATGTCTATCCATTGAGTTCATATTTTTCCGAGAACTTTGAAATCTCGGGATCCTGTGAAACCGATGGACCTGTTTATTTTGGCGTGTGTCGTAGTGATTTAAATATCTCCGGTCATTCTTTGCGAGAGAGTACCCCAACAATGCACTGCATGGATCTGATGCATCACGTGTCCTATTCACTGTGAGCTGATGGGGAGGAAATCAGCCTATAAATCTTGGTAGTTCTCCTTTGGTTTTGATTCATTTGGATCTTTCTAATGTTGACGTGTTCTTGTTGTTCCATGTTTGCCTGGTAGTTACTGAAGCTCAGCATGCATTTCATCAACAAAGCCATTGTGTAAATTACTAGCATAAAGAACATTGCACTTCATTGCAGAGGGCTTTCACTGTGTAAATAGGGGGTTTGGATGTGCAAGCTAATGAGCTTCTTGGGAAGAGAGTTTATCATTGTGAAGACTGTAAAGGGACCAAGAGTGAGTTTAAAGGAGATGTACATAGTGTGTATATGACCCATGCTCTATTCTGATATCTGCAGTACAGATCAAGATGTACATACATCACTTCATGGATGAATGGATGGGAGGGGTGCTAAGTGAACATATCGATTGTCTCTGCTTCCAGCTGTTATGAACTGACGTTTGCTGTGGAAATCACAAACAGACTGTTAGAAAGCAGGCTGCCATTGACATCCGGCGCTCTCGTCTTAAACACTCACAAACGTAACGTACACACAGACAAATGTTCACTCATCCTGCTGTGAGTTTATCAGTCTGGTGTAAGACACTTTATGGAAAAATAAGGAAAAGACAGAAATGGCCTCATTTATATGTGCATTCTGTTTGTACAGTGAGTAGTGAGTCAGTAAGACCCCAGTTATTGTAAAACTTCAACTGTGACAATGTTGAGAACGCAAAATAAACAAATATATGACTTATGGTACGCAACTGTGTCTTCTTTACCTCATCAAAGCCAAGTATGGGGAGTTTCAACCCCCTCTGTTGTACAAAACACATGTAACTGTTAGACATTGGCGGGTTTCCTCAGTTGTTTGCGCATTAAGTCATCGGACAAAGCATCAGTTTTAGTCTACTTTAAACATTCTTTGATGGAACGATTTGTGGGTTTGACATATTAAGGCTGACCAAAACTCTTTGGAGATTCAATTTATAAACAAATCTCTGGACATTTTCCTTTTGGACTTTGCAGATAAAACATAGTGTTTTTCATTAATGCTGGCAAGCCATTCAGGCCTTGGTGAAGCAAAACACATCCAGACCTGATGCAGCTGCCTCTGCATTTCATAGAAAGGATTGTTTTCCTATGTTAGAAAAGCAGTTTTTTTAATATCTCCATACATAAAGCTTTACATTTACATATACATTCACATTTCACACGTCTGCTTATAGCTTGGTGCCTCAGCAAACTACAGATTGGCAACAGTGCTTATTTTTCTAAAGACAGCTGTGTAGCATGTACCATTTTTCTAGTGATATCCTAATGTGATATCCCTTCAAAGTAGCTTCTCCAGACTGGTGAGCGTTGTAAACTAAATATTTTAGGGCTAATACTGTCTGACAACTTAGATCTCGGTTCTTTTTATGAATTCCCACTCATGCCACTGACGAGTGACTTGAATCCATGAGCCTGGATCACATTTCTAACTGAATAAATGACCAATTATAGCATCCTTCTCTCCTTTGTTCGTTTGTAAAGCTAACATCTTTGCTGGAAACTGGTGTTTGAGGTCAAATATATACCCAACAGTAGAAAATTCCCAAGAAAAATGTCCAAAATCAGTGCATATTCTAGTCTCAGACAACAGCTTTACTTAATATTCCTACAACATTTCCACTAGAGGGCATGCATTAAAGCAGCACTACAAGAAATATACAGTTTGTGGCATTACACCACCTATGGGCGAGAAGTGTACTGACTCCACTGTCCCTCTGCAGAGCATGAATTAATATACACCTACTTGTTGTTTTCAGATAGTTCTTCTTGCTCAATATTTCCACAAAGACACTCCCCGCTGAACCTTTTGTAGCATAACGATGTAATAATGGTGTGTAAGTATTATCCAAATGTGGCCACACACGCCTCTGGCTGTAATTCACAGTTAAGTGCCTCCCTCGGTGCTGCATTGGACAACTTCTGCCTCTATTTTCACAGATAAACTCTTATCTGTTCACAGCAGATGGAATTTCCACTGTCATGTGAGCAGTAGTTGTGTGTTTTTTTATTGGTGCATTCTTCACACTGACGCTGCCCCGTACAGTCTGCCCGGACAGCCCGGTGCCCACTGACGCATCCGCTGCAAAAAGAAAAGAAACAAAAAGGCCAAGAGAAGTCCAGCAATATCTTTAAGAACTCAAATTCCTTCATTGGACGAGAAAAGTGAGATTTCAAGGATGACTGCCATTACCAGAGGTCATTTGGAAGTTGGTTTAATTCTGAGAGGTTTGTTTTTCTTTTCTTAAATTTTGCCCATTATTTGACAATATTTTTAATAATTTATTTAATTCACATCATAGTGACACAGTAAACATTTACATGAATCCCACTCATGCCTTTTCCACTTGTTAAATGATTATTACTAGATGTATTCATCTTGCTGCCTAATCTTATTCCCCTAATACTTAGCTTGACTTCAGAACACTCTTCTTGTGGTCAGTTCTGTAAGAGGTTTTCCAAGCAGTCTCACAGTTTTTCTTTTCTTAAAGTAATGTCTTAATGTATTCTTAAATTAGGTATAATCTCCTTCTCGTTTTACAGGATGTTGCTTTCCAGTCTGAGCTTAGCTGTCTTCCTCATCCTGACCTTATCCAGTGCACACAGTGCCTCTCAGTCCTGTGTTTGCTCACTTCTGCCTTCCGGGCTTCAGGTCAACTGCAGTTCTCTAGACCTCATGGAGCTGCCGCCTCTCTCCTCAGAGACAACAGAGCTCCTTTTGCAGGGCAACCAGCTCACCTCGGTGTCTCCGGGCCTGTTCGACAGACTCGCTCGGCTGAAAAAGGTCTCGCTATCTGGAAATCCCTTCCACTGCGACTGCAGGATCCAGTATCTGAGGAGCTGGTTGCTGAAGAACAGAGCTGTGGTCGCAGAGGAGCCCGTTTGCTCCGGTCCGAGCCATGTGGCTCAGAAAGCCATCACTGAGCTCACAGAGGACCACTTCTCCTCCTGCACCGCAGCCAGCTGTGATTATGGGACGTACAACGCCACTTTGGGGCTGGCGCTCTGCTGCCTCATTCTGCTGCTTCTGTGGAACTTGACACTGGCCAGAAAGTCCACCTTCATTCTGTCCATTGACGAGAGACATTCGGGGTTCGAGGCGGACTCACTGCGCTCGCTGAAGCCCAAACACAGGAGGAGGCTGTACACTGGAGTGCCAGGGGTCAGCGCGCGCTCAGACTCTGTCATTTGGTCAGAGGACTTTGAGAGGCCGCTTATCAACATGGAGTTACTCCCACAAGTCCTCGACGTGTTACACAAGAAGCACAACATAAAGATAAAAGCTACCTGATGGACGTCTCACGGTGGAAGTACAAACATTACCAGCGGCAACTCGAGCTAGGGGAAGTAAGGCCGTAGCACAAGGGGTCACTTTCCTTTATTTTTCCTTTGAGAACCTCCATTAATGTTAACCACAACACAAATCATTTTTAACAGAACTTTATCGACCAATTTCGAAATAGAAATATTTTTTATAACCTTATCATAGTATTGTCATTTGCTGTTTACTCTTACCAATCCACATGTTTCTTATCTTGAGAGCACTGAAAAGTACTTTCAATTATAAATGTGATGCAACTGATTGAGATCACTTTTAAAATGGTACAGAGTCTAATCATTCTCATTACGATTAACAACTAGACCAGGAAACGTTTGTGCAAGGTGGTTGTTTCCCATAATGCATTCTGTTAAACGTGTGTAAAGCCATGTGGACTCTTTTATACGTAGAATTCTCTGAAAAATGTTACCCCAAAAAAGTATTCAAGCTGATTCTGCATGCTTTGTTAAACTTCAATCAAGTGAAGAAAGAGTTTGTTCCTCTTCTAAACTCTCCCAAATCTTTAACAGTGCGGCCTTGAGAGGTTTGACTGTTATTTCCTCCCCAGAATATAAGATCACAAGCAGATTTTGGATGGTTATGCTTATGATCAAGTCACCTGGACCTCACCCAGCGCTTTGCTTTTGCTCCAGTGGTAACTATAAAGTATGACTTTGAAATACCCAGAAGGATAAAATTAGGTAGGATGAATTGGAGCATGTAGCAAAGGTGTGTTTTCTGAATGAACTCATGATAATACAGCTCATTACTTACATTATATTCTAAAGAAAAAGACTCTTGATCAAATGCTCCAATCATCATGTGTAGAGGGGCTTAGGACTAGTTTACTTCAGATATAACTATTGTGAATTTCTCAGCTAGTCTCTGTAGGTAAACAGAAGTTGGCTGTGGTCATAACAACTTACCATTGGTCTCGTACGTCAGGGCTTGAGATTTTTATGATGTTCTCCTTATCGCTACATATTCAAAGAAGTTGATTCAGAAACAGAAATCTCATTCATTGCTGGTACTAACACTCCTCTATTCTGTGTTCATGCACAAAAATTTTGCTGAATATCGTCATTGTGCTCTTTTTTAAAAGACGCTGAACAGATTATTTTGGGCACTCCAATATTAGAATTTTGAATATGAAATCATTTAAAACCATGAAGCACTACCAGAATCTGGATGTGAACACCCAGAATTCAAGTTCAGGTTTATTTTTGAAGTCAAAATTCTATGGAAATTTTATGTTTTGGTGGATGGCTGAAATAAGGAAAATTGCATCAGGGTAATAATTCTAGATCTAACAACATGTTTCATGTGTATTCACAGTAAAAATAAATAATAAAAAAAGACATGTATATTAAGCCTACAGTGTGTCTCTATTTGAAGTGATTAACACTTCTGTTCAGAAATTCGAGGAGAGTTTCTTAGTGGGGAAAAAACAAGACACAAATATCTCACCAAACTTAAGTTTCCTTATATTTTTTGAAGATACGGTATGTACAATGAGTGAATTACTAGTAACAGGACGGTGGAAGCTTTGGATGCATTTGAATGACAGTCATGTTAGCTTTTGCTCCTGGACTGAGAAAAAAAACAAACAAACATAAAAACTATTGTTTTAGATTCTAATCAACAGGAGCAAATGGGCACATTTAACAAAGATGAAAGTCCTTGTTCTGTGCAAATACTGGTCATGGTTCTGACAACAAGACAAACTGCAGACAGTACATTTGGAGGACAATATTGCACATCAAACGGTTTCTTTTACAGTACAGGTATTATTCTCTTATCATGCATAGATTGTCCAGGATGAATGGGTTAAAAAAAAAAGACAAGTTAAAAAATCCAATAATACAAATCAAAGGTTAATCAATAATGCTCGTTAAAAACGGACAAATTCTCGTAATAAATATAGGACGGTTTCAGGATTTTTAACAAACTAGAACATTTCTATAATCTAAAAAAAGAACAAACAGTAAAACTTGGGCTTGAATAAGGCAGTTTTTACACATTTCCTTAGTGAGGAGCGGGTCCTTAAAGACAAGCACAAAACAATGTCAAATAGCAGGTGATGGGAACACTAAAATGAAGCGTTTTTTTTCTCTCAAATCTGTTCTGATTTAGAATGTTTTGAAGATAGCCTACATCCTGTCACGCGCCCACAGTGCTGCGCTCCTACAGATCTCTGCATTAAGTGGCGTCATACCCAGATCGATGCCGTGCGCCGCACACGCCCAGTCTCCGCTTTACTGGAGAGCGAACTTCTCCTGCTCAAAGATGAGCTCCACTGCTTCTCCCACGTCCTGCACGATGTGGCCCGGCGCCACCAGCGCGGGGTCGAAGCGGAAGTCCCGGTGGCCGTGGAACACAGTCTCTTTGATGCAGCGCTTGGCGTCGGACGGCACCTCTGCGTTGGGGTTGTAGACCCCGGTGCAGACTAAGATGGACTTACAAGACGTGGCGGAGGGCAGCGCCAGCTCGCTCTCCCACAGGCCGTCCATCTCCTCCTCCCCGGGCAGCGTGGCCGTGGACCCGGTGGCGGCTGCCACCTTGGCGACAGCTTTGGGGTTCTTGCGAGCAATTCTCTCCTCCAAGTAGCGATTGTACAGGTTGGCGCCGTAGATGTCAGTCATGAGGTTATCCCTGAGCCAGCGGAGACGAGAGCATTGTTTGGTTCACATGCGAGAACACTTCAGTTTTTTTTTGCTACTTAAGAGAGAAACTAAACAACCGGGGACAACGGCAATCATTGCACTAAAAAAAAAAGGAAGGGTGAAGTGAAACATGCAAGCTCTGAAACCGACAGTGATCTGAATTTCACATTACGCTCCCTCATCCTTCCAGCTGCTCCTTTTGAGCACTTCCACGCTGAAGCGTCACTAGAACTGCCTGTATGGATGTGCGAACACAGAAAGGCATTGGGGTCTTACCCTATCGCATAAAGGGAAGTGATGGGATGTTTCCATTGCCTCTGCATGGCCTGGCTTCTGATGAGGAATTCAGCAAAATGGTATGTCAGCTCACTGGGCTTCCCCATGAGAGCCTCATACTTTAGGTCTCTGCCAGTTATCTTCTTATAGATGTTCTCCAGGCACACCAGAAATGTCCCGTGGCCAAACCTGAGACAGACGGGGAAAAAAAGTAAACTCGCCGTTCTGGATCGCAAAGCTCTCAGGCGAAAGAGAGATTTCGAATGGTTACCGTGGAGAATTAGCCTCAGCCATCCACATGAGGTCCATGTTACAGGCCAGCAGGGGGAGATGAGACCCGGTTTGGTTTTGGTGAGCACTGCTGAGGTTACCATTGGTCAGCAAAACGTCAATTATCAGCTGAAGGTTGGTCTCCCATCGAATTGGCTCCCCAAACAAAATTACGACTGCAAGTGGAAGTACAGCATACAGGTCCAATAGTTTTAGATAAACAAGACAGGGTGGTAAACGAGAAGATACGAGCGTTTTCTTACCTTCAACTTTAGGAAGGTTGATGACTGGATTGGTCTGAAATGAAAATAGGAATAATTAACATTGTTTTTCTATGCTAAAGATCTGACTTGAGCGCCACACTCTTGTTTCTCACTGGTAGTTTGGGTCTCCTGTTGTGATCGACCATGTCCAGCAGTGGGTATGATTCCCTCAGCATGTCAATGCTGACAACATTCTTAAAGCCCACGCTAGAGATATAGAAGAGTTAGTAGTTATTAAGATCTAAATGATAAAAAGAGGGGGGGGAATGGTTGTTTTTTCAGTTTTTTTATGTTAAGTAAGACACCAAGATTACTTCTGAGCTATTTCCAGAACAGGCCCCTGTCCCGACACCAAGACACACTTATCGTGGAACTTCCTCAGCATTCTCAGGGGACTGTGGGACATGATGACTTGATCCTGTGTTATCTGAAAATAGGTAAAGAGCAAGGGGAGGTTAATAGCAGAGAAGGCAGGAGGCACCGGATAATTTCATGGGAGCGGATGTAAAAGTTTAGTGTGATCCACATTTAGGAGCTATAGGGCGTATCAGAACTCACAGGTACTCCCAGGATGTGAGAGAGCTGGTCGGCTTTTGTTTGTCGGAGGCAGTTCCCTGCGTTTGTGACAAAAACAACTGGCACCACAAACTGTCCCTGAGAGTCGACCAGCTTCTCAAAGGCCCTTTTTGCGGCGGGGATTGGCATCCTTCCTCGGACAAGCACGCCATCGATGTCGAACAATAGCCCAAATCTTGGCTGTGCCTGCGAAAGGGAAGAACAGGAACCCGCTGATCAATTCAGACCCTCCACCAAAGGAATCCCCACACACACTCCACTTGTAGAAATCTGAACAAATACCCCAAAGTCTGAGCTCAACTGGAAATGGCGATCCACTTAGGCTCTGAATACGTTTTAAATGTCAATGATGTGTGTAAAAACCTGTTTGTAATCATATCAGCCATTTTTTTAGAAGATAAACAGGCAGTAACGCCTATAATGTCTCCCCACAGCCTATGGAATATCTTAATAACATTTGCTGATGGCTGCTCCCAGTATTTGGTCCTTCGGGCCTTTTATTAGTGCAAACATAAAGGGAATCCTGAGGTGACACAGCAGTACAAGGGGCTGTTGGGTTACACTGTTAGCATGTCACAAACCATCTTAAAGCTACCAAACATGTCTACACAAACGTCTGTGGGTTGTTGTTTTTTTTTTTCTCTCTGACGCAGAAGAGGGATTAAAACAAAGCAGGAACCCAGTTTATCCAAGATTGTTTTCCTGATGAGTTCCACAGTAAGCTACATCTGCGGCCGTGCTGATGTCACGTCCCTGTTGTTGTGTCCGCGAGCGCATCCACAGCTGACTAAGTTGCGCGCGGCCGATACATTGTAACACGTCAAAGAAACGACCACAGAGTATCGAGTTGTTGAAAACGGGCCGTTTGAAAAGGTAGCCCGTTGGGAGGGGCGGGAAAGCGGACTGTTTGAGCCGTACCTTGGTGGCTGACTGAGTTCCGCAAAGCCCGCATCGAGAGCCGACAGCCCCCAAAATCCGCCTGGCTCGGCGGCTACTGAGGGTGCACGTGCCCCTATAAAACGACAGGAGCCCCCTCATCGCTTCCGATTCTCACGCGCTCTCAAAAAGTGATGGGGAAAAAAAACGAGAAATTAAAAAAAAAATAGAGAGAAGCGGACCGGCCCCCCCCCCACGTGAAGCACGAGCCGGCTCGCACCGGCCGCGGTGGCTGGGTGCTCCGCTGGTTGTTTTTTTTCTTCTCTCTCTCGTCTGTCACGTGACTGGGCCGGAACCCGTGACGTCATATGAGGAGGAGGAGGGTCTCTGCTGCGTCTGTGGCGGAAGAAGACGCGTGGAGCCCAAAGACCGACGCGTCTGCACCGCAGCCCCCGCTGCCATTTTAGACACTGAGGCGGTGCGGGGAGGTTTCCGCCGGCCCCGGCCAGCGAGGACCTAACCACAAATCCAAATGGATTCAGTCACCGAGGTCACGTGTGCCAGTCCGCCTCAGGTTTTGCAGACAAAGATCTGAGTTAAAGTCGATCGAAAATGCCATGTTTGCCCAATTAGTTGATGATCGTTTGGAAATGTCTGGCAAAGAAGCGTGAGGTCGAATCTCTCCTGACGCTTTGTCTGATGGCTGATACCCAACACTGTTACCCTTTTCAAACGCCCCAAAAGCTATTTGCGCTTTTCGGAATGCCACAGCATTTGTAGCAGGTCTTGGTTCTGAAATCAAACACAAAGCTTCTTCCCCGTGCTCCTCCAGCTTTATTGACAGTTTAAAATTACATTTCTATTTTCTAGGACTTCAGTTGCACTTTCCTTCCGACTTAAAAACTGAGTACAAGCAAATGGTATTTATACAGTAGTCTAAGTGATATTGTACAAAAATAACTTTTTTGATTTCTGTGAAAACATTTTTCATTCCCAAATAACTCCAAATTCTGCTGTTCTGACTGTTCTCGATGTTAAATTTTTGCCAAGGTAGAAAAGAAAAAGAACAGAAAAGAAAGAAAAAAGGGTAAAGAAAACAAAACAAACAAAAAAAAAGCTGTTTTAAAAGGAAAACTTTTACCTTGGACTTCCAAGTGATATTTAAATTGTAAACAGATTTCTATAAAAGAGCATGTTTCTTTTATTACCTCCAAAATTTTTATCTTAGTAATATAACATGTAGTTTGTTATCGCCCACTTGTGGCTGCCTGTAGGGCTGAAATGCATCATGTTATGAACTGTTTCCATGTCATACTCTCTTGGCCAACTCATATTCCACTAAAACAAACCAAAATAACCACACATGGAAGTTTGGTTTCCATTTACTCCCTTCTTCCATCTCATTTTACTGAGATGCACTTCCACAAGCTCAGAGGTCCTATAGATTCCCATATGTTTCGTCCCATTTTTTTTTTCCATTGCTGATCACCAGTGGCTTGGAAAGGGGGGTTCTTTAACAAAGCATTACGTAACACCGCTACCAAACTAAAACTTTTTTTTTGTATTGAATGCAGAAAGATATTTTTTCACCCCTTTCATTGTATTACATGTCGAGAGGCTCACTGGCCTGGGACTAGCCTCTGTTAGCCAACCGTTGGCCAGTGAAGAGGATTCAGAGAAAATAATACAACCAACCATCAATCTGAAAAAAAAAGGAGGGGCAACAGAGGGCACTGATTATGCAGTTGCTTCAATGGTGCACTCTTTTGCCAGGTGGCCTGCCTTTCCACAGTTGTAGCAGTTAGTCTCGCTGGCTTTACTGCAGTGCACAGCAACGTGACCAATCTCACCACACCTGCGGGAGACAAAAGTGGCTCAGTGACTTCAGTCAGGGGCAATATCACACAATTTCCTCTAAACTTTAAACAGATAAAAAGCTGAGTGAGACTACTTTTAGAGCTACATCTGAATCAGGACTCAAAAGCCAATGCTTACCTGTAACATTTCACCTTATCGCAAAGCTTCTGGATGTGGCCAAACCCACCGCAGGAGTAGCACTTCTGCTCGTTGGCATGGTCGCAGTCACGGGCCATGTGGCCGGCTTTGCCACAGGTGTAGCAGAGCTGCTCCCTCTCCTTTTTGGGCTCCTTGCAGTCCCGGGAAATATGACCACTCCTGTGGCAGTTATAGCACGCTGTACACATACACACACAGAGAAAAATGTCTCAGTACTGGGGGGGTAAAAAAGCTTTACATCAGCTTATTAAACCAAAGTATAATAAAGAAAGAGAAAAACAATCCACACCATCCTCAGTTTGGTCACAGTCCCTGGCCATGTGTCCCTGGTCTCCACACCGATAGCAGAAGAGCTCTGCAAAGAAGTTTGAATGTTCGGTTGAATGTTTGCTTGGTTTTCATTTGTTGGCTTAAAATCAAAGAGTCTACTACAACTCATGTCAGTGTGACATGTGGGAGTTACTTTGTGAAAACCATCCTACACTAGGTGTAGTCAGAACAGGAGACAGTACCCTTGCCTCGTCCCCGGCCCCTGCCACGTCCACGTGCACCGCTGGCATTGGGGCAGTGCTTGACCCAATGGCCAGAGCGGCCACATCCAAAGCACTCGCTGTTGCTGCTCATCTCCATAACCTGGACGTAGGTAAAATAGAAATTTTTTTCATTTTTTTTACATCACACACAGACTTAAACAACAAACTTCAATTGGATATTCTGGAACTTTTCACCAATTCAAGATTTTTTATTCACACAAAGAATCAGATTTCTGTGATTCATAACCGAATATGCTAATTTCAATGCACATGCCTGAGGCCTCCTGTAACAGTAAGTTGAGTCCAAATCTGAATGTTGCATTTTGCAACCTAAACCAAAGCAGCTGTTTGTGAGGATCCAAAAAAAGGCTGTAACGGCTGCTGTCATGAAGACACTGGTGAGAGTCTCAACATGGCTCCTCAAGTTTAGTAAAAAAAAACACCAGTACTGACAATAGTCAACCTAGCAAAATGGCTACAGGGAGGGGGTCTACTCTACACTCAGAGGGGCACATCTTTCAGTTACTCAGTCTATCACAATGCCTCAGCCTACAATTAACTACTAAGCTAACTTACAGGCCTTCCTCAGTGTGATCGCGGTGTTATCGCCATTGGACAAACTTCTGTTTGCTGAAGACATCAAGTTAAGAAAAATAAAGTTAATAAGTAATGCAGTTTCTGGCGTGCAGGGGAGAAGTCACGATCGTTCATGTCACGGAACGAATCAGTCGAATATGACTTGCTCTGAATCTTTGAATAGCTGCACCAAAGAGTGGTCAGTTATTTTAATATGGTCAGCTAAATTCGTGTCGAGGCTCAACTTTCAGCAGGTCACATGACATTTTTTAAAGGGAAAATCAAATGTTTAGCCAATATCCATAGGAGGGATGGATTTTACATAAGATTTTCTACAACATAGAGGGGTTGTAAATAATTTAAGTTTACTTAAAGCACACGCTGCTAACACGCAGCCGAGTGACCATGAGAGCATGCCGCGAGTGGTGTGCTAGCAAGGCTAGCTAAAGAGGACAGCGCGTCACATAATATTTTGGTGACCGAACGCCTACCAGAGGCAAAGTCCGTGTCAAATTAACGACAATATGACAATCGAGTTGCTTAAAAGCGTTTGTGTTTGATGTACGTAAAATTCCAAAGCCAGACTAAGCAACTCCAAAATGTTTGAGCCTGCGAAACGGACATCAAATGCCAAAGGTTGAAGCTACGCTAACGTTGGCCTAGTCACGTTGATTTTTCTGCGTGCTCGCGAGACACCACTGTTGCTGGCTAGCACAAACTAGCCTTCCACCTCACGACTACGACCAAGAAATGCGGTTCAGTCGACGACAGACCCTTACTCTCTAGTAAGAAACTTTCGATTCGAGATTAGTAGCGATACATCCTTACAAAATACGCATATTGACGCACATTCGAGAGAAAATGGATTAAAAATAAGATTTCCCGCCAGGGCGCACACACCAAAGTCGTTGTGACGAGCTAATGTTAGCAGGCCTGACTCTGAGCCTGATGCTGAGTTAGTGAGAGCAAACAAAATCCAACCAGTGCGCTGTTAACAAAAAAACTAACCAAATATTCCGTTTCCCACTATATTGTCTTTTAAAACACAATTGTTTTAAAGCGATTAGAAATACAACATCAAATGATTATACTGATTTAATACCGTTTAAAAGCTTACCTTGATGACTACCTAGCTGTGTCAGTGTTTACGCCTCCTTTTTTGCGCTACATGCGGTGCCAGCAGGAGTTCCTGAATTGTCATTCACGGTAACCAGTGAAAACCTGCACAGTCATTGGCTACAATCACTTCAAGTGACCAATAAGAATTAAGGATGTCTGGACACCGCCTCTACAAATCAGCCAATTGTGGAAATGGAATGGTCTTTTTTTTTCATTAATTTTTTTACTCTTATTCGACTGACCTTATTTCCTAGAATTTCTTTTGACATTTGAGACTTCGCAAAGTGGGAAACATTGTTGCTTTTATGGTAGGAGCATAATTACTTGAAACATTCTGCAAGAAAATCACGATTGCGACCAAAGTTGATGGAAAGATAACAATAATTCTTACGGTATTTTACAAAGTCCGAGGAATGGTAAGAGTATGAATAGCAAGGTAGATAAATGCGTTATGAATTGTTAGTTTTAAACCTTTTAGTTTAGTTCAAAACGACCAAAAGGAGTTAATTGCCGGTTATTATAATTATTGATTAATATATTCAGTTTGATTCTGCTTTTCTGCTTATGCACTATCATTATCTTTCTGTGAGAAAATTTGCGTTTGTACGTCCTAAACCTGTTCATCCCACTAACATAACTTGATGGTAATTTTGTTGAAATATTATACTGATTATAATCGATCCTGTGTAGAAATGCCTGTCTGGTTTTGCATAGGTTCATAAAAGCACACCCTTTTCAAATTCAGAGTAATCAAAAGCCATCGTAATTATATATTAAACTTTAACTATTGGTCGAATGTTAGTGCCAATCAGTATAATTGTCTAAAAATTGTTAAACTTAACCACTGTAAAGTTTGTGCATTCAATAAATCCAATGTTTGAATTATATTGACTGTGTTAATCATCTTAAAAATCTTTAGAAATCTAGAGTCCTGGGGATTTAAGTAATGCATGAATAATGCATAAAAACAAGCATGTAGTTCAGTGCTAATTCTCACACACCTTAATGTTTAGAATCTTGTTCTTTCGGTATACGTTCTTGTTCTTTCTGGGGTGCTGATGACATTGTTTATAGAATACAGGAGGAATGATGCACAATTTATGGGAGCAATGAGTCTCAGCTAACTGGCCTGAGTGCTCTTTCAGATCAATAGGTGGAAGAGAGAGGCTTCCATGAGTCTTAAGGTGGCTTTGCTGTAAATATCTCTCATAGTCTTTTTTGTGATCTAGAGGCTACATTTTATTTGTTCCACAACATATATTGTGAAGCAAAAGCAAATATCCCCCTGTAGTGTGTTAAATCTAAACAAATAAAGGTCTGTTTTAAAACCTCAGTTGATTCGTACTGTTGTATTTAGGTTGGATTACCTTAACAAATGACAAAGCCCTGCCCTCATCTTCACAGAGACAGTACTTGCTATTTCACTTACTTGTCATTCATAGTTTCTTTGAAAACGGCATTATCAAAAAAATTAGAGGTAATTTAAAAGTCAGATCAGATGGCTGAATGCACTGATTACTTTTAAGCTGGGAGAAAATAAATCTGTTTTGATGTTTGAAAATGTCTTGATAAGCAATATTTACTACACCCATCAGGACCACTGACTGGGACGTTAATAAGGATGTTTCATCCTCAGATGGTGATCATTTGAGTTCCCTGAAAGGACTTTTGAGCCGTGATGAGGGGACCTCAAGGGACCCTAACCAGTATACCACAGAGATGGTGAACACATGGTGAGTGCAAATGGATATTACAATGATAGTGTTTCAGGATGACAATGAGCTTTAATGATAGCTGTCATAATTCTCAATAATGTTTTAGTAGACTGCTAAATGGTGGAGTTAAATATAAAGCATATTTGACAGAACTACTACCATGCACTAGGTACGGCTTGATGTTTTTTATATAGAACAATTCCACAAGTAGCTAATTCCTAGTGATTTACATGGACTATAAAACACATCACACACAATTTACAGTAAATACAGAATTAAACAAAAACAGAAAAAGGTACAAATGTTTTGTTTCTTAACTAAACGTTTTCAAACGTGGCTGCACCATCAGGAAAGCTAGTCATTTTAAGAGGCTACGAAGTTGCAGTTCACCTTTTCACCAGACGATGGCGCGCCTAGGAATAACATGGATTCTTTCCTTTTCCAGAAACCGGTAGGTTGTTAATTTGTAGGCTCTTCAAAAGGACGCCTTTTGAGTAAGAACTGATTTCCAATCTTTTTAAAGTGCTATTTATACTTTACACTTCTTTGCAAAGGGTTAAACTTTATATTTGAGGCCATGGGGTTACGTTTTTAAAGACGGCGACAGCTCCATCACGGGACTTTGGAGCATGCAATCACTAAATATGACGTTTTTACAAAAGCGTTTTAAAGATCAACTGGGAGTTTCTCTTGCGAGCAAAAGCGGCGGTTTTGTCCAAGTGGGAGGGTTTAAGTTTGTGCTATAGTTGCGCAGTGTGAGTGATGCTTGCATGTCTTATTGTGACTGCAAGGTCCTGTTTCAATCACTGGCGTCAGACGGACGCTCAACACCAAGTCAAAACGCCTCACCTTCTCCTAAACAACGTAAATATTGATTTAGAGAGGGACGCTTTACGCAGTAACCTATGGTAATGATATTCCGAAAGAGCCTAACTAGACTAAAAGGAAACTCCTCGCCGTGCCACTTTGAAGGACCGACGGATTTTCTTTTTTCGCATTGACCACAGCTGGGAGATAAAACTTTCCCTCTGTTGTTTTAGGTAGTTCGTAAAAGAGACTATGCTGACCTTCATGTCTGACATTAAAGCGGCATTCGCCGGATACAGGAGTATTTGATTCAACCTCGGAATCTTTCCCAGCTTCGCCTGTTTATTTTTTTTCCTCTTTTCTTTGAATGCGTTGCATTTATGATGATGTCACCGACGCCACTTTTTCCTGAAGTTATGGCGGAGCACAACTTTTTGAACTTCTCTTGGTGAGCATGTACAGGCTTCCGCTCACTACTCTTTGAATCACGTCAGAAAATAATATGTTTGACTGTTTAAACTTTGCTCCAGAGGGCACGTGGGGAAGAAATGCACCGTTTGAACAAATTCAATTTCAACAGGCAGTGAAGAGAGCCACGAAGTTAGACGTTATAGTTCGCCTCTGAGGGCCTTCAGGGAATTTCACTGTTTCATGGAAGTACGAGGCCTGACTAAAAGCACACGTAACTACCATTTAGAGTACATTTACTGTAGTTTTTTTGGTTAAAGCACGCAATTCTGTTGTTTCTTCCTTGCAGTCCTTTTGTTTGTTTTTACGTGTAACTCAACTGAAAGCGTTTCTAACTCAGCCCGTCTCTTCCCGACAATGCTAGCCTGCTGACATTGTTTCTCACCTACAATTTTTTCCTTTTAGGACTGAAGTCAAACTTTTAAATTGATGGTGGGTTTGTTAATCGGCCAGTGTCTCTTAGGCTACCTTTTACGCAGCTTACAATGTAATCAGATTGGAGTAAAGTCATATTATTCCGGATTTGACATATTTGGTGCCGTTACCTTCTTCTGGATGGATCACGGCTTTTTGTTTTGGACACAAACGCAGCAGAGATGTGGGAAAGGTGGTCTTCCAGTTTTTTTTCTGCACAACAGACATGTCACCACGTGAGCTGTGACAGCTAACCACAAACTCCACCGAATTAGCTCCCCAGGGTTAGCTGGGCTTTGCAGAAAACAGGAAAAGGACTTTAGAGAATTTGGGGAGCGAAAGTGGTATATATGCAATACGTGATGGCCAAGAGTCATTAGAACCCAAAAAATAAAACAACACTTATGTGTATATATACAATATAGCAGCATAGTTTGTATTAGAGACAAAGCAGATGGGGGTCTGTATGTGGTAATTGGAGTGCATCCATCTACAGTTGTAATCTATTTATTTATTTATTTGTTCATTTTTTATGGCTTGCTAGAGGTTAGAGGTTGTATGGATATACTTTGCAACTATGGTACAAAGTTTAAAAAGCTTTAGTAGTCTGTTGTCTGACCATGAAGGCAAAAGCTCCCACTGTAAATAACATCTCTTGAGAGTTTCAGATTTTCCAGGTGTAACTAAATTAAGTTTGTCTTCTTTTACTGGCTCACATGCCGTCCTCTATAAACTAAAGCTATGCTGTGATGTATTGTTTATTGTTATGCACAAATAACCACTAAGTGTGTCAGGATTTAAATATTTCCTATCAGGCTTTTTAAATGCTTTCTGTTTGCATCACCTGAAATGTTCCAGATCGTGGAATAATCCGGGGGGGCTGCAGTCAGGCCGACTTTGTGTAGAGATTACTTCTAACCTCATGATTCCATAACCCAAATCTGCCGCTACCCCTCCTTTAAAGAGAATAATCGCCTCAGTTGCAGTCAGTTTTAACTGAGCTCCCCTTAAGAAACTGTGGCAGTGTTTAAAAATGTTGCATGATTCAGCATTGAGATTAAGAATAACAACATAGACTACTTATATTCCATAAAGCAGTTCACTTAACTTTTTTTTTCATTCTCTCTTTTTAACCATAACAAACTGTTACTTCCTATTGTATTTCAATCTGCGTTTGCACACCTGTGATATCCCCTCAAAGAATGATGAGAGCAAATATGATATTATTTGCACCTTATTTCTTATAGACCATTGGGAGCGCTTGGTTTTACTCATGGAGCACCTTCAGGGTTTGCGAAAGACTCTGAGCAACGGCTTTGGAATGAAGGATTCTGCGTTCGAGGTCCCCTGCCTCTCCCCCACCATGGTCCAGGGCTTCCCCTGCCAGCGGCGCTCGTCAGACGACAGCAAGATGCCCGACTCCAAGGCGAGCAGCACGATCCGCGTCTACCTCCCAAACCAGCAGCGCACGGTGGTGAGTCGGTTTAAGGGTGCCAGATTCTGAGAATTTGGTTTGGAAACATCCTGTTTCTCTATTTACTGAACAATTGCTTTTTAAAAAAAGTATATTTGTTCTCCAGGTAAATGTTCGACAAGGCATGACCCTGTACAGCTGTCTGATTAAAGCGTTGAAGGTGCGAGGCCTGCAGCCCCAGTGCTGCGCTGTCTTCAAGCTGCATCCCGGACAAAGGAGGTGAGCTGAGGAGGCCAGTAGGTTCCTGACCAGCAACAAAGAGGCATCGGATGTCTGTGTAGATACTCTCCAAATGCTGTAAACAAGTGTTTTTTTTCTTTCCATTTAGTAGAAAATTACGGATGGATTGGAATACTGACTCCACCTCACTTATTGGGGAAGAGCTGCTGGTGGAAGTTTTAGATCATGTTCCTTTGACGACACATAATTTTGTAAGAACCCTCATTTTATTTCTTTTTTTAAATCACTTTTTCGCAACTGCCGGGGAAAAAAGAGTTTTAAAATATCTTGGTGTTTTTTGTTTTTGTTTGTTTTTTTGCCCCCTTTTCAGGTCCGGAAAACATACCTGAAGCTAGCCTTCTGTGACATTTGCCAGAAATTTCTTTTGAACGGATTCCGATGCCAAACGTGTGGCTACAAATTCCATGAGCATTGCAGCACCAAAGTGCCCACCATGTGTGTGGACTGGAGCAACATTAGGCAACTCCTGTGAGTATGCGATGTTAATGCTGAGTTGGTAATCAGAGCCCTTCTCCATCCTCAGCCGATTTTCTGCGTAGAAGTTTTCCGTTTCATCTTCGAATGAAAAGTTGAACATCTGAAGTAAGATTTGTAGTGCTGCAAAGACATAAAAAAAGGGGGGGAAATTACACCACTGATCTCTTCGTTCTGATTAGGTCTGAACTTGTATGCAGGGTTTTGCATACTTGCAGTCTAAATAGAAGCCTTTTTAGTTTCATTTTGCATGAGAGACTGTAGGGTTGACGGTTATCATTTTGAGATCTGTGTCAGAGCCGAAAAGGATATGAAAACCCCGCTGCCACGGTCCACATTAGCCGGCCGTTAGGCGGTTAAACCATATTAGTTATTAACCCTCTTTTTAAATCTTCAGGTTATTTCCGACACCTGGTGAGAGCGGTGCCCCATCCCTGCCACCGGCCACATCCAGACGTATGAGAGAATCCTTAACACGGTTTCCAAGGTGAGGCCGGGATGCTTGTTCCTTTTTTTTTTTTTCTTCCACATGCCCGAAAATATTCAAACGATATGGACATCAGGCTTGGTTTTTCCTGAACAGTGCCTTTGTTGGTGATCAGACGATGGAAGAGTTAATTGGCCCCTTGTTTAATGTGCCTTGCTGAGTTTTCATGTAAACAGATATATTTTCCTTCTACATTAAATGGCATCCTTCACATTCACTTTAGTAAACATGAATGATAGTTTCTTCCTTTTGAGATAAACACTGCATTTTTTCCTCTGATTTCAAATCATTTGCCACACTGGATGGTTTGCCCCGTGTCACCTGTGGCTCATTTTAGATGTGGTTTGGCTTTTGCAGTAAACAGACAGATAATAGACAGATAATCAAATACCGGCGTTGGATGTGTTTACTCGAAACAGGATTTAATGTTCATTAACGGGGCTCCGTGGTAACGACCACTGTCAGTTCTGTGCTGTTTGTCACGCTGGAGCCCAGCGCAGCTGTCGCGCCAACGACGAAAGAACCCTAATCTTAATGAAATCAAATCCTGTTTTTGGTGACGTCCCCAGCTGTACGGAGGCTTACCAGTCCAAGGGCTAACGTAAGGGGGTGAAAAGAGTCTGTTGTTTCACGAGCATATGAAATAGTTAAAAAGCACTCTGAGCTGCCAGATTGGCACTCACAAAGTATCCAGTTGCTCCACATAGAGAATTCTCAAACGCTCTTTGGAAATGGTTCTGATTTGCTCCGAAGCAGTGCGGCTCAGGGTCTCTGCCCCTGGGCGTCATTCCGGTGGGGTTCCACTGTGCTTAAGTGAGCCATTGGTAACTGAAGTTCCTGTAAGACCTTTGATGGTCACGACGGCTCATGAATATTAAAACTCTGTTGAAGTGAGATTGTTGGTGGCAGCATTGACATGGCTACACACTCCCACTGAGCCCGAGCTGAGCAGTTCAGCCCGGCCTATATAAACGATGCCCGAACCAGGACGATGAAAAGAAACGACAGGAATAAACCTGTGGCGCCGACGTCCTGTTTTTAAATTAGTCCTTGAGTTAAAGGTGTCCCTCCCTTAACAGACAGTTTTTGTGTCATGTTGAAGCTGCGGCACAAAGAAAGCTAGATGCTAATGTTTGATTCTGGCCTCCCCCTCCCCTCCCCCATCACAGCTCAGCCCACCGGTATTCCACCCCTCATGCCTTCAACTACGCCACGTCCTATGCACCCACCGGCGGCCTCTCCCAAAGGCAGCGCTCCACTTCGACACCCAACGTCCACATGGTTAGCACCACCCTGCCTGTAGACAGCAGCATGATCGAGGTAACTACACACCGCCCGGGCCCCTCCACTGCTCCTGTAGGTTAAGGCAGCCACTCCTAAAATATCTCAGCCCTCAAAGTGTTCTAGTCCTCCTATGTCTGTCTTATGCTCCAGATTGCATCATATTTCAGCATTTGTTTGTAAAGTGTTTTTTTTTGTTTTTTCAAACGGCTGTTACTTCCTCTTGTTAAGTTCCACTTTTCTGCTTTATCACCACCTTTGCTCTTGCAGAACCCGCGAGCTAGTTTTTCTTGATATGTAGAATTTTAGTTGCGTTTGCTCTGGTCTAAAAACATCACTTTTCTGGTGGTTCTTCCCTCACTTTCCTTTGTTCTGTCCCATGTCCCTCCTTTCTCCTCACTGGCCTGTTATATTTACCCCACTGGGGAGTAGCTAGACTGCCTGAATACCTCCCCCAGCTCCTGGTGCCATAGATTCTGGCTGAAGAGGAAAGTAGGTATTGTGCACTTCTCCCAGTCTTTTGCTGAGGCCTCGTCTCAGAGTCCAGAAAAGGTTAGAAAGCAGAGTGTCTGTGTGCAGTCTGAATGGCATGCGTTGCAATCAGGCTATCTGAATTAACGTCTTAGCACTGCAGTGGAACCACGAGTGGCAGCATTGCACGGTGTGTTTTAATCAAACTAAGTGAATTCTTTTTATTTCTATGTTTTTTTTTTGTCTCTTCAGGATGCAATGCGCGATCATGACTCTGGTAAGTGTCCGTTTATGTTTCAGTCAATTAGTTGTTATGCAAATTAGAGTGAATCCCAATTAAACTTTGATCTCTTTTCTTGAAGCGGGGAGTTCCCCCAGTCAGAGCCCCACAGGCTGGTCCCAGTCTCAGTCCAAAGCCCCCGCACCTGCTCAGAGAGAGAGGGTGCCATCCTTCAACACTCAGGAGAAAAATAAAATTGTAAGTCCTGTTCCACTATAAATTGTATTTTTCAAATTTCAGACATCTGGCATGGGCCTGCATTTTAGAGCACACAACATAAGCTGTCATGTGCTGCTTGTGAGGCATGAGTTAGACCTGTTTGACTTCTGCTCATCCAGAGACCTCGGGACAAGCGGGACTCGAGTTACTACTGGGAGATCGAGGCCAGTGAGGTTTACCTGCAGTCCCGCATTGGCTCAGGCTCCTTTGGAACAGTATACAAAGGAAAGTGGCATGGTAAGAATGCACCACAAGCGGAGCATGAAGGTTTGGCAAAGTCACACAAGACTTATCCGACGAGCTAACTGACTCATGGAAAGAGCTGAACATACTAAATGTGGGCAGTAAGGTGTTTGTACATATTATGTGCAAAGGGTTTCTAAAGGTCATATATGTATTTTTGTAGGTGATGTAGCAGTGAAGATTTTAAAGGTAACTGACCCCACACCAGAGCAGTTCCAGGCATTCAGAAACGAAGTGGCAGTCCTGAGGTAAGAGACACTTTTGTTTCTTGTCTCAGACCAGCAGCTGAGACGAGAAAGAGGCGCTCGCCCGTCCTGCTGAGTCATCTTCAACGCCAGCTTTTATCTCACATCGTCTTGGGTAATCTTTTTCTGCTTCTGGTTGCAGGAAAACAAGACATGTCAACATTCTGTTGTTCATGGGCTACATGACGAGGGACGCCCTGGCCATCGTTACCCAGTGGTGCGAGGGCAGCAGTCTGTACAAACACATTCACGTCCTGGAGACAAATTACAAGATCATCCAGCTCATAGATATTGCCAGACAGACTGCTCAGGGCATGGAGTAAGTCCTAAAAAATTAAGCTTTTGTGATCATGCTTGTCCAACTTGAGACATCTAATGTATTTTTTCACGTTTCAGTTATCTGCATGCAAAAAACATCATTCATCGTGACATGAAGTCCAACAGTATCCTTTCTGTGTGCATTTGAACTTGTACAAAAAAGCTAAGCGCATAATGCGCCATAGTCCTCATTCTGCTGAGGAGCCTTCTTTTTAGCAGAGGTTCTTTGACCGCAGCACAGACATCTTCTTACACGAAGGGCTAACGGTGAAAATTGGGGACTTCGGTCTCGCCACAGTGAAGGCCAGGTGGAGTGGCTCTCATCAGGTGGAGCAGCCTTCTGGATCCATCCTTTGGATGGTAAGTAACACCGTAAACCTCACGGCATTTGCGGATTGGCCGCAACGACCTTTGGAATAAGGAGATCATTTGTTTGTTGTTGTTGTTTACAGGCTCCTGAGGTTATCCGAATGGAGGACAACAACCCCTACAGCTTCCAGTCGGATGTCTATTCCTATGGAATTGTTCTCTTTGAGCTCATGACGGGAGAGCTCCCATACTCCCAGATAGCAAACAGAGATCAGGTAACTTAAAGGTAGCAAGTGTGTTTTTTTTGTTTGTTTAGATGGCTTTTTAAATCTGAGTGCATTGCACAGAACTGGAACCCCACAATCGGGCATTTGTCTGGTGGCTTGGGTCAGAGTACACACCCAGCCCAGGAGCTGGTGAAAAGACACTGTGCTGCTGTCTGAGGAGGGTAATGGAGCTGGCCTAAAGCCCGCCATGAAACACAGGCGGACGCCATGGAGCCACTGGCCTAATTTTAGACCGTAATACAACCCTGTGTGAGAAAAGGGGTTCATGGGTGTGCACTTGTTTTTGTGTGTGCGCGTCTGTAGGATTTGGCTGGAATCACATCTGGCTCCTTGTCATTATTCAGAGCTGGCTAAATCCGCGCGCGCAGTCTGCCCAAAGTGGCATTGTGATCCCCTGCCATACCCTGTTCTCCTTGATACTGTAGAATGACTTTGTGCTCAGCTGATCTGGCAGGCACATAGAGTCCTCCTATCATCTTTTATCTACAGCATCATGCACTCATGCCTTTACAATCGCTCCAGTGTTTTAGATGTCTGTCACCTTAGACTCACAGGCCGTATTTATAAAGAATCTGCAGGGTGGACTGCTGATTCAGGATTGATCAGATGTCCTGCACAGTTGCACTGACCTCACTGGTTCAAGTTTAAAATGTTTTCTAATGTGATTGCTTCTCCCCTCTGGATTCTGCTCTTAGATTATTTTCATGGTGGGCAGAGGCTATTTGTCCCCAGATCTCAGTAAGCTCTACAAAAACTGCCCCAAAGCCATGAAAAGGTTGGTGGCCGACTGCATCAAAAAGTCCAAGGACGAAAGGCCACTCTTCCCTCAGGTGAACAACTCTCTCTCTCTGGTCCTAGATGTCAAGATTAATTGAGAGCATCTTTTCATTTATTCATATTTTACTACCCCCCCCTTTAGATTCTGTCCTCCATCGAGCTCCTCCAACACGCTCTCCCTAAGATAAACCGCAGTGCCTCAGAACCGTCCCTGCACAGAGCTGCCCACACCGAGGACATCAATGCCTGTACTCTGACCTCCACCAGACTGCCTGTTTTTTAAAGGCTGAAGTGGCGCCGATCCTCCTCCTCCTTCTCTTACAAAAATATACAAATCCAAGCCTTCAGTGGGCCCAAATTCTCTGCGTAAAGATTTTAGCTTGAATAGACCAACAGTTAAACATGGCATCATATGTAAACCAACGCTGAACAACATATAATAAACAGAGGGGAGAGAGAAGGGCACAAGTGAGCAAATGGTACATCATCTTGCGTTCTAAAACATACGTGGAGTGTGCATGTTGGCATTGTATTTAGTTCAAGTTGTAAATATATGCACGCACACCTACCTAAGACAGCCATGAAGGAAGCCCAGGAGAGGGATGTCTCTAGATTTGGGCTCTGTCACATGAAGAATGCCTTTGTCAGGTCTGCCCGGTTTCTGGTGAAGAGGACTTTCTTTTTTTTTTTCTTTTTTTGTAAAGCTTATCTGCCTTAAGTGGAAACAAAGCCTGGACTAAGATGCCGCACAACTTCACCTCCTCCGGTTATCACAAAGCCGCTGGACGTCGTCCATCTAGTTGCACAGTAGTTGATTGTTTGCATTGTCTTAAATAATGGGTAGAAATGGGAATTTTCGGTATTTGTTCTTTAATTGTCTTTTTGTTTTTTTTGGGGGGGTGGGGTATTTTGGTTGAAATATAGCCTGTCTAAAAGCTAACGTGAGCGGTGATGGATATCAGCGGGTTTGACGGCCCACCCAGGGGCCTCATCGCTCTTTTCAGCCCTTACCACCAGTTAGCTATGATGAGCTGGACAGTTGGCAGGTGTCTTAAATATTTAAAATGATTTGGAAACTAATTTGTTTTTATCATGTCACTTTGAGGAGGTTTTATTGCAAACATGGTGGGAAAGTTGTCTATGCGATATTTTAATAAAATTAAGTTAAATTCCTTTGCCAAAATGGGCTCGTTCTTCACGGTGTTGTTTTGCCAGCACATTCTAGATCTGTTGACCTTTTGTCGTAACGCAGCCGCGCGCTGTCTCGGCTTCTCCGACACTGAAGTGCCACACATGTGCAAGACTTTGTTGCAGGATTCAATGTTTGCCGTAACAGTGGCAACGTGGTGTAACCTCACAGGGGACCCAGTCCAGACACGCCACCGAGGGATTTCCCCATTGGCTATCGCCACTGTGTACCTCATAGCCATTGGCAAGCTCGGTGGAACAACAATCATTCAGCAAGGGAGCGACATTAGGGGGAAGAGGAGCGCACAGTTGTGTTTTGATTTAGTATAAACATCCAACACTCAGATGCTGTGGGGCCGCAGCACTTCACACTCGGGTTCACAGTAAATACAGCACTGTTGTGGTGGTCTAAATATAGGAGCACATGTTTGTTTTTTTTCTTGCTTCATGGACATTTCAAAACAAGCCATAAGGATATTTTTAGCACTGTTCAGTTTCATTCTTTAAAAAACAAACTCGACAGCACAGGTAAAGCAGGCCTGAAAAGGATAGCAACACAATAAGAGCAAAGTCTAATTCAACTACTGATCGGCTATTTTTACAACGGCTCTGCTCAGTGTGGTTAACTGGTCTATATCTGCATCCTGACAAACTGCCCTACTTCTGAGGCATGCAACAGCTCCATCTCATGGCTCTTGCTGCTAAAAAAGATACAGCAGACTTTGGAGTTATCTAACATGACATATGAAATATATCCAAGACAGGCTGTCGATCCACGGCCATTAAGATCCTGCAGACATGCTGCAGTATCTAGCTCCATTATTTGCCTTATATCTGTTTAGGATGTGTTTGGAAAACCTACAGAGAGTGGAGGTAAACTTATTTTTGGTAAGAAGGAAAATGCGTAAAGTAAAGAACGGGGGGAAAAATCGTGTCTGAAAGGGGCAGCACAGTGGTGGTTTGCACTGTCCTCTCACAGCAAGCTGGTACCTGATTTGAGTCCAGGCCGGGGGCTTTTTTCTGTGTTTTCCCTGTATGTGTATAGCTTCTCTCTGGGACCTCTGGCTCCATAACAAATTGTGAGAACAGCATGATAAGAACCATTCTGAGGCATATTCTTTTATTTGAACTGATTCAATCAACAGGGATTTAAGTAAAACAATATGGACAGTAGAGATCTCACAGGACCTGTCAAAAACACTGATAGCTACTGATTTAATCTTTATTTATTTATAGCAATTTTTTCTATCCAATTCAGTATTTGAACTCATTGAAAACCCTTTGTCTGCCCACATTTTCTCGTGGATGAGTATGTGTCCTCTTCATGGCCCTCTGCACGCCCAGGCCCTCCTTTCTCAGATTGGAGTGCAGCCTCACCTTCAGGTGTCTGTCTTTTACCACCTGTGAATGCTACTGTCATTTCACTTTCATGGGCTTCTTCTCACATTTGAATTTTTTGTTTCAGCTTCTTGTTAAGTTTCTTCAGCATCTTCTTGCACAATCTTGCAGCACATTGTTGGTTTGTTTTATTCCTGCATTCATCCACAGTGCAGTAACTACAGTCTACAGCTATTTAGTAGAAAGCGCTGGAGAGCATTATGTCAGGGACTGCATGACACACTCATGTGGTTGAATCTGTAACCATAGTTACACAAATTTTGCAGGCCTCTTGTGCATCAAGTCCACCACCAGGTGGCAACAAAAGCTGGGAGTTTTTCTCAGAAAGCCATTTTTACTTCTGGAAGGAGTACACAAACAAACCATCCATCCATCCAACATGTCTACTTAAATCTGGATGATTCTCCATGGGGGCGCTGGAGCCTATCCCAGCTGACAATGGCTGAGAGGGTGGGTACACCCTGGACAGGTCGCCCGTCCATTACAGGCCACACAGAGACAAACAGACTCAGACACTCACATTTACTCCTTTGGGCAATTTAGTGTCCAATTACCCTAACATGCATGGTTTTTAGAAGTTTAGAAGTTTTAAAAGTTGGACTGTTTTGAAGCAGCATATTTTCCCCTTTGTTAGTCTACTCTTCTTGTGACCAGCAATATTATGCCAAGATGAGCAATTGCTTTCAGAGATAAACTGTTTTATGCAATGTCCTATTTTGTGATAATGTACATTCAATTACTTTCTGAGATGCCTATATTTACTAAAGGTCATCTTTATGTTCTCCCTCACTGGGGGGTGGAAGTTGTGATCCCCCAGATGGTTAGCGCTGTGAGTCCCCGCCGGGCAGAGTTTGCTCATGTTGCCCCACAGCAGATTGGCAGACAGCTGGAAGGATTCTGGATGCAACCTCCTCAGCTGGAAGGTCCAGATCCCCGTGGTGTGCTGAGCTCTTCTGTACATTTATTTTTCCTCAAGGTCAGGTCAGTGTACTTGTTATCAGGAAAAACATTAGCACCATCTGGAATTCTGACAAATACATCTAGCCGAACAGATTTTATCTGTGGGAGATGCTTGCTGATTGCTGATGAAACATTACAAAGAGCTGATTGAAACAATGTTGATGTTTCCTAAAATAGTTAACAGACAAGAAAATCCAGTCGTTTGTAATTCTATGCCAAGTCCTATTGGTCCCATTGTTACACAGCAGATCTTCAGCCATGCAAAGAATATCTCACTAAACCTAATGTCACAAATAACTGAGAATAAAGCTTAAATTAGGTGAAAAAATAATAGAAATTATGGATTTTGCATAATGACTCAAAATATATTTAGATGCATTCCTTAAGAATACAGGATGTTGAAGTCTATCAGCTTTCGAAAATATTTTCCGAAAACATTCAAGGGTTTAACATTCAAATTTTAAACCCTTAGGGTGAACAGAAAATACTATCATAACATATTGATTGATTGTGAAAGAAAAAGCGGAGTTTGAACTGCCCTTCATGGATTGGAAACAGTAGGATAGCTCCAGTGTAATGTGCAGACCCAGCACTCGATTATATCACTGGGAGAGTTTGTAGCATATCGACACACGTTTGTTTAGTATGGAAATTAAATCTCTTTACCCATAATGTATATCAGAACACAGACCAAGCACATATTGCAAAGAAGCTTTATTGCCATTGACAGATGGATTTTTCCCCACGATTCCTCATAGTATTACGATCTTGAGTTAAACAGACCAATACTGGTTTTAAAAGTACCACAGCTGTTAATAGTTACAGTAAACCAGGTCGACAGAGACGAGTTTCACCTCAACACAGTAGGCAATGCCCAGTGAGCAAAAACCACACATCTATCCATGACTTGGGTACTTCTGCACATTCTTCCATTGGAGAACAAAGTCATGGCGTTTTTCCTATTAAACAGAACAACACATCCATAGAGCCTCAGGCATGGCTTCTACAAGGACACACTCACAGGTACAATTGCACTTTCTACAACTTAGAAAATAATTGCACAGAGAACTTGCGGAAAAATGTATATTCTAGAGTAACAAAAAAATTCTTGGATGACTGTATTGATTTCTTTTTACAATTAATTTGGTTGCTTTTTAGCTGTTTCGCCATTTAGGGAAATATAAAAAAGGCATGGCGTTCACACAAACCACTGAACGACAGCAAGTGATAGTTATTTGAGAGTAAAAAGAAAAAAAGCCTGTTTTAAAACAATTGTGTGGATGACTATAGCTTTCTGAATTCGTTCACTGGAAGATCAGATTTTCATCTTATTACATTGCTGAATTGAAAGAAAGAAAACAGGTATTGCACTTTCATTGCAATTTCTTTCAGGAATGGCAGTCAAATGAGCACAGCAGAAGGAAACGAGTCCACACAAAACTGTAGAGCACTCACACTGTTGTCATGGTAACACCTCTATATAGCTGATGTCCAGAGTGAGTGTTACAGGGGGTGGGGAGACTTTTTATCTTGCATTTTGTGGCAGATAAAACATTACACAAGATCATTTGATGATTAGAAATTATGTCTGCCTTCTCAGAACAGAAAAAGACAACAGCTTGAACGACGCCATCATTTCCAAGACAGGCCTTTTGAAAACATAATCATGATGTTGGACCACTACTTCGATGAAAATGCACAATATCTAAGTGCAGGATAAACAGTTCCCTCACTGGTATTTACACTAAAGGTTACTGAAGTGCAAAGACTTTTCTGAAAATAAATAACATCCTCTTTGGTTGAAAAATTATATAAACATATCTATGTTATGTGTAGACACCTGCACATCCTTCTAGATAAAATCTTTAGTAAAATCTTTTATTCAAACTTTTATTATACTGCCCTCTACCTATATTAAATCACTCTCTATTTTCTTTTCCACAGGGATACGGTGACATTATTATAGATGGGGAGATTAAATCTAAAAAAGGCAAAATACTGTATGTATTGTATATGTCTGCACTTATAATATCAATCTCTTATTACACATTCACAATGAATCACAGCGAACACAGCTTTGATAAAAACAGCAAAAAAACATTTCACTTGATCAGACGCTTAGAACTGATTTGCACCTGCATTTGAATCAATCATGCAAAACCAAAAAATAAATATCTATTACTACAAGTATGAAAATAATCACCACCACAGCCACACACACACCCACTTATCGACTACATGTTAAGATATACACGAAGTTCAAACTGCTTGGTTGGCCACAGTTCGAACAATATCCAGGGGTACATGTCGAAATAAAATATTAAAAAGACAGGGTGTTGGTGGGTAAATTAAAGATTCATAGCCGGGTCAAACAGATAGCACAGAGCAGCACTGAACTTAGCATAGGCACGATTTTTTTTACACATCATCAACGACAGCCCCAAAGAAAAACCACAGCGACTGAAACACAGGTGACCAATACAAGCACACAAATCAACAGGTCAACGGTTGACAGTACATTTTAACACTGCATAGAGTTAAAAACACAGACCAGGCCAGCTCACAGCTGTGCTGAGCTCACGCCACCAACCTGTTCCCAGCTCTCAGCCTCCACAAACACTTCAGCACTTGTGTTCAGCTATGCATTGATATCTAGACTCTGAGACTACACCTCTCTTGGGTCATTCAGTTGGCCTGGACTGGTTTTGGACCCACTGCGACGCCATTACAGTCGAGGATGTACTGCAGACAACCTTGAGGTGGGCGTCCAGCACCGTTCTTGGCGGGCTCACCAATCATCTCTCCCTTCTGCCCGGCCCCCTAAAAGACAAAATAATCTAATGTAATCTACTGTTTTTTTCCCCTGGAAATCATAAATGATATATTAAAAGTTATATATTACAGAAACAGAACAAAACTAAGAGCCTTATGCTTTTAAACTATGTGCCAGTGTGTTTGTTTACCTGGGATGGTTGTATAGTGGTGGGTCTCTGGGGAGTGTTAGCTTCCTTCTCAACTGCCTGGTTCATTTTAGCCAAGACCAAGTCAGTGATGAGCTGCCGGTCTTCAGCCTGGTGTTCCCCCACAAGAGGCATGGAAGAACCCACCACCTGTTCCAAAAGGAAGGTAATTACAGCAGAGGGAAATTTGTTTGTCTCAAAGAAAAAAAAAAGAAAGAAAAACAATCAGTTATCTGCTCTAACTGTTCAGGTGTATTCGAGGCTCCTACCTCTGTGATATAATCTCTGCCATCTTTCCCATGGATAGCTTTGATTGCACAAATCTCCAGACCCCCAAAAATCTCTGAGCAGGTGTCCACCCACAGCTTGTATCTTAACAAGATAATTCAGACATGGCTCCGAGTCAGTGACAGGATAATGACCATGGTCTAATTGCCATTTGTCTTCATTCCAGGCGAACACAGGGTTAGGGGCATATAATACACATCCAAATGAAGCATTGTCTGCATGCTGGACTAAAGGATTTAACACTTACCTGTCAGTCATGGCCACCTGTTCCAGCATGGCTGAGCCTGTGTTGGTTTTCCAGTTACCAGATATGGATGTTCTCCTGATTTGTGTGAAAAACATTTTTGAAACATGTTCATCTTTGTTTGTTGACTGTTCTAATGTCAGCAGCAAATGTGTGAATATACATACATGTATGCTTTGTAGTCGGTGCCAATCTTCTGAATTCTGATGTCATACTTGGAGTCGATTAGAGGTTCCGTGGTGGTGTAGGTCTGCGTGAGAGCCACGACACTGGCTATGTCCTGGAACTTACTATGATTGTCCACCTTCACCTGTGTGCAAAAGGCACGCATGTTGAACAGAGAGCAACAAACTACCAAGACAAGGTCTTCATCCAATTATAGCAGGAACTAATATGATGGCGGACAGTCAAGATGTAGAACTGTTTTATTCAGTGTACTGCACCTCTGCTGATAACCATGCTACGGAAAAATGGAATTATGCAGGTTTTCTATTCACTTAAATAAGGAGCATCTCTCTACCTTTCCAATACCAGAGTGGGCATGTCCAATCTTCACAACAACAGGAAATGATGGCATGCTCACCTAGAAAACAAAATAAAATGAGTGTGATATCATGTCTCTGATTTTCATTAAACTATTATAAATTAGGAAGTGGGGGGTGTTCTCACCATCTCCTTATAGTTTGGGTAAAAGGTCTGCTCAATAAGAGGAAACTTCTCTGCACCCAACTTCCTGCAGGTGTTGATAAGCTGAGCAAACTGCATATACAAAAAGGGAAGCAGAAACCATGTCATGCAGGAAATTATGTTTATATAATATGTTTGTGCAGCATTCTCTGTTGGCCCTGGTTTGTGAGTGCATACCGCCCATGGCTTGTCACACAGGTTGTAGATGGACTCGAGGGAGTTGATGCTTGGGACACCACCGTACTGCAGACCGATGATCATGTTCCGAAAGTCCTCATTCTGGGTCATACTGAAGGCATGCTGACGAATGAGGACAAAGTCTGGCTTGAAGGACCTAGAAAGCAAAAATATAGGTGAGCTGACAAAAGGACGGACTGAAAAGATCATGTGAGTGAGTTGGACGAAACACAGTGTCCACGATGGGTTGTTATAGCTTAAATAAAACAGTGAAGCAGTGAATTTTGCAGGTAAATTGTTTTTTTTAATCACATGTCTTGTCTGTGTGTGTCTCACCTGACAACCTTGGTACCATTTCTAAGAACTTGCATGTTAACGAGGCAGTTTCCATTGGCGTGAGCCACCACGTTGATCTCACTGAATTCAGCCTGAGGAGTTGTTAATTCAAGTTATACAAGGATAAATTATACAAGCGTATAATTTTTGTCATAAGTACTTGTAATGGATACACTGGCTTTGTGAAACTTACCTGTTCCACTTTGATATCATAATCCCCAAGTAATTTCTTTCCTCTGAATAATTTTGCCCTGGGTAAGAAAGAAATTCTTATTATGTTTTAATAAAACAATATGTTAATGCGGCAGACAGTTATTTACAGTGATTATATATGAAAATATGAAAATCTGTTGAATAAATACCACTTTTTAGAGTGAGCAATAATAGGGATATAAATAGCTCCTTTCATATTTAGTTGGTTACTGAAACAAGGAAACTCTGACAGCGATTCCCTTCAAATTTAAACTTGTAAAGCAGTAAAAACAACACAACACCTTCTAACCTTTGCACAGCCTCGACACAAATGGCATTGAGAATTTCTATGTAGTCCAATAGTCTGTCAACAGTCCTGCCTTGTTGGGCCTGAAAGACAATGCTGTTATGCAGCATTCCTCTTGAGATTCAAGCTTTCCTAAAAAGACCAAACTTTTCACGTGTTGTAGTTCTGCACAAAAAAAACGGTCTGGTCTTTTGATGCCCGATATCAGACAGGCACTGTTGCATTTCACTTGAGTTTTATCACACACTGACATGCAGGGGAAGGACCTGCTAATCCATACTGTGTTATCTATACTGGATAACACACACCTATAGCTGAAAAACAGCCTCTCTGGTCTCTTTTTTCATGTTGTCATGGAGTAGGTTTCATTTTTGCCTGTTTCACTCATAAACAATTAACAGCTACAGCACTGCAACTGTGGCACATTTCACCCAAATCAACATGTTTTGGAGCTCTTGCTTTCTCTTCCTCCCAGTTGAAGTCCCACTGTTGTCACATTCACTGCTTATTTAATGCAGAATAAATTATTCACAACCCCATTAAAATACAGGAGGGGGGGAATAGATAACAACACAAAATGCAAATGACTTTGTTTGCTTTTTGGAAAGTGAAAACTTTTCTATCATCCGAACACAGGTAATGAGACAGGAGCCTCAGACAGAAATGAGGAATGCAAATGACAAGCGCCTGGCTTCATTTAGCGCACTTTAATATGAATCTATGTAATCGTGAGTCTGCTGTAAGAGAAGGAAAGCATTACGTAAATTATCAATGCTTTACCAGTCTGCAGAGCTGAGATGGGCTTCAAGGCACAGAACTCACACATCTTTCAGTATAGTGTATTAATATGCATCGGTCACCTCTCAGCAACAGGGTCCTATGGCTCAAAGCCTAATTAATTCAGCTTACATCTAAAAACCAAAGACATTTTATATTATATATTATCTTTACTTGTGCTTTTTTGTCTCATGGCTTTAAAGCTGAGTCAGTCCCAGAGCACTGTACCAATGCCAGCTCACTTTGGATGAGGGAGGGGAATGATAATGCATGTTATGGGTGTCGTCCATTAGTAAGAATCAAAAGTCTTCCCTGGAATCAAAGATTAGATTAAAAATCACATTGCCTCTTTGTTCCGTTTTGTATGCGATTTAAAAAGCAAATACAAATGAATGGTTGCAGAAAGTACAGCATACACATCACTGTGAAAAGATTTTCATTCAGATGAATCCCCCGCCAGCTTGGCAAGCGGGAAATCCTGTTCAATATTAATGTCTAATTACTTTGCCTGCACAGCACACAATCTCAAATGTAGGCAATGTTGGCTCAAGATCAAGTTCAAAATCAAAAGAATCGCTCTTCCGATGCAAGAAAAAACAAGACAAAGGAATCTTGATCTGTCTCTCCTTTAAATGAAAATGTCTTATACATTTAAGAAGGCAATGCATCTCATCAATTGCTCTGAAAGGGACAAGGTGTACCATCTGCTCCACTTCTAGGAGCAACTTATACCACAGTTTTCCTAGAACTAGGCAAACCTGTCTGGATGACAGGCAGCTTGATCTGGTGATTAGAAAAAGCACTGCCTGGATGAGTGCGTGCCTCTGTCTGTGCTGAGGTGGCCAACCTGATACTTTTAAAGTAAAAGTTGTTACACAACAGAGTCACTTTTCAAACACACCCATGTGTCTGTTGCTTTTTCCCTTGACTGAAAAATATGACAACAACGTATGCAAACTGTTTGGAAACTACATTACTATTTAAGCATGAACATCATAATGTTGGGACATAAATCTGGAGCAATCCCTCATAAACTGGGACGGTAAACTATTGGGTTTTTCTGTTTCTATTCTGTTTCCTTTCTGCAACTATTCTCTTTCCTTTAAAGTGCTCCGCTGAATATATCCAGTTTTAAAAACTGCCCTATATTCTTTTTTCTGTGAGACACCAGGCGTCATTAGTCTGTCTCTCTGTCTGCAGACAGAAAGATGGCTGAACATTGCTTGTCGCAGTTAGTGCCAACATGAGAGATAATATTGAAGACTTGCCAAAATTTGTGTGAAATAAAGAGATATTCAATCTTTCTGTGGTTTGCCCAGAGCCATAGACATCATCATGGCTTTAGTTCTCCAAAGAAAGCATTAAAGACAAAGCACAGATTGTTTTCAACACACCTTTACCAACATTATGTATACATCATTTCCCTTTTCTGTTCTAAAAATAGTACCCTTCCATTCTATAACATGACATTAGCTTCACAAAGTGAACAGACTGACAAGATGCTGTTATGAAGATGTTTTTTTTTTCTTTTTCTGCCAGAGGGTCTTACAACAAGTGGATGAAATGTCCTCTAAAAACAACCAAAGCAGTCTAATTTTGACAAACATGTACAACCACTTGCTTAATGAAATGGAGCTGCCATGAAAAATAAATGCAGCACATCTCCCTGGGGACTCTGCACTAGATAAACAAAAGGACAGACAACAGAGGTGTTGCATACTTAATATTAAAAGGAATAATATTAATTTGCACTTGTCTTCCAAACACACACTCTTGTGTGATAGTGTTTCTACAAGGTACACATGACAGATCACCTATGATTATTGAGTAACAGGTGGTATTTGTGTACATTGTTAAATTGGACTATTTGTTATATAATCTTCTTTTGTGCAGTTCTTCAGATTTTAAAGTTCCTGCCTATTTATCACTTGTGATCTTGTCAAATGTTTATACATGTTGGTGCATAATTATTTCTCAGACATGTGCCTCAAGTACAAAGATGGAAAACCTCCGACCATCTGCCTGCCTGGTAAATGCATCAGGAAATATACCCGAAGTTTAAATAAATGCTTGTCGTGAGGAAACTGAATTACCTCATCCAACCATTTGAAAATACATGAGGCTCAACACGAACACTCATTTGGGTGATCTGTGCACTCATTTACAACCACGGCAAACTGACAAAGATGCTTCTTTTAAGCTACCTCGGAGAAAAATCCCCAAGGACAGAGAATGCTATTATACTGGCTTAAAGGCTTCAAACCCTCTCCTGACACTAATGGCATGGTTGTCCTTTTCTCCCAGCTGGCCGACAAATATTGGCATGCATGTGGTGTTCTATCTGTCTCTGTCGGTATTTTTTTCCCCCGCTAATGAAGCTCAGTGCACCATGAGTTGCATCTACATAAACCATTTCCCCCATGTTTGTGCAACACTTGCCATGTGATCCGCTATCAGTGAGCAAGGGGGAAACCCCATTGATGAGGGAAAGCACTGCAGTACTGAGACTGACTCCCCGGATATAACACACCATCCCCAGCCTCACACAACCTGTGGCACAGCAGCAGTTTTGTTTTTTAGAAATTGTAAAATGTCACAGTTTATTAAAAATCCTTATTTAAGTGAATGTCTGCACTCAATTTCCGACTATTATGTTGAGTTAAATAAAAAGCAGCAACTACAATGAAAAGAGAGGTGAGGAGAATAAAAACCTTCCATTTTGGTTCCGTAGGCTGATAAAGATGCAGTACTGTAGATCAATAGATTGCATTTCCTTACCGGTTGGCTGCCACTAAAGAATCATGTTGTACCTATCATAGAGAGGCTGTTATGGTCCAAATGTTACCATTACTTAAACTGCCTGTATTCAATAGAGCAATGAGGGAAAATGATGTTAACGATGGAGCAGACAATGCTGAGAATAAACTATTCACAGAGAACTGGAAGACTGAGCAACATGTTATCTTACCACTCCTGCTGTGGTTCGTCAATAACAAGGAGAATCTTAAACTTCTTTGGTGTCGTGACTTGGGTCTGCTCCACGAGCCCTGCTGAGGCAGCGGTCTGCTTCACAGCGTTTGTGATGGAGCTGAAGAAGCCTGCTCCAGTGGTCTGCGCCGGCTGAGGTTTCCTCTCTGGAGCGGGGGACGTGGCCGGTGGCGTGGGCCCGGCTGTGGGCACGGCTGTAGGGGACTTTGCCGGGGCGGAGGAAGCAGGCGGGGGAGGCTGAGCGGGGTCAGGCCTCTGGAGGTCCGTCATGTAGCCATTGGGCAGGTTGGAGATGAACGTGCTGTCGGAGAGACGGCGACGCAAATAATTCATGGCAGCAGAGGAGTCGACGAGCGCTGGGTGAGGAGAACTGTTCTGCAGAGGGTTCCTGGTACTGAGTGTGCGGTCAAGGTCTCAGAGCAAACTCCTAACGTATGTGCTTCCTTCCAGATCTGCGGAGCATCCTTGAAGCTCTCCCTCACAGGCAGTGATGTCACAGGCTCACACAGCCAATCCCCTCAGCCTGTGCTCTCCTCCAGCATAGCAGACGATGCTCTGCTGTGCCTCTCCTTCCCTCTATCCTCGCTTCCTGTCCTCTCTCTCTCTCTGCCTCTCTCTAAATGGCATGCCTGACTCTCCTACCCCTCCCCCATTTTCTATTGCCTCAGAGGTGTCATCCTTTTTTGAACAGTATAGAAAAAAGAGGGGTTTCCAGTGGAAGTGTAAAAGGGTATACTAAGTACTACATCCCAGTTGCTTTATGTCTGCTCCCCGTATTCCATGGGGCTCGCTGCTCTTTGTCTGTGCCCAGCATTTCTGTGTTTCAAACCCAGCCGTGTCATCTAAAATGGCTGTGAGGACTGGTGGGCAGGACTGAATGAGAGGAAGCATCGGCTGCTGTCCCCTGTGACACAAGGGCGAGCAGATATCAAACCCTTTCACTACTCATCTCATTCAAATGACATTTTCACATGCACGTCGACCTTTGCATTCATAAAATGTTGATGCTTTTTGCAAGAAACACAGAGAGAAATGTGAACTATCCCCCTCGTAGATAATGGATGGATAGTTTGACCAGGGTCAGAAAACAGATCAATAAATCAATTACTCATGGCGCTCATAGATCAACATAAATCTACAAACGGAAACCCCACAGTTTATTACAACTAATAGATGCAAAGACAAGCACTCGTGTAAAAAGCCACCCCAGGATTTATACATGTTTTCAAAACATTAAATCAATACCAAAATAGGGGTGATATTTCTACTTGACAGGTTTTACCATACTTTTAAAATCTGAGGCTTATATAAATAAATACCCTGCCAGGTGCTGGCAGCACATAAAACGACAATGCTATATTTTTTTACAGTGTAAGATTTCTTATTCACAGGTAATATGCCAAATTTCGATATGGAGCTGATATATATGTCTATTTTTTTGTTTGTTTTGTTTAATATCAGTGGTGGTGATAGCTGCTCTGACATAAACTCTCTATGGTCCACAACGTGTAATCCGCAGATGGAGGCTCATCTCCGCAAGAAGACCCCAAAACTAAAACACAGCCGAACGTTTGCAATTTACAAAGAGATTGTTCTCACCCGTGGGCATGAGAAATGTGCATTGGGTCTGAGAGAGGTGGTTCGGGCCGCGTCCTGTCGGTGTGAGGGCGACACCTGCTGGCTGTTCAGCGTAGTGCACCGTCACAAACAGCCGCTTTACTCAGGTCTCAGCTCCAGCCTGCGTTCATGTACAGAAACACCGGTGCAGCCATTAAAGATTTTAATAGAATAAACTTTACAAGCCTGTGTGACTGAGCGATTGCTCATAAAACAAATTATTATCTCTCTGTAGCGGGACTAACATCAAACTTTAGAGGGATCCATTCAACAACTGTGCTATTTTGTAGTTCACTTTTTTCTTACAAATAAAACCGATTGCCTACAATGGTAGGTGGTTAAATGGATTAATAGAAATACGTCATGTACCTGTTGGTAGATGTGATTTGTTGCTGCGCTATTATGTGTCGGGAGTATTCAGCACCTCGTCTGTCCACTGGGGTTGCTCTGCCTTCTTTTGTTTGATGGAAAAGTGCGTGAAGCAGAGTAAAGTCAGACAAGCTGGAGTAGCCATGGTGTTGTTGGTGTAACACCAATAGTATCATCTAAGTAAGTAAACGCGGCTTTATACGTTTCAATTTTTTTGTCAAGATGTTGGTTGGGACAGGAACACCAAATATAACCCCGACCGAATGATGTCATCAGTGTGTAGTGCAATATTTTTTATTACGCTAGTTGAATCGGGAATAGTTGAGCTAGCTTACTACTAAGTTAGCGACTTGGCTAACGTTGGTTGGTCGTGGAGAGCTAAAACTACACTAATGTAAGACTACAGTGTATGTGCAACAATGTTGTTGTTATCTGTAGCTTCGCTGATAGTTTTTTATAACTTTAAGATATACTCCACGTAAAGCTCGTCACAGTTAGCAGTTAGCTCAAAGAAGCAGTAGCGCCGCTAGCAGCGATGCTATCCTTTTGGTGTCGTAGCAATCGTTAACGTCACTGTCAGGACTTTCAACATGAAGCAACTAATCGTTGACTTTGAGAGATCATTACTAGCGATTTATGTTTCAGACGAAATACAGTTAGACTCAATAATAATACCATTTTCTCCTCTTTCGTAGGATAGATTACTGACAGTTGTCTTCGGTGGTAAAGTCCGCTAACATCAATGTTAGCAAGTAGCCTGCTCGGCTAAATGCTATGCTCTAGAATGGACCTGTTGAACTCTCAGTTCCTGGACAAGATGAACAATAACATTGGGAGACTGCACTACGACGGTGAGTTTTCTGTGGTATTTTTGTTGTCATACGCTTTTAGATATTGTCCGCAAAGCATATTTTTTCAGCAAATGTGTTGCGATGTCCTGTAATAACGCGATTTACCAGTATTTGTTTAACGTTGCTCTGACAAAAACTGATTTCTGATCCAGATGATGAGATTTAGATTCTGTACACGTCTCTAAACACCTGTATCCCATCTACTCTGCCCATTAAATTAGGCAGATTTATAGAATTATTTAAGATAAGGCTGGCCTTTTTGAAAATGAAAATGTTATAGATGCACATTTATATGCTTATCACTTTTTTAAAAAGAAGTTATGTAGAAGGCGCTAAACATATTTGTGCCAAAGGAAGTCTTCATAAAAGCTGTATAAACTTTTTCATATTAGTTGCTCCATACTTTGCTTAAAGATGCATTCAGAAATCAATTACCCCTGAGAAGTTTAAACAAAGTCTCGCTGCTTCTGTAATGTCAATTGTCTTATCTGGAAGTTAAGGGTTCGTTTCTCAGATATTTTTCATTGGGCATCTACGTTTTACAGGAAATTTGTCTGAAAACACACGATTTTAACTAATATAATAATGAATGTTTTGGGTACAGTTGCTCAGAACTTGTTACAATTCTGTCTCAGTAAAGTCTTACAGTTATTATAATGAATGGCAGATACATGAACCACAGCAGTGTGTGGTGGCTACAGTAAAGTCCCGTGCCCGTAATTGCTTTTGATAGGAAATGTGAAGTTATTTTGATACATTTCTTGTAGATGAGTCCAGACTTCCCTCCCTGTCTGCTGCCATGTCCACCATGAACGGACCTCCACCGCACTGCCCGAGCAAACGAAAGTATGGCGAAGAACAAATGGAAGATCGAATCAACTGTGATGATGACCACATGACCAAAATGAGCCGACTGTTTGCTACTCAGCTGTAAGTGGAGTTTCCGATGCAGACATTTCAACCCTGGGAAGTCATCGCACTTGTAATCTGTGTGTAAAACTCACTGTGAATGTATTCAATCATCATCATTTTGTCAGTGCTGACCTGCTGTTGCATAGACTTTCCTCGTTTGCGTGGCATGCCGCTGCAGACCGTCTCCTAGAGACACCTGTTATTCCCATTTTTAGGAAGCATTTAAAATGACCTTTTATTCAACTTTGCTGCTCTTTTCGATTTCCCATTTAAACAGTGTTTCAGTCATCAAAACTCCATTTTGTATCAGCATAACTTTTTTTTCCTCTTTCAGCATAGCTATGTCAGCATAGCCTAAAGCAAATGATACTAGTAATTAATGAATAGGTAGTTTGCTTTCTCGTACCTTCAGCAACCAGGATTGTTCCACAGAAAATGTCCCACTTTACGCTGGTATTTGTTCACAGCCTTTGCTCTGTGGCGTCTGTCTGACTTGTGTTCTGGTTTTGCAAGGGCCCGTCCCTCAGCAGGAGACAACCGTAATGAGCAATGGAGCCACAGTCCCATGGATCATATTACTTCCTCGCCTAACGGTATCCACGGCAACCACCTGTACACACCCCTGTCTGGCTACGATGTAAATCAGCCTCTGCCTCTGACCAAAAGCAGCCATGACATCGGAGTCTGCAAGACAGCGAGGTCGGTGATAAGTGGCGCTCTGGAACGGCAGCAGGTACGACGCCTCCAGTAGCTGTAGGGTCCTGGTCAGCCCCTCCCAGCTCAGGGTGGCTCCGCTTATCAGTTAACCAATCAATGCTTTTCACCTTCTACACTGCCTTTTAGGAGCACTACAAGGCGAATTACACATAATTTTGAATACAGCTTGTGAAACAGCAGGCGCTTCTATGTCTCAAAGATTGCTGCGTCAACATTTTTTAAAATTTTTTATTACAGAATCGTCCCTCTGTTATTACATGCGCCCCTGCCAGCAACCGGAACTGTAACCTGTCGCACTGCCATATGAGCGGCTGTACTTCCAGCCCCCCACCTGATCAGAGAGAGACCAATGGTAAGCTGTCAGAATTGTTTACAATGGTATACAGAGGTAAACAAACCAGCAGGAAGAGCTAAGCAGGTGAACTGAGTAATGGAGGTCATCTCGGTATAGTGACACCTGCTTAGCAATGATTAAATGTGCAGCCAGCAGTTTCTTTTTGTTTGAGGTGTTAATTTTTTTTCAGTCAAAGCATCCTGAAATTTTAAAAGAAAATAAAAAAATCAAATGTGGAAGTGCTACTGGTTCAGTCAGTGATTTTAAAAAAAAATAAAAAAAAAAAAAAGATTTTTTTCTATATGCTTCTCTTCTCTAAGACTTTTTTGGGAGAACAGCGTCCAGAAGGGTGATGCTGAATTGTCTTTGTGAAATAATCAGGCTACATCCTGATGAAATGTCCCTTTTCCCACATCTAACGAGGCTGGACCTCTTCTGGAATTCTTAATTCCATGAAGTGTACCGGGCAAATGAACCTGCCTGGCCTTGTCTGACTGAATTTGCTCTGAATATCTGCTCTGCTCCCTCCCCGCCGTGCAGCCAATGCAGTGTGCGACCCTGTGATTGAGGAGCACTTCCGTCGCAGCCTGGGGAAGAACTACAAAGAGGCAGAGGCGGTGTCCGACTCGGTGTCCATCACAGGCTCTGTGGACGACCATTTCGCCAAGGCACTGGGAGAAGCCTGGCTGAAGATCAAAGCCAGGGGGGGCGGCCAGCAAACTCCAGATGCTGACCCATGAGTCAGGAGACGGCAAACATTCTAATCGCTTTCTCAGTGTGTATGTGTGTGTGTGTGAGTGGAGAGTGTCCACTCTCATCTCTTGCCAAGAATCAACTTCCCTTAGCCAAGAACACAGTAAGACACGTGGTGCTCACACAGGTGGTCCCTTTGTGACTGCACTTTACATTTGTAATTTGAATTTCACGCAGCTCTTTGATGGATGGGAACTTGGAATGTTTGTTAGGAAAAACTGTACAATCATAGATTTTCATTTTGGAATGACACCGTTTCCAAAAGGGTCAGCTTGAGCTCTTCTCTTTCTCCCTCATGCCCCGAGAGCCAAAGACATCTCCTGCCTTTTCTACCAACACGTATGCCTCGGATTCAGTTGTCTTTTCCCCTCTGAACTCACACTGCTTTTTGACACTATTACTTGAAAAGGACAGCCGGGTCTCATTTGCACTGTTACGTTCCTGAGCATCCAGGTAACGGGTTACCTGTGCCAGCAGGAACTAATGTGTTCTAAAGAAAAAAGAGAACGTTTTTGTGTGTTGAGATTGTGATGAGACAAGAGAAGCTCTGGTCCCTCTGCCTTCTGAAGACACTAAAACCGTCATCTTAATGGTGGGGAACTGGACGTATTCACTGTTAAGTAACCCTAGTTTGCCATCTTTCCACCACTGTGGCTGATTTCTTAGTACACTAATACCAATCATAGACGATATCTCCTAGAAAGCATGTGTCAGATAGCTGGTTTCTATTACAAACCTTATTCTATACTATGTATTTACTCAGAATTTATTTTTATCTGTAACATTTTAGAAATACTCACTGCTGGTACAGTTGTACTCAATATATTTTTTTGTATCTGGTTTTCAGTACTATATGTAGGTGCATATCTTAGCATCCATCTACGATCGCAGCCTCTGGCCAGGTTGTCTTGAATGCAGTGAAACCGGCTGAGTTCCATTTGTTACTCGGCTGAGCTGGATGCTTTAGCTTTACTCATAACTGAACACGGCTAACTCTCACCATCTGTAGCAGGGGGGTTTAGTAGCAGTGGCTTTATTTATTCTCAACGTTTTGATCGTTCCATGTAAGCTTTTGGTGAAGCGCAATGAAGCCAGAAGTCTTAACCTTGATGTGATTTGATCCACCGTGCTTCATCGACAAAGACGTCAATCTGACTTCCAAAAAAACAAAGCAGGGGGTAGTCTCTACTGTTCAGCATTCCTCTGCTGCTTCCTGACTGTTAGGGGTCACTTCAGTCGTGTTGAGCGAGAACTGTTACAAGAATGTTTGTAATTTTATTTAGATCGAGATGATGGCGCGAAGCTCCCTGATAATGGAGAGTTGGCTTAACTGAGTAACAATTGTTTATATTATTATTATTATTATGCAGTTGAGTTTGAGTTTGTTTAAATCTTCCCTGTTTAGGATTTAGTAGCGTTGCCTATCTGCCGACACAGATTGACATATGATATTGTAGCGGTTTCGTCGATTAACTGTTTTTGCATAAAGGCTCACATTTGTATTAATAAGTCGTTACACTATCCCGTCTTTTTCTCATTGGATTTGACACGTCTAAGACTATCATTGCGCCGTGCGGAATGATTTTTTTTTTTTTTTTTTGTCCCTGTTCACAGCAGTGTTCTCCTGTTTAGTGGAACCATGAACCTATGGTTCTTTTTCATTTCCCACAGGTGTCGAGTGATTGTCAAGTGCAGGAACACGAGTCCGTAGAGCAAACACTCTCTTTATGCTGTCAGGAAGGATTTCTGCAACAGTTTAAAGAATTCAAGCCTTCTGTGTTTACTATTCTTGAGATTTTCTTTTTTCCTTTTTCCATGGAATCTGCTTGTTTGACACAAGTATTGTTGTCACTAATGTGTTTTGGGATATTAGGCTGTTGTTATTTAATTTTTATGTTTAGACTACCTGCATCTCAAAGACTGCATGAGGTTCTTGTTTCTTGTTGTCATAATAGAAAACCGAACACTTGTCTACTTTTATTCCTGTCTCTGGAAGAAAATACCACTTTTTTGTACTTACATCTCTTCCAAATAAACTTATGATAACTACATTTATCTGTCATATCCTTTTCTTTCTTTTTCTTTTTTTTTTTACAAAGTTCAACACTGCACAGCAGCTCCAATAATCAATAACCAGTGACCTAAGTACTAATAATTGATATTTTCAGCTTGTTGGAACTGGCAAGTCTCTTGTCATTGATGGTGAATTCACATAAGATGAATTGGGTCACCCTCCCAGATTTTAGGAGATACTAGATTAGAATTAACATAGTCACCTATGTCAACAGTAGAGTTTAGAGAACTGAGAGTACAGTCGTGGACTATGCAAATGACAGCGACAGTTTGTTTTTAGAATTGATGGTGGGTCTGTGAAGCCGTAGTGAAATAGTCTTCCAATCAGATCCACTGAGAAGTCCTGTGATTCACTGTTTATAGTTTTCCAGTACATATAAAGCTCTTTGAGAAGAAGGTCTCATAATAACTTTATAGTTTATGTCTTTCTATTTTCTGCTTAATGGCTGCGTGAGGAATAAACTCCGCAGCTCGGCTGGCAGAAGATTGTGTTTGTTTTGTGTCATGGTGACAAAATACTGGATAACCATAAACGCAGCTCGGATGACCCATCACGACTAAAGTGAAAAACGAGAGCTTTGTGACTGGGTAAGTTGCTTTGGTTCTGACTTCAGTGTTGGAATCAACAAATTTTTAGCCTCCACTTTATCATGGCATGCAGTGAATATGGGAAACCGTGAAGGATTGCTTTGAATAGATCAGCTGAATTCTCTTAGCAGCAGATGGCAGCATTGTACCACTCTACAAGCTCCCACTAATTACTCAGGAGATCACACAAAGCGTGTGATAATCCAAAAAAATATAGTATGGAAGCCTCAGTCTTCCTACCATAGGTTTTTAGTGATTTCCGCTTGTTATTTGAATGCCCGACAGCCCTCAAACACAGTCTGGTTTAATCTGGACTGGAGATGTGGAGATACCCGCCCCCAACATTGCATCAGATGCCACACTTTTGCATTTAAGTGCACTTTTGAAATATAATGGTATATGTTGAAAAAAATAAACCGGATTAAAACTGTCTTTCATTTTTGGGGCATTTAGTAGAATAATAATAGAATCTTTAAAGGCTGACTGAAAACGGAAATGAGCATACCCTCACTTCAGCCGTGCCAGTTTGAATTTATGCACATCTTTCGTGGCACAAGTCTTTCAAAAAGAAAATAGGGGTCTTTTTGTTTGTTTGTTTGTTTGTTTGTTTATTGTGGTTTTTGTTGCTGTCATCCCTTGGGCTCAAATCTGCTCAAGAGCCCCTCCAACAGACCACTGCCTCCACAAGATTAGACCCAGCCATTCAGCAGCCACAATGCCCCTGCTGCTGCACCGTGCTTTTCCAAGGAAGCTCGCTCTTGTCGGATTACAGAGAGGATATCCACATTTTCCAGCTAGCACACAAAGCAGTTTCACATCCCTGCATGGATCAGAGGCATTCACGCAAATATCAGGCCGAATTGGTGGTCGACTTGAAGCTAGCGTCTTAATCAAGATGACACTTCGGGGTTATGCCAGATTCGGCCTGGCCTCTTCAAAGTGTGAAGGCCACAAGGAGCATGGCATCTGTGCTCGCAACGGAGGACTGGTCTCCCAGTGGCTGCCTCCTGCGATTTCTTTAACTGTAAGGAGTCGGCGGCTTTCAGACATAGTCAAGACACACACATATGTCAAACATTGTGCTTTCCTCGCCTACGTAAAGGAAAAGAACCAATGGGAGCAGCTTAACACAGTGCACTCTGGCCACAGCAAGAAATAAAGATTAATCCAATTGGATGACTGCATTATTTAACCAAAGGCTAAATGGGCAAAGTGGCCCTTGTGGTGTCACACATGTTGGCTTGCATACTGTGCGCATGTTGGCCAGCACAAATGGCTGATAGAGATCTCATTCATTCGTTTGCATAATTCCAAATTTGTTGTGCCTGAATAGTATCCAAGGGCTGCATTCCCCTCTCTGCAGCATCCGTGGGTGCACAATCTGTGGGGAATTTGCATGATTGCCTGTAGATTATTTGAACATCATCTATCATCCCCATCCTCCTCTTCTTTTTTCTTATTTCTGTGGCTCTCTGCTGTGAGGTTGCACACACATCCTTGGGCAAGAGAATCTAAAATAGATCATACGAGCAACTGGAGTAGATGCACAGGCACAGGAAGCTGCTCACGGGCAGACTTGAGTCATGCTGGCAAGATCATGCTCCCCGAGCTGACAGCCCAACACACCCGATTATGAAGCACGTCACTTCCAAAATGCAGCTGCAGCCTTACTATAGGTCGTAAACAACGATCGAAATATTGAGCTACAACAGGCTTTCCATCTTAAATGACTTTTGAGCTCGGTCTGGATTGAATGCAGGATAGTTTGCGCTTTAAGGCCAACCTGATGAGTGTCTATGGCTCAGGCAATAGTGGCTCATTCAATGTGTCATGTAGACTGCTGGCAATGGCATAACCTTTGCAGAGGGAAGGGAAGACAACACGGTCACTCTGGATAACAGTCTTGCAATGAACAGAAACAGAACCTGTCAGGCCGTCTCAGCATCAGTTTTCAGCTGCATAGCACTACAAACAGTCCACCAATAGCCCTCCGCCTTCCCCTCACTTCTTCATTCCGTCAGTTAAGGCATCTCCTGCTTGATGAGGCCCTCGCGAGCAACACGCATTCTGCCCACATTTGGCCAGATGCTTTTAACTCACTTCTCCTTTACGTCGCTACTTGCTGTCTCAGCTTTATTTTTCACTCGTTTTGTTGGACTCCTTTGGCCGCACCGTATGGTGCTTGACACAGCCAGTGATGTCCCACTGTTACAGTTGGCTTAAATTTCATGCCGTCATATATTATTGATCAGTTAATGATTGATTTAAAGGGCCATCTGCTGCAAACTACCATGGCTGTGCCATGACTGTGCTACAGTTTGGTGCTCCTATAAGGAAAAGAATATTAATTCCCAATTAGGCCACATGAACGATGGTCGAATAGTTCTACATTTTTTTGAACAATCAGGAACCCGTCAAAGGCTTTTAAATTAACCGCCTAGCAACAAGGAGAGAGGACATATATTGGGATGGCGTGTTTTGGGCACTGGACAGCAGATAGATGTTTGAACCATTACTAAGAGGCTTTCTCATGGCTCATTATGAGGCTTGTTAGGGACCACGTTACAGCTGCTCGACTGGGCAGCCCTAATAAGGAAAGTGACCCAACACCAAAATGAGCAGCTACGTTTTACCTCTCACGGGCATGTGCTGATGTCTTCCGTTGCCTTATCTCCTCTAGCCTGTTTGCCCCCCCCCCCCCCCTTTTGCCACAATGCCTCATCACCACCACTACCACTCCCCCTGTGTGTTTGGCAGTCACACAGTTGGCCATGTGTGCACTGAAAACGTTACATAATGCCCTCCTTTCACTGCACTCCAGATCAAAGAGAACAAATCCAGCACAGAAAAATCGCTCCTTGCTGATTTTCCTTTTCTTCCACCGTTCTGTTGTTTTATCAGACCTCGGCACCAAGAGACCATACAGTAGGCTACATCACGATCAGTTTCCACATTCCCCTTCATGTTGAAATTCAAACAGAGCAAATGGGGAAGGATCTGAGGTTCATTGAAGAAAAGTGCAGACACGCCGTACTTTGTCACACACACACCGGAATTACAAAAGGAAGAGATGGTGTTTTATTTAGAAAATGGAGAAAGGAAAGAAAAATGATTGCCTTCACAAAATGTATTTTAATCTACAGTGTTTTCCGCAAGCACCGTTTTTACCCAATGCCTTAAAAGATTAACGGGAAGAAAGCTGATGCAATTATGATGAAAAAATCATTTTTATGGACCCCCCCCCCAACATCTTGCATCTTGCATTCTCTTCTGAAGTCGCTAAACATTCAGCTACCAGTGCTCACTCACTTACAGGATGGCCACACAAAGAGAAGCAAACCACTTTTTCATCCTAAAACAAAGGTCTCCATCAAGAGTAGGAGAAAACAGCCACACGCAGGGAGAGAAAGAGCAAGAGAGCATCAAATGCAGTCAGCCAGACTGGGCCTGTCCACATCCTTGTGAGGATTGAAATAATGAGTGTGAGCTGTGGGAACATTTACCTCTAATGCCAAATATAGGCAGCATATTTAAGGACCAAAGGGTGCAGCTATTAAAAATGTTGGTAGAAAATATTTTAGAGAGCAGATGGATAAAAAAAACACCACCTTCACCTCTCCTGCAGCTGAGCTGTTACATTAGGTGCACACTGGCCATTTTGCATAGATTGTTCTTTTTGTCTGAACAAACTCTCCCCACAGTTCACCTCAGCCAGTGCAGAAACATTTGATTCCCTCCAGACAGCTGGAATCAGCAGCATTCCTTATCTCTGCTAAACTGAATAGTTCACTGGTTCGAAGGAACAGCTTGGTTATCTCTGATCCTCAGCCTGGGGGGAATGAACGGGTGAATCAGGAATAAAGGCGTCGTTGGGAGCCGGCACATGCTTGCAGCAGGCCATTGCTGACCATGAGCTGCTCGGTTGAAGTATCAAATCATTTGTGGGGGAATGGGAGAGGGCAGGACTTCAGACTGGGTTTTGTGTTGAAACTGTTATCTCACCTGACAGTGTCTGGTTTGGGATCCAGTGCTGCACACGGCATACGTAAGCGGCTGGTCATCAGTTAGCCAGAGTGATGGGGTGTGACGTGTCACACGCCACATTAGGCTCTGCCAGGGGATGTGTTCAACAGACCACGGTAACTTCACTCCAGCACAATGCTCCGCTTCGGCTCATACTGTCACTGGATAAGCTCTAATGTGCTATTCTGATATAGATAACTGACCTCGATTGAGGCTTCACCCTTGTTTGGAGAATTTTATGGATATAGTTAAAAATGTAAATCTATGATTCTCTTAAAAGCGTTCTTAAAGAAACAATCAAATCTAGATTTGCATGTTAAATACGTTTTAGAATTCTTGCCAAAAACAATGTTAAACTCTGTAATTGAAATGTTTTTCAAGTTAGACTTCTCATTAGAACTTTTCAAAATCCCACCAGCATGACATAGCAGAGAAAGCATTTAATTAGGACATGTAATGTCCTAATTGGACCTACAATGCATTTGTTTTGACAGAAAATAGACAGCCAATTGTCCAGCTTCAATATATCTCCTGTAAGAATTCTGAAGTCCTTCGGAAAGACGTAACTGGTTAGGGTTATAGTTAGGGAATCTAATACATTTGTGAAATGCAATGTTTGCCCCTGGGCCAGCTCAATAAACCCCCAATTTAATTGATTTGGTTAAAAAATCATGTTAATAGCCTTGCACTATGCTACAACTCAACAGAGTTACATGTTTTGAATTTAATGTATAAATAACCAGCCTGGCACCAAGGAGGTAAGTGAGCCAAGCACCTCCTCAGAGAACAGTAGTAGCAGGAGTAGTCAGTTCATAGTGTGCTTAACATGAGTTGATCTGATACCTCCCAGTCAGTACATTTAGATTCATATTCAGAATAGCATGCAAAAATATGTTCTGATCTAATTAAATTAAAAAAGAAATATGACTTTGAACTTGTGGCAGCAGCACATAAAATAACAGGAAGGAGAAACAAAGACTGAATATGTAGCTGAGGCTAAAAGGAAATAAGTTAAAGAACATCTTGCAAATTGGCAGCAGTTCAGAACGGGAGCGTACCTGAGAAAAGCACCTTAGAGATGAAGGGTCTTTCACCAGTAAACTTGAACAGAGGCTCAGCATTCTGCAAGATGCTGTGTGTAAAAGTTGCGGCTCAACTGAGAAATTCCGTCATCAACACTATATATGATCATCAGAAGGTTTCTAAGAATCATGAAACACTATGATATGCAAGGGACACTGCCAAATAAAGAACAAACTGGATGGCAAGATCTTCAGGCCTTTTGGTGACACCAAGCATGATTCTGTAATGGAAACCAGCATATAGTCTCAAGAGTACTTCCAGAAATTGTTGAGTGTATACACAGTTCCCCATGTTGTCCAGAAGCTCATCATATGTGGACATAATGCAAAATATAGCTGTTTTCTGTGGACCAAAGCTCATTTATGATGGGATGAGGCTAAATTGTAAAATGTTCTTTGGTGAGACAAACAGAAAGTATGTTTGTTACAAGCAGAGTTTACTGGACCTACACTCATTAGAATAGAAAAAAGCTTATTGTGAAAATGTAGATAACAAAATGATAACTAACTGTTAAGAGGGCTCAATGATTTGGTGAGCAGGCTGACAGGTGGGGTCAGCTTTCCAATGATGAGACAAACAACGAGGGTTGCCTGGAGGCTCAGGATGAACCACTGAGTACTTAGTAGTCCAAGATTGTCTCTACAGAAATTTGGCTTGAGAATCTGGATTACTGTTGTTTGTAATAGCAACAATGTTCCTGCAGGACATGGAAAATGTGATTAGGCTTGGTTACCAGGTATAACAAGAGCCATAAAGACACAACACAATCACTGGGCTCTGAGTGGAAGAAAGTAAGGGGTTGATAGACATCAGGGCTGATGTTTCAATGAGAGACAGCTGAACCTATAATAGGGAAAGTACACAAGAAAAACATCACACATAGCAGTAAAAACTCATATGTTCTATCCGCAAAGGAGGTCAAGATTGGTGAAAAAAAACTAAACTGATGGTTTTGAAAAGTGCTTTAAAAAAAGTTTTAATCATAGAGAACATAGCGGTGAGCTCATCAGAATGAATAGAACTGAAAGACTATGTAACAAATTGGACGGTGGCAGAATAGTTCTTTGACTAATGAATCCGACACAGTGAAGCCACTGTCACCTTAGTAATGTGAAGTCCAATTTGACCAGTTATGGAGCAAGACTTTTTGAGCATGTATAACAAAGGGAGAAAGGAATATGGAGAAAACAGTATGAAAAGCATGCCTCATTATCTGCCAAACATATGGGAGGCAGTGTCATGACATATGTGGCTGGCAGTAAAGCTAGGTCACTAGTGTTTGATGAGGTAACTGTTCATTGAAATGGATGTATTGAACTGTATTGTGTGCTTAAAGTCACTCAAATCCTGCCGACTTGACAAACAGACTTGAGGCAGCTGCAGAAAAGGCAGATAGAAACATCACAAAGCAGAAAACTGAGTATAGTGAGTGTGCTCTCGACTGCTGCAACTGACAGGGGCAAGAAATGAGAGAGCAGTTCTCATTAATTCATTCAATTTATTCAATAATCCACCTAAATGTGACGGCTAGAATTTGAAAACTATTGGCTCTTTGATGGTGCTGGCAACAAAGTAGTTTTCCCTATAGCTTGACAGGGACCATTCATTTCAACCCGCTTGATCTGTTCCATTTAGGGATCCAAATTAAGGCAAGAGTAAGGTGGGTCAAACTGTAAACCTGCAGCTTTCCTTTCAAAGGTCACAAGTGGCAAATGAATTTAGGAGTTTCCCTCCTGGTGAACATACTCAGTGTTGGATGCTGCCTTCAGACATCTTAATGCAATAGGGCATTTTGCAAAGACATAAAAAACTGGTGTCTAGCTTGCTGAACGCACCACAGGTTAACCATCAAACTGACAAGAAGGAAAAAGTAGATTTAGATTTACAGCTGAGAAGATGATGAGTAACAGTATGTGGAATCTGTAATCATTAGTGTAATCACAATTTGCCTATGTAAGATGCAGAGAGACAAGGACAAAACAAACAGAAAACAGCAGGGGAAAAGGCAACTGGAATGGAGAGACAGTGCCAGACACTTGCATAACCTTTGTTTTTTTGTTTTTGGATGAAAGGAGGGACAATAACAAAATGGTTTTAATACCTAATTGTTTTATCCAATTTGATTGTTTAACCCTTTAAATTCAGTCTGAAAGCCCACAGAAAAGAAAAGCCCACAAGGTTTCTGATCAATTATTAAATCTAAATGTGACCAGGCAAAAATAAAGCTGTACACTGCTAGTGTACCTATCAGTATTCCAGTAAAGTAGAAAATCAGGCCTGATGAGGACTTGTTCATCTGGATCCACATAACACTCAAATAGATTTATAATAGACATTTAATGAATATTAAAAATGATGCAAAATATAGTTACTGACAGCCAATTTTCAAGGAAAATAGTAAAATAGTTATCTTTGTACGTCTGGTGTTGTTTTGCCCTGGGCAGCAGAGTTTAGCAACAGTCAGATTAGCTCAGGAATGATGCAATATGTAGAAATCACTGTGCACATTTAAAGGTATTTATTGATAAGAGAGCAGTAGAAACGTAAGTAGTCATGAGTAGGTGAGGGAAGCAGAAAAAAGCAGTCAAACCAGCTACGTCTTGCACAGAGTGCATAGATGATGTCATTCCCCCTTTCCCCCCCTGCTCCGAACAAGCGTTGAAAGATGGTCAAATGAACACCAACGTGGAGTGGGCCTTAGGATGTAAGAACTTGCATGAAGTAGTAGAATGCTGATATAGTGACAAATCAAAACTCAAACAGAATATCTATGGGAAACATAGTAGTACACATTTTCTAACTTTTCCTGGGAAGCCAGAACATTTTGCACAGGGGACCAGACGTAAACATTTCGCTGTTTCAACCCCGGATCAATTTGTACCTGAAACTGCAGGCTTTAGTGTGTGTATCTTCTTGGCCATTCTTTTTAAAAATATTGATCACATTTGTAAACTGTAAAATTTCCCTCACTGTGCTTTCATCTTATATTTGTTATGTTATCATTTTATAGAAATTCCTTTGGCGAGAAAACAGTACTCTAAGAGGGCTTCTTGATTAAAGAAAAAATGACCAAGTAAACAGAAGCACAAACTAGCATTTCTAAGCCTTACTCAACATAAGGATTAATGTATTTTCTGAAAAACAATTGTTTGTAGTTTTGAGAGGAATCTTGCAATCCAAATCAGTTTTACATAAAAAAATAAGCAAGAATTACACATTTAATGCAGAACGATGCAACCATTTCTTTTTCTGTCGATGCTGTCAAAATAAATCTCTCTGTTGCCCATGTGTGTCTTTGTGACGTAATCAGTGATTGTGTTCCGCTTGCTCCACTGTTCACTTTTCACCTCGCCGATTCTGCTGCATGCTGCAACCTTGTAGCACTCAGGCTGCTTTTTGGGTGTCTTACCTGTCACTACGTGGCTCAGGGTAGGGAGAGCATGAAACTTACATGCCTGAGGGAGAGAGGACAGACTGGGAAGGCCGCTGTGGCCCAGCTTGGTCCGACTCACTCATCAGTGAGCACAGCTCCCCAGCCTCAGTGACAAATCAGAGTGGAAAGCATGCACCACATCAGCGCTATGATTCACCACAGCCCCAAGACCAAGCCTGCCCTGGAGCTCCTCAGACTTCTTAATCATTGCGTGTGCATGTGTGGATGTTGTTTACGGAGGAGAGCGAGACAGACAGGGAATGAATGAGCTTGTTTGCATATGACAGCGCTTCTATAAAAGTTGCTTGTGTATTTTCTGTGTGTCACAATGAGTAAAGGAAATTTAAAAAGGCTTTCAAAATGTCTCCCCAAGTGCAGCACTGCATTTCCCCTCGTGCATTTTCTTGTTCATATTAAAGGTAATAGTGTAGTATGTATCCATGTGGCTCCATTTAAGTATGTGGGACTTTTTCTGCACAGCTAAAAGTGCAGTCAAGGGCATAACGGCATGAGTGAAAATGTCACGTCGCAGTGGGGACGACGCAAGTGTGGAGGTCACTTGTTCACATTTGCATACGGCAATGTGCCAAAAATAATCAAATTAATATTCAACTCATACACACAGACAATAAAAGAGAAATCTTTTCAAATTGGAACTTTATGCTGTGCAGGAATAATAGAGGTCAGTGATCTAATGTTCATTCTGATCATATTAATTTGATCTAAAACGATTGATTTGACTTCAACATGTTCCATGATCAATCGCTCCTCCTTCCTTCTCTATTCTAGTTATAGTAAGCTGAGGAGATTGTGGCAACATCCTGAGGAGTGAAGGGCTAAGTGTGAGCTGGCGTAATCTGACAGAACTTATTTAGAATGCAGGTCTTTACTAAAGCTGTGCCTGGAGCAGCTGCCTGGTCCTGTCTTCACGCTTAACAGGAATATGTATACACTTTCACATATAGTCCCTCCATGCCTGGATGCTAACATGTTTGCAAATCTGCATGCATTCACATGTACAGACATAGGCAGATAACCTCGAAGATGCATTAAAAAATACTTTTAATTTGCATCAGTGTTGCACGCAACAAGGTGTAGGCAGCGTTCAGGAGATTAGCTACTGAACAATGAAATTTAGTTGGCCACAGAGTAGCTGTACTCTGTTGTCATCTCTGTGCAAGGGCTGGGAAACAAATAACTCCATTTGATCTTGGCACAGTTTTCCGTTTGTCAGCTATTATCAAAGTCCCACAGCCTGAACTCCGATGTAAAGAGACCCAGGGACGAGCATGAGGCCCTTTGGGCGGCGAATCCAGGAGGAAGCCATTAGAGTAGCTTCACTGGAGAGCTAGCACTTCCTCCTACTGGCTTCACATCAGGGCACAAGATCATCCAAAGTACCCACTGTGCGTGACATGCAGTGTAACATGTCCTGCACACCGTGTGGAATTTCTCCTGCTGGCAGACGTTTGGCACGAGCTGTTCGCCTCTGAAAAATAGCTTACTTTGAAAACAGCTATGTGAGTGCATTTCACAACATTTTCAAGTGTTGTGAAATGTTTAAAAAGATGCCTATATTCGCACAGGTTTAGAAAGAGGAAACATTAGATGAAATTGCTACATCTTTTCCAGAAATGTTCTGCACACTGATTCTTTCCTCACTACGCCTATTCCTCTGCCTGATTTGCATTCAGTTTTTGACCCAGGCAGTAATCTACAGTGACTCCCCCATAAGCCTCTGGCACACTGGGGAGACGTTATAAGCTGTGACAAAAGACAAGAAGCACTGGAGCAAACTGAAGGTAGCTGGGGACAGTCTCCAGATTAGAAAAAACTTGTCCTCTTAATCATGATGTTGAATTAATTCTCATAGAGACTCATTTTCAGCCCACTTACTTTCCTTTCCTCTGTTTGGATTGTACAGACAAATGCAGCCCTAAAAAACAAGTGCAGGGCCACTGATGGGAAGAAATGCAAAAAAAAGAAAATAAATAAAAATAAAAGATTTACAAAAAATAAAATATAAAAACAATTGCATAATATTGTGTTGTTATCGGTTAAAGCTGTTAAAATAGGGAAGATGGTGACAGGTTCTGCTAAGATTCCAGTAGAGATGTTTTTTTCATTCTGATTCTTCATGCAGGTGGAATTACAAACTCATATGGTATTCATAGTTTTTAACAGGATACCTTTTTTCAACATCTGCTTGAGAATCTAATCGTTATGCAAGTAGTGAAATTGTATGTTTTCAGGATTGCACCCTGAAATAACCCCAATATTTGCTGTGTCATGTGAATGTATGAAACAGCAAAATCTCTGAGAATTTGCAGTGAGTCCCACAGAGCTCCGATTAATCTCAAATCTCAGTGTGCAACATACAGTACATGCATGCCTAATATGTATGCAGCATAACTTGTGTGCATGTGCCAAAAGACACATTGTGAATTGTTAAACAAGTTAATTCCAGCAAGGTTCATATTCAGACTGCAAAAAGGAGCCTGATTAGCATATATGCAGAGAGGCTTTGCATGCTTGACATCCTCTCAGCCCCGCTGCTGGAGATAGCCACACACACAACAACCTCTGATTACATTGATATGTAGATTCATGCATCTGCAAAGATTACTTATTCATTAATTTATTTGCTTTGAATTCTCGGGTGAGGGTTGCTCAGACAGAAGTCTGGGGCAGGCCGAATGAATATGAGGAGAAATGTCACAAATGATCACGCTAAATCCATGTCAATATTGTGCAGGTTCAGTGACCCACAACAACATAAATCCAACTGGTCATTATGATTAAGAAACTCCGTTGGCACTGTGGTAAAAACAGGGAAAGCATAAACATGATTATCAAGCTTTTCATCTTCACAGCAGAATTAGCTTTTCCTGCACTAAGTAGGCTATGAGGATTAATGATGGCAGTGTGTGTGAGTGTATAATCTGTAGCTTCTGTCATCCTTTAAAAGAAAAAAAATACATTATGGATCACCAGTTTGCTTCCTCAGTGTCCTCTCTCTTGCAGCAACACTGCAAGCACTTTTTAACTTAAAAATAGGCTCGCAACAGAGAGTGCCAAGAAATGCTAAACACCAAACAATGCTCCATTGCTCAGATCTGGCCACAAAATGGAGCTGATTCGCCCAGAGAGGGTTTACTCTTCATGACAGAGAACTGTGTCACATTAGTTCATGTGTGCACTGGAAATATTTATATAGTGTTGGTTTATGGTAAAGTTTATTCATATGCCCTGTTAATCAGCTAAGTAATTGGCTTCACATCATCAGCATTAAAAAACAAGGGATGAAAGCAAAAGTCCCCAGGCTTCAGGGTTGTCCCCCTCCCTCGATTATTAAGAGAGAGAAGATTGTTACCTCATGACTGATTCGGTCATCAAACGAATCAGTGTAATAAGCAGATTTTAGAGATCCTGGAAGCCTAGATTTGGTGTAGAGACTCCATTGCCCATTTCTGCTGTTTGGAACAGCTTCTCTTTCTGACACTTTCTGAAATATACAATGTCATGGTTGTCATGAATTTATTTCCCCCCATCTGCCCCTAAAGATTTTAAAGAACCCATTAAATTAATGGGTCATTAAATTTATTGTTTCCAAAACAATCCCCTGCAAATCAATCTGGATCTCAGGTGGCCAATTTGTGTTTGAGGAAATCTTGAACAGAAATGGAGGCAAGTCCGTTCATAGCTTCAAAGCTTTTTTCCTTTTTTTAAGCAAAAGGAAATCAGCAACGTGACTGAATCATTAATAAATTAACTAAAGCACATTTCTAAAAAGGACTAAAGCTGAGAGCTGACTAGGAAAGTGAGACAAGTGAAATACCACATTAATGACAAGCAATGAAAAAAAGTGTATTACAGCTTACAAAGAAAAACAGAGTTGCATCTTGTCAAGAGTAACAGTTTCTCAAGCATTTCTGGTAAAAAATTGTGTGACTGATTCCAATGATTCTTTATCTAATGTGCTGAGTATATTCATGAGTGGTTGTTGTGCATTTGTTTAACTATTGGCTGTTTTTACCAAGATGTTTATCACAAAAGTCCAGTTTCTGATTTAAATAAATTGTAGATTAGTTTAAAATAGATTTAATTTTTCAAATCCATTTGCGGAAGCTTTATTAAAACTCTTGATAATGTAAAAAATGTGACCTGGCCTTAACCCTTCAAAGCCTGATCTAAGAAGAAATAGAGATATTTCTTTGGCCCTTTAACAAAATCTGAAAAGAAACACAAACAATTTTCCAATATTAATCTATTATTACCATGCAATAAATGAAAATGATTGTTGTGTAGTCTCCTGCACGCTTTTATCAGGTATATCTGATCTTTTAAAACCTCCCAGGTAGAGACACACTAAATAAGAGACGCACTGTCTCTGAAGCTCATGGGGAAAAATATTTTACAATGCATATAAAAACATATGACAATGAAACATAATAATGGGAACCTCTTACTGTGGAGAGGTAGAGAATTGCCGCCCCAAACCAAAAGACTGACTGTGTTCTGCTAGATTGCTCCCAACTAATCAAGATCTTCCTCCTCCTGTCCTCCCCCTGCCAAAAAATGATGATCAATGTCTTTTGTGCATAAAAGACATCAGTCAGGACTGTCGCTGTGGTGACTTGTTTTCATAGGTAATGATACTAAATTACACAACTAGGAATGAAGGAGGCTACTAAGTCATCCATCTGAGATTAGTTCATATGAGCTGCCATCAGGGGCATTTTTCAAACCCCGGTCCGCTCAAACACACATCTATCTGTCCCTGACCTGTCTCTCTTTCTCTCTCACTCTCACAAAGCCACACACACGCTCACATCAACACACAGTTTGCCACGAGCTACTAAAGGGGACATCTCATTCTTTTATCCATAGCGAGTCATTGTGGTGGTGTCAGCTGGTGCTGTCTCTTTTATCACACTGGAAGCTAATGGAAGCAGCGACTGCGGGAGGTGGGGGAGAGGATGCGAGCTCTCTCACACACACACAAATATAAATACGCGCCGAGGAGCGAGAGGCAGGGGAGATGGGGCGAGTGGGCACGCCAGGCCCCGCGGCTAGAGCTGTTGTGTGGTGATGCTTTTCTTGCTCGCTGTGGCCTCTCTATCAGCTTCTCTTTCTGACACTCAATAAAATGCACAGAAGGGATTCAGACACTTTTTGCCTTTAATGTCGCCCTTTTTAATTTCATTTTAATGATTTATTATTCACCGTCTCTTTCTCTCTCTCTCTTTTATTATTATTATTTTTTTACCAGTTTAGTAGAGTCAAAATGGAAGCTACCGAGGAAAGGTTTCATATAATTCCACCTGGCCTCACAGTAAAATAAAGCAAAAGACGAACCAAGCTGGTGTTTTCTACATATAATCCATTCTTGTAATGTTACTGGTTTCATATTTTACTAAATCCTGTGACTGGAAATGTTCTCTGGAGACAGCTAATTTACAAGAGCGGATACAATAGTCAATTACTGCAAGAGGATTCAAAGCAGCATACATCTTTTGATGGGGTAGTTGACCTAATTTAGAGGCAGTGTTGTCAAAAACACTGCTGCATTAAAGACACATGCTATTAGGGACAATGCCAGGCATGTATTGTATTTATATTTTCTAGAATTCTTTATTTTTTTCAGTCTTTTTCTGTTTGTAGAACATAACAATCGTGCTTTATCATTTGACACCATTTAGATACATATCATGTTTATATTATGTTTTACATTAGGCAGTGAGACAGTTAAAAATATACAAAACAATATTGTTTTACTAGACATAGTTTTCTGTTTTTAATATAATTGTCAGCATCTTTATCATCATCTTCATCATCATCATCTTTATCATCTTCATAATTTCATATATTTCTGTAAGATATGTGCTTTAGCTTCTGTGATCAAAATATTATTGCAGAAAACAGCAACTCCATTTTTTTCAACATTTAGACAATAACTTCCAATGTAGTACAGACATTCACAGTTACATGTTTTACACAGTACAGTTTTACAACAAACTTCCAGAGAAAACTGTGGTAGAGTAAGTTTATACAAAATTCACAGGACATGAACTGTAGCCATTTCACATATTCGCTCAGTTGTTTCGCCTCTCATAGTAAACATGTTCTGTTCGACCAGATGCCTTTCACAGTAGCTGCCATAGAAGCAAACTAACATTGTCCTCACACGCCATGGCAAAAGTCTGGGGGAAATTAAAGCTATATGCTTTCTACTAGTAAAGCAAAGACAACATAAACGAAAAGAGAATCAGACCACCTGCTTGCTGGCCTGCACTTACATATCTACATATGTATTGCTGAATACATATTGATCAAACTATGATTGATCGTGACACATAGAGAGGAAAGAAAATCATGACTGCACTTAAACACAGAGTTGGTCCCCTTTTTTTGTGCTAGCATACAATGTCTTGTACTTCTGCCCAGTCAGGTAAACAGACTATGGCTCTGCTGAAATTAGTGTGCAGGCTTAAGGCCTTCTCTGCTCGTCTTTTTCTTCTTTTGATTTGTCAGGAGACATTTTATGAAAATTCTTAATGATGTTCCTGAGGAAAGCATGCAAAACGTAAACAGGATTGACTGTCAGCATTAAGGGATAGTTAATGTTTGTAAATCACTTTTCTAACCCTGTGCTTCTTTTTCTTATTCTTTATTTTTCTTCTCGTACTTCTTTGTACCCTGTGCTTTGCCAACCGAATGCTAAATGGCATAGTTTTTGCTTTTGTCTGCCTATTGGTTTTGGTCCTCCATCACAACACATATAGTATAAAACATCCTAAAAATAATTCTAAAAATGCTTTGATCACATAAAAGTTTTCTCTCTTCGTTTCTTTTTTTACTGAAAAAAAACAGAAGGAAAAAATAACAGTCTCTCTCACACACAAAATCGTTTGCAACACATACTGGATTGCTCCAGAGCTCTTATAGTGAACTTCTTATTGGCATTGTGCTTACTCAGAGCTCCCCGTCTGCCTCGCGGCTTGTAGTTTACCTCACAGAGAGCAACGTTCGGAAAAGAGACAACTGTGTGAGGTTTAGTAAACATCTACAAAAAAAATTGACGCCATCTTTTGCACTCTTCAATGATGTCAATTTTGTTCACTACTTTATCTACTATATTCACACGGTATTTACTTGATTCATTAAGATATTTAACAAGTCTCTAATCTATATCTCTAGGATTTTTTTCTTTTCTCACAGTTTAACACAGTAAGTTTACATGTTTTATTCAGAGTTACGCTTGTACTTTTGAACACTAACAGTCTTTGATATTGTTTTCAGAGATCAAACCAACAATAAGACATCATTGGCTTGGTTTTACAAATGCAGAAAAATTAAACATGGTTGGAAAATCTGTTTTGATCACATATTGCCCCTGGAGGTAGGTGAATCAATTAAAATCTTGGAAGTCCCTTGTAATGTTCTCTTTTTTCTACATGCTCCATGAGGGATTCTTTGTTGTCTACACATTGGCCTCAGCATTGGTTAGGTTAGAGGTTGGGCTTGTTGGGTTTGGGGGGTTAACCGGCTCTGTAGGGCTTGTCGGTTTGGGCGTGGGGTTGGTTGGACTAATAGTTGTGGTGGGAGGGTTGGTAGGGTTGGCCGGAGTGGCCACGGTGGAGGTTGTGGTGGTGATAGTGGCGGTAGGACTTGTGGCTGGAGTGGTAGGGGCAGGATTAGCGGGAGGAACAGCCGGGTTAGCAGGGGCAACGGGACTGGTGGAGTTGACCGCGGCTGGACTGGTGGGGCTGGCCGGGTTCGCCGGAGCAGGGTTTGCAGGGCTGGCCGGATTGGCTGCATTGGACGGGCTGGACAGGTTAGCGGTGTTGGTTTCTGCTTGTTGCTCGGGTCCGTTTTCCTGCTGTCGCCTGGTGACTGCAGGAGGCTGGAACATTATCCGAAGTCGCTGGAAAAGGAAAAAAAAAAGTAAATTCACTCGAGAAAGGGGATCTAATGCTCAAGAAAAAAAAACATGAGCAATTTCTGTGGTTTTCACCCAACAGCGGATTTCCTCAAGAGCTGATTTCCTTCCTACCTCCTTGTAAGTGCCCTTGAGCCCCAGATACATATACACCATGTATCCGGGTATGAGAACCATGGAGGACAGTGCCATGAGCCAGCCAACTCCCTGACCCCAGCCAGGGAACACGTAGTCTCCCATTTTGAGAGGAACCATTTGTATGGCGCTGAACAAGAACACCCCCTGTGGGAGACATGAGACGCTTCATGCATCCTGACACGTCTGACTACAGGCAGCACCGTGTCAGTCTGACACGGCTGCAGGCACTTAATATTGACTTTATTTATCGTTTCATTTTTCATGTCATGACTTTAGATGTACTTTTCTATTAGCTCAAAAATACTCACACCAACAATGAGAGGGGTGAAAACCAGCCAGCACATCTTCCACCATATACAAGGTTTGTAGCCAATCATCTCCTGGATGTTGTCGTAGAACTTGTTCACACCTGCCAGACAAATTAATCTCTGATCAAAATATTCATATCCAATTTATTTCTATTTGCAGCTGGTCTGCCATGCATGATGATGAGGACGGTGACATGGAACACACCCGAGCTTGACCTTGAGGCTGAGCGGCTTTTGAAGTTTTTCGGCCTCGTATTAACCCTATCTGTGCATATTTGAAACGCATTGAAAAGTGAAAACCCATACCGTAGAACCAGGATATGGAGATGCATTCAAAGAAGACCAAGAACAGCAGACACATTCCACTGGCTGAGTAGTAGTCAAACAGTTTAAACACGTAGATTCCACCCTAGTTAGAAGGAAGAAAGAGAAATGCATGTCTCAAAACAAACTTACATTCGACACAGTCACCAGTCTTGCATCTTTTCTTTACTTTTGAATGTTCTTCACGGTTTCTCGTGCCATGCACAATCTGTTGTGAGTAGAGAGGTTCCTGGCTGTACCTGCGTAATGTTTGAAAGGCCGATCACATAGGACACCAGGCAGACACAAGCGATGAAGATCTCTCGTCTATTTCGAAGGGCTCTTGGAAACTCATCCACAAGGGCAGTGATGAAGCCTTCAACAGTGCAGAACTGAAGGACAGAGCCACAGAAGCAGCTTGAGGCATGAGAACAGACTGTGTTTGTGCCTTACTGGTCGGGGGATATATTTCAGATGTATTATTTACCAAAGAAAATTGCAAAGATTTTACTCTTTGTTTTAATTGTGGGAAAAAAGATGGCTGCTGTTATTTACTTGAAAGGTGTGGACATGGCTGTCAAATCACACAGAGTAAAGAAATACAGGCAATGGGACCTGCAAGGATATGGAGGTGACAATGCTGCATTGAAAATACTCGACAACTAATGTCAAAGCCCGACTATATCTGTCGAGCAGAAACTAATTGCACACTTATTATGCAGCAAGCTGAGGTGAGCCACACGAAATGTACCTCCTTTTGAATATTTAGGTCAGCCTGTGAGCAGATCATCTCCAAGCCCCTTACCTGGCTGTCTATCCCCAGCATGAGCAGCATGGAGAAGAACAGAATGGCCCAGAGAGGGGACACAGGCAACTGGGTTACTGCCTCTGGGTAGGCCAGAAAAGCTAAGCCAGGACCTAGACGATAAACAAAATATGTGTCAAACTCCATCAGGGTTATTCTGACAACTGCAAATAAACGCAGGTAGAATCAATGAGGGGGGGCGAAAGTCTCCTTTATGCACCAGGATCAGTGACAGTGCGATAGATAAACTGAGACAGAGACATTACACAAGAAAGTAATCAGCATTTACCTGAAGCTGCTACGTCTGCAATGTCTTTCTTTGTCACATGTGCCATGAAGCCAACAATGGAAAAGATCACAAAGCCAGCAAACATGCTGGTACATGAGTTGATGCAGCACACAATGATAGAGTCTCTGGAGAGGGGAAATATAATACAGGGAAGTTGTTAAACATTTGAAATGGACTGAAAACTACAAAAAGAGGTAGCTGTGGGAAAACACAGATTCTCTCATTCATTTTGATCATTCAGCTGTTTGGATTTTAAAAAAAAAGTTCTCTATTGAAAAGGCAAACTTGCTTCCGGAAGTCAAATAAAATCATAGAATTGTCTGAAATTTTGTTTGGTATGCAACAAAAAAAGCATATCTGTTTGAGAGAAGCAGAGAAAAGGCACAAGATGAATGCAACTCTTTTTTATGTAACTGATTGTTTGTGTGACCTAGAACCACAGGGCTGTTAGGCAAAATGCTCAGATCAGAGTTGTATTTTTCCTCCTGCATGGAACAGAACGAACCAGCCTTCAGTTTAGATTATTATTATATTGATACCTAGAATTCAATTTAATTAGACACATTAACGGTTGTTACCATGCAGTCTTGCATCTCGGGGCATTTATACGGTAAAATGGCAGAAATTTTATTACTGCCATCTTCAGTTATCACAGTTTTCCTGATAGCTTTCTCTATCATTAACTCATAAATAACATCAGGTTCATGAGTAATCACCAGTCTCACCTGTAAACATTGTTATTGAAAGGATTATAGCTGCCCAGAGCTATCAGTGACCCCAGTCCCAATCCATATGAGAAAAAAATCTGGGTAGCTGCGTCCAGCCATACCTGACAAAGGAACACAACGTTTTTAGCTGAGGCTAAAGAGAATTCTGCCTCCTCAGGTATGCGGAAAACAGAAATCAATCATATATTAACACTTCATTACCTCAGATTCTTTGAGCTTTTCAAAGTCAGGGGTGATATAGAACAGAATTCCCTCTCTAGCTCCGGGAAGAGTCACCCCACGGATGAAGAGAATAAACAGCATGAAGTAGGGATACGTAGCTGAGAAGTAAACGACCTATAAAATGCGAAATGGTTGTCAGCAGGGTAACATTATTGTATTTTCAGGACATACATCGGAATAGGCATACAGAATTTTGTATGGAATGATCACCGTGACACATTGCATTTTCATGAGGCCTGTGAAGATTCTTTGTATTTTGACCATAAAAGGTGAAAAAAGACAATTCTTCACCAAATAAATCATTGCAGCTTCATTCTCTGTGCAAGGATTTTGAAAGCAAAATGTGAGAGGGGGTTGGGGTGCGCTCTGGCCAAAGCAAATTTTGTTTGTCATGGTCACGTGAGGAACGAGACTTTGAAAATGTGGCATCACATGGGAGTGATACTGCTCCAAGTGAAGGGAGAGGGTGTTGCCAGATTGTGGGGTATGGCTGATTGTTGCTCCTCCTATCATGAATCCACACTCAGTACAGAAAATATGTCAGGAGGATTGGAATTAGGGGAGGCACCATGAGGCAGAGAGGGATTAGGGAACATAAGTTTTTGGTCGCTCTTATTTTCAAATCAATCTGGACAATGCTGACTGAGGCCTGAAAGATTGATGAGGTGATATTAGACTCTTTAATATTGCATTGCTGTCACTCGCTCCTTACGAAGAACCGCTACGGCGCAGGAGGTTTTGGGTTGCCAAATCTGCCAAACATCTTACCTTCCCTGTCCAGCTAACCCCTTTCCAGATACAGAAGTACACAAGGACCCAGGCAATAGCCAGTGTTATTGCCAGTGGCACCCGAAGCTGCCCTGGTTTTTCCAAGCCATCGGTCATTTGATGCATATTGCGTCTATAAGTCAGAGCAAGCAACAATAAGACTATTATTCACACAGTGAAATAAGCATGCAGCAGTGAAGGCTGTGTTTTATGCAGCTCAGGAAAGCATGCAAGAGAGCTTAAGACTCTGCTGTTGCACAGAAAACGAGAGAACAGTCAACGTCTTACTCCCAAAACTCCATGACAGCACTGGTGAGATTGGTAGTATCTGCAATTGAGTAGTTTGTGTAACATCTATCTGTGTTCCATGGATTGTTACATGAGCTCCATGGAAGATCCTGGATACAATAAAAAGAAAGAAATAAAAAAATGTCAACATTTTTATTACCATATTTCACAGCTTTGGGGCTTTTACATTTCTAGACAGTCATCATAGCCTTTATTCTTTACTGTCGACCTCATGCTTATGCCTATCTATTAATTAGCATACTATATAATACTTACGGTAGTGAATGAGTTGTATAGGTAGTAAATGGCCCAAGAAATGATTACAATGTAGTAAATGTTTAGCCAGAAGGACAGGACAGCTGCTGCAAGGCCCACACCTATCACAGAGAAATGCATTAAGCTGTGTGTGTGGCCTCTGTAAAATCATATCCACTAAAGAATCACACAGCTTACAGATTTTTTGCCAGAATGAAAAAGAAAAGCACACGCACGGATGGAAACACTGTGAGATACCTTTAAACATAGGGGCCAGTTTCCACACACCAAGCCCTCCAATGGAGGTGTATTGACCGAGAGAGCATTCCAGTAGGAACAAGGGCATCCCGGCAAATATGAGGGTCAAAAAATATGGAATCAAGAAGGCCCCTGGGTAGACAGAAGTAGATCAAGTTAGGAGTTTACAAATGAGCGTTCCTCTGCTGAAACTGCACTGGCGCATGACTGAAAACAGCAACGCCAATTAATTAGGCTGCAAATAGCTGTCTGATCTGCATTCATTCTTTTCATGTTATCGACATAGTCTATTAGGTAAGCTCGACAGTATGCATCGCAGTGATGTCTGGGCCGCGCACTGTGCGTGTATAAGCTGTGAAAAATAGTGTTTACCTCCACCGTTTTTTCCACAGAGATAGGGAAATCTCCACACGTTGCCCAGTCCAATTGCATAACCCACGCAAGACAGGAGGAAATCAAATTTTCCCGCCCATGTTTCTCTGACAGGCAAGTCCTTTTTCTGCTTTTCGGGTTTCACGTCCAATGACTTGGGCTTGTCATTATTCGTGGCCACCTCGTTCAGCTCTGTGACTTGTCCATCCGTTTTGGTGCCGTTCGTCGCCATGTCTCTGGGTTTGGCAGAGGTCCTGGCAGTAGGACGAGAGGCTTCAGCACCGGTCCACGTAGACAGCAGCTTCGCGGTTTTTAGAACTAACCTTCGGACCAAATATCTTCAGATGAAGCCTGTGCAAACACGGCCAGTCAGTTGCCGTTAACCTAAAAGCGTGAGCACAGTAATTGGTTGTTCAGGGGGCGCGGAAAAATATGGTTACCTATCCAACAAAAATAACACATTTTGAACTGCATTCATTCACCCACGGAGATGTACAATGGATTCGTTGTAAGAACATGAAAATATATACAGTTGTCTCTAAAATGCGCATTTAAAATCGGAGAAGAACATCCTGATCATTTGGCACCTGGGAGTTTTTTTTGCCATTCATGTCAGACTCAACAAATGCCAAAAAACAAACAAAAAACCCATCGATAGCAGAGTCATGCTGACTTGGATCCACAAGTAAAAGCAGACGACATATTGCACATAAATTAACAGCCAAAATCGGATCGGCAGAAACGGTAGCCTGAACAGAGTCTGCAGTTAAATATGTGGAAAAAAAACAAGGGGGAAGATTGTCAGCACACACAGACGAAAACATCAACTTTAGGGCAAATTACAGCCTCCAAAACATGCAGACAAAGCGCAGGGCGCACCGTGACAACGACAGTCCAGGATTCAGAAAAACGAAGTCCACCAATTACCACCTACAGATATCCCTAACAGTTCTCCAGATGCATAATTGGAAGCAGCAGGAATACAAAAATAACTGAAGCAAACCGGAAAATCAAACGCATGGTGGAGACAAAATGATGTCCAATGCGTAAAAGCTTTACGCATCAGGCTGCACGCAATATCATCCCACATTATCCAATTAATTGAGAACTGTGCGCGTTTTCCAGCATACCATCATGCGTCTCTACATTTACGGAATCCAGCAAACTGGCACACGGTATTCAAGTCGGCAGGTATGGGACGTAGCTCGTGGGTTTAAAAGGTCGTTTTGCATTTATTGCGCTGATTGGCACATTAAAAGCCCATTCACAATTTAATCCCTCTAACAATTTCAGTAAAGACAAAAGTAGGAAGCATGCATTACACAGAGTCGTTTACATGGGGGTGGAAAAAAGAAAAGGCAGGCTTCTCGCACACGGTGAGAAACAAAAAGACAAACAAACAACATAAAAATCAGCTCCCAGTTTACTCACAATGAATCTGTGATCTGTGCCGCCAAGGATACGCTGTCTGCCACAAATGTCGAAACGAGGTATCCGAAGATTCCTCCTGTGAGTGAAGTTGTAAACTCCCAATTTTTCCTGAAACATAAATGGATTTTACTTCCATTAAAAGACTTAAAGGGACCATGCAGCCTTAGCGGTGTCCAAGCAGGAGCTGTCCAACGAGGAGCAGTGCTGAAGACCAGGAGGAGGAAGAGGAGGAGGAAGAGGAGGAGGCTGTATCAACACGGGAAGCAGGCGCTTCGCCTTGTGCGACTGTCTAACATCAACAACCAGAGACTCAACTCCCATCCACACAGCCTCAATGTCATCTCAAAGTCGCCCCCCCCACTCCTCAACCTCACCACCGTCCTCATCCATAGGCTGCGCATCCCACTTTAAGCCTGTGTCTTTACATTCCACTATGTACTTCTCTTTCCTTTTAATTATCACCCATCCATGATTTGAATTGTTTGTATTTTGTGTGTGTGTGTGAAGTTATGAAGTTGAGCGTAGAAAAGCAGCCAAAAAATAAATGCTAAACCTTCTAATTTTATTTAAATTTTTATTGGAATATTTTCGTTCATCGGAGACATTTTTCAATGATTTATTTCACGTATGTCAAGTGTTTCTGTGTCGTAGCGCCCGTCTGAAAAAAATCTGAAACCCCCTCCCCACACATCCACAGTAGGAGAAAAAAAAATTCACACACCTCCTCCCCCCAGTGTTCAGATATATGGTCGATGTGCAAAATGGAAACATATGGGGGTAATATAAGCAGCATTGTCAGGTCCAAGCGCATATTTGGTTGGGGAGGTCAGCTAGCTGCCTGCAAATCTGCCAAACTGTGATAAAGGGAGCCCGTCAATAAAGGGAGGGCACGTGGACTGGTTGTCTAACTCTGCCTGTAATCGTCCAAAGCCCGACGTCGTCCACATATAGGGGATGAAATGAGAAGGATAAAATCGAGGACTAGCTGACTATTTAGGGGGAAAACAGGAGAAAGAAAGACAGAGAGATAGCAATGTTTTAAGACTGGAATACACGAGGGGATGGGGGAAATGTTACAGGCAAATAAGCAAGGAGTGGATGCAGACGCGTCTTTTTAATTTTTTTTCTCCCAAAAGAGAAAACATCCGGAAAGTAGAGGACAAGAGCAAACTACGTCTTCAAGGAGGAGCTCGCCAGTTTAAAGTGTACGGTAGGTGCCTCTGTGCAAACAGACGGGCCCACTTGTTTGATTTACTTGAATATTTATCACAAAGTTTTTCTTGCGTTACTGTGATGTCACAGTGACTTGTTCTCGTGCTTCCCTCTGCTAAGACAAGCAGTTTGTCCTGGCGCTCGTTGTTTTTGTCTCCCACAAGTATGTGTTGGGAAAAGTTTCAACAGAGAAATCGATATATTTGTGATGGAATGATAAGTTGGGCTGGACGGCGCGTGTGCTGAGTGTGGTTTAAAGTGCAGGAAAAGCTGTGGCAGGAGGATGAGGAGCGTCTGTGCGCGCTCCTTTCCCAGGCTCAGAGGGCACCAGATGGCAAGCCAATGAGGGGTGAACTAACCAACTAAACGATACCACATGAAATGCAGCATTTAAAATCCCATCTGGGTTGCTGTCCCCGCGGACACGGGGAGTCAAACATGACACATATTCATACACCTGCCGATGGAGCGCGCAGGCATGTCCAATAGGCTGGTGACATGCACCCGGAGCCAGCTGACCCCTTAACCCCGGAGCTCTGCTTTGATCCAGTTCACTGCCTCCTTCACGAACCGGCAACCCTCCCTTTAGAGTCTCAGTTTCAGTCAGAAGCCTGGCTGAATGTGTGAATGAGCGCTCCATTAGGCTGGAATTACTGGTCCTCTCCTGTAATGGTTTTCAGAGTATGTGACTGAAATTGAGACCGGAGTAGCCCCTCTTTACATGCCCACTGGCTGTAAAATCAGCATGATGTTTGGCAGGAGTTTTGCTTGAGGTTTAATCCACTCACCACTGAAGATTCCTCATCGGCTTCCAGTCACGTTTTAAAGTTTGCTTGGACTAATGGTTTGTGTATTAGATGTTGTTTTTAACACTTGGGCCATCGTCCATATATATTTTTGTAAAACTACATCTAACAAGATAAGTTCGTAAAATAATGCTAATTCCCACTCTGATTAAAACACTGAATAACAATGACATTCTTGGAAACATAAACTCTAGTGATTTCACACACAGTTTATGGCAAAAATATGGACTTTTTCTTATCTCACATCATGTTGAAATCCCCCTTGAGGTTGATCACTGCAAAGATCAGTTTCAGCTTTCTCCCTCAGTGTCGGCACCTTTTAATCAACCACCTTAAAAATATTTTTTTTTAACTGCCCACTTATCTTCATGGTGTTTTTCAGTTTTTGAATGAACGTTCCTGTGTTTTCCAGCAACACTCTGCAATACGAGGCCACGAGTGAGCTGATTAGCATGGTAACCAGTCATTAGAATGCTAATCACAAGCGATTCACATATTTTATTCATATTATTGTGCAGTTGTTTTATTCCTTTGGCTGGAATTTAGTACACATCCAATTTTAGTTCCACTGTAAACACGCCTCTGCTGACAGTCAGAAAATTCATTTTTTTTAATAATTTATGCTAGAATAACAACTCCTTTCCCTCATTTCTGGATTTGTCTTAATGAGAAAAACAAGATAATAAAGATGTTGATGGGTAGAGGAAAGCTGAAAAAATAACTATGAAACAATTTTTCAGGGTTAATCTATTTGCTTGAAAAAGGTGTCAAAAATCAAGCTGCTAAAATCAGACTAAATATGGGAAAGCAACACTAAATATATACCAAAACCTTTGCTCTGACCACGTCCGTCTCTCTGCTGTTTCAACATGTTTTATAAGGTGATCGTACAAATCGTTACACTGACAGAATCCCAGGTCACCTCTTCTCTGTTTCTCCTTTTACTCTCATTGTAACTGCTGATGACGTTCTGACTTCTGAGGCCTTGGAGAGAATATGATTCCACACCTCTGTGCTTTGTAATGGAGGAGTGGCACATGTGTATTTTACTGGGGAAATAATGCCTAACTGATTAAGCACTCAGTCGGTTTTTCAGTGCAGAGCATTAACGCAATTTGATCCTCCCTCTTAGGAGCGACTGATGAAATTTACCTGACACACCTGCACTTGATGAGAGGCAGACATGCACAGGGTCTCCACGGCGTCTGATGCTTTAAGGTGTTGTCACCTATGAAGACACAGAAACCACTGCAGGGCTCAGATGCTCTTATTTGTCTATCCTTCTCTGGGAAAGCATTTGTTGAGTGTGACCTAAATTGCTGTGAAGTGAGTGCATCAGCAGCTCTGTCTCGCCTCTTTCTTCTTTCCTTCCGAGCGTCTCCGTGCATGCTTCCTTTTCTCTTTCATGCCGTGTCTCAAACGTACACACTCATGCACACAACTCACAAACATACAGAACGAGCTGAGAAGACATTTTCTCCAATATCGAGAAGCTTTCGGGTAGATTACCTTCGTGCTCATAGTGAGGTATTGTCGGATGTGATAATAATGCAGCACGTTGGCTAATGGCATTCCAGCAATACCGCGCAAGGGATGTTGTGCATTGCTTTTTGTTTCACTCCTCTGCGTATACATTTTCTGTCTCAATTTTCTAAAGGGATCAACAATGCGAATAAGTTGCCTCGATGGCTTTTTGGATTTTTCCTGAATGCTCAAATGTTCCGCTCTTTAAAAATAAATGCTGTTCCCACAAATCCATAGACTTAAACTATATTGTTTTTTTGTGCCAGTCTTGTTGGTTTAACATATTTGACACAAACCCACCAGCATGCAGCGATCAGGACAGCGACAGCTACTTGTGCTGATTCACTGACAGCTCTGCGTGGCAGCCAGCACAAGGTGTGGATTCCATAAACATATGACCTCCATGATAACCAGTATGGGGGCACTAAATCGCTTCAAATTTTGTACATGTGTTGCTAGGCAACAACATAATCGGCCTCCTTCTCCCCCTCCTTATATGGCTCTCTACTGGGATTGCTGTGCACTATCAACGAAAATGGTTAATTAACTTCTACAAAAAGTCCATTAATGGTCCAGATTACGCTTTTGAGGGTTAAAAAGATCATCCAGGGCTAAATAGAAATATATGATGAAATGCAAACACAGGGAAATGACTAAAAGGGCATTTGAAATAAATGATTCCAAGACCATATGCCTTGATATACAGTCAAAGACCATATTAACATCCACAAGGGTTATGCAGGACACTTTTTACACATGCTTCTTCCAACGCTAACAAAGGTTTAGGTAAGGTTAAAGGGACTGTTACAATAAACGATGTCTGATTAACATAATGCGTAATTCTGGCTACTTCCAGCTCAGATTTAATGTGTTTTTTGTATTTTTTTTATGTCTTTCTGCGTGAAAGCACAGCACAAGCAAATGTTGCACACACACTGAACATGGCCGAGTATTGTGTTAGCGTTGCAGGCTCTGTTCAGTTAAGTGAACTGAGTGTTATCGTTTCTGCCAGTGAAACAATGATGGCAGGAAGGTCACTACCGTTTTTGAAAAGATTCTATCCTGTAGCCGAACCGCACTCTTAGCTCTCAGGGTGCTTGAGAGGACATCCATTTATATAAAAGATTTATTTAATATTTTAAACTTTTCATTGTTGTTGCTTTCAAGAGCATACTGGATGACGCAGGGCTTCAATTTATTTCAGCTCCCCAATTAATGCAATTTTCAAATTCAGTTTCATTGAAGGACACATTTGATATGTTGGCAATCTTTCATTCCATTAAAGAGACACAGTACGTAAGGTCAATTTTAGCTAGTACAGGTGTCATTTTTATTCATTATATTTAATTTCACTTTAAATGAGCAAAATAGGATATGATTTTGAATGACATAAACTCCAAAATATAATGAATAAATATCAGAATGTATATGTGTGTATGTATGTATATGTCAGAAACTAAATTTTTCCATCTTTAAATGAACTGATATTTCTTCTTTCTGTTTCTCTGTCCTTTTTTTCCCGTCAACTGTCACATTGAAGCCAGTAATAGTTTTGTTGTGCTTTCTTTGTGTGTTTTTTTCTGATTGGAAAAAAAATATATTAATTTATGTGTCATATTGTCAAATATCAGATTTAACTAAGCAAGCCACAAGCGTTTCCCCTCTTTTGTACTGGTTTGACATTCATGTCAAAGTGAAATTCCTGAAAAGTACAGCAAGGTAACGAAGAATTTAGACAAAATACCAGTGGCACATAAAGAACTCATTATTGCAATAGTAGCATCCTCTAATATTGAGATTCAAAAGTCTTATCTTTGGAATTCATGTGCTTTAATTTTGGATGGCAGATGACAGGAGAGATGTTCCTCCATTTTTCAGAGAACATTATTATTAGCAATGCTTTGCTTGAGGTTTATTGTTTGTTTATCTAATTCGAAGTTTTTCTTTATATTTAGACCCCATGCTAGGTAAAAGAAAAAAATCTATACATTTTTGGCATCCAATCTCAAATAGTTTGATACAGCATTCAAATGGCACACAGGCCTTCTCCTTTTTAAAAATGCTTTTGCATTTAAAAGATTGTTAGCAAAACGTACCAAAGGTGAAGTGTTTTAGCAAAATAAAAATGCCTTTCGTTGTCTCAGTATTCTTGTTCTCTTTAAAAACTGCAGATCAACTCTTATAATTACTTTCACAGTAAATTTTTCATAGCCTCAACACATTGTTATGAATAATGGGATTAAGGCAATTTGATTGCAAATAAATAAAAAATCCTCAATAATCAGATTCCTTATCTTTTTTGTTTGGAAATATGATACATCTATTGCTGGATGTTTACTGATGATAACATGCATGGTGACTGATATTATAAATAAAACTGAGCTGTCAAATTGGGCGTTCGTCATAAAAAGGGATTACATTAATAAAATTATTGTTTCCAGACTGCAAAAACTTTCAGAATTGTTTTTTTTTTATTTTGCATATTCCAAAGCAAAATAGACCATACTGTAACTCTTTTGGGGTATATCTAGCCCATTCTGGTGCAGGTGCAGATTGAAAGTTAATTTTCTGCATTGAGCAAAATTTGGACACTTGCCTGGAAGTCTGATGTCTGCTTTTGGTTAGTGCCCCAATGTTAAAGAGCTATTTCAGAGGATTTCTGTTTTGATGAGCACAGGGGGCATATCTTACCCCACATCAGATATTTCACACTTGAGAAACTGTCCAAACGAGACAGAAGTTTCAGCGCACATACAGCATGGCAGGGTTTTGGGAAGTGTGGAGAGTGAAAGGGAAGCCAGGGGTCCATCATCAGCATATTCAAATAGGAAGCAGCCAAGACATGGAACTCTTTAAATGGAGGCTTTGACAGAAGCCTGCAATCCTTTCTCACTACACTGCCCCTGCTAATCCCCTCTATTCAACCACATCACTATGGAAACTGACTGGATCTCTCACCCTTGCCGCCTAACTTGTGCCATGCAGCCCTGTCTATCACTGGCATTGGAGGTTGTGCTGCAAAATGTTTGCTGATCATTGTTCCATGACGGTGTCCATGCTGTGACATTGTTGTCTGCTGGACTGATGCTGGATAATGTGTCTTAAAATCAAAGAAAAGGCCAAAAAAGGGGGAAAAAAGGAACTGTGGCAGCTCATAGCTGAGCAGGCACAAGCACCTCAGAATTAACTTGGCTGTAGGATAGAGAGTTTTAAGGCGGATGGAGGAAATTTTCATTTTCCTTGTGACTGTTACCGATTTCATTTCCCCCCCCTCTCCTCGGGTAAAATTGCAGGGGAATATTTGTCATGGTTTTATAAGGTTTATCAACTTCAAAGCCCTGGTCGTCCAGCCCATCAGTGAGTCCATGCAATCCTTCCAGCACTGACTAGAATAGGTTAGAGTATGTAGACAGAATTTTCCCGTAAAGCTCCCAATTCAAAGCTTTTACTTATAGCTGGGAGAGGCACATTTGCATTTGCCTCTGACGTCGGCTTTAATCCATCCCAAACCACCTCTTCAACCCCCTCAATGTTGTAGCGAAGAGAGCCAGTAATTGTTCATTACAGAAAAAAAATAAGGTTGCAATCACTAACGCCATCAGCCTGATCAGCACTAACACTGACTAGGAATGAGCTGGAGAGCAGAGCCCACAGGTAAACACCATCTAAATCAATCACCATGGAAAGTGTACGTTATGCATCATAGGATGGCTCATTTTTAAGCTCTCGCAGATAGGAAAATGCCTCTTGCTTGCTGTTGTCATGTTGCATCTTTTCATGAAAATGGGAAAAGGAATGACTTCGGGCTCTGGGTGAGGTTAGTCCCAAAACTGAACAAATTTCCATAAACGAAACAGTGCACAGGATTGAATTAGATGCTCATCATTATTGACCACTTTTGACACAGTTTGTCAAAGCATCTGCTTAAGGGACGCTGTATTAGTGCTTCATTTAATTCCCAAACTGTAAAAAATGCATGCAGTTACCACCTGTCTCTGTGTCTTTAAAATGCTTGTGTTGTTTTACCAATGAATATGGAATTTAACTGCTGCAATTCTAACAATCAAATTACTTTCAGTGGTCTATCATGTTAGTCATATCCAAACACCTGCATACCTGCACAGTTTTCCTAAAATGTGTTTTTTCCCCCCTAATCTTATCAGATGTTCACATCAACTCACATTAAACCCAGTGCTTTAATCAGAATAATTTGGGATGTATTAGATAAGAAAGGTGAAATAATGTATAATATGGAATATAACATAACCTCTCCAGAATGTAAATTAATTTGCAGAGGACATCAATAAATATTAAACTCTGTAATGAATAAATGATGGCCACCATAAATGATTCACCAGTCATTTGTTCTAGCAAATCTACAGCAGCAGGGCAGTGCAAAAAACAACACCATTTTAGCATTCACAGCTATCAGAGATTCACCTGCATGCACACAGTGGGAAAACAAATAAACAGAAATGATAACAGCAACAAGGGGAAAATGGCATTATTCATTTACTGTTGGCACGGTTTAGCTAGAATTCTTATTTTCTATTTCAAGAAAATGCTACCATGCTAAGAAGAAGCATGTGATCATTAATGGTTGTTTTTTTACTTGCTTGAAGGATTGTGTACAAGTTACCTAGCTAGATGTTAACTTCCATCCATGCATTTTCTGTACCGGGGTACACCATGGACAGGTCACCAGTCCATCGCAAGGCCACGCAGAGACACACAACCACACACACTCACTTTCACTCATAGGGATAATTTGGAGTGTCCAATTAAGCTAACATCCAGACCGAAACTTGTCTTCTCTAAAATCAAGACTTGAGAGATATTGGAAAAAACTGAAAAAGAAAGCCTCTGACAAGAATGCTTTTAACCCTTTGAACGAAACAGGGTGGTGGAAATATTTGATCAATCCTCAAAGTACTGCTAAAATGGATCACCAGACTACGGTCATTTCAGCTAGACTTGTTGGAGCTCTTTTTATCTGAAATGTCTGCCTGTTGTTATCATGGTAACACTGAGTAGCTGTTAAAATATTTTAGGTGATACCTTTTCAGTCATTAGATGATGAGCCAGGATAAAACAAATTATCATCCTAGTCAGATGGTGGTCTTGTTATGAATGCCCTTTAAGATAAGATTTATTAACATACCTGTTTCGTGACTATATATTGTTGAAAATAAGAATAACAAGAAGGAAAAAAAGGTAGATTATTACGGTAGATGGAAAAAAAGATGACACTAATCATTTTGTCTGTATGTTGTGGTAAACCATTCCCTGAAAACTGTGATATGCAATATTGTGTGGTGTGAGTAAAAAAGAAACCTGTAAAGGATAAAAATGATGGGCTGCTCCCATGGAAACCAATGAGTTTGTCCTCCAATGACACAAATAAATTCTGCATCAGGTGATGGTAATGACACCACTGCTGCTTTTTTATTGGGAGACAAAGAAAATTCTCACATCGCTGTGTTATTAAGGTAATATTTTATTCACATATTTTCTTAAACGTTGCAATTTTTTTTTCTTTGCCCAACCATTGCAAAGTAATTCTTTGTTACAGAAACTAAACATTGTGCTATTAACTACTTTCCCCTATTTCTCATAAAGTGAAGTTTTGTAGGGTGTTTGCTGTTTCTTTTGGGCCCAGTCGGAAGCAAGAACTTCCCTCAAATCCAAACTGCAAAGTCATGGTCTCTGTCTCTTGTCTATTGTCAGCATGTAAATTATTTGTGGATCCAGTGTGTGATTTCAGTACCAATGAACTCTTCCTGCAGAATGAATGACAGCCATGTTGGACAGAAACTTTTACTGAAAATGCATCGGACTGTATGTTCACCTACATCTAATAAATCTTTTTTTGTGATGAAACCAAAATCTTAAGCATACCCAAATATTGATTTAATTCCATTTGAGTGACTATATTTTTTGGAAAGGTGCAACAAGACTAACAATACAAGGGTGGATTGCCCAAATGATACTAGTATTCATAAAGATGAGGTAGAGAAGAGAAAAACACCCAAAAGAGTATTTCAAGATGGTTTAGTCATGTTCAAAGACAAAGTCTGGTTCTGGCTTTTATTGGTTCCTCCTAACGACAAATATCCGTAGGAAATCTGATACGCAAGTCAACAAAAGCTCGAGTCCAATAGAAATTTAAGGCAAAGGGCGAAAAAATGAACACACTAAGGAATTATTTAGAGTGGCCCATCTGGCCAAGTGGGAGTGCACCCATCATTGGGGGCAAGAGGGTCCGTGGAGCAGCAGAGAATTTGTTTAATTGAAGTTGTTTAATTTTGTGCACTAAATACAAACTCCAGGCAAGAGAAACAAATAAACAAACTATTTCCGCCAAAATCTCAGGCTGGCTTTAGAGGCAGCTCTGTTGGTTACATCTATCAGATTGAGCTCTCAGATAATTGTTTCTGTGTTTTTTAAACTGTAATAGCATGCTTTAGTTGCCTGTGATCATCTCATAGTAAGTGTGTTTTCGGTTTAAAGCTCAGCTGCTGCAATTCTTTGGGGAATTCGGCCGCTCTACCGTGTATGCATGGTGCTTTTCTAACTACCTTAGTTTCCTGTTAAAGTACAAAAATACGTAAGAAGATAGGTCAACTAGTGAATCTAAATGAACAGCGGGAGTGAGTTTCAGTGTCCATGACTGGCAACCTATCGGGATAATTTCCTGCATCCTATCCACTTTCACATCCTGTGCATGTTCATCCACTTCCCAAGCGAGGATAACAACAAAAGGTTTATTGAATTTAAGCTCCAATATGTAGAACACAATTGCATTGAGCTGGAGAAAGTACGAAAGGTTCACACACTGTTTCCTTCTTTTTTTTTTTTACTCATCCAGGGATTTGCAGTGATATAGCAGAACAGCATAGAGGAGAATCAAGGGGGATGATTTGCAGGGTCTTTGAATTTAACACAAACATTTCCAGTCTAAAATAACTGGGACAAGGTCAGGTTTAACATTGTCAAACATTCCCTCTTCATCAAACAACAGTCCATAAAGGCCTCATGAATTTCTCAAAGCGCTTGTAAAATGAAAAATAAGTCCACATTTGAACATTTTAACATTTTAACACATTTTAATAATTTTCTCTGAAACCTGCTTTTACCTTTTAGCGCTGATTATGCTTTTCCTGATGAATAAGATGCCAGCTCCAGTAGGCATGTATGCACCCCTTTACCATCAGAGATGTAGACTTGTGAAGTGAGAGCTAATAAAGAGTCAGGTGCTCCTGCATCTGGTCAGTCTGGAGGACGCAGTGTCCATGGATTTAATTATACTTTCAGATTTTGTGAAGTCTGACCAAAGGATGAGTTTCCTCTTTCTCGAAATGATCTGAAATGACTGTCAGCTCATTAAAGAGGCCAGCATGTCTGTTGAAACTTGCATTTGTCAATGGCACAATAAACTGTGTTTGCAGACAGTGAACTCTGGAAGTGTGCAGAGGAAATTATATCAGTGACAGAACCAGCTGTCAGTGGGTGCAGTAGGCCTGGAGATCAGGAGCATCAAATTCTAATTCCTAGCTGTGTCCCCTGTGAGCAGATGATATCATTGAACTAAAGACGACTGAGTATTTACTAGTTCTAAATTCAGGACATTTCTTTTTCTGATCTAAACCTCCGCTTATCCTCCTCTGTCAGCCTTTCAGAGACTCTAAAAGACTTTGCCTCCATAAATAGTGTGTTCCCTATTACGTTACTGAGCTGTTTTGAGAACCAGTGAATTTCCTAACCTTTTGTTTCTGCATTTCCAACTGTTATTATGTATTGCTTCCCAGAAATTTGAGATAACTTTTTTAATATAAAGGAAAAAAACTATAAATATCTAGGCGGACTTGCAGCAATCCAGACTTAACTTAACAGTATGTACAGTATAAATACTGACTGAGAGGTGGCCTCTTCAACTAGTTCAACCTTAGTTGAAATTGTTTGATTCAAGATATTTTTTTCAAAGTCTTTTACAGTGATAAAAAAATGCAGAATATCTATTGTTATAACCATAACATGACCAATAGGTCACTCTTGATCTCACACCCAGGCGCTGATAGAACTGAGTGTATAAATCTATTGTACTCTCACCAGGGACATTGGCTCCCTTCATTTGTCCTTCTCACAAAGAAAAGTATTATAAACTTGGACCACATGTCACAGAGAGGAGACCTGAAGAGACACACTAATTTAAGGTCTTATTAATCTGATTTGACTGATTTTTCACCTATTTCGTGAGTTTCCACATCTCTCCTTGGCACACTAAGCTGAACCATGTAAAACCTCAGATTCTCCAGACAGCTCAGTGTCAGACTGGAAATGGATTTGAAGTTGTCCAGCTAATTAGCTTGATGAGTGGTTTCACACATGGGCAGATGCTCCATCGTCAGCGTTCGACTGGAGGCAGTTCAGAGCTTGAGCATTTTTAAACAATTGTCAACAGCTTTTCTCTTCTTCCTCTCTTTGATTTCTCACACAACCCCTTTTCAGCTCAGTTGATCCTCCCGGCTGAATGAACAGTCTCCTCTGATGTTACATTTTGGGGTAAACAGGAAACTAAAATAGTTAGATCTTTTTTTCATGGGTGTTGAAAGTGTAAATTACAGGGAAATGTTGATGTTTTCTTAAATTAAGCCCATCCTGCATTTTATTTGTTTGGTATTATTGCACATTTAAAGATAAGAAAATAAGAGAAGAAAAGGGAAGACAAGACAAGAAAATTAGACGTTTCAGTCTCTGAGACCACAAATCAACAGCTTTTATGTTGTGACAGTCTCACAAATGGCTGTGAGACTGAGTTAGATTCCATTGTATTTGGCTATTTTTAAAAATCCATTCAAGACCATCTGTCGTGATCCAAATAGTAATCAATGACATTTAGCAGGGCATTCTTTCTTCCTGAAAATTTTTTTTTCATGTTACCATTTTCAACAGAACAACAGAAACTTTTTGATGACTTTGCACATAGTCCTTAAAAAAAAGAAGGCCAGAGAGACACAATGACAGCAGAGCAACACTTCCAGAATCTCATCAGTGTATTGCATGTAACTCGCACGGTGACTCTGTGATCCTATTTAACCTTTTGAAATGCGTCAGGATAAAGAATATGAATCATGATAAGCTTCATGGAGGAATATGGCGAGTGTGTCTGATATGAGTGTCATACATTACATGCATGACGACGTACCCGATGATTGCGACACCTCTTAGTGTGCGTGCTGTTGCACGGAAATATCAAGAGACGGCAGGTCAGCTCCAGCTGCATGCATATATAATTATTGCTTCAAAGGAATGATTGTTACTGAACGGCACATAGGCAGTGAACAGCCACATCTACAATATATCCAGCATATAAAATGGCACAAATGCTTGTGCAAGTGGTGAAGTCACTTAATTCAGTTGCTGGCAATGGCATTGACCTTTTGTTGGTTCCTCCAGGCCATAATGTGAGTCACATGACGGGCAGATATTTACAGGGACTCTCGTCACTGGCCTTGTCAAATCACAGCACACTTCACTGCTGCCTAGCAGGCCCTTGGCTCGGCTTCAGCAAAGCAGAATGATGCGCAGGTGCCCCCCTCTATCTTTTAGCCAAAAGCTTGCTACAGCTTTTATGGCACCCAAAAACAAAGGGGAATTTTGGGAGATGTTAGTGCATTTGCGACAGTTTACATATGCAGTAAAAAGGGGAAAGTATGCAACATATTAAGAGAGACAGAGCTATGAAAAACATTCAGACCAAGATAGTTTAAGGTACTTTAGAACAAAATAAAACTGCTCTTGTGGACCTGTATCTCAAAGAAGAAAAAAAAGGAATTTTCAGGGATGTAATCATAGGGGTTGTTTTTCTCTCATTCCATCTTTTTTGTTTTTGTTGCATTTCTAGAATCTGTATGTGCCTTAAATAAAGAAATGTGCAGATCAGATGAAACACGGATCAAGGTTCTTAAAGATTCCACACCCCCCATTGCTTGTCTTTGCACGAGTAATGTTAAGGACATCTGTATTGTTTCAGTGCTTTTATTTAGTCTTGTGTCAGATAATCATGGGAAAAGAAGGTTTTAAATTCTTGTTAGAATTGTGCCACATGTTCCACTCTGAAATATCAAAAATGCAATTGTGCATACATACATACATACTCTAATCTGTTCAGAATTTATTGCTGACAATTTGTAGAAGAATCCAACTGTCCAATGCTGACTATAGTGCTGAGTAACAAAACTAGTTTTGGGAGCCTTCAGTTTCCACTATTTGATTTATTATATCCCATTGCATTGCATGCTCAGTAATGAGTGAAGATATTTGAACAGTCACGTCAAGGAGAAGACGTACCTTCTTGAAACTCTCAATATTAAAACATAATCCTTTTTCTCATTGCAGAAATAGGGCACATCTAGTTTCATTTAGCCTTGAAAATATATGCTGGCAGTCAATAAAATGGGTGACAAGTTGTAAGAATAAAAGTTTTGACATTCTCTCTCTCAGTTCAATTGTCCTAACTTTTAAATCTAATAATGTTAGTGCGTCACATTTTATTTTATATGGGATCAACTCGTACTCAGGGTCTGAAACCCTGAGGGCTGCAGCTATCTGAGGTGAAGAGTTGAAGGCAGCAACACTGACACGTTCAGATTGCATGCGTTTGTGCATGCTCTCGCTTTTGCTGTCATGAATGATGGGGACCAAAAACTGACCGTACACAAAGCTATGCAGACTTAATGCAAAGGTAAGGGCTGCCATTTTGTCCCCACAGGTATAAGGAAATTCTACATTCAATTTCACATTCAGATTCAGGGTTTAGGCTAGGCCTTAAATTGTGTTTAAGGTTTGGGTAAGGACAAATGTGTGCGTATTTGAGTGAAGATTTCTAAAAACAGGCACATTTAGACACCACAATTTCTCTATATTTTTATTTTAACCTGTAGTTCTGTGTTTCTCAGCTCTTATAGAGAGTTTCATTTGTGCAGATCGTGAGAATTAATAATTAAGATTCCTTTCTCAGACTTCTTTACAAAGCGGATTACAAAATTACATAAAATTGTCTAAGTGAAAATTAGATGAGGCAAATACACAAAGATACAACAACAAGGATGAATAAAACATTAACTAAGAGAAGAAAGGATTAAATGAAAAACCAGAACAAAATGTCTTTGAATTTTACTATTATCATCTCATATCTGCCAGATAATCACATTTTTTGTAAGCATAAAACTAATATGTGAAAAAATGTGTCTAACTGGAACCATGTTTTTATTTTCACAGAGTCATATATTATCTTATTTATTTTGATACTTCAAAAACATCAAAATGCTGCTGAACATTAGGAATAATGTTACTTCTGTAACATCCAGTGTGACTAGATGGTTAAGGTAAGACTTAACACCATAAAAGGATCCTGAGTTCATAAAAAACTATGTAGTGCTCTAGTTCATGTTAAATGAGAGGGTGAGTTTAACTCCAAGCTGAGCCTGCTGAGCTGTTCAAGTGGGCAATCAATCAAGTACTTTTTCCCCATATCAAATAAAACCTAATAGAGTTTTCCCAGCATTATTTTAATATCGGTGTGTGGGAATAACCTTAGCCTATTGGTTGTTACTAAACTCAGAGACTATAGGAAAAAAATAAGGATGATTTGGTTTCTCTTGATGAATTTCACACTCGACATTTTGCCGGAGAAAGAACAGTTCTATCATCTTGACTGCTCCGTTGGTGCCTCCTGGCAGAAATGCAATTCCCCACGTGCACGAAGGGAACCTCGTGTGCTATAGATCTGAGGAGGGGGAAAAAAGGAAATCTTTTTCTGGGTGTCTCATCCGCTATTATAAAAGGAGGTTGGGTGGTGGGTGGTGGGGTGGTGGCATGCGACTTGGTGGTCCAGTGGACTGGAAAACGCTGCAGCCCCCTGGCAGAAAGTTAGTGCGTGTCCGTATACGCGCTGGAGCTAATATGGCCACTGGCTCATTAGAGCTCTGATTTAAGGAACACCGCGTAACGCCAAGCGCAGAGTCCCAGAGAGGAGCGAGCCAGTCAAGCAAAGAGAAAACATTCCTTTCTCTGGGCTCTAAATCGGGGTTAGACAATGCCACTTAAGAGAAACCAAAGTTTTTTTTTTAAACGCTCCCGGAACATGCAGAGGTGCTGTCATAGTGAGAAAAGAGCGTATTCTGCAGTGACATGCAGAGCATTCACAGCCTCCCACAACAGGAGCTGCAGACAGGTTGGTCATCAATGAAAGAAAGGAGGGAGAAAGGACGGAGGGAGGGAGGGAAGAAAGAACACAGCCATCAAGGTGGCGAGGATGCAGAGGGGAGAAGAGAGCATGCACGCAGGCTTCAAGCCCAGCCACACGTCCGACCAATCATTTCATTATTAAGTACATAAATTGGCATGATGTGTGCTGTGTATAGTAATAAATCTAATAAATGCAGCCCATGATTCAGAACCGCCAGCATGAAATGTCACGCCTCGCACACGCTGACCTACTCTCTCCGAATCTATCATTTGTTCCGTAAAAAGATTCTGACGGAGTTGCTGTGTGGAAACCGGCTACTTATAAAACTCGCAAGCATAGAATGCATTGTCCTAACACTTCCAAACATGTCACATGAGCAGATTAAATGTAAATAGGCCTATATGAATGAACTGGTAGTATATTCCACTCTGCACTGTGGACTGGCACATGTTCCGCCACAAATGAGTAGTCAGACCAAATTGAGACAGGCTGCCTCGCATGTGTTTTAGCATTGTGGACAAAAACAAATATAGAAAGTCAAGAAAGGAAAATATAGGCACTCTGCGGACGAAATGTGGCGGCAGTGAGGCAGAGAAGGAAGGTGGAAAGGGGGGAAATAGCCCCGCTCATCTCCTCTCATTTTCTGCCCGCTTCTACCCAGCAGAGTTTCTATGGCAACCCCTCAAAAAGCGGTGTGCGGTGAATTGTGGATTTGAGATGCGCTGTCTGATTGCGCTGTGTGGAGGAGATGGCTGACTCTTTCGTCAGCCGTCCCTCTGTAAGAGGAAATTGGCGGAGGGCTCCAATGAAACAGCATATGCTTTCCTCTGGTGTGCGCGCCGGTCGTTCGGCTCGACGTCATGTGTGTGTTGGAGTGCACGTGCGAACCCTGTGTTTTTACAATCCAGTGCCCCCGGAGCAGAGCCGCGCGCCACTCTTGGCACCGAGCAGAATGCACTCAGCGTTCCAAATGAATTTGTCTGGCTGACCACGTAGACTCATCAGTATGCTTTGAGATCCGGCTGATTGATTCTATGCCACGTGGTGACGATTCATTTCTGCCACGAATTCCAACAGTAGCGCCGAGTGTGACATTTTGACAAATGACTCAAATTTCCTTGTCTTTTCAGTTTGGTTTTTGCCACATGCTCCTCACCACCACCTTATCACCTCATTGCCTGTTCTCTACCATGAGAGCGCAAACTTGTGCGTGTGACTGACATGCACTGATGAGGGCTTTTTGTCGGGAGACCCGTGTTTTTGTCTGTGTGAGAGTAGGACATGTATGTTATTCGGTGTGAGCTCCTGCTCTCTCTCCCTCTCAGAGGCTGTGTGATCCTTGTAAGCTGTGCCAGTTCCCATTAGCATCCCATTATAAACCAGCATGATCACTCGTCACTTAGAATGCCTGCCACAGCATGCTCTGAGTGTGCATGTGTGTTTATGGAGGCTTTTTACGCAGAATATGTGTGTGAATATACGTGAGTGAATCACAGTGAAGTGATTGAGATGGCCTTGTTTAAAAAAAAACAGGGAGAGAAAAAAAAGACCAAAAAACGGCAGAGCCTTGGACTGGGTACGATTTGAATTAAATGTGTCTGCAAGTGTTTGGTTTGTTTGACCCAGATTTCTTACCTACCCCACTATTGATGAATTGGATATCTGGAGGCAGCCTTGTGCGACAATTTATTGTAGTTGATATGCAGTAAACAGCACCCTCTGCTGACTAGGTTTCTATGTTAGACATGGAAGCTGAAGAAAAGCAGTTATGAATATGGAGCCCCTAAAATACATAGCATCTTCCTCACAGAACGTATGAAGATTTGTCATCTTAACTTAAGGCCAAACTAAAATCCTGAAGCATGTCTAAATCCTACCGCAGATAGTCTTTTTTCTTCAGAGGAAAAACTGTGTTGTTTATGTGTGTAGAAGTGACCAGATACAAGTCTTGGATTCTGGTTTTCTAACCATTGTGTTTACTTTGAGATTTAGGAAGAAACCTCACAGTTTGTAGTGATTATAATCATGATTTCTTTTTCTCATTTGGGTAACTAAGGACTACATTAGCTTCTGAGATGGTGATGCTTCTGCAGATAATGTGATTACATTGACTCTACAGCTTCTCTTGCCTCTGTGCATGGTTTGCTTGCGGAAGAATATGTCTGTCCTTTCCTGGTACTCTCCCTCTTGTTCTTTTATCAGTCCATACACACACTTACAGACACACAACCTCATGAGCCCTGTGGTCCAGGTCTAAAGGAATGTTGAGTGTCTCTATGACTCTCCCGGGAGATTAGGCCTTACCATGCATGCCCTCCCCTGCCCCCAACTTCATTCCATTCCATTCCAAAGTGTTCCCCCTGAGAGCTGCCACTTTTTTTTTAAATGTTAGCCTGATGATTGTGACAGATAGGCTGAACAACGTGCACACACCTACACACAATTGCGGACACACGTTCGAGGCACGACAGGAGGGGAGGCTGCTCTGCCTAGGGAGGGACAGACAAAGCCATGCTCCAGCTATAAAAGCCTCCCAGGATGAGGCCAGAGTCCTGCTCTGGGCTGGACAGGACCTCCTTGCATTGTGCCAGAACTCTGTCAGACAGGCAGCAGACAAGCGTCCAGCATGAACGACATCTACAAGGCAGCGGTAAGCTCTCTGGCTCAAATCATGTGCTCTTAGTTGTAGAGTTGGTTACTTCTGGTGGAGTGACTTGGTTTGGAAGAATGTTCTTTAAAACGATATAAAAATTGCTCTTGCTTTGGTTGACACTCTTACCCATAACCTTTATGAGAAGTACTGAGAAGGACACGCAGTTGTTTTGAATCTAAGATGGTGGTTTGATTCAGTTGGATCTAAGTGGCTGTAACATTGAAAGTTTGGATGCTTAAGCATCAAAAAGTTCCCTGACATTGTTTGAATGGCTGACAAATCGCTCTTGATGTGGCCCGCATAGCAAATCACCTCCATCACCGGCTGATGTCAAATAAGCCTCAACACCATATTCGCCTGCAGGTCTTCAACCCTATCAGACCTGTCAGGAGCCACTCATGAGGTCACTGACAGGACACATCCCTGGTCTGCACTCCGCTGCTTCGTTCATGACTTCAAATGGAAGGGTCCCTCTTCACATGACTAATTTTGGCCAGTTGCTCCAGCGCTCCTTGGCTTGTTTTTCTCTGGTGCCAGAGGAGGGCCTCAGGTTTAGATAAAGCCCCCCTACGGCTGAATTCCAGCATTATCTGTGAGCCGGAGAGCTGTGCGGCTATCTGTCCCCCTCTGCCTGGACAGTCAGCCGGCTGTCCTGTCCATTCACACGCCAAGTGAACAGCCCAGCTGAGACAGCAAGTAGGAATGTATCTGGCATATGTTTGTTTGGATGGATTTTTTCATATATCATCACCAGCGGAGTGCGTGTCTCTTTCATAGTGGTTGACAGACGATAAGTTTTACATAAGCAGCTGTCTCTCTCTCTAATTCGTGGTAGCTTTTCCAGGATTACTGTGCCATTGTTGGGCCAGATCCACAGCTATGCTGATTTGAAGAACTGCATATTGTGTCCTTTATCTGCAGTTCCTGATCCTCCTGTGTTTATTTTTAAACTCCCACTTTTACTGGCTCTAACATATTATGTACAGGTTCTGTCTTTTGTCTGTGCTGGCCCAGTAAGATTATTCATCAGAGAGGCTGCTTCAACACTTAAAATGTCTAACTCTAGATAGATTACCCTAATCCCAAAACAAAAACTCACCTAAGAACATGATTTCTAGGCCTGACTTTTTGAGAAATGGTAAACATAACCAATAATGTTTTAACTAAATGCCTTCAAGAAGAATCTGAAAGTGTTTACACTGTAAATCTTTTCCCCCATTCGCAGGTTGAGCAGCTAACAGATGAACAGAAAAATGGTGCGTAATTTATTCGTTTTAGCATTTCTTTTGCCTGCTACCTGAACATCAACCCGCCGTAAAAAGGTGTTTTCAGATTTAACTTTAGTTAATGTTGCAAACACCTCCTCCACTGGTAGAATTTGTTTCTTTTTCTTTCTTTTTTTGCCCTGTTGTGATCTGCAGAGTTCAAGGCTGCCTTTGACATCTTTGTGCAAGATGCAGAGGACGGCTGCATCAGCACCAAGGAGCTGGGGAAGGTGATGAGGATGCTGGGGCAGAACCCCACACCGGAGGAGCTGCAGGAGATGATAGACGAGGTGGATGAAGATGGTAAATCAAATCACCGTTTTATTTTGCAGTAACCTAAACCAAATGGCTGGTTGCTGTTGACCTCTGTATGCCCATGGGTCAGCTTACAGGTCCATCGTGTTGTGTAGGCAGCCATCAGTCAAACCCTCTGAACTTAATGTCAAATACTAGCCAAGGATCTTAAAGACAACGGGATGTCAGGCTGGATTAAAGAGAAATGCGTATCATATGACACAGGAGTCAACTTGAATTTTCCACGTTATGCAATGATGAAACATAAAAACCAAGTTGGATTTGAGAAAGCTCCACAGTGGAGTACACAGGAAATTGTGCTGTCAGATTAACTATAGAGAGAGATCTTTAATGGGTCACAATATAACTTTATGAAAACAAGAACCACAGGTTTCCTTGTGCAAATTAAAATGCCTTTTAAGTAACATTTGTTTGTGACAAAGTATTAAGAAACATGTTTGCACAGATAAGGCCTTTAATACAAAGCTGAACTGGTTATATTGAACAAATTCCAGTGAAAAATGTAATGCGGGGAGTGTGTCTCTGCAGGGAGCGGCACAGTGGATTTTGATGAGTTTTTGGTCATGATGGTGCGATGCATGAAGGACGACAGCAAAGGGAAGACAGAGGAAGAACTGGCAGAGCTGTTTCGGATGTTTGACAAGTAGGTTTGATGTCGGATTTTCATCCCATGATCCGTCCATCGATCCATCCATTTATGTTAAATGAAATTCAGGCTCACAGTGGCCTCTTTATCCGGACTTGACAATGCATAACAAAGCGCTAACTGGCAAAATCTTATATAATCTGCAGTAAAAACCAACTGACAGACGAATCAAAATATCTCCGTTAAATGAATGCTACCATGTGAAAGCTACCCAAATCTTGTTATGAAATTTCTCCTCAGTGTGACTCTGGCAAAGTACGCTCCCCATGTGCAATTATGTGTTCTGACAAAATGGCAAGTAGCTCTGCAGAGTGGAGCATGTAGTTGCCTCCTTAATCCTTTCTGACAGTTCAGAGTATTTCCAACACCCACGACCATGTAAGTCACACACCTCCTATGCACATCAAAGAGCAATCTTGCCTTCTTCTTCCCTACAGGGATGTTCCCAGACACTTAGACTTCAGATGTGATCTTGAACACACCACGTACAAACACAGACATACCACACACCTCTTTGTAAATTTACTCAAAATTCTCTGCTTGCTAAAGATGTTTTTTTTTTCTCTCCCTCTGATTGTTCAGAAACGCTGATGGTTACATAGATCTGGATGAGCTGAAAACCATGCTGGAATCTACAGGCGAGGCGATCACCGAGGACGACATCGAGGAACTGATGAAAGACGGTGACAAGAATAATGATGGCAGAATTGATTATGATGGTGAGGAGTTTAACCTGATTAGGAACATGCAAGATTAGTGAAAATATTTTTTTGAGAGTTCCTACACTCTCCTCTTCTGTCTAAGAACTTTGGTTTTACAGTTGACTTGAGGCTTGACTATTTACCCACACTTTCTTATCTCTTACAGAATTCTTGGAATTTATGAAAGGAGTGGAGTAATCCTGATGTGCCAGGGTGTTATTTTTGTATGTCTCTGTGACACAGTGGTGATCAATGCACAACTGTGAGCTGATCTACAAGCAACAAATGAAAACAACTCCATGACTTTGTGAGAATTAATCAAGTTCTACATCCGATTTTTCTGTTTTCTATCATCATTGTAAATACAGTTCTTGACCAACTTTAATGCCCTTGTGTTCTTGAGTGTAAATTTGTCGAAATTGCATTTACAGAATGTCCCACTTTGCTGCCCTTCGCTTGAACTCTGTATTTGTTTTGGGATGAGTCTCATCTCTTGCCATTGTCAGTATAGAAATCTTCTCCCTGAGATGCTGGTGCTGTTTACCTGGGCAGAAAATGTCAACAAAGGAGAACACACAAATAAGCCTTCATGAAATTTATACCCGAAGTGTTTGTTCATGAAATAAACACAAGGCATTTGTCTGTGAAGTCATTTTTCCTGAAATCTTTATTACATTATTTAACTATTAATCACAAACGGACATAGCTTAATCTTTTTCAAATAACTTACCTTGTTCTGCAGTGATATTATGTTTGGTTGCAGAACAATTGATAAGTATACAGATATGTTTTCTCATTTTGTTCCACTTTTCAGTGTATGCAGATCCCTCTCTGTCCTGTTGTGCAAAGAGAGAATAAAAACACAAAGGAGGCCTGTAATAAGATTGTTATCTCTAAAACAAAACACTTGCAATTGATGCTGAGCTGCTTGGTGATGATTTTGATTTACTGGTGTAATTTGCATTCTTTAGTGACTCTTGTCTACAGTATGTGGACTATTCACACGACTGTATCCAGTTACAAAGTGTATTGAGGCAGGAGCTATTTATGTCTAATCATGTTAGTGCCCATGTTAGGGGATCACTGACACCAGTTGACAAGCGGATGCCTCCGCCCATATAAAGAATGTTTTTTGCCTACAAAGAGATAACTGTTCCATTGTTAATGTAGCTGTACCGCTGATGTAAATGTGCCTCTAAAATATCCCGATTAGAAGGCCAACCGATTAGAGTCTGAACTCATAAAATGTTGGGACGTTGTGCTTCAAAGCTTTTATACATATAGAGCTTTGACCTGCGTTGGTGGATGGCAAGGTAACTCCATGGTGATTTCTGGAAGGGTGTCTGAGATCATGGAATCATTTCAAGCCCTTTAGTATGATTTCATAGATATGATAGACACATATATTTTTGGCTATGTCCCTCGCACACAGAATTTTCTACAGATTCTTCAAATCTTTCTTGATATTATGCATAATAGATCAATAATATAAATGTTTTTTTGTAATTTTACGTTGCATGTTACTCTGAAAACGTATGTATTGTTGTTGCAGACTTCAGAATGTTTTAAACAGGCAGAAACATTTTTACAGTGCTCGTTTAACATCTAGTGAAATTACTTTTCTTTTTCCTGTTAACCTAAATAATAGCAACATGCTCTTCAAGCAAGTAATTTTTAGTGTTAATTCCTAATGTCTTATTAACTGTGTTCTGCCTTTTTAAAGGTATTTTGCTCTCCAATAAAATTCAAGATTAATTTATGCTAATAATGGAACATTAAAATGTTTTACTTTCACATTTTTACAAAAGAAAGAGAAATTGTTGTTTACAATTTTCATATTTAATCCATTCTTTTATTTTAGATAGTTCTACAAATGGAAGTGGGCATTCACACCATTTCTCAGAAAGTACACAGATTTGAGGCATTAGACATGACTGGCGCACTGAAAACACTTCCTTCCCAGGAAGAAACGTGCTCTCAGGAGTCATGCAGTTATTGTTGTGTCCACTTGATGTCAGCAGGACAACAGTCTTATGGGTTTGTTTGGTTCAAATCAGTGTAATCTTAGTGTCCAGCCACACTTTTAAAAACAGATAACACTCAGCGATCTGGATTTAGCACATATATGAATCTAATGCATTTATAAATAGAGCTGACAGGGAGACTACATGTTTATATTCATGATGCCATTTAATAAATCAACTTTTTTTTTTTTTGCAACAATATTTCAGTATTTTTATTTTACAAAATTTCGAACGTGAAAGTGATCTTTCTTTCATTTGGAATGGGAAATGGGATGGATCGTTTTTTGTTTGAAGCGGTGACGTCGGTGGCCTGACTGATGACAGCATCTGAAGGCCCTCCTACCTCCCTCCGTCTCTTACTGGTTCTCTGGGGTTTTAGCAGCTCCATCCTGCAGCTACTGTAGAGTAAGGACTCGTGGGATTAAAAATCCAAACCTGCAATGAAACACAACTACTTTGCAACAGTCTGACAAACAAAGTCTGACACTGTATGCGTCAACCGCCTAAACTACAATTAGCTCTTGTACAGCCTCACTCAAAGACATTTAAAAAAAGACAAGAAAGATGATGCAGTGAAACTAAATGATGATACGAGCTAAAGAGTTTCTCAGTGAAATAAGGCTGCTTGTTTTTATCACTCAGATTAGACTGCTCTGCAGGCTAAGCTTCATATAAGCTGTAAACTGGCAAAGGCAGGGTGGAACAGGATGAGTAGTGCTCTCGCCGCCATCAATGAGAGGCTGGGCAGCAGCAGAGCAGAAATGAATGAATCTGGGGTGTGGTGTGTGAACAGCAAGTTGGGTGGAGAAGTGATGCAGTTACGTAAGACAGGCTGGATGACTCATGCCTGCTGTTATTAACACACACTGCGGTTATAAGCCACCTTCGCTATTATGGATTTCAGGGGCATTTGTGTGCAGCTTTCAGACTTCCTGTAACCCTGCCAGTAACCAGGAAAGACAGGATCAGCAAAGGTTACACCAACACATTCATTTCCTTCAGTTTTATTCAGCCAGTGTAGAAAAATGATTCATTCCACTGTCTAAATGGGAATGAGGCAGACACATGGCTCATAATAGTAAGCCCTCCAACATCTTTACACATTTATTGATTGATAAATCATCTATTCCAAGCCTAACATCAAATAAAACTCATAAACCACCATGAAACCATCTTTAAACTGTTACTAAGCTGTGCCAGCAGTATGATGTATTCATAACCTTTTTCCCAGCTCAGAGTGATTTACAGATGAGTAAAATCCCCGGAAGAGTGAGAAATACCCCACACACAATTTAGACTTTGGACGACATTAACTACTCAAACCATCTCTCAGACGCCCACACATGCAGAGCACATTTGAAGCCAGAAGGCTTTTGGGTTTAGAGGATTCCTGTTTTTCTTGCTTCTCTACATCACATGGTCTTGGAAGTTGTCCAATGCTAAATATTACAGATTAGTCTGGAAAATTTTCAAGCAGCTCACCATTCTCAAAGGCACAGAACAAAATGTTCTTAAAACCTCTGGATCCACAGATGATATATTTTCTTATTGTTTGTTTCCTGCTCTGTGCCATTAATAACTCTGTTTCTAACCATGATAAGCTGATTTTATCACTAACTATGAACATGGGCCCCTTTTTTGCTTCTCATTTGAATAAATATTCTGCATAAATATAACAACCTTAGATGATTCTGTGGAATAAAACAGCATATAGTTGGTTGATTTTGTTGCCATAAATACACAAAGAGGAAGTAGAACACTTTAGACAAAGAGAGAGTGGAAGCACTGCAGATCAAACTGGAACAGACAGAATATTGTATCATGACGAACCATCCCACTTCTGGTGCTGAGAACACTGAAGTACTGTGTCTGGACTGGCCCGCCATAATGGCCCATAGAACAGCAAGACTACGAGACACAGAATTCTCAAATTCCACAGAAATTATTCAACAATTCACATGAATGAAAGCAATTGTTTTGTTTTAATGCACCACTTGATGCTTTATCTATTTTTACCACTATTAAAAGGGAACTTGTTAGCTATTTATCATGAATACTGGAAGAACTACTCACTAATTTCTCCAGTGTACACAACATCACAATGGAACATATAAAAGGTTAGATTATAAGGTAGGATTGGTTTATCTTTCATATAAGCCCATTTTTCATGTTGTGACTGATGAAACTGATTAAACGATACCTTGTTCTACCCAAAAGAAGCATGTAAATTCCATAAAGTGACTTGTAATTTTAGCCAACAATTGTGGCTGTGTTTACACTGTTGATTAGTATTCGTTTAAGTTAAGATGCTCCTTTTAAAAGAACCCATCTGCTTTTTGAGGTTCTAAGGTGTGCCGGGCTGGGCTTTTTCATGGGCAATAAAGTGTACTGATAAAAAAAGATTAATCGAGAGCAGAGAAAAAACAACTTTGTCTGGCTGAAAAACTCTGTCACGCTGACAAGAACTGTTTCTCCATTGTAGTATCTGTATGTATTAGTGCCTTTTTGACGTGTACGTTTCTGAAAATATTGTTTGTGGCTGCCCAAAATGTCGAGCCAAATCCTCGGCTACAGAGAAGATTTGTATTGCGAGACTCAAGAGAGTCGTCTTTTTTGCACTCTGACATCATTATTTAGGCATGATGTAGAAGTGCATTCCAAAGCAAACATTTTGGCTTAGTATTGTAAGCAACATATGGCCTTCTGTGAATGACATACCAGACCGCAAGACGGTTCCTAGCAAGGCCTCCGCTGTGGTTTCTGAGTGAGAACACATGACAGACAGATGAACTTTATTTTATGTTGGGTGTAGCAGGACACAAGGAACATTCCTTTTCGTTCACTTTGCCACAGATTAAACAGCAACAATCGTCACTTTATTCTCGGGCTGGGTGAGAGGAGGCCACTGTACATCACCGGATGGTGAAGTTGGCTACAAAATGAGAGACTTCTGGTGATAACAGATGGCCGCCTGGGTTTGCCACGAGGATTCCATGTGGCTCTGCTGTACACATGACCCAGAACTCTTGTTGTCAAAACTCACACTTCTCCTCTGCTTTGGTGAACAAGACTTTCACAGAAGATTGAAGTGTCATAAAAGGTCTGCGCCGAGCAGATAGGATATCTGTAGTAAGTTCCAGAAGTTCGATAATACTTCCTGTTGAATGGCTTGAGTGTCATGGTCACAGTGCTGCAAATAAGATTACCAGAGCATGAGATTTTAAAGTATTATCTATAAAAACAGCTCGTGGTAATGTTCATTTTCACAGGGTAGTAATAAACCACACAGTGGAACTAAGCTAAACTTTTGATTAAATCCTTCCTCTGCGTCTATGAAAGCCAGTCTTAAATTCTGCCGGGACTTATTTTCTTACATATTTGGGGAAGTATGACGGAAATGCTTGCAAATGTGTTTCAAGAGTTCCGAGAATCAACTGGCAATCCCCATATAACAGGAGACGAAATCCCTGGCATGATAACACATACCATTCCAATTCAGTCACACATGGCACCATGATAGCATAACTAAAGGCCATTTCTGTTTATATTCACCCATGAAGAAGGTACTTAGAAGAAAATGAAAAAATCTACAATCTGTTCTTACAACAAAACAATAAATAAACATGCACAGAATGCGCTTGTGTATAGCTGTAAACGCTCAAAAGATGCAGCCTTATAAATACAACCAGCATGGCCAAGAGGACACATCAACGATGATGTCATCCCCTCCTAGGAGTCATGATATCTGCATTCAGCCGAACACTGAGATTAGGATTATTCTCTGCGGCCCTGAACATCTGCTGTGCACAAACAGCGCGAGACCACCGGGTGCTGGAGTCCCTGTAGGAAAGACAGCCGCTATTCACTGGAGAATTCATTTTACAGCAGCTCAACTGAACAGTTAGGGACTAACACAAACACTGGCGTGGTGAAAAAGAGGGTTTTACGGGAACACCGAAGTGCACTGGTGCTCATAGAAAGACTCAAAATAATCAGAACAAAAATCAAGCCCTGCCCTTTCTGTTATTGGGCATCAGAAGCAGAAGCAGCTGTGGAATTACTGTCAGTCATGCAGTATGCTAAGTATGTTAAAATAACCACAGCAGGTGTGAACCAGCTCTGGCTGACTTCTGCGTAGCCTCAACCCCACACACACAAATATACCGTAAGCAGGCTCGCAAACAAGCTCCCCCACCCCCACCCCCACAAGCTAAAATCCAGCTCCATCTCAAGCACATCTGCTTTCCTAGCTCTGACTGCTGAGTAAGCATTGCTTTAGCCTCTGCTTCCCTTCATGTGTGATCACAACAGGGTGGAAGAAATGCACCACTTGCCATATGTATCACGCATATGGTGTTTTGGGAACATTTATATTTATATACATTTACATGTGTATTCTATTATGTGTTCTTGTGATTGTCATTCTTCTCAATCAGGTGTGAGTTTTGTGTTTTGTTTGCAAAAGTGGACATGACTGCTCTTCAGATTTGATCTCAGCGACAGGAGAAAGCAGGGCCTGATGGGGTCGCACACATAGGCAGAAGAACACAAAATGATCTGTTTTAACCTAAAGGTGAGATTACTTCAGCGTGACTTATCTGGTAGCAAAAGGAACTGAACACGCGATGCAACACACAGGCAACTAATTTCATTAAACCGGAAGATAAATGCTCTGAAACTTTACGATGTGTCGCCAATTGAGAACTGGTATTTAAAGCTGCCTAATTGTACAAATGGTGAATCTCTGCTAAAGTACAGCGCTAGCATTTTGCTGTTGATGTACGGTCTCAGTAACAGATAAGACATCTATGATTAATGACTCACCACATCAGGGCCAGACACTGCAGCTACCTGTTGCCTCATTGTGGGTGTCTTTTAGATCTAATCATAGCTTTGCCTATCAGGTATGTTGCTTGCCAGGTTCAGTCATGTTGGAAAACCCATCATTCAACTGCTTTTTTTCCTCCCAACAGTGAGGTGTTACCAGACAAGTCCCTTCACGCCACTTTAAAGGTTGAAGGTTTCACTTTTAGCCTGCTGCTCTGTTCTCAGTCCTCCTACCCCCAAAGCTGGAACTGGAAAAAAAAATAGTGGAATGTTTAAGACATCCAGCTGCGTGACAGTTATTACGCTATTAAATTTTGCAAACTATCAGCCCATTGCTTTTTAAACATTTTTTTTTCAGGATTCTCTGCATTTTTCTGTCATTTGACAGAGTGCAAATACATATATCTGACAGACAGGAAACAGCATTAAGGGCCTGGTCAGAAATGTTAAGTCGAAGAACACACACGCAGACACACACAAACTTGTCTGCAACCTTTTCTCTGTCATTTCTTGTTGAGGGATACAACATTCTTTCGGCCCAAAGGTGATGTTTTAACTGCTGCACTATATTCTTTCACACTTCCAAAACACAGCATTGTTGTAATAAAGCTCACGAAATCCTGAGATAATAACTTCGACCTCATTCCACCATATTTCAGTTAACTCTAAAATAAACTGTATATTTTCATGGTTGACAGTGATTGATGAATACCTCAAAAAAAATATTGGTATGGCGGGATTTCAACTTGGATCTAGTCTGTGAGAGCCTGTGGGCTAGATTGCACGACCCCTCTCAACTCCTCATAAATATGTAATAGTTTTGCAACATTATATTTTTAACTATCACATACAGAAAAAAAAACATATACATGTTACACTTTGTCAAACATGATGTGAGAATCTCACGTTTGTAGAGCCCTGAAAATGTGGTAATTTCAGTCCATTTTTACATAATACAAAACGCAGGCATGACACAATTTATAGTTGCAGATGTTGCCATAGGAATAGCCCAGAAGTTTTTTTTTTCCAGCCTATGTGTTGATATTTGGTCATTAACTACAATCACGTCTACCTATTTTTTGGACAATGGTGAGTCTGTGAATTCTTTAATATATAAACCTTTATAAAACAGTTTTCTAGATAGTGTGAATATTCACTGAGGGAGCTCCCCTCACCTTACCAAAACAACTCTGGCCAGCCAAGGCCCGGTGTCACATGATGAAAATGAGAAGTGCTGCACACATTACTTGTCATAATGTCGTAATGTTATGGCTGATTGCTGCATAAAACAAAACTTGGGTGTCAGCATCTTAAATGGCTTTATGAAAACTTCTGAATTAAAGCATAAAAGTCATGCCTTTAAATAGCAGCCTGGATTATGAAGGTGCTGGGGAGCTGTCCAACAGAACAATGTTTAATAAACAGAATAAAATCCCTCACTAAGCTATTGACCAACACCAATTCAGACTGTGCTATCGCTCCTCGGCTTTGCAGAGAGCTGTAGGAAGTCTTGTGGTAAAACAAATGCTGTGTCATCTTCCTCTTCCTTTGAGTGCTGTTTGAGTGACTGCTACAGGGTGTGTCTGCACTGTGGTATTGACAGATCTGTCCTTGTCACTTGTCTTTGTGTCAGAGAGCCCGTGGGAGACAGGATGTCGTGCATCAGATCGGATAGAAAACAGACCACTGACCACACCTAGAGCACTGGAGCCTGAAAGCGCGGTGAAGAAAAATGTTTGTTTTTTAAATCTGTAAATAAAGACAAAACAAACCAAGCTCAAGTAAAAATATACAATATATTTGAAGTATAAATTTGAAAAGAATGCAATGGACTTTAGCTTTATATATGCTATACTTAGGGTCCAAATAGGGGCACTTCCATATCCTTCATGATTTACAGAATATGTCCCCGGTGTAACCACAGTTAATGCACATCTTTACAAACATACCAAACAAAACAGCCCTTGGGTGAACTTTAGGAGGCCAAGATGACTTACAGATGCCTTGTAAAGAAAAAAAAATCCCTGAAAATGTCTTGTGTTGAGGTAAAAACACACGCATCACACTCACTTCCTTCCACTTCCTCTCACACGTCCAAGTTATTCACTTGTTCTGAGATGAGACTGGCAATAGAGGACAGCTAATTACACACCATGTCTCCTGGGACAGAGGCCACAGGAGGAGTAGCTGCAGGCTGAAGAGTGTCAGAGTAAAAGAAAGAAGGTGGACATCCATTTGTACACACCTTTCAGCTGTGGGAATAGCCAGTCCTGTGACATTTCACTTCCACACGGTTACTGACATATATACCGACAGTTTTTGTATTAATGTTGAAGGGCCGAGGCCTCGGCAACACCAGGCAATGACACAAAGGTTACAAAACAGGGTCTGTTGTGGAAAATAATCTCATGTAAATAATGCAGTTATAAGCGATACAATACTCCGGTGGGGTGATGCAAATGTATATAATATAACTTTGATATTTAGTAGAAAATATCACAGTTTAAATACATACACAGCATTGCTCACTCAAGCTTGGATTTAAAGACTATTAATGTTTCCCAGATATTAGTGAGGGTATTCTGTGTAAAAGCACATGAAAAAAACAAATAAACAAACAAAAAACCTCTCTGTCTGTGGTGACAGCAAAAAGCCATCAGGAAGACAACTGAGACAATAATTCAAGGTTGGTTGAGCACAGTAGCTTATTTCCCTCGGCTAGAGTAACAAAACATCTCAAATTGGTCCTAAGAAAACACTGTGACTGGCCAAAGACCATCAAGGCAATATTCAGAACTGATAAAGAAAAGAAATAAACATCCATTTTATAGCTGGTGAATAACAAATAACAGTCATATACCAGTCCCAGATGTAATCAAAGCTTTGAAAATCCTGCTGCTGTGGCAGTACATGATCATTAACTAAAGTGTGGAGGAGAGTAAAATTATTCCTTGTGTTAGGATATTAAGGCATTGAGACTGAAGCTTTTTATTCTGCATATGGGTGCTGTTCCTTTAAAAGATCAGTGTAGTTCCTTATAGTGCAGAACACTGTGGCTGACTTACTGTTCGTGTCAGCAACTTGGGCATCCGACAGGCTCAGGAAACTTAAGCGACACCACAGGAAACATACGCAGAATTGAAAAAATACAAATAAAAAAAGCTGTCTTATTGCTCCTTACGTGGACTCGAGCTGAAAAACATTGTGATTGGTTGGTGTGGTGAAGCAGAGCGGCTGCTCGCTGGTGGAGCGGTTATCGCAGGAGGTGTGCCGCTCCAGTGTCCTCTCAAAGTCCAACAGCTGACCCATGAAGTTGAAGTTAGGTGAAATGTTGGATTTCTTCCTCTTGACAAAGTCATACGCATCATTTAGAGAGAGGTTGAGCCTCTGCATCAGGTAGGCCACCGTGACGGTGACTGAGCGGCTGATGCCGGCCAGGCAGTGGACCAGGATCCCGCACTGCTTCGATCGAGCCTCATCTGTACGAAAAGAGTGAATGAAGAAATAAATAAAAGTCTACAAGACTCAAATTCAGATTGCTTGCAATATTTTTTCCGGCGTTATGAGCACATCAAACAACAATTAAACACAACTCCTACCCGTGGAAACAACATTTCCTTCCTCAAACCACCTCTGAACCTGATAGAAAACTAGTTCGTTTCACACACCCAGGCAACCACCAAACAAACAAGTGGCTGTGGTTTGAGACACAGTCATGGTGAGAAACACCAGTCAAAAGCAAAACTAAGACATGACATTGTGATGCTGCCAAACAATGGCACTTAATCGTCGCTTTCCTTTTCAAGGTTTCCAAGTTGTGAAAAATCCAGTCAGTTTATTGCTAAACTGCTGTGTGACTCCTGACATTTAAATGATCACTAAAACGGATTAATCAGTCTTGGAACTCACACTTTACCTTTAAATACACAATAAACACAGCACATTCCACTTGGACTTATAAAGTTGTAATTCACATTAAAATTTGTGTGGGAAAAGCATACACAAGGGTCAGATGTTGATTCACTCACCAATAAATGATATTGCCTCTGGGAAGAACTGGGACAGGTTCTGGCTCCAGTGGTCCGAAATGGGGATCTGTTTGTACCTGAAGTGGCCGTCATGCTCAAACATGTTGGGAAGATTGGGCGTGACGTTCAGGATGTAGGTGATGTTGTACTGTCCCAGCACATCTAGGTTGGTGGAGTCTTTGGCACAGCCTAGGTAAAGGTAAGGTATGATTTGAACGGGGAAGTCCGGCTGATAGCTTGGGACGGGGCTCTCCTCAGACTCTGTGGCACTGCTTGGCTCTCGATCAGACTCCCCATCGGAGCAGTCTGAGCTGATCCGGAGATTTCCAAAAGCCAGGACGGACACGGGAGGCGAGGAGCTGGGACAGGAGCTGTCCAGGAGGGTTTCACAGTGCTCTGGGTACTCTGTGTGAAACTTTACAAAACCACCTGGATAAGAGCCACAAAAGAAAAAAAAAACACAACTCCATCACCAAATCACATATAAATTCTACATTATTATTTTAAAGGAGGTGACACAAATATATACAGTATGGTTTCATTTAATAGTATTGAAACAGCTAAAACATGGCAAACATTGAAACTGAACGGAATAATCCCTCCCAACACACACATACACACACACAACCAGACCATTCATGAAATGCATGTCTGTTCCTGCTAGAGCAAAACATGCCGCAGCCATTTTGGAATTTTAATTGAGAATCTCAGTAGTGAAACAAACTTTTTGACGAGCCTTCAGACCGCAATCCTACGACGTAGAATTAACTTGAGCGGACAAGTAAAACATCACAGCTAAATTACCATCAATATATAAACAGGCTTTTCATTTAACATCCAAACTTTGACATTTGTAAATGTAAAAACTAGTCCCGGGGGAAATTGTTTTCAACCTACAGCTACCGTAGCACTCATAAACTTTATTTACAGCTCTTTTATGAAGCCAAATGTGGTATCCATGCGCCAATGACGTGGACCGTGTCAATGTGAATATTAATGAACATTTATAAGAGTGTTGTACACTAAATACAATTAATCTTCCAAATACAGCTTTGTTATATTCATTTTTTAATTCTTTAATGGAAAAAACAAGTTACCTTCCAGAAAGTACGCTGTACAGCCGTCTTCCCATAGTTTCTGAAGAAGTAGAAACAAAACCGACGCCGGGGCTCCACAGTCCGGCCAGCCCACGGTGCACTCATCGTACAGCACGACCGTGTCCGTCTTAAATCGTCTTAAAAACTTCTCCTTGTCTTCGTTTTTGGAAATGATAGTCTGTATAGGTATGTTGCCCTTTTTGAACCTCCGGAGCATCAGCCCCGTCATGCCCAGATGTATGGCGGTCTCTATGTGGGATGATTCATAAAGCTCGTGTGAACGGCAGTCCAGCAGGAGCACAGAAGTGCCCCCGGACTCTAACTCGAGTTGCAGCCATTCCACACTTTTGCTCGGCCTCTGGTCAGACATATCGTACTCATACCACGCTACATACAAGCGCAAACGCGAAGTCCTTCAAGCGACCATAAAGCACATTTCAGCCGGCCCCGGGACGAGGAGTTAAACGTTGCCCCGCCAGCGCATGGCGACTCTGCTCGAGCGAAGAGATTTCCCCTTTTTCCTCCTGTCTCTTTCCATCAGTCAGTGAGTGGGACCTGTCCGGGGTTTCACTGTGGAGACCTGTCCGCGCTCTGACTGGGATGGTGGTGTTCGGACGTCAACTCAAACGGCTCCACATCGCGTCAGGGAGCCACACGCACATTCGCGGTTTACCATTCCGATGCACGGGAGCCTTTTATTTAGTTGACAGAAAAGCGACTCCGGAGGGAGGAGTTTAATCTGATTTAAAGTCATAGCAGAACATTTCCACGAAGTTCAGTGGCTTCCCAGCGAAGTCTTTCTGAAATCACCACAACAGGAGGGTCTTTTCTCCACAATGGTTTCCTGCACCGTGACAGGTTTCCGGCGACCTTCATCATCACGTTACATGTGACTCCCAGATTTTTGTAACATTGAGCAACTCGTTTTTAAACTGAGCCTGCTGCTGAAATATTATCTATGCTACAGCAAAAATAAATGTTCACTGATAGATTTAGAGGAAGTTACAAAACTAAGTGGGGGGGACTCTAAATGTACACATTTAAAAGTTGTATTGAGACCTAAACTGATAGAGACACACAGCTACATGAAAAGTTGAGTCAAGGTAAGAGTAGAATTTGACAATGTTTTTAGATCGCTGTCCTTGTCCCATTAGACATAGATTCACAGGACAAACCAGTTGAATCCAGTTGAGTGTATACATTTTTTATTCTTTCCCCAACCAAATAATCTGGGTGTTTTTTTTCTCCTGTTTAATGAAGTTTGACTGTGTACGGTTTATGACTATTGAATTCAAATGCATTTTAAAAGTCCAGGATTTGCCAAACTAACACAGACATTTGTCTGTCTTTCTATGATATCAAGTCACAGGGTTTTCTCACAACCTAGATACAATGAACACAGTCTCAAATCAGACTGTGTAACAGCTATGTCGGTCCACAGCTGACCAGCGTGACCGAATAAGGCTGAAAAGTGGCAAAGCTATGTCCTGAGTTGAAGAGTACAAGTGTCTCTGGTTCTGTCTTTAAAGAAATGTGACAAACATGTTCCACATTACTGTCAACCTTCCTTATAAATGTTGAAATGACAAAATTTTTATGTCTCCAAAAACGTACATACCGGCACTTTAATTTACTAATTTACAAACTGAAACTATGAGAAAAAAAAGTAAAACTATACAAAATGGACTGTTTTGTCCAACTACTTTTCATTTTCATTTTCAGTAAAAGCAAGTTATGCTGATTTATTCTATTTTTCAATTCTAGATGTAAATAAGAAAATATTCAGTTACAGAAATCTGAAGAATTACATCCCATCATCTAAATGCTCCCATTTTCAAAAATGAGGGGTAGTGAAAAATGTTACCATCTCACAATTTCACCTTTTCTGTGACACGACTTTAGTTTGACCATCCCCGGAGACGGGGACCTCGGCGGACCGAATCCTGGTTGCAGAAGCTGACTCTTGGGACATAGAATGTCACCTCTCGGGTGGGGAAGCAGCCTGAGTTGGTCTGCGAGGCAGAGAAATTCTGGCTACAAAGAGTTGGTCTCGCCTGGACGCACAGCTCTGGCTCTGGAACCAGTCCTCTTGAGAGGGGATGGACACTCTTCTATTCTGGAGTTGAGGGATGCCATCATGCTTAAGAAGGAGTCCAATCGGGCCTTTCTGGCAGCTCTATACCTTCAGCAGGGTCCTGGAGGGTGCATGGGAGTTCGCCCAACCGGTCCAAATGTGTTATGTGGACTTGGAGAAGGCGTTGGATGGTGTCCCTCGGGAAATCCTGTGGGGGGTGCTCTGGGAGTATGGGATACGAGGCCCTTTGTTATAGACTGTTAGGTCTCTGTAAAACCGGAGTCAGAGCTTGGTCCTCTTCGCCAGGTAGTAAGTCGGACCCGTTTCCGGTGAGATATGGACTCCGCTAAGGTTGCCCTTTGTCTCCAATTCTGTTCTGTTCAAAGGTGTTGATGGTGTCCGTCTTGGTGGTCTTGGGATTGCATCTCTGCTTTTCGCAGATGATGTGGTCCTGTTCTCTTCATCAGGTCGTGATCTACAGCTCTCACTGGAGCGGTTCACAGCTGAGTGTGAAGCGGCTGGGATGAGGATCAGTGCCTCCAAATCCGAGACCATGGTCTCTCACCGTAAAAGGGTAGAGGGCTTCCTCCATGTCAGGGGGGGATGTCCATCCCCAACTAGAGGAGTTCAAATATCTCAGGGTCTTGTTCGTGAATGAGGATAATATGGAGCCGGAGATCTACAGGTGGATCAGTGTAGCGTCAGCAGTAATGGATGGATGGATGGATGGATGGATGGATGGATGGATGGATGGATG